>JARQOC010000004.1:391236293-391836293 GCA_033576535.1 Allobates femoralis | reverse complement strand
AATTGCTGGGCTGTAGTTTACTGGAAAACGTCGCATGTGTACTTTAATTGATCTGGTAAAGTGAGCGCCCCTCAACGGAATCAATAGCGCTACCTCACACTCTCTACAAGTCATACATATATCTGTTGACAAGCACACATGGCATAATATAGCACGCTGCTTGTACCACAAGATATATAATGTCGGATGTCATAGGTTTTCTGGCTATTGGAGGAGGTGAAGGTCGCCGTTATAGAGGGCCCCTGGATCTGAAACTATTTGGTGGTCCAGGGAGGTAGTGACTATGGAGCAATACATCTTTTAAATTTCTAGACCGTCTCATGGTCATCAATGAACATTCTGACAGTGAGTCTTTCAGAAGAGTGTCGGATTACAGGAGCGGACAATGCATGCTCAATATCCCACACATTGAATCCCATTCCTGATTAAATGTTGAAATGAATTGGATTGGCCTCAGTCTCAGTCGTGATTGCTCAAATCTATACAGGTTGAGTTCATGAAGTTGCGTGGTAAGGTCAGATATCACTTTAGCTCTGTAATTTGCAAATTTTAATTTATTAAGTGAAGAGAAGCGAGTTTGTCATGGAGAACAGTGTACATCATCTGTTGGGTCTTTTTATTGTGTGATGTTTGCTTAATAAAGTGGCCTCATACTTCTGCCTTATGGGCACACCACAATGACATATCTTTAACTTCTCCATTATCGTTTATCATAAAATATTCTTGTATCATGGTGTGCGTTGGAGTTGCGTAAAATGGATGGTTAAAAATACAGGGTGGTCCAAAAGTAGGTGGACAGAAAATAATAACATTTATCATTTGAAATTCATCACTCCACATAATGTTATCTAAAATTACTGGGTTTTCTTTAGTTTCGTTAAGCATAATCTCACTAAATCCATTTTCTTTGATCGGCATTTAAATTATTTGCAACTATGGGTTATCTGAATTATCTGAAAGGAAAACAGATTTGGGGGAGAGCTATCTGTGAAAACTAGATTTGTGAAACTGTCTCAGTTGCCCTTATCAACCAATCAAATTCCACCTTCCATTTTCCAAAGAGTCTGTGAGGAATTAAAAGTGGAATCTGATTGGTTGCTAAAGGCAACTGAGACAGTTTCACTTTACACCACGTTTGATAAATCTCCCCCTTCATAACCTTATTACACATACTGTCCACCTACTTTTGAACCACCCTGTATAATTATTTAAATGCCAAATATAAGAGGGATGTACGGTAAATTGTTCATGCAATGTTAAAGTAATGGGAGCATGGTCAGGCCAGGTAATGTCTGCTTATGTGTGTATCTTTAATTTTTGATAACAAATGCTTATCCACTATAAAATAATCTATTCTAGTGTAGATTTAATGCGGATGTAATGGCCACTTTACACACACCAACTTATCTGTCCAACTTCTGACCAACTTACTGTTTGCAGTGAAATCATGGACAATTTGTTCCTTTTGTACACAGCCACAAAATGGAGCAATGTGTCCATGATTTCACTGCAACCAGTAAGTTGGTCAGAAGTTGGACAGATAAGTTGGTGTGTGTAAAGTGGCCCTAAGAAAAAAGTGTAGTCTCTGGCTGATGGGTTCTTCAACCTCCATACATCATATAACTCGTTATTGTACAATAGACGAGTTAGTGGACTAGGGTTTAGCTATCTGCTCTGACCCAAAGTATCCATAGATGGCCACAGGGATTGATTATAGTATATAATCAGTACAGGAGACACTAATATGTGTTGTTTTGCCAGTGTAATGACTCTTTTAACAAATCTGTACTGATGCATGTTGGGAGCATATCAAGATGCTAAAGTGTAACCTGCATTATTAATGGAGCATATCTAGACAACATACTGACCCTTTGGGTCTATAATGTGCTTCGCAATAGATAGTGGAAAAAGGAATTCCAGCGAAGTGTAATCCAATATGCAGCTTTATTTAAGTGAATAAAATTCCATCAGCCATATTGCAGGGGGACAGCGTGAGGTGAAGCCAACGCATTTCATGGCTATGATTGATTTGGCCTGGTTCAGGGCGGCACATCCGTGCGGAGGTGTATCCAGGCTGAAGGACATTAATTTTTCCGGTGAGCTGCCATTTCCTTTCCCCTTTTCTTGAAATTCAGAAATAGATAGTGCATCCAAATTGCAGATTGCAATGGACACCCCCCATTTTTTCCAAGTTGCTGGGGCTGAGAAAATCTGTAATTTTTGTGCTGTAATCTACCAAGATCCTCAACATTTAAATGTGTTTCCTGCATACACACGATGTCGGCATTATTTTGAATTGCTTCTCCCCACAACATCGACCTCTTGTATGGAGAATTTTAACCTCTAACTTTAAGTGACAAAATCTTAATTGTCATTTGTACACATTTCAGTTTCCCTTTGATAAAACCTTGTCACAACCTGAGAAGTAATCCCAAACCTCACAGCAATCAGTAACTCAAATATTGTGCATAGTTGAGCAGAGGACACATTTCTCATAACACTACTCCTGTGGAGGAGATATAAAAACACAACATGCTCATGGCGTACACCCTCTCACATGGCTTAAACTTCAAGTGAGAAAACCATGAAAACAGCCCTAGAATTAGGCAAATAATGAGAACAAGAGTAAGGGCAGGAGGAGGGAGTAAAAAAAAGGGGGAAAGTGGATAAAAGACAAGAAATCACAGAGAGAAGAGATAAAAACAGGCAGAAGTAGAAAAAGAGTAAACAGGAAGTTAAGGGTTAACAACCCTAAGACAATATTCTGAAACACCTAGAGAGATGTAAATGGGGGGTTTAGGTGTCCTAAAAAGGATATATGTCCATTACGGCAAAATTTCTGTCATACAGTGAGCAAAAGCCATCCGCATTAACCTGCAGTTCAACTGTGATGACTGTGTCGTTGCCCTCTTGGAGCCGACCATTTTTCCTAGAGTCTGCTCGGAGAGACTCTGACCAACGGGGATCCGGATATCTCCCGACGCAAGTCCCACTCTTTACATTTCTGGATAGCTTTAGCTGGGGTGGTGGCCACAGGTCTCCTTTCGTCTTTAAAGATAGTAAGTTTAGTGGGGGTTCCCCATATATAGTGGATGCCCACTTTCCTGAGGGCCTGCGTACTTTCCGCATACTCATTTCTGCGAGCCAGGGTATAAGCTGACAAGTCAGTGAATATGGTGATATTTAGGAACCTTTACAGTAGTGCAGGAAGATAACGGGCAGCTGCTATTATCTTATCTTTGATATGATAAAAATGAATCCTGGTAATAACGTCTCTAGGTACTGTCCTCCATATCCACCATCCTTAGTCTAAAGGCTTCCATTTGCTCCTCCTGAGAGTTAACAATATCAACCACATCATTGTGAGCCACTGTTATTTCTGCCATTTTATTCTCAATGTGAGCAGTACGATCCACTATATCTGATATGTCCTTTTGTGGACTATGCAAAGCATCCTGCAAGTCCAGCTTAATAGACATTTTAAGGTTCAGCAGCATTAACTGCATCATCTCTGCTGTTTAGGGACCTGAGGGCTTAATGGTAGTAATAGCTGAATCTTCACTCTGTGAGGCCTTTAGTGATGTGTGCTCTTGATTCTCTCCATCCTCCTGGTCCTGCATTTCAACTCCCCAAAACATATCATCTTTTGTTTCCTTCTCCTGCACGTCCCCTCTATTCTGTGGAGCGACCACCCAGTGGTCTTTACAAGATACTTGCAATTGCATGCCTGTATCGCACCTCCAGGGGCCGGGGTACCCAGAGTCGGACCGCTCTGTCTCTGGAGTGCCACGGCAACGTGGCCTGGCTCAGTGGTCCCAGGTGAGGCAATGCAAAAAGAAAGAGGAAAAATAACTGAAGTTTATGTGGATATTCATGACGCCACCCATGGGTCACGGCCAATATGGGCCACTGTCAGTCAGACAGCTGGGGATGATGATGGAGGTGGCAGCCGGGATGTGAGCCCTCCATGGGTAGGGTTTGGTTCCCCAGGGCAGATGTAGAAGAGATGGACTTAGTTGCAGTGTAGAAAACAAGTGTGTGGCTCCGAGCCGCTGCAGTCTCTGTACCAATAATTCTCAGACACAAATCTTGAGTTCACCAAGTACTTTACTTTCTTCGTTACTGAATACACAGTTCTTTGCACACAAGCTGTGGACTGGATCCATTGCAACAGTAACCGGCTGGGGTTCTTATTGCAATGGGGACGGTTCCTCTGCATCACTCGCCTCAGTGTACCTTTTGGGCCCTTCTGTTCTCTCCACTCTCTTGGGTTCGGTCCAGCCGTCACTGGCTCTAGAGTGAGTCATCCCACACTCTGGGTCACTAGCCCTAGTCCAATGACTTTGTCCTACTCCGTACCGGTTGTTAGGTCTCGGGGACACCGCTGGGTGTCTCATGGTTGAGGGCATAAAGCGTTCCTGGCTACATCTACAGAGCAGGCTCTCTGGTTTTTCTGGCCCAGCCACCAGTGACCTGGATTAGTCGGGCTCACCTGACTCCTTCTACCGTCCACGGTTCTCAGTTTTTTCGGCTCCCGGATGGCCATTAGTGGTGCAAGCCGCCAGGCCCCATTTTCCTCAGTCTCTGTTAGTCAGTACTCAGCTGAAGGGTGTCTCACTTTGGGATGCTTTCCCTTCTCCTCCACCCTCCAAGAGATCTCTCCATCTACTTCTCTCCCATGGGAAGCTATCGGTCGTCTCGCCCAACTTAGTGTTCCTAGGCCCTTTCTGGAGTCTAGTTCCTCCACCCATTTGTCTGAGTTCTCTCTACTTCCCACCCACATGTAGCTACTCCCGCCACCCCTTGCCTGGCATGAAACAACTTGGGCCTTTATCAATTTGAATGGAGTTTGGCTGTTTAGCAAACTGTCGAACTGTTGTTGAATGTTACAAATTTGACAAACCAAATCGAATTTGATCTTCCAAAGGTTCACTCATCTAGAAAAAAAGGGAGATACAAGAGGCGCAGATTGTGCCCTATCAAACAGACACTATAGTTCTTATGTGGATTATAAGGGTATCCACTCACCTTTTATGGTTGTGAGACCCACAACCAGTTTAAAAGCATAAGGCAGCTGCTGCAGAACCTCCACCAATGCCACAAAACCGCGGGAAATCAGGAGATAAAACTGGAATGGTATCCACGGTCCGCGCTGCTGCTCTTTATCCAAGGAATCCACAAGAGGTTATTACCATCAAAAGTTCTTTATTTCATCACACAAACGCGTTTCAGTGCTGTCCCAGCACCTTCCCTGAGCACTGAAACGCGTTGGTGTGATGAAATAAAGAACTTTTGATGGTAATAATCTCTTGTGAATTCCTTGGATAAAGAGCAGCAGCGCGGACCGTGGATACCATTCCAGTTTTATCTCAAAGGTTCACTCGTCTACTAAGGATGTGTGAAGCGTCAGTAATGCATCAATTTGTCATGCATGCAAGATGAACTGTACCACCATTTTAATCATGAAGAAATAAAGCATCTTTAGATTTTACAATTGACTGATTGGATGTATTGTATAATCCCTCCAGCTGTCCTCTGTTTGACTGTTTACACCAGTGGGAAAAAAACACCCATCAAGTACACATCTTATATTCAGCATAAGATTTTTTACAGCAGCGTGGTGAGCCCTATTTACTTTTTCTTATGATTTATTTTATCCAGGATAGTCTGTTTTCCTAAATATTAAAATTTGCCTTGAATATCACATGAAAGAAGTTGTCCAGACTTGGGATAAAAATTTTCCATCATTTTAATGAATTTCACACTCCTAAAACATTGCAGTGCATGCTGAGAGTGGGCTGTCATATTAGTGCAAGTATGTAGAAGTAGAAAAGTACATTGAAAAAGAATGAGCTTGCTAGTCAGAATGTTGGCTGGAAGAATGCAAATCACTTACATGCACTCACATGGCCGCCCACTCTTCCCTGAAACACCAGAGAATCTTGCCAGCGTGTAGTGCGCACATGGTAAGGATTCAGAGGTTTTCTCTCATGCACTAGGGTTCAAAACCTTGAAGCTGAGTTTTGTGGTCAACTTGTCTGTCAGCTGAGCCACAGCCAATACACTTTTTCTCTTGGTGTTTATTATGTTATCCTTGTTTTGGTCTTTTAGGTTGCCAGGTGTTTTCATTTACTTATATTTGTCTGTCCAGTTGCCTTTCAGATGTGGCTATAAATCTCTACCCGAAGCTAGTATTTCCTGCTATTGATATTTTCATTTGCATGTTCAGCAATACTGACGTTTTATGCCAGTCAGTGAAAGACTAGTTAAGGACTTTTCTCCCTGCTCATTTGTTTCTTAGGGTACCGTAACACTTGGCAATGCACCAGCAATCCCGACAATGATACAACCTGGTAGGGATCACTGGTGCATTGCTATGTGGTCGCTGGTGAGATGTCAAACAGTCAGATCTCACCAGCAATGCAGCAACGATTTGGAATTATATGGAGGTCGTTGAGACCCTGTTTCTCAGACTTGTAGTATTGAGGTTGTTGGTTGTTGTCCCTGTCAAACACACTGATGCATGCTGCCCAGCAAGACCCCAGCGATCAAAAAATGGTCCAGGTGACTCTGACATGACCAGCTATCTCACAGAAAGGGCCTGGTCGCTGCTAAGTGTCAAACATAGCGAGATCGCTGGCAAGGTGGCTGTTTTGTCACCAAACTTGTGACTCAGCAGCGATATTGATAGCGATCTCGCTTAGTGTGTCGGGGTCTTTAGTGGGAAGAAGGCAACATACTCTCTAGCAGTATTTACCTTATCCTTTCTTAGGGCCCTTTCACATCAGCGTTTTTCGTAATTCGCGGCAGATGCGGTGAAAAAACCGCATCTGCCGCGTTTGCCGCATAACGGTTCCACTTGCGGCACGGTTGCGGTTTTTTCCATAGGAAGTATAGGGGGACTTGCGGCAGATGCGGCAAGTGCGGTATTGCACTTGCGGCAGGTGCGGCAGCGAAAAAAACCGCAGTAAGCCGCGGTTTTTTTCTCTGCCGCACCTGCCGCAAGTGCAATACCGCACTTGCCGCATCTGCCGCAAGTCCCCCTATACTTCCTATGGAAAAAACCGCAACCGTGCCGCAAGTAGAACCGTTATGCGGCAAACGCGGCAGATGCGGTTTTTTCACCGCATCTGCCGCGAATTACGAAAAACGCTGATGTGAAAGGGCCCTAAGTCGTTCGTGGTTTTTTTTATACTTACTCTGGGAATCTTATCTATCTCAGCACTTCTTCCTTTCTTTAGGTGTATTAAATACCTGCTCAGCTTTCTGGTAGGAGGAACGTGAAGCATTCGATGGCAGTTCAGGCAGCGTATCTTCAAATTGACACCACATATTCTGGGGTTAGGGGCATTTCTGTTCATGCATGAACAACTATGGACGGTTGGGCCCAGACCTCTAGTCTATACAGGGACCAGCTGGGTCAGATTTAGCTTTTTCAGTGTATTACCAATTTATTACGCATGAGTTTACTAGACAATCATAACAGCTTCAATCACATAAAGTGACTGCAGACTTTCAACCCAAGCCTTGACAACCACTTTAAATATTGGCTTATTTTTTTATTAGTAGCTATAGGGTCAATATTAATATCGGTTTTATTACATGTAGCATGCATAAAATGTGTATGAAGTTGTCTACCATTTATTTTTAGTAAATTCTGTATAGGATATATTCACTTTTTTCATGAATCTATAACGACGGATTACTAATGTTGAAGAGGAATTTCTATTTAAACAAGAAGTGCATAGCTAAGAGACACCCAATGGTCATGGGAGACTTGACAACATAAATTACTTAGTTGTAATGAAGATAAATAACATTCCAGTCATGGATGCATACTACGCTGTGAAAAGAAATTGGTAGTGATGGTGTTGCCAGGCAACTATTACCAGACATTTACCCGACAGTATATGTTTTCTTCTCTTTAATCCTTTATTAAATGGTTGAATATATGCAGCAGACTGCCGGATATGAATTTATGTGGTATGAGAAATTCATGAACTAATGTTTATTATGTGTTTTATAACATAAAAAGTAGTACATGAAGCCAAATATAGTATCAAAACAGTAAAAAAAATACCTCTGATCTCTATATTAATAAGGCCAGTTTCTTCTGCCTGTCATTCACTTTTATACGAGGGGTGTTCATTAAAGATGTCCCCTGACCCACTTCAATTTATTGCAGAAAGCTGAAACTGCACATGTGTAAGGATATAAGTCTCTATAGGTTACATACCAATTTGCAACTCTGAACTGGTAACCGTCTATATTTTCCAGGTGCTGAAGTGGTGGGAGGTGTGATAATGGACCCAGTGGAATTCAGGGCAGTCATTAAGTTTCTGTGCTTAAAAGGTGAGTTTATCGATAGCAGAATAGGGTCAACCGGGAATTGGAGTAGTTCCATAGAGGTTCGACCACATTTGAAATGACAATACCAGTTCTTGACTACATCATATGATGAGGAATCGTCACCATAATCCTCTTTCATCTCATGGAATGTCTCACTTGGTATACGGCCTTCCATGTAAAGGAACTTAATGACTGTGGTGTATTCCACTTTGTCCATCATCAAAGCTCATATCACTTAAGCATCTGTGAGAGATAGACCGATATTAGTTCAAAGTTGCTAATTGGCACGTAACTTATAGAGACTTTTATCATTACACATGTGCAGTTTCATTGTCCAGAGAGAAAAAAAAGTGGGCCAGGGGAAATCTTTAAAGAGGGCCTGTCACCCTCCTCGTGCATGGCAAACTGAAAGCACCACTAAATGCAGCGTGTCTACTGCATTCAGGGAAGGGTTCCCTTATGTCTCTAGCGTATAAGTGTCTGATCTCACGCAGATGCACAGGGAGGACTTGTCAGGAGCGGGAGCTGGCAGTTGACATCACAGCCTCGCTGTGTGCCTGCGTGATGTCAGATACTTACATGCCAGCACAGGCGAGGAAGGGGCCACAGATAGAATAGAGGAGGAACAGAGCAGCAGGAGGTGGCACAGAGTGAACTAAGGTGAGGAGAAGCCCCATGACTCCATAAGCAGGAATGCCCTCCGGACTCACTATAAGCTTTCTAAAGTCTATTTCTCTTGGTACAGGGGGCTAGAGACATAGGGGACTCCTTCTCTGAATGCTGCGGACATGCTGCATTCAGTGGTGCTTTCAATTTGCCATGCACCAGGGGGGGTGACAGGTTCTCTTTAATGAATGCCCCCTGTGTATGCCTATGAAGCTGTTGACAGGTATTATAACTGGAAAAGAAAGGTGCACAGTGTGTATACCTGTGAGATAATTTTCATAGATAAAATTAGAATTGCTCACCTTTTACGGTTGTGAAAGTCACAACCTCTATAAAGACGTGTAGCAGGTCTCTCAGTCTGCTGCGATCTCCCACTTTAAGCATAAAACAATAAAAACCATAGAAATTGGGATTATGACAATGCTCCTGTTAGTATAGGAAGAATTTCTTCTTGACCAAAAAATTAGTAATTATGTGATTTTATTTTGTACGCGTTTCAGGGTAACCAACAAACCTCTTCTTCAGGAAAAATCACACAGATGTACACCTGTGTGAATTATCCTGAAGAAGGGGTTTGTTGGTTACCCTGAAATGCGTAGAAAATAAAATCACATAATTACTAATTTTTTTAGTCAAGAAGAAATTCTTCCTATACTAACAGGAGCGCGGTCATATTCCCAATTTCTATGGTTTTTATGAAGCTGTTGAGTTAGGGTCAGAAAATGGGTGACCCGTCCAGACATTGCTGTCCATATTTAGACTTTGAATGTTGGATGTGTGAAACTGACCTCACTGATATGAAGAGTCTATTGTTTGGTATTTTCACTGTCTTGATACTCTATTATTCTCATTTAGAGAAAGCTTGAACGAAACCATCATGTAATTGAACAGTACATCTTTGGCCTTATAAAGTCCATTATTATTATGCATAAGGAAAAACCCTTATGTAAACCACCCCTACTAGCTTTTGTGAACTGTAAAGATCTTTCTAAAATGATAATTATTAGACCATTATAACCATTAAGGCCCCGTGTAAAGGGGCGATGTCGGCAGTGCTCTGAAACCAGGCGAATGATCTGGGGCGATGTGCACACATGTAACCGGCCGCCGGCGACCTGTCAGGCGATAGGAGCCATAGGCTCTCATTGTCCTGCATCACCGCTGGGGTTTTCAGACACCCCGGCGGTGATGCCGCCTGTCAGCTCGCCGGCGCGGGTCTGGAAATTTTGCCCCATGTAAATGGGGGACAGCGGCACTGGCGGGGCGCCAAAAACGTGCGCGCACCCACCAGTCGCCGCCGACATCTCCAGTCCCGTCGCGAGGTGTGACGGGGCCTTTACAGTTGAGTGGATCTTTTGAAATTCCAATTCGCTGACTTAGCAGAATTTTGCTAAAAAAATTTGATTTTGCAGAAGAGAGAGACTTACCTAGTTGGAATGAAAAGCACTGACCACCACTGTACAAGGTAAGATAAACCACTGCAAATAATAGCTGCAGGGCATTATGGGGATCCCCCACAGGAATTTAATAATAACCTGCTTTCTGATACTTCAGCATTGTTGGAAGCTTTTTTCTGTGAAGCGCAAATTGAGCTTCAAAATGTTTAAAATTGTGTGAAACTACTAATTTAGTCCTCCGTCAGGTGCACCTCTGGCACTTTTGAGTTCAGGTTACAGGCACAGATTAGAAACTAGCTATAATATCTAATTATCTCAATTTCACGACTCTAAAAGTAATCAGTGACCTTCATATTGATGTATCAAAAAAAAGTATACAAAATTAGATGCCAAAAAAGAATTTAAGAACCAAAACCATATTAAAACATTTCTCAACTACTACAAAATAGCCTCCACTTTTCATGCTAAAACTATTACTAAACATGAAAATTAGGAAAAAAATTAATAGTAATACACATAGACACTATTTGAATACTATTCACTCAGATTCAGAGGTTAAATATTCAGCAGAAGAAACACAGTTACACTTAGAGAAGTAAGGTACAATGAGCTTGAGAAGCTACAAACATCAGATCTTCTGTCCATAAGGTCTGATGTAATACCGTGCAATCCGGTTTCTAAGAACATGTAAATTTGTATTGCACTAAAAAGGAAATGGGCGCACAAACTGTTTATCTGTTTAGACAGAAAGTATAGGTAGGAAACGCAAAACTGCTCACCTACCGTGTTTCCCCGATAGTAAGACCCCCCCGAAAGTAAGACAGGGTGGGGGGGGACGGGGGGTCTGCTAATGTAAGACCCCCCCCCCGATTGTAAGGCAGGGGAGGGGGGAGGGGGGTCTTACTATCGGGGAAACACGGGGGGGTTACATACATACATACACACATACAGACACATGCATACACATATATACACATATATACACACCATACACACCACACACACCACACACACACATAGCACCGCTTCTTACCGGGTCCGGTGTGGGGTCCCCGATGGTCCTGTGCCGTCCTCTGTGCTCTGGTCCGGTCCCCGAGATGATCCGCTGCCGTCCGCCGTGTTCCGGTGCCGGGCCTAGGCTCCATGGTCCCTGCTCTTCCGGAGTTCAGGCCTAGCTCCGCCCAGGTCATAGTGTGGGCCAATCAGCATAGTGGCGCTCAAGCAAGCGTCATCTGGCGCTTGCCTCTGACGTCAGCGCCGCTATGCTGATTGGCCCACACTATGACCTGGGCGGAGCTAGGCCTGAACTCCGGAAGAGCAGGGACCATGGAGCCTAGGACCGGCACCGGAACACGGCGGACGGCAGCGGATCATCTCGGGGACCGGACCAGAGCACAGAGGACGGCACAGGACCATCGGGGACCCCACACCGGACCCGGTAAGAAGCGGTGATATGTGTGTGTGTGGTGTGTGTGGTGTGTATGGTGTGTATATATGTGTATATATGTGTATGCATGTGTCTGTCTGTATGTGTGGGAATGTGTGGATGGATGGCTGCAGTGTGTGGATGGATGGATGGATGGTGGGGCCTCCAATGTAAGGCCCCCCCCGAAAGTAAGACAGGGGGCCACTTTTGGCCACAAAAAGAATGTAAGACCCTGTCTTACTTTCGGGGAAACACGGTAGTAGGGTTGTGAGATGACACAACCACATTTATCACCTGTGACAACTATAGATGTCAAGCTATTTTTGATCTGCAGCAGTCCTCCCATGTGTTGCAGTGTAAGATTGTATATAGGAGAAAGGGATTATGACCATGCTCCCGTTTCAAAGAATGCAATTGATTCATGGTTTTTGCAATTCATATGTTGGCTTTTATTTACGCGTTTCGGGGTGAACCCATTCTTCAGAAATACCACACAAAAAGATGTACCGTGAATCAATTGCATTCCTTGGAATCGGAGCAAGGTCATAATAACTTTCTCCTATATACGATCTTACATAAGAACATGTAACTGGGAGAGGGTAGATTTTCTGATAATTTGAAGAGGAAAGAGAATCAAAACATATTGAGATGTGACTGTGAGGTCAGCTGCACCTGACAGAGGGTTAAAAAAATATCACTCAGACTTGATCATCCACAGGTTGATCTGCTCATCTCTATTAACCACATATTTTGAGAATACTTTAAAAAAAACTGTAGCACCATATGTAAATGGACATATTTTGGCAGTGATACCTTACTATGCTTCTAAATAAACCTAAGCTGATACTCTCTCCAAACTGGGGAAGAAAGGAGCAGAGGTACAAGTGGAAACACTGACAAGACTTACAGGGGAAAACAAACACAAACTCACCTTGCTCATGCAGGAATAACACTTAGGGCTCAGAAACACTCTCCTAGTTACATGCGAGTCTCTCAGACGAGATTCGGAAGAGGCTGGAGCAGTCACCCTGAATGGCCTCTCCCTCTCTGGACGGGGAGTGTGAAGCACAAAACCACAAGCAGCTGACATTCTCGTCCAGACAGGGAGAAGCCGTTAAGGGTCACTGCTCCAGCTTCTTCCAAATCTCGTCCGAGAGACTCGCATGTATGTAGGAGACCTAGGAGGCTGTTTCCAGCCTTATGGTACAAAAGGAGAAAAGCCAGTAGGGCAAATAAACTATACCAAACAGTAATATAGAGGGAAGGAGATACACTAAACCACACAAAGCAACTTCAGAAGCAACCTCCTGTTACATGTGAAAGAAACTATCTTTGCAAACCAGAATAGACAAGCTATACCTGGCACCTGGCTCTATCTGAAGAGTAGTGATGAGCGAGTAGTGAAATATTCAAATTTAGAGAGCTCTAACTGAATACTTTGAACTGTTTCATTACTTATTACTCGTCCAATGCAAGTCAATGGGGAACACATTCATATCTGAATACTGAAACATTTCAAAGTTTTCAGTTAAGGCCCAGTTACACACACAGATAATTGTGCAGACATTGTTGACAGATCTCTGGTTGCAGTGAAATCATGGACACATTGTTCCATTTGTACATGGCCACAAAATGGAACAATGTGTCCATGAGTTCACTGCAACCACAGATCTGCGAACAATGTCTTCACAATTATCTGTGTGTGTAACAGTACATTTAGAGTTATCAGAATCCGAATATCTTACAACTTTCTCATCAGTCTGAAGAGTTTAGCCATCATAAATAGAAGAAGAGCAGAAATGACTGGTTCTCCAACAGAATGTGACGTAAGAAATAATATCCAAACAGAGCATTTACTCTTGCCAACCCACCGGAGACCAATTAACCTTTGTGCCAACGCCCGAGTCTCCCTGCGCTGATCACAACCATCAGTGAAATTAGGCCGACTTCACACCACGTCTTGGAAGGACAGCCCCGGACCCGATTTTGTACTAATGCATGCCTATGGTGCTGGATGGGGCCGGATTTAAGTGATTTGCAATCTGGTTTTGTCCCTGTCCGGCAGCATCAGGCTACATTCAATTTTTGTCCCAGACACTAAATCACAGCTTGAAGGATTTTTGTGTCCGGGTCAAAAATCTGACAAAATCGGAACCTCCCGGATCCTCCCATATCCGGTGTGATCCGGCGCCCCATAACATGGGAGTCTATGGGCACTGGATTGCACAGGATCTGACAGAGAATCAGATCCGGCTGCCAGACACCGGCTGCTCCTCGCAATTTTAAAATTTATGGACCTGGACAGCGGCATCAACACGCACTGATGATTCTGTAATGAAACAGAATCAAAGGGCATATTAACCCTCCGGTTTTGTTCTGTCCGGAGCTGTCTGGCTGTGTGTGGTGCATCCAGCAAAACACCAGACACAGCCTGACGGCATAAAGTCGTGGTTTAAAGCCGGCGTTAGAAGGAAGTGTGCAAGAATCTGATAATTCTTCAGACCCCGACAACGTCATGACGATTGGAGATGATTGAGAAAACCGCCTAATGACAATGTATGAGCCAGAAGTCACTTTTCCTATGCAAGTCTATAGACCATCAGAACAAGACTTAATTGATTTATTGTATATTACAAAAGCGACATTTGGCTCACATATAAACCTTCGTGGGATAGCATTAGGTAGGGAGTGAAAAGTGGCAAATAGATGTTTGTTAGGCAGTGAGGTGTTTAAAGTAGGCATGTTTGCAGAGGTGAAGTTATGACCTATATATTTTAAGCATAAATTTCTAATGGTTGAAGACTTTTGATAAATTTGTGAAAAATATTTGATGGATAAAGGCCTTTAGTATACATAGAAAAAGTCTTTAAGTTCCGCTCATCAAAAATGGACGAAAACAAGTGTGTTATCATTTTTTTCAGTAATCTACAATGTTATACATAAAATTATGTGAACTGAATTTTGATTCAGATTTTGTTGCACTTATTGCATTATAGTGAACATAGTCATGCAGCGGAGTTTAAAATTGGAAGAAAACCTACAATCTGCATCCAGATATTTTATATTGTTTTGTGTGTATATTTTAATTCAGTATATGTAATATTTAAAATGCAATTATACTTGATATGTATCAAGTTTTTCCAACTAGTCCTTTCCTCTATTAAGTTAGAAGAACGTATTTGTTTTCTGCTGTATGTTTTTTTCCCCTGCAGCTAGTTGAAAAAGCGATGACAAGATGACAATGTCCCATTGACCTCAATGAAAAAAATAAAAATGATGGATGCTGTTAAAAAAAAAGTGGACTCAAACATAACTGATGAAGACTGATGACAACTAAGGCACTATCCATCATGTTTGCTCTTTTCTAACAGTAAATATACTGTGAAAAAGGTACAAGAGTGGTCCTAGGCTGAAAGAGCTATAGAACATTTTTCATGAATTATACAGTATAAGATAGTTAAACATTTTATTAATTTATAGATATTGTGGAAATCTAAAAATTGTCATTCATAGTAAATCTCTTCTCCAAAAGCGCCCAGTATTATTGATGTATTTTATTAAAGAACTTATGCAGGTTTGCGGCATCTAACTGAATACTCTATCGGTGTTACTGGTTTAGAGACTTTTGATTTTAATTAGTAATATATATAGTTCAAACCTTTCTTTCAATTATATACCAATCATTGTATGAACTCAACACACTTTCTTATTTATCCTATTTTCCGCACAGTAGCCATTTCAAGCTGAGCCTGTGATAGTAGAATTTGAATAGCAAAAAGAATATCAAACCGTAAAGTTACGGATATGTTTCTTTGATCTGTAGTCAAACACCTGGATTCCAATTATAGCGAGATTCAGATAACAAGAACAAGCATATAGTAGCTGCTATTTATTTTGCATTAGTATGTTAGAAATTACATTTCCAGTTTCATACCACAATTTCTAGGCTGCCAGTGATTATACAAAAGTTTTCTATTAAAATAAAATTATATTATTAATGCATTTTTTTAATGTGATACACAAATTGTGTGGTGTACTGGATGTGTTAATGAATTTTGTAGGGGAATGTTTTTTTATAATGTCTTAGGCAAACCTTCAGGCATTCATCTTGCCAATTAAAGCTCCTTTACTTAAATAAATACAATTTAATATGATAATTATAAAAATAAGACACAATTCTTCCATAACTAGCAATTTAGTGTTTTAACAGTATAATTGCAATTTTAAACATCAGGAATAACGCAATAATCTACAAGACTGTAGAGAACGGCCAGGGTCACATTTGCGGTTGGACCCTGGCCTGCCGGATTCCGGTTTCAACTTAGCAATTTTTCCATCACCGCATAGCGTTTCCGCTATGCGGTGCTGGAAACCGCAGTCCCTAGTTACCCGGTGTTTACCTGCACGACCTGTCACACAGGCAGCGGCTCGGAGGGCGTTTTACAGCGCCGCACAGGAAATCGTGTCTGCAACGGTTTCCTGTGCGGCGCTGTAAAACGCCCTCCGAGCCGCTGCCTGTGTGACAGGTCGTGCAGGTAAACACCGGGTAACTAGGGACTGCGGTTTCCAGCACCGCATAGCGGAAACGCTATGCGGTGATGGAAAAATTGCTAAGTTGAAACCGGAATCCGGCAGGCCAGGGTCCAACCGCAAATGTGACCCTGGCCAAAGACTTTACTTCTGCCCTCTGTCCATTCATGGCATTTTTGCTTTTTAGCTTTATACAGTGTTGTTTATGGTATTCCAATAATTTGTATCCATACTGTGGATATTTGCTTTGAATTGCTGATGAGTTTCATGTCAAGTTATATTTGCAAACCATAAGGGCAGTGGCAGATGGCTGTGAAAATTGCTGTATGTCCTAGCTTAGGCTGCCTTCACATTTGCGTATGTGAACGCAGCTTATGCTGCGTTCCCATACGCATTCAAATGCATGTTTAACATAGGAACGCATAGTGCCTGCGTTTGGCAGCGTTTGCTGCGCTCGGGTGCGGATGCGGACGATATCTGCTCCTTCCGGTGTCCCGCGTCTGCACCTGGGACGCAGCATGTCGTGTCCCTGGTGCGGGCGAGAGTGTGATCTGTACGCAGGCATCCACCTGCGCACAGATCACATATAGGAGTGAATGGGTGCGCACGGCGGTCTGCAAGCATCTGCAGACTGCCGTGCGCTCCATTATAAACATAGGGGCCGCGGTCTGCATGCAGATGCTTGCAGATGCATCTGCAAAACGCTGCAGATGCATCTGCAAGTCTGAAGGCAGCCTTATCCAGATCACACTTGGTCGTGAAAGTCAATAAGTCTGTGGAAATCATCGCACTGCATTCGGATGTCATTTGTGGGTTGTCTGATTTTCTGCAGACTCACAATGGAGAAGGTGGCAAAATTTTGTTCTCCATTTTCTCCCCACAGTATCATCTGATATTCTCGTGAGTCGGATCGCACTATGCTGACACTCAGATCAAACTCCGATGAGTGGTTGATCAGTGTAATTTGCATAACTGCCCAATTCTCTTGGATGAGAGAAACTAGGGTCATCTGGTCCTGCCCGAATCATGGCATGTGAACTTTGCATAATGCATGCCAACATAAAGGATTTTTCTTCACATTACATGTGTGTGATATTAATCAGCTTTATATTAGTTCTTAATCTCAAGGAAAATTTCAACTTGAATTTTGCAATTAACCGATAGAAAGAAAAACTTTATCGCTACTCACAGCTAGAAGCAGAGTCATCTCAGATCCACAGCTTCTGTATATGCACCAAGGATGCACCAGGTGCCAGCAAAATGCAGAGCAGGTAGATATCCAGAAAAGGAAAAAATCTATGGCACTTCTAGTCCATAAAAATATCCCAAATTTTATTCAAGAGACATTAATTTTCTGAGATAATGACCTTTGGGTTTACATTGGCTGTAAGCCATAATTATCAACAGTATCAGAAATAATCACTTGAAATAGATCACTGTTTGTAATGACTCTATATGATATATGTGTTTCACTTTATGTATTGAATTACTGAAAAAAAATAACTTTTTTTATGATATTCTAATTTACTGAGATGCACCTGTATTTTGCATTTTGGCAGTGTTTTTTATTGTGTTTATTTTTATGGAAATGAAAAGCTGTTTTTTACAGTAACAGAAAATCTACAAGATTTCAGAAATCTCATCCCAAGATTGCTATTTTTTCTTAAAGTAAACCTGTGACCAGATTTGGAAGTGTTAAACTAAAGTCACCGCCTCCTGCATTCTAGCACTGTGGCTATTATTCCCTGACTAATCCTGCACACCAAATAAATAAGTTTTAAAATCCCCTGCCCTGTATTATAATTATCTGTGTCTGGTGTGATGAGCTTGATTGCAGAATTGTCTGCTCCGCCCTTCTATGCTGTCCCATCTATGGCCTTGTTCACACACAATTTGAGTTTTATTTAGCCCTCCTAAAACCACATGCGTATTTTTAAGAGTGCCAAAAAATGTCCCTTTTGTGTCTGAAAGGATTAGAATCCTTTTTGGACTTTGTCATTTTTCATGAAAAACGCAGGCAAAAACACTAGCGTTAACGCAGGGTGCCTAAATGTGCCTTTTAGAAACGTTAACGTTAACGCATGCATTAACGCAGGTGCCTATATGTGTCCTGCGTTAACGCATGCGTTTCCCATAGGGCCCCATGTTAAAAAAACTCATGTGTTTTTGGAAACTACCCCTGCGTTTTTTTCCAGCACCCAAAAAACGCTGCATGCAGCGTTTTTTGGACTGGGGGGAAAAAACGCAAGTGTAGTGAAAAAACACAGCTACACTCAATTGCACCCTGCGTTAACGCACCTGCATTTTTGAAAAACTGCAGAAAAACGCAGAGAGTGCCAAAAACGCAGGTGAGTGTGAACAAGGCCTATCATGTCTCTCTGCATCCTCCAGCATTGTCCACTTCTGATTGATGTGGATAATGCCTCCTGCACTTGCGCAGAGACCTCAGCAGTTCGTGCATGTGTAGATGGGTTTTAGGCTCTGCCCACAGTATGGCTGAGCACAGTGTGCTTAAGCCAGCCAAAGAAGCCTTTGCTTAGGCACGTGATTGCAAGGTGTGAAGTAGATAACTCAGAAGGTGATCAATGATAATAAGAAGAGGACAGACGGTGAGAAAAGGTGGGACGGACAGGTCTGCAATCAAGCCCAGCAGACCAGACACAGGTAATTATAATACATTGTGGGAGATATTTTAAAATAATTTGTTTGGTGTACAGGGGGAATCAGGGCATGATAGCCAACTTCTTAGAATTCAACATAGGTAGTGATGAGCAAATATACTCATTACTATCTGTTAATCGTATGTATAGTACAGTATTTGCGATACTCGTTACTCTGCAAGTATCACTGGTGCTCGTGAGTGATGTGTCAATCTTGAGCAAGCTGACACAAATTGCAGATTGATGGGAAGGGTCTCATTGGGAGTTACAGCAAAGGGTTGTATGCAATGAAAACTCAAAATATCCCTCCCTCCCTGTCACAGAAATGCTACTTTTATGACAGGATGTGTGTGAGCAAAGTCTATCACTAATTGACTTACATTAGACATTGCGGATGAGTACGCAAATATTACAAAATACAGTGATTACGAATATTTCGGTACTTGGTCATACCAAAACATAAGGTGATGCTTTTAATTTAAAACCCCAAATCTGGTGACAGGTTCACTTTAGCTGATTTGACATCTGCTGCGCTTTTGACATCTGAAGCATGTCAATTCATTCAGTGTTTTTGCAGCTTTTTTCATCATAAAGAGCAATATAGAGTTGCAAAAGTGCTGCAAAAATGCAGCCATGTGCTTATGTTGCATTTTAGGTGAAAGCAACTAAGGCTAGGGTAGCCCTAGCCTGGCGCATCCGGCAGAAACTTGGAAACTTAAAAAATTTGTGCCTCAGCGCATGGCATTACCAGCAGGTAACGCTATGCGCTGCCTGGCTATTGAGCTCTATGGCAACCGGACGCTTACCGCAGCCTCTGGCTCCTCAGAGATCTCCAGGATACGCGCTTCTGATGAGTGCACAGGAAACGCGGACTGCAGATCTATTGCCTGCTGGTAACGCTATGTGCTGAGGCAGAAATTTTCTAAGGTTCTGCCGGATGCGCTAGGCTAGAGCCAGACGCAAGTCTGACCCTAGCCTATCTTTATTAAATGTGCTGTTGAAAAATTATCCATATAATCCACACCTAGAAACACAGCACACAAACGCCACAAAAAAACAGCAAAAATTGTGTTTTGCAAGCAGCATGTTTGTTGACGGGAGAGCAGGTTTTGTCTGCAGAAAAAAAGCAGCAAAAAGCAACATGTGAACGTAGCCTCATTGTAGAGTGAATTATTTAGTACTAGTAAAAAGGCCCGATGCAATTGCATCGGGAGCGCGGTGAAATGAATTGTGTGTATACAGGCGGGTCAGTGGATATCAGAGTATACAGGCGGGTCAGTGGGTAGTAGAGCTTCGAGGCGGCTCTGTGGGTAACAAAGTATCGAGGCGGCTCTGTGGCTAGCAGAGTATCGAGGCGGCTCTGTGGGTAGCAGAGTATACAGGCGGCTGTGTGGGTAGCAGAGTATAGAGGCGGCTCTGTGGGTAGCAGAGTATCGAGGCGGCTCTGTGGGTAGCAGAGTATAGAGGCGGCTCTGTGGTGGAGGGGTGAGGAGAGATGCGGCTCTGTGGTGGAGGGGTGAGGAGAGATGCGGCTCTGTTGTGGAGGGGTGAGGAGAGATGCGGCTCTGTGGTGGAGGGGTGAGGAAAGATGCGGCTCAGTGTTGGAGGGGTGAGGAGAGATGCGGCTAAGTGGTGGAGGGGTGAGGAGAGATGCGGCTCAGTGGTGGAGGGGTGAGGAGAGATGGGTGTCTGTGGTGGAGGGGTGAGGAGAGATGCGGCTCAGTGGTGGAGGGGTGATGAGAGATGCGGCTCAGTGGTGGAGGGGTGAGGAGAGATGGGTGTCTGTGGTGGAGGGGTGAAGAGAGAAGCAGCTCAGTGGTGTAGGGTTGAGGAGAGATGCAGCTCAGTGGTGGAGGGGTGAGGAGAGAAGCACACAGTATATACATACATGAGACATTGTATAGACAGACAGTATGCAGAGATTACACACATTATACACACAGTATAGACACAGTATACAGACATTACAGAGAGTATAGAGACATGAGACAGAGTGTAGAGACAGGAGACAGAGTGTAGAGACAGGAGACAGAGTGTAGAGACAGGAGACAGAGTGTAGAGACAGGACACAGAGTGTAGAGACAGGACACAGAGTGTAGAGACATGACAGGGACAGAGTATACAGAGACATGACAGGTACAGAGTATACAGAGACATGACAGGGACAGAGTATACAGAGACATGACAGGGACAGAGTATACAGAGACATGACAGGGACAGAGTATACAGAGACATGACAGGGACAGAGCATACAGAGACATGACAGGGACAGAGCATACAGAGACATGACAGGGACAGAGTATACAGAGACATGACAGGGACAGAGTATACAGAGACATGACAGGGACAGAGTATACAGAGACATGACAGGGACAGAGTATACAGAGACATGACAGGGACAGAGTATACAAAGACATGACAGGGACAGAGTATACAGAGACATGACAGGGACAGAGTATACAGAGACATGACAGGGACAGAGTATACAGAGACATGACAGGGACAGAGTATACAGAGACATGACAGGGACAGAGTATACAGAGACATGACAGGGACAGAGTATACAGAGACATGACAGGGACAGAGTAAACAGAGACATGACAGGGACAGAGCATACAGAGACATGACAGGGACAGAGTATACAGAGACATGACAGGGACAGTGTATACAGAGACATGACAGGGACATAGTATACAGAGACATGACAGGGACAGAGCATACAGAGACATGACAGGGACAGAGTATACAGAGACATGACAGGGACAGAGTACACAGAGACATGACAGGGACAGAGTATACAGAGACATGACAGGGACAGAGTATACAGAGACATGACAGGGACAGAGTATACAGAGACATGACAGGGACAGAGTATACAGAGACATGACAGGGACAGAGCATACAGAGACATGACAGGGACAGAGTATACAGAGACATGACAGGGACAGAGCATACAGAGACATGACAGGGACAGAGTATACAGAGACATGACAGGGACAGAGTATACAGAGACATGACAGGGACAGAGTAAACAGAGACATGACAAGGACAGAGCATACAGAGACATGACAGGGACAGAGCATACAGAGACATGACAGGGACAGAGTATACAGAGACATGACAGGGACAGTGTATACAGAGACATGACAGGGACATAGTATACAGAGAAATGACAGGGACAGAGCATACAGAGACATGACAGGGACAGAGTATATAGAGACATGACAGGGACAGAGTATACAGAGACATGACAGGGACAGAGTATACAGAGACATGACAGGGACAGAGCATACAGAGACATGACAGGGACAGAGCATACAGAGACATGACAGGGACAGAGTATACAGAGACATGACAGGGACAGAGCATACAGAGACATGACAGGGACAGAGCATACAGAGACATGACAGGGACAGAGCATACAGAGACATGACAGGGACAGAGTATACAGAGACATGACAGGGACAGAGTATACAGAGACATGACAGGGACAGAGTATACAGAGACATGACAGGGACAGAGTAGGGGTATACAGGGGTATACAGGGGTGTGTGCGGGGTATACAGGGGTATAGAGGGGTGTGTGCGGCAGAGTATAGAGGAATGCAGGGGTTAAAAAAAAAAATCATGCTCACCTCTCCCCGAGCCCCCGCCGTCTTCCTGCAAGCTGCCGGTGGCTCCCGGTGGCTTCCGCAGGCTCCCAGTCTCTGCAGAGGTCTTCTACTGCAGTACAGGACCTGTGGTGATGTCACAGTCACGTGACACCAGGTTACCATGGAGTAACCTGGTGTCACGTGACTGTGACATCACCGCAGGTCCTGTAGTGCAGAAGAAGACCTCTGCAGAGATCGGGAGCCTGCGGAAGCCACCGGGAGCCACCGGCAGCTTGCAGGAAGACGGCGGGGGCTCGGGGAGAGGTGAGCATGATTTTTTTTTTTATTGAACCATATTTTTATTGGGTTTTAAACATTATAACATTTCCAAAATATTAGGATAAGCATATCCAACATTAATGTTCACAATGCAAACACTGGTTTCTGTAGTCAATCATATACAACAAGTTACAAATTCACAACAAATATCTTAATAACCCCCCTCCCTACCCACCCTGGAAATTATCCATTGCTCATGTTATGTCTTGTGTTCTCTAAAGAGTAAGATTGAGATAGGGATATAGCAAATCCAATCTCATTTCAGTTTCTCAAACGCCACACCTCAGTCTACCAAGCGTCCCTCCTAGCTCTCCTTCTGCGTACCACACCGACGAACGGAAGGGTAACATGAAATTAGTTATTTCACCATCTGAAAATTCTTTTTCGATGAAAACTCTCCATCTGGAGAAAAATTTCTTGGCTAGTTTACTCGGATTGCGTATCGCATCCATCGATTCAAGCGTCAAAGTATGGCGCATCAGCATTTTGAGCTGCTTTAGGTCTGGTGGTTTGTCGTTAAGCCAATGTTGGAGAAGGAGTCGTTTAGCTATTATCGCAATATAATGCCAAAGGATATGTGGGTGTCTGTGGGCCCCAGAATCCGTCTGATAGTGGAATATCCAACGTAACGGGTCTAAACCCTCCATATTGCCACACAACTCTTTAGCCCAGACTAGCACCCTCTTCCAGTATTCTTGTGTGTCAGGACAGGACCAAAGACCATGTTCTAGGTCCGTCATCTCAAGTTTACACTTTGGGCATTGAGTCAATCTCTTTTGGTTGGCCTGGGAAGGGGGAATATTAAAACCCTGGATGGTCCCATGCATAATCCTGAATTGGGAATCTCTCCATCTCTCATTACTTATGTACCGTCGCATAAGCCCCCATCCCTCTAAAATTTTTTGAGCGAGTTCGGTATCTTTAATGTGTTTTCGCCATTTGTTGAAAAACCCTCTCCTCTTTTGCGGGCGTAAAGTTTGTTGTACTTTGGCATACAATGAAGTGATGGATACATCGCCTTCATTTATAGTTAGTATTTCGGACCAAAGATTATTATCAACCTCTCCAGAGAGGTCCCGCAGGTGTGAGAGGAGATGGTGGTTCAACTGACGATATTGTATCGCCTGAATTTGAGATAAATTGAAAGCCGTCAGTACTTCCTTCTCCGTCATCCACCTTCGTCCCTCAAAATTTATATGGTCTTCTAGTGTATTGACGCCTTTTTCTTTCCAAGTTTTAAAAAGAGAGTTTTCACGGCCCAACTTAAAGGCTGGGCATCTCCACGGATTAAGTCGTTTGGAGACTTTCCATGCCAGTTTAAGTTTTTTCCTGACCTCTCTCCACGTTATGATGGTATCTCTATATATTACTGTGTTTTTCAAAGTGGCCGGAAGGCAGGATAACGGAGAATGCAGCAAAGCAGACAAATCCCAGGGCTTAGCCCACTCTCCCTCTAGTTCCAAATCTGAAAACTTACTTGTTCCCTTAACCCAGTCCAATACATTACGTAAGATACATGCTAGGTTATATCCCCTAACATCAGGGAGCTGCAGTCCCCCCTCTTGCTTGGGCTGTATTAAGGTCCTAAAGGCTAGCCTAGATCTCTTACCTCTCCATAGAAATTTTGTGAAGGCTTTGTTAATTCTTATAATGTCAGTATGTTTCATTAGCATAGGTATGGTCTGGAGAGGATAGAGCAGTTTTGAAAAGCTCATCATTTTAAGTAGATGGCAGCGTCCCATTAGAGACAGCGGCAGCCCTTCCCATCTTGCCAATTCCTGCTCTATCTTCGTAATGATCGGTAAAAAGTTGAGTCTATATGTTAACCCACTGGATCTGGCTAAGTGTATCCCCAGATATTTGAGGCTAGTTTTCGCTATTGGTAATCCGCAGAAGTTATCCCCCTGCCGTTCTCCATTTTCTTGATTTATGAAGAGGACTTCACATTTATCTTTGTTGAGGGAGAAACCCGAATATCTACCCCATTTCTCAATGTCTGCCAATATATCTGGAAGGTCTCTTTCGGGGTTCTGAACATATAGGATGATATCGTCAGCGAAAAGTGAGAGCTTAATTTCAGCATCCCCTACCCTAAAACCTTCATAGGCGTTATGGCGTTCCAGATATAATGCCAGAGGTTCTATAGCCAGGTTAAAAAGAAGGGGCGATAGTGGGCATCCTTGTCTCGTTCCTTTTTGGAGAGTAAAGGAATCCGGCAGAAAACCTGGGGTATTGATACAAGCTTTGGGGTTACTATATAGTGCAGTAATATATTGCCGAAAGGGGCCTAGTATACCTATGGAGTCAAGCACTTTACCCAGCCATGACCATCTGACATTGTCGAATGCTTTTTCAGCGTCAAGAGTGATCATGGCTGGGTTACCACCTTTCATCTTCGTTTTCCGTCCCATAACATCTAGCATAAGCATTGCTTTTCTGATATTTGTAGTTGTTGACCTCCCCTTAACAAAGCCCGCCTGATGTGTGGGTATTAGTTTGGGTAGGACCACCGCCAATCTGTCAGCCAGAATTTTGGAGAGGAGCTTCAAATCTTGATTTATTAGAGAGATCGGTCTATAATTTGCTGGGTCTGTAGGCGTCTTTCCTGGTTTAGGTATTAGTTTGATATAAGCCAAATTCATTCTCTCCGGTATAGGCGCCCCACGCAAAATTGCATTATATAGGTCACACAACACCGGAGAGATCTGCTCCCTCAAGGTTTTGAAGAAAGCACCATTATAGCCGTCTGGGCCAGGCGCTTTACCCGTATTTAAATGTTTTATAGCCATCTCAATTTCGTCAATCGTGACTGGGCTGTTAAGAAATTGAGTGTCTTCTTGGGAAACAGTTGGCAGTGTAATCCCACCCAACCAAGCAAGGCTATCTGAGTCGTCAGTATTGGTCTCCGTATAGAGTGAAGCATAATATCTGCCCAGTATTCGGGAAATACCATTGGGATCATGCCAAATGTTGCCATGTGTATCCACTATCGCTTGTATAGGGGAGGGCTTAAGCCTACCCTTAGCTAGTCTTGCTAATAAGCGCCCCGCTTTATCCCCATATTTGTGGAGATCTAATTCCAATCGGTTTTTGTAAATGTCTTCTCGTTTTCCCGCCCATACATCAAAATCTCTCTTTGCCTGTTGCCACTTTTCTCTATCAGGAGCCATCATTGTGGATTGATAGCGTGTGAACGCATCTCTTACCTCTCGACTGGTTTGGACAAATTTGTCTTTGATTTGTCGTTTAATCCTCATGCTATAGGCCATAATATGCCCTTGCAGCACCGTTTTCGCTGTCTCCCAGTATAAAGCTGGATCTGATCTATGTTCCAGATTGTCGGAAGACAAATTCGACCACCATTCACCCAGTAGTTTAGCAAAATTTTCTTCTCTGACAAACGTGTCGGGGAATCTCCATAAATAATCGGAGCCTTTTTCAAATTTGTCCCTGGTCTCTAACACCAACGGGCTATGGTCCGAGATCAGCATGTCCTCAATTGTAATATCTGTCATTTGTTGGATTATCTTGGGGGATACAAAGAACATATCCAATCTGGACCACGACCCATGGGGGTGCGAGAAGTGGGTAAATTCTCTGCCCAGTGGGTTCGCTACTCTCCATGCATCTAATAACCCAGTGTCCTCTATTAAGCTTTCCAAAACACTGCGATCCTTTGATCTAACCCCTGCCTGTCTTCTCAACTGGGTTTGGGATGCAGTGCGTCTATCCTCCTCCTCTTTCATGACCATGTTAAAATCTCCACCGATTATTCTATTATTCCCATTGTCTAAGAGCAATGAATTTTGTAAATATTGGAAGAAAGGTTTCTGTTTCTCGTTAGGGGCATAAATATTGTAAATAATAAAGGTGTCGTTTTGAATTTGTAACGTTAATTGTATTAATCTACCTTCTTTATCTTTTGAAGTGGACAATAGTGAGTGAGCCAGTGACCTATGTATCAATATTAAAACTCCCGCCTTTTTTCCTACTGCTCCCGAACCATAGACCTCGCCTACCCATAGCTTTTTGAGTCGGAAAAAGTCCTCCTCAGCCAAGTGGGTCTCCTGGAGCAGAGCAATATCTACATGTAGTCTCTTGAGGTGGCGCAAGACCATCATGCGCTTTGCTGGGGAGCGCAGACCCTTAACATTCCAGGAGACCCACCTAACCATCAGAAGCCTCCCCACATAGGGCCCAAAATTTCCTTATAGTGAATATCCAAAAGTGATTGTTATCGCCTGATGCGAATGTGAATGAGGTGTGGCAGACATTGATGTTGTGGCTTATTAGAGACTCAATTCTAAGGATAATTCCCGTTTTTTTCCCCCCCTTCTTCCCATTTTCCCATCCCCAAATCACTCCAACACCTTTCATCAAAAAGTCGGTGACTTCACTTACGTCCTCCAGTGCACCCCATATAGGGAGCTCCCCCCCGCCCCAGCCCCCGCCACCTCTGATAACAATTAATGAGGAAGCATCATAACTCCTCCATACTGCCCAAATAAACATTAATCATCAATAGACGACCATCCCCTGTAGAACATGTAGTCAAATTGCCCAAGGGACATGTCTCGAGGATATATCCAATAAACATCCCACTTCCCACCGTCTCTCTCAAGTCCTCTGCAATCATGGATAATCAGATAGCTTCTATAAGCGTTTGAGTGGATCCCACCTTAGAGTAGCCATTGTCGGATGTCCACACCAGAGTTCAGTGCTGAATAAGGGTCTTTTAAGTACGTATGCGTCAATGCAGCAAAGTTCCTGTGTGATAATCTTAGTTAAAGAGAAAGAAGAGAAAAAAAAAAAAAAAAAAGGGGGGGGGAGGGGGGGTTAAAGGGGGAAAATAACAAAAGGGGGAGAGAGGGGGGAGGAGAAGGGGGGGTGACAATATATTACTCTCTATCTTGTAGTGTAGTGCAGCCAGAGCAGTTTTTCTCTTCCTTCAGGATATCCGCTGCAAATCCGCCGATTTCAGCCGTCGGTGGGTTTTGTCCATTTTAAATGTTTCCTATATCATTTCTTCCTTTGCCATCTATTTCCGGCTTGTCTCTGTTGTTTTGGATTCCCCGGCGTTGCTCCCTTTTGCGCCTCATCATCCAATAGGGAGTATGACCTGAGTCTATATGATCTCACTGAGGTTCCGTCTATTTCAGTATCAGAATCTAGCGCAGGCGTAGGCTTCGCAGGTGACCTCCTACTAGTACGTGCTGGTGACTCAGATCTTCTTGGAGAGGTCGTATTATCCCTTACAGCAGCCATTGCCTCCTCCGGATCGGAGAAGGTCAACATGACACCCTCTCTAGATCTGAATCGTAGGGTTGCAGGAAAATTCAGCTGAAAGCGGATATTTCTTTTATGCAGCAACGAACATGTCTCACTGAATGCCCTTCTGCGACGTGTGACTTCTACAGAATAGTCCGCAAAGACCAGAGCTCTATGTCCCTGTAGTATAAGAGGGTGTTTTTTTGCTTTATATGCCCGAAGAATCTCTTCTTTGTCCCTGTGGTTCAAAAATTTTGCTATGGCGTGCCTGGATTTATTGGGCTCTCTGGAAGCTGCTTTCGTGGCCAGGTGTTTCGTGGCTTCAGTCGTCCCCTGATCGTCCCTAGGTGGACCTATTCTATGGGCGCGCTCTGTTTTGCATCTATGGGAAAGACCCAGGGCTTTAGGCAGTTCAACCTCGAAGATTTCTTCCAGTTGACTAACAGGGACAGACTCTGGGAGACCCACAATTTTTAAGTTACTGCGTCTCGTTCTATTTTCAATGTCTTCCAACTTATTATGTGTGTAATCAGCATGTTTTTGCAAGGCTAGAAGCTGTTCCTCAAGCTCCTGAATCCTGTCTTCTGCTGTTCCAATTCTAGATTCAGCCTCAAGAAGCTGCTGCTCATGTGTCTCCACTTTCACAGACAAGTCTCTAGTGGATGCAGCCACCATCTCTGCCACTGTGACCTTAAACTCTTCAGCCAAATGCACAGCCATTTCTTTGGCCAGTTTTTTATAGTCCAATCTCTGGAATCCCCAGCTATCTCCTGTCTCCTCTGCCCATGCATCAGAAGTATGTTGGCTTTGCACTTTACTTGTAGCTGCAGCTTTAGACTGTGATTGTTTCTGGGGCTGTTGCTGGTCACATAGGACATCCACTGCCTGTGGTCTCTGTCCTGGGGGGTTTTCATTCTTCCTCACTGGGATTTTCTCCTGGGAACCCTCTGGTCTCCCCTCTGATCCTTCACCTCCTGTCTCGGTCTCCCTATTCCCAGTCACATGCTCTGTATCGCCATCCTGTGTCTTCCCCCTTGTGTCCTGTGTGCAGACCGCGCCATCATTGCGGCCTGCACATGGCGTCCCGCCTTTCTCTCCCTCCTTATTCCTGGTAATGTAGCGGTCCATTGTGGACATGGCGGAGCTTACCAGGGTCGCGGCGATTTCCTCCGGTCTGATGATTAATCAGGGGGCAGCCCTGGAGTGCAGTATTAGGCTGATGGTGGCGGATTGCCGAGGCGGGGAGCGGAGCGGGATCAGCCGCGTCCGCACATGGAGGGGCCGGAATCGGAAGTGATTTTTTTTTTTTTTTTTTTTTTTTAACTGTAGTGCGGCTGCGGCTTGCGATGACGCTGCGCGTCATCACTCACAGTCGCGCAAAGGAGTCTGGGATTCGGCTACAGTGCCCGAATTGCAAACTCCCGATTATATAAGTAGATGCGCTGCAACTGAAATATGCTCTTATTCTTGATTCAGTGAGAAGCATATTTAGAAGTCAGATTGTTGCTTTTATTTACTGGTAAATTGAAAACTGGAATCTAACAGAGGACCAAGGCCAGCTGCTCATATGACACAAAGGCACACACGAGTGCACACAAACACAATAAAAAGGCAATTGTAAATACTATTTATTTCTCTTTTTTGCTTTAGATACTTATTAAAATGAAAACATGAAAAATATTCTAAAGAACTATACCTTGTTATTGACATTCAAGACAAAACAATTGTTTAATCTGCATTTATTTTCCAATTGTAGGGTTCAGTGGCTATGGTAATACCTTTAATGTATTACTTTCTGATTCTTTCTATAAAACGTAAATCGTAAACAGGATTCATTTATTATTGTGCATGAAATGTTAGCCTTCACTGTTGCAGAGGGATCCATACAAATGAAAAATGGTTTTCGCTACTAACATTAGTACAGTAATTAAATAAATCTGCTGCACTAATAACGCATATCAAGAATCACTTGAATTAATTAAAATGAGGAGTGCGTCCATGCTAATAAAGTAATTCACAAAGTAGTTGTATATGTCTCAGATGCATATGTAGGTATACATATTAGGGATGAGCGAGTCCTAAATTACTCGGAATCGCTAGACCCGCACGAGTCCGAGCCCAGGACTCGGTACTCGTGGCGAGTCTAGCGAGTCCAATGTTAAAGAATAGGGAATATGGATTCGCGAGTCCCGAATAGATAATACAGGACTCGGAATCGCAGACTCGCTAGGATTCGGAGCATTGGACTCAGGGGCTGGCTGGAGCCTCTTCCCCTGGGTGCCAGTTAGGTATCCCCGGCCCTGGTTGAGAACCGGGGGGGGGGGGGGGGGTGGGGGGTGCTGTCGGGTGCAGGCAGCCTTGAGAACGGGGGGGGGGGGGGTGCTGTCGGGTCCAGGCAGCCTTGAGAACCGGGGGGGGGGGGGGGGGGGGGGGGGGGGGGGGGGGGGGGGGGGGGGGGGGGGGGCGTCGGGCCCGGCGGGGCTATCAAAGCTGACCTTACCTCCTCCAGCCGCGAAGCAGCCCGCAAAGCGTCGCCCGATTTGGACTCGTTACTGAGCGAGTATTCGCTAAAAGACTCGCCGATTCCCGAGTCCAGCGAGTCCCTTAAGAATCGCCGAGTAACGAGTCCTAGCGAGTAGACTCGCTCATCCCTAATACATATGCTTACTTGTACACACATCACAATATGTTAAAATGGTAAAGATGAACAAATAGCATTTACAGGTGCATCTCAATGAATTAGAATATCATCAAACAGTTAATTTATTTTAGTAATTCAATACATAGATTGAAACCCATATATTATATAGAGTCATTACAAACAGAGTGCTCTATTTCTGTAAATGTTGATGATTATGGCTTACAGCCAATGAAAACCCAAAGGTCAATATCTCTGAAAATTTAAGTAAGGAGGATGAAGGGTTAAAAACTGCACTGCTGTATTACATGAGACATCAAATGGTGAATATAATATTGATTTATTAGTCAAAGTGTTTCAGGACTCCCTCAAACATGCAAATATGAAATATGATATTCACCCTTTGATGTCTTGTGGAATACAGCAGCGCGGTTTTTAACCCTTCATCCTCCCTGCCCTATATGCACCACGCTGGGGACTGCAGCAGCCATGATACGCTTTTATAGTGGTTGTGAATCTCACAACCACACAAGGTGAAGCCTCTGATATCTATTTAGGTAATATTTTATCTCTCAGACCCTTCATCCTCCCTACTTTAATATTCAATGACCTTTGGGTTTTCATTGGCGGTAAGCTATAATCATCAACATTAACAGAAATAAACACTTGAAATAGATCACTCTGTTTGTAATGACTCTATATAATATATGCGTTTCCCTTTATGTATGGAATTACTGAAATAAATTAACTTTTTGCTGATATTTTAATTCATTGAGATGCACATGTAGTTGGAATCTCACATTATTGTCACTTTTTCTATTTGTATGACTTATCTGAAATGGTAGAATTGGGCAAAAACACTACACTTGAGCAGTTGAATCAGTATACTGGTGTCCTAATACATTTTATTACTGTATACATGTATTCTATCTTATTTCATGGGAGTCAATCTTCGAGGTAGAATAGCTGTAATATGTAATCAAAATTTGTCATATATTTACTAGACTCCAGTTCAGTATTTCTCTATACTTTGGGCTTTATGTTGATGTGACATGCCAAGATGTTAATCAATTTCAAGCAACCTGTAATAACTCTATCTCTGGTACCAGTATGATGCCAATCATAGTAATTTCCTGCTGTGTATCACCCCAGTTAATATCTTCTTTATGAATGAGCTTTGACTTTGGCATTTTGACCAGGCCTGTTTTTCACCTTGATTATTTTGATCTCTTGTATATTTGTTAGCTTACTGCACTGTACTGTGTGTGTTTAAGGAATACCAGTATTTTTGACCATTATATGACATGTATATTGAATTTAACCAGTTTTCCCATCTTCAAGCTCTATGTCTTAATTTGCAGATGTCTCCAATACACAGCTGACAAAATGTATAGAGGGAGCGCACATAGGGCCGTAAAAGTGTGATAGAAGGGGTGCACTGATCAAGTACACTCACCTGGAACGGTTGTGCGGGTCAACCAACAAAAGTCCCCGGCCACTGCAAATCGTTGGAGAAACAATTCAAGATCAAAAGGAAGACGGGTGTAATGCCACGCTGACCAAGATGAAGACAACAAAGTGTAGAAAATCCTTTATTCCACTCACCACAGCAAGGTGGTGGTGAGTGGAATAAAGGATTTTCTACACTTCGTTGTCTTCATCTTGGTCAGCGCGGAGTTACACCCGTATTCCTCCTGATCTACAATACACAGCAAAACACACAGAAAGGGATTTACCATTAGAAGGCACACCAAGATTTTAGAGGAGGAAAATAGGAAAAAAAATTAAGCAAAAATTGTGGTTATAATGCACTGTTATGAGAAGAGGAATCTGCTGCTGACACTTATGGGGGTAATTTTCCCATTCTGGGCCTTATCCAGGTAATATGTCACCCATCCTGGATAGGGCCTCCCATCATGGAGATGGCCCCCCACATCCTGGTGTATAGCCCCTTATACTGAATATAGTCCCCATACTAGGATATAGCCCACCATCCTGGTACATTACCCCAATCCTGTGTATGGCCCCCATTATGGTACATAGACCCTTATCCTGGATATAGTCCCCACCCATACGGAGATGTAGCAAACTTCCATCCTGGTACTTTACCCCCAATCCTGTGTATGGCCCCCATTCTGATATATAGACACTTGTTCTTTGTATAGCCCCCATACTGGGATATAACATCCCCTTCATCTTGGTACAACACATATGGTGCCTATCCTAACGCACACACACAAAAATATTAAACAATGTAACTCACCTATCCCTCTTTCCTCTCCATTGCTCCCTGCTTGCTTCAAGTCGCATCCTGAGTCGTGTGTGTGGCGTCCTCCTGAGTGCCGGCATCTGATCATATAACCGTCACAGCACAGTGACATTATCACTCTGCTGTGCCAGTCACATGATGGGATGACCGAATTATGCCTGATCTTGTTAAAAGATGATGACGTTTGACAGATATGCTGGTTTGCTGTCATGATTCCTCTGCTCAAAGTCTCTTGGAGTCAGTGAGTGATAGTTTTGCTGCCCTATGAAATCAGGGCAGTGCTGAGCTGTTTGTTTGATTAGTCACAACTCATTCATCCAATCTTGTGTAGGGGCATGCTGAGCTGTCAGTATTGTTATGGCAATAAATAGTTAATAATTTATATTATTTATTAGAAGACATTCAGAACTCTCTTAGAAAGGGCTAGAGGCCTGTTTGTAGGAAAAAGCCTTGGCCTTGCTCTTTTCCCTAATGTTCTGACTTAGAGGTAGCCGTATAGAAGTTCTTATCAACATGTTCTGAACGTCCGGTACGACTTCAAGGCTAGTAACACACAGAATATACTTGAATATTTTTTCAGAATAAAATGTAGATTCAGCATAAGATGATGCAATTACCTAGTAACACCCCTTTGCACATCCCTTTAAGGATAAGTAATAAAACTGCTAGCTGCTCCCTTAAAGGGAACCAACCACCTCAGATGACGTGTATAAGCTGTTAATACATGTCCCTGGACCCTATGTACACCATTGCAGCTATGTTTTTGCTAAGAATATTGATAACAGCAAACCGAAATAAACAGTTTATAAACTTACATGATTTCGTACTTGAGGGCGTCTCCCTCGGGCTTTAGTACGAGAGGGCTGTGTCTTATGCAGCCTGAGTGGCTTTCCTCCCCCTCCCTCTCTGTTTGCAGGACGTCACTGAGAAGACATGCACGGACGGGAGCTGCCTTGGGTGCCCGCCCACACCAAGATAATATCACGCCCTAATGTGACGTCCTGCAAACAGAGAGGGAGGGGGAGGAAAGCCACTCAGGCTGCTGGAGACACAGCCCTCTCGTACTAAAGCCCGAGGGAGACGCCCTCAAGTACGAAATCATGTAAGTTTATAAACTGTTTATTTCGGTTTGCTGTTATCAATATTCTTAGCAAAAACATAGCTGCAATGGTGTACGTAGGGTCCAGGGACATGTATTAACAGCTTATACACGTCATCTGAGGTGGTTGGTTCCCTTTAATAAAAGGTCTTTGTCATTAAGCTCTACATTGACAACTGTGTCAGCGTGGTTTCTTTCCGGTGACGTGCACGCACACAGACAAAGCATCCAATTTGGCAGCAGACAATTAAGATGACAGCCTCACCCGAAAGGTGTGGGGGCATCCATTACAGTTGGCGCCCAACGTGCTAGGACGAGACGTCCAGGGGACGACAGCCACAACTGAACCTTCTTTCCTAGGACGGACCATACACGAGGGGTAGACCTGCAGGCTACAAAGAGGTAAGAAAATTATTTATCTTACCTAAGACCCTCCTGTATCTCCGTGTGCCGGGATGATGAAGGTAGCTGGCTGTCAGACTCGGACATAGATGACCGGATCTGAGAAGTCCTAGCCCTTGTAACCTGGTCCTGAGAATTCCTTAATTGTCTGCTTATTTGTGTTCTTGCAACCTGATCCTGAGTTTATCTGTGTTTATGTCAGTGCTATCATTGCTACAGTTTCAGTACACAGAAAACATAGAAAGAGAGAAAGCACGGAGAACGGAGAGACGGGGCTGAAAGGGGAGATTCTGTTTCCCTGGCTGTCCAGCTCTATTCCCAGGGGATAGGGCTGATGATTTGTCAATTCATAATAGGGTTGATGGTTTTCCGGTCCCTGGTGTAAGGGGGGCCGATGGGTTATTCCACTACTGGTGTTCCAGCCTCTGATACAGCTGATGGTTTTCCCACCCCGCGCGCGCAAGCTAAGGATGGAGTGTAGTCCTGGCTGCGGTGGTGGACGGGTACATAATTTACGTAAATTTTGGTAGTGATGAGATTGTTCCGTTCTCTCCAGATGACGTGCCGCTTGTGTAAACAGGTTTAGAGCTAGCAATTACACCCGCTGGCTGGATAATAAATCGTGTTACTGACGTGCCATATGCACGGGAAGAAACTGGTTATATAGCAATCCCTGGCACTTCTCCAGTACTCAAGGTGTTCAGACAAAATATACATGTCCAGTTAACGATAGTAATATAAGGAATCTTGTTGCAAGAAGTATATGTAAGAAAGTTATATGACCCAGTTGTTGCCCCACTGAGGTGTAGAGGGGGCCGACACAGTTTGATGTTTATCTGTTTTATCTGTTTGGTGACCACCATTCCAGTCCCAGTCCTCAGATTGACTCTGACTGATTCCAGCAAGGTGTGAAGCTTGCTATTTCTACTGACTCTGTGGAGAAAAGAGACATTACTATACAGAAATATCTACCGACAGACAAATACTGAGTAAATGTGTATTTTTGCTTACAGTTATCAGGTCAATTTTCTAATTTGGAAACCCCTAGCAAAAAGGTATTGACACCCTTAGTGTCTTCTCCGAAAATTGTCCTTATATAAGAGGTAATATGGCGGCTACAGGAACCATTGGGAAGCATGTCTGGGTTGTTGGACATTCATATATCTATTGGGCAGAGAAGAGGGCCCACGGACATCTGTATTCAGAAAATGTATTTTTTCCCAAGGAGTTTATCCATATACGGTGGTATGGACTTGGATTTAACTGTTTCACACGTGGTGTGTCCAGGGGCCACCTTAGGGTAAATACAATGGTTATTGTTCTGCATACTACCGTAAGTAAGCTTTAGTCATTTCACAACATATACCTTTTAGAGTTTTTATTATCCCCTGTGTAGAAAAATTTTGGTTATTAAGGTATCCCAGTTGACTCCCCTGTATACAACCCTGCTGACAGTGGTAGTCTTGAGGGGTGGACGGTTATAGCCAAGATAGTAGCATAGAGACTTTGGTTTAAGCTATAATAGCTATAATATGGGTGTTAATCAGTCAAAACCTCAGCAAGTTACCCCCAAGAGACCTTGTGACAGAGAGGAAAGTAGGAAATGCCTAGATGGGTAAATTGGGTTGTTTTGATATGGCCTGTTGGAGGCAATTCATCCATGTGAATGACCAGTGGATTCAGAGGCACAGATACGGGTACCAGGTAAAGTCCTGGATCTGGGCTTCTGAACGCCACAATCCCCTTATAGATTATAGATAATGGTAACAATTAATTTGGACATAAAATAGACCAAAGCGGCTCCACTATCACCTGTACCTACATACTTCTTTCTTGCACCCAGAAAATGAACAAGTACAATTGATCATGCACACCAGACAGACCAACTTGTTTACAGGTAACAATGTCTCTGTTGGGGTTTTTGTTTGAGGAGAGATGCAAAGTGGGGAAGAATAAGTTATAGGTTGACTTGATTATTATTATAGGTGACTTGATTATTGCATCTCTATTCAATCAAAACACATCACAGCTGACAGACAGAAAGTATGTAAAGAAAGTGAAAGAGTATGTAGCAGGGAGGGGAGGGAAGGCTGTGGTTTTGTGATTATTTGTTAGGACGCATTAGCTTTAATACGGGAACGCTGGCTGTCAGTATGACAGGCGTCCTCTCCAAGAAGGAGGGAAGACTGGTGTATCGTGGGATAGAGACACTGGTAAATAGTGATTGAAGATGTTGCGTCTTTTCAATGAAAGTACAGTCTCACAGTCTCCCTCCAGCAGAAAGGAGAAAAAAAAACAAAAAAACGGCCATTAATATGGTCCCTGAAAGAGAAGGGAGAAAGTATGATAAAAATGTTAAAGGAGAAGGAGGGTGCTGTAATGCTAAATGATTATGTGTCTATAACTTTAGGTGACTATAACAACCATAGGAGGCTGTGAGTGGTACACATAAGTGTTGAATGAAGCTGTAATCGGGGCCCCTGTGTATACTGTATGTATGCTGAGATGTGAGATGTAATGCAGAGTTGATTTTTGGTTTGTCTATAGGTGACTGTATGTTTTGTATCACGCGTGATGTGAAGCAGGTGTGTAGTATATGGTTTTTTTGGGTTATACATGTTGCCAAACAATTCCCTAGGGAGAACGCTACCTTATAATGTGTGTATGTTGCCCTTTGGCAGATTCATGGTGTTCATTCTCTGCCAAAATTAATTCTGTCCAAGGTTAGAATTGTGCGCAGATATTTCCCCCTCCCATCAGGTACTATAGGGGAGGGGGGAAGGAGCAAGTCTGCATTCTGCATGTTCATTTTTACATGCAGTAATGAAAAATCATCACATTTCAGATCTTTTCATTTTTGGCTGTAAACATTAAGAATCATAATTGTTTACTGTGTATTTAGTTGGAAGCTAGTAATATTGCCTATTATTGGACGCAATAATAGTTATTTTGGACAGTTTTTGTACATTCCTGCTCGACGTCCTACAGAATTAGGTTTTACTGATTTTCATACAGGGATTATTCTATTTCATTGAGGCATACTGACACACTGTCTTCTTGTTTGTGTTGTGTTAATATTTTTTAGACACTAGGATAACTATTCGGGATAATTTTTGTATGTTTCTGTCTAAATTTTACGGAGGAACAATAGTTTTTAGAAGAGGCATAGAGAACAGATGATAATACTTAGTATATGTGTGTTAAATCGTCAGATCCTAATCCCATTGTTTTCTAAAGTTGTTTTTTGTTATGGCGCTGGCTCCAGGTGGGGGATGGACTTGTTTTCAGATTCAGATAGAAAACCTCAGCTCAGAGTGTCCTTCCCCCCATCTTAGGAATGTAAGACTCAGAGGAAGTTTTGCCCATCAGAACTTCCTGTGGCAGCCATCTTGCACCACCCAAAAGGCCTGTTAACAATGAGAGTACATCACAGTTAGTTCCACTACCAGTTTATATATCCAGTTATGATTATACAAGAATAATGTATATATATCCTTACTCTGATATCTTCTGAGTCCCTCATGCGAAGGGGGGATTGAGACATATATGGAGAAATATATGGGGTTTTTGGTTAAGCATCATACAGTTATAGTTTATAAATATAGCGCCAATGGACACATTTTTAACAGAATTTAAATGGGTTTTTGGTAAAGCATAAAACAGTTATAGTTTATGGCTATCAATATAATTAGTAGAGAATTGTAATAAGAATTTTGTTGAATAAGTATTTTTTTTCTAATACGAATTCTTGAGTGTTTTATTTCAGATGTACGTATAGGAGAGATGATCTTACACTGGACACCGGTAGGATCCTCGCATGAGGTAATCAGAGCAATTGATTCTGAGTTTTTGCACTTTTGTGAGCAGGTGGAGCATCTTCTAAGTACAATTCTTACAAAAACGGTAAGCATATTGAATGCAGAATTGGTAAATCACGGTGAGGTAGACACCATGTTGCCAGTCTAGGATGGTATAATCATGCTGACAGTCACTACAGGTGACCCCTAGAGGTAGAGGGCAAGGTACAATTTGAAGTTAAAATAAAGTTAGTCTAGGTAAATGGCGGGAGGTCATCCATCCCAGCCTTGTTACGTCTGGCTGCCTAAGCACCCCTTCAGTATCGGACTGCCCGTACAGAACTAAATAAATACTAAAAGAACAAAAAGGGAGTTGTGCTGAAGGATGGGAAAAAGGACAGGCCATGATGACGTCTCTCTTCAACAAAAGTTAGAATAGTCTTTGCTTGGCCCCACATACACATCAACCGGTCACGAGTGTAGTCAGATGAATACTCCTGGTTACAGGTAAGGCCTCGTGTACAATCCTGCATTATTCTTACGCATAACACAACTCAGAAAGGTAAGAGTTTGAAGCAGCAGCCGCTCCACAAGGCTTAAGAATTGCAAATAGGGTGCGGACAAGGAGAGAGACATTCTAAACATGTCCTAGTAGGTGTGGATCTCTCTCTCCTATATAAAATACCATAAGATGTCTAATATGTTGGTTAAAAATGTTCTGAAGCAGAGTGAGTAGGTAAATGAGTAAATATACATGTAATTAAGAATATGGTAGGTGTATAATAAATAATTGGAAGTTTTCCCAGATATCCAGTTACCTTTTTGACCTGTTTTTCAGAAAAGCAGAAGAGACCACTGATGATAAGTATACAGTAATTATATTGTCTAATGTTATACTATATGTTATATTTGTTTGGCTTTACATTGTATCATATTGTTTATTTGTGCTCTGACCGACCTGCTGAGACCTGTTTCAATTACGGACTATTGACAGTGTATCTAGTGACCCTCATATATATATGTTGACTGAGCAATTGCGGTATATGTTTATGGAAGGTAATAGACTAAACAACACTTTACAAACAAACTGAAAAAGGTATATAAGATCAGGGATAGGTTAAGAACAGATAGGGTGAGTCGACATGGAGCGCGGGCACCACAGGCTTTTCAAGAGGGTGCCGACCTCCGCTGGTTAGGTAGGTTTCCAGCTTTAAGGACATTACTAGGGTACTATTAGGAGTGGGTATATCATTTATAAATTGTGTAAATCTTATGTTTTTGTTTCTATGAACTATCTTGGGTGACAATTAATTTTGATATCTTAATCAATAGAAAATGATTTTTGATTGTATATAAGATCCTTATATAGAAGTTATTTGACATGGATCATAAGTGTATGATTTAGAATTGATGATTTGTTTTTCACGAACCCAAAGAATGTAATGTTTCTGTATACATAGTATATCTCTTCCTCTTCTCTTAGGGATGATTGTTTTTCATTTATAGGTAAGTCAAGAACTGATACCATATTCTTTTTGTATCTTTTTCTTGAAAGATGGTGTGTATACGTAATATTAGATGATAAGATGCGCAAGGGGGGTGACTTATATTCCTAAGGTTATAAGTAAAATTTTGTGATTTGTTTTTGTGTTGCAAGGTGTTACTATGTCATCGATAGTTATGAAAATGGCACAAATTTTTATGAGATTATGGTTCAAAATGTTATCCAGGTAATAGATTCCCCGAGATAGGGTTTTTCTTATGTTTTGACACTTATAAAGATCTTGTCTAACATGTATTTTTGAGCTTTCTCTCCTCCTTTAACATGCAGCTACTGTGGACCGAAGTCGCTTCCCACAGTCTGGAGATGGAGGGATGGTCAGAAGAAACGTCAGAAATTCTGCGGATGACTGAGACAGCTGAAGAGCTCAAATGGCAGCCCAACTAGATCCAAGATCTACACTACAAGGCAGACGAGCCCAGAAGAACTACCGAATGTCTCTTACTACAGACGCTGGCCTATATGCGATGGATATAAACATCCGAATGGACACTGAGCGCTTAGGACACCTTTATTTTTGAATTTCAAGGACTGACTTATTTTAGATAAGACTGAAGCAACATTGACTCGGTACGAGGCCATGTCCTCCTGAATTAGACCGTAGCGAGGACCGACTTATGGAGAATGTCAAATATAATGACTAACAGTTGAGTGATAATTATGACCGGTATTTGATTGCGGCATTCGTATAGTTTTCTTGTTTGTCATGGTTTGTGAGTGTTTGTGTCCATCAGATGGGGTAATGGGCAGACCTATGTGGGCAATCCGGTGAAGTGGTGTAGGAAGACCGGCTCCGTCAACTAGGGGAGGAGAATGTACCTGAGTAGGTCTGTGTGCATGCACTTTGGTTGGAGCATTCACTCATTGCCACGGGAGAAGGGAACTGTGGGAGCAGCATTCATTTTTATTATATTTAGAACTTATTTTAGTAAATATAATCTCCGTATTTTTGTGTGAAAAACTTTCACTATGTATTTCAGTAGTATTAAATAGAGAGGTGAGACATCATCTTAGATAACAGTTTAGGGTGCGGCAAGACCAACTACAAAGGCGTTACGATTGTCATTATGGTGAGACGTTACGGTTGTCTCAATGATGGTGAAGACTCCTTCCTCCCTCCCTCTCCCCGTCACCTAGGGCAAAGATTTTGGGTAAGATTTTGAATGTCTTTAAAAAGGGGGAATGTTATGGCAATAAATAGTTAATAATTTATATTATTTATTAGAAGACATTCAGAACTCTCTTAGAAAGGGTTAGAGGCCTGTTTGTAGGAAAAAGCCTTGGCCTTGCTCTTTTCCCTAATGTTCTGACTTAGAGGTAGCCATATAGAAGTTCTTATCAACATGTTCTGAACGTCCGGTACGACTTCAAGACTAGTACACACAGAATATACTTGAATGTTTTTTCAGAATAAAATGTAGATTCAGCATAAGATGATGCAATTACCTAGTAACACCCCTTTGCACATCCCTTTAAGGATAAGTAATAAAATAGCTGCTCCCTTAATAAAAGGTCTTTGCCATTAAGCTCTACATTGACAACTGTGTCAGCGTGGTTTCTTTCCGGTGACGTGCACGCACTCAGACAAAGCATCCAATTTGGCAGCAGACAATTAAGATGACAGCCTAACCCGAAAGGTGTGGTGGCATCCATTACAGTATGTTGACTGACAACTGAGGCATCTAGTCTCAGACTGTGAGGTGCTGGGCCTTCTGATGTTCTCTCGCCTGAGTGATTGCCAGTTACTTAGCTGAGCAGTTAGTCCCAGATCACTGCTAGTCATAGAATTTTGCTCAATGGTGCATGTTAACCTTGTTTATCTGTGCTCTTTGTTATGATCTATTGCTAACAGACCTAGGACCTCTTCTGACCATCTGTTTCCCTTGCCCCTTTGCTTTGATCTGCTATCCTCCTAAAATTCTGACCTCGGAACATGACTACACCTTTGTCGTAGATCATAACGTACACTCTCTTTTTATCTTACCACAGAACATTGTTTGACTACCCGGTTACATAGCAATATGCAGAACTGTGGGGGAGAGAGAGCGCAAATAGGATCTTATCTTGATAAAATAAGTAAACCAGGAATGGTCGTTGCTCACCTGGTCAGGTTGTATAGCACACAACCAGCATATACACAAAATGGCTGCTGCATTGTCCACACAACAACGGTTAAATGTAGTAGACAAAAGGCAATGTAGGACTGTGTTCACCGGACCCACGCTGCACACAGAGGAGATGGTCAAAGGGAGATTGGATCAAAAGTGGCTTTTATTTCCGATGCGTTTCAGAGTCAGACCAGTCTCCTTCCTCAGGGAGTTTGGCTCCCAAAAAACTGGTATAAAATGCCTTGAAATGTAACATTTTATGACTTGTGAAGCTGTGCAAAATTTTCGGTGATTCCTGGCGTTTTCACTTTTTTTCACCCAACTCTGAAAGAGTGGGTGGAGTAAGGTTGAGGTTTGGGTGTGAGAGGGCAGGACAATCCCCACTTGTTTAATTCATGTGTCACTAAGATTACGGTAGTTCAGACTTGAGGCGTCAAACTGTCCGCTGGGTAGAAACATGTGCGTTCAAAAGCACCAGCATTTTGCAATGCATTTTCATGGCGTTTGCATGCGTTTTTTCCTATACAAGTCTATGGGTGCAAAAATGCATGTATTGTTAGTGCATTTTATGTGTTTTTGCACCTCAAAAAACACATAGCTGCCAAAGGGAGCACACACCTGATGTGCACTTAACCTTAGAAACCCGAACTGAACTGAATTTTAAAATCTTCGCTCATCAGTGTATTCAGCTACTGTCTCATTTCATACCTGATAACCTGATACTCCAGTAAAATGTCACTTCTTCAGTCACATTGGGTCTCTACTCTTGTCAATGTGTTTTAAAGTATGTCTGGTCATCTGTACCAAACCCATTGTATCCGTTAATATTGGTGATCATCCGCTATATAAAAAAGTGTCTTACCTACTACAGTCAGATCTGCCCAGTTTAGGTTGTAGCAGATGCATACAAATTGTAGGTGCTTTGCAAATTCATAGGTGTTTTATTATGAAGGACGTGTTTCTTTCATTATGGCCCCAATTTCACTGGTTGACTAAATGGACCCACTGGTTCTAGATAAATATGGAACTACCTCCTTCTATGGAAGCAGCTATTACTGGCCCAGTATAACAAATTCTTTATAGTGACTGCCAATTTTCAGAAATGCAACTGATTCACCATCCTCCTCCCTTTTTTCCATAATTGTTGAACATACAGCTAGGACCTCTTCTGAATGAGCCCATCCCTTCAAGTTTAGCTCCTCACTTATGGGCTCTTTGGTGCAGGTTCAGCAATGCATCATTATTAGTGATGGGCGAATCCTAAATTACTCGGAATCGCTTGACTCTAGCGAGTCCGAGCACAGGACTCGCTACTCTTTACGAGTCTAGCGAGTCCAATGTTAATGAATGGGGAAGCGAGTAATAGCGAGTAGTGTGAGATTTACAAATCGCAGATGTGTCTCGGAAGCTTCAGCCTGAAGCAATCCTAGTTTTGTCATTTATTTGCATTGGACTGTACTTTGCAACTGTAATCGCTGGGAAACTCGCACAGATAAGAGTTCTGTCTGCTCAGTGTGCTGGCTGCCGCAGCTCCAGGGTCCTAGAGCCCGCCTGCTGCCTGATGTAGCAGAGCTGAGATTGTTCTCAGTCTGCTCATTCCCTGTGCATAGACATCTATATCTATGCACAGGGATGAGCAGAGAGGACATCGCGTTTTGGACTGCGTCAGACGGAAGAGGATTTTTTTAATTAAAGATGGAGTCTCTAATTGCTTTTTTTTTTATTTCTAATAAAAAATTTTCTCTGTGTTGTGTTTTTTTTTTAAACAATTTAATAGAAATTTATGGCGGTCATGTCTAATATTGGCGTGACCGCCATAAATTTCGGGCTTAGGGCCAGCTGATTATCAGCTGGCCCTAACCTCTTTATTACCCAGCGTGCCACGGCCACCAGGGCCGCTGGAAGAGCGGGGTTCAGCGCCATAGGATGGCGCTTCAATGAACGCGCCATCTTCTGGGGCAGCTGCGGGCTGCAATTTGCAGCGGGGGGTGCCCAGAAAGCTTGGGCCTCCCTGCGCTGCGGATTCCAGCCCCCAGCTGCTTAGCTGTACCTGGCTAGACATAGAAATTGCGCGGAGCCCCACGCATTTTTTTAAAATTATTTCATGAAATTCTGAGATTCTGACTCTGACTCTGACTCTGAGACTCTGACTCTGAGACTCTGACTCTGAGACTCTGACTCTGACTCTGAGATTCTGACTCTGAGACTCTGACTCTGAGACTCTGACTCTGAGACTCTGAGACTCTGACTCTGACTCTGAGACTCTGACTCTGAGACTCTGACTCTGAGATTCTGACTCTGAGACTCTGACTCTGACTCTGAGACTCTGACTCTGAGACTCTGACTCTGAGACTCTGACTCTGAGACTCTGACTCTGAGACTCTGAGACTCTGACTCTGACTCTGAGACTCTGACTCTGAGACTCTGACTCTGACTCTGACTCTGAGACTCTGACTCTGAGACTCTGACTCTGAGACTCTGACTCTGAGACTCTGACTCTGACTCTGAGACTCTGACTCTGACTCTGAGACTCTGACTCTGACTCTGACTCTGAGACTCTGACTCTGAGACTCTGACTCTCAGACTCTGAGACTCTGAGTCTGACTCTGAGACTCTGACTCTGAGACTCTGACTCTGAGACTCTGACTCTGAGACTCTGACTCTGAGACTCTGACTCTGACTCTGACTCTGAGACTCTGACTCTGAGACTCTGACTCTGACTCTGAGACTCTGAGACTCTGACTCTGAGACTCTGAGACTCTGACTCTGAGACTCTGACTCTGAGACTCTGAGTCTGACTCTGAGACTCTGACTCTGACTCTGAGACTCTGACTCTGAGACTCTGACTCTGAGACTCTGACTCTGAGACTCTGACTCTGAGACTCTGACTCTGACTCTGAGACTCTGACTCTGAGACTTTGAGACTCTGACTCTGAGACTCTGACTCTGAGACTCTGACTCTGACTCTGAGACTCTGACTCTGAGACTCTGACTCTGAGACTCTGAGACTCTGACTCTGAGACTCTGAGACTCTGACTCTGAGACTCTGAGACTCTGACTCTGAGACTCTGACTCTGAGACTCTGAGACTCTGACTCTGAGACTCTGACTCTGAGACTCTGAGACTCTGACTCTGAGACTCTGAGACTCTGAGACTCTGACTCTGAGACTCTGACTCTGAGACTCAGACTCTGACTCTGAGACTCTGACTCTGAGACTCTGAGTCTGACTCTGACTCTGACTCTGAGACTCTGACTCTGAGACTCTGACTCTGACTCTGAGACTCTGACTCTGAGACTCTGACTCTGAGACTCTGACTCTGACTCTGAGACTCTGACTCTGACTCTGAGACTCTGACTCTGACTCTGACTCTGAGACTCTGACTCTGAGACTCTGACTCTCAGACTCTGAGACTCTGACTCTGACTCTGAGACTCTGACTCTGAGACTCTGACTCTGAGACTCTGACTCTGAGACTCTGACTCTGAGACTCTGACTCTGACTCTGACTCTGACTCTGAGACTCTGACTCTGAGACTCTGACTCTGACTCTGAGACTCTGAGACTCTGAGACTCTGACTCTGAGACTCTGACTCTGAGACTCTGACTCTGAGACTCTGACTCTGAGACTCTGACTCTGACTCTGAGACTCTGACTCTGAGACTCTGACTCTGAGACTCTGACTCTGAGACTCTGACTCTGAGACTCTGACTCTGACTCTGAGACTCTGACTCTGAGACTTTGAGACTGACTCTGAGACTCTGACTCTGAGACTCTGACTCTGACTCTGAGACTCTGACTCTGAGACTCTGACTCTGAGACTCTGAGACTCTGACTCTGAGACTCTGAGACTCTGAGTCTGACTCTGAGACTCTGACTCTGAGTCTCTGACTCTGAGACTCTGAGACTCTGACTCTGAGACTCTGACTCTGAGACTCTGAGACTCTGACTCTGACTCTGAGACTCAGACTCTGACTCTGAGACTCTGACTCTGAGACTCTGACTCTGAGACTCTGACTCTGAGACTCTGAGTCTGACTCTGAGACTCTGACTCTGAGACTCTGACTCTGAGACTCTGACTCTGAGACTCTGACTCTGAAATTCATGAAATAATAAAAAAAAAATGTGTGGGGCTCCGCGCAATTTCTATATCTAGCCAGGTACAGCTAAGCAGCTGGGGGCTGGAATCTGCAGCGCAGGGATGCCCAAGCTTTCTGGGCACCCCCTGCTGCATATTGCAGCCCGCAGCCGCCCCAGAAGATGGCGCGTTCATTGAAGCGCCATCCTCTGGCGCTGAACCCCGCTCTTCCAGCGGCCCTGGTGGCGGTGGCACGCTGGGTAATAGAGGGGTTAATACCAGCTTTGTTATACAAGCTGGTATTAAGCCTGAGATTTTTAATGTCAGGCCACGTTTGACCCAGCCACTAAGAATCTCCAATAAAGGGTTAAAAAAACACAGAGAAAATTTTTTATTTGAAATAAAAAAAAAAGCCATTAGGGACTCCATCTTTAATTAAAAAAATCCTCTTCCGTCCGTCGTAGTCCAAAACGCGATGTCCTCTCTGCTACATCCCCTGTGCATAGATATAGATGTCTATGCACAGGGAATGAGCAGACTGAGAACAATCTCAGCACTGCTACATCATCTCTGTGAGCAGGCGGGCTCTAGGACCCTGGAGCTGCACAGAGAAGACAGCTGGACTCGGCTCGCAATGTAACAGCAGTTATTTGCGAGTTTCCCTGCTATCACTGGCACAGTAGCGAGTTTCCCTGCTATCACTGGCACAGTAGCCGAGTCTAATGCAAACAATGGCAATCCTAGTTTTGTCAGCGTTTGCTATTGATTTGCATTGGACTCGTGCGAGTAAACGCTGGGAAACTCGCAGAGTACCGAGTCCTGCGAGTCCCTTACTACTCGCCGAGTAACGAGTCCTAGCGAGTAGATTCGCCCATCCCTAATCATTATCTAACTCAGCCCTTTCATCTTCTTTTTCAATTTTATACCACTGAGTACAGTCTAGAGACATCTCTTACATCCCAAGTGTAAAACAGCTACTGTACTTCTTCAGAGATGTAGAAGTACAGAGGCAGCTCTTCCAGACCTAGTCTCAGACATTTTACAAGAACGTATTCTACATACATTATTTCCCATGCCCTCTTTTTTTTATTGACAATTAAGAAACTTCCTGAGGAATCAAGGACATCCCCTGAGGAAGTTAGCATACAAAATGCTTGTTGGGGTTGGGGGGAGGCAGAGTACACATACTTATATTCTTGGTAGGTTTATTCTATGTATTTTGATTTTCATAGTGACTGTTGAAGGCTTAGTATTGTCAATCTTATAGAAAAATGGTTTGTGCTTCAGCTCACCTGCTTTACTGCACGGTCCATAAACCAAAATAAGTAAATCCAAAGGAAACGACCAACAGAAGGGCTTGCAATAAAATCCATAAATTTACTGTAGAATTCTTCGTAAATATTGGCTTGTACACCAAGTTAAATTAAAGTATTCTTGATGACCATGTGACATATGAATTACTGTCAAATGACGCTACAATTGTTTTTAAGAAGGAACTATTTGACCTATTGATGGAAGGTATTTCACTTTTGGTAATTTCTAAAATGAACAGTTTAATTATCTGTATGTTATGAACCCTGTGGTGCCAATATTTCATTCTCTTCCTAAGCTTCACAAGAACCGATTCCCACCACCTATGAGACCTATAGTGGCGGATATCGGTTCTTTGAATAAAAATCTATGTCAGTGGTGGACTCATTGTTCCAACCATTACTACCAATGTGCCCTGGTTATCTGCGTAATGCAAAACAGGATTTGAACAGTGCTGCGTCTATTTTATGGCGCCTGGAATTTTTCTGGATTAGCTGCGACATAAAATCTTCATATTCTTGGATTCCCTGTGATTTGGGGGTGCAAGCGATGTCAGGATTTTTGGATAGATATTCCTTATATAGAAAGAATTTCATCCTATTGGACCTACAATTTTTGTTAAAACACAACTATTTTCTGTTATGGACAAATACTATTTAAATCACTTGGGCATTGTCCACACACCTGCGCTTCAGTATTTAGCGCTTCTTGCACTAAATACTTAGATTCTGGCAGAGAAGCGCAGGTGCGTGTATGCTGCCACTTCCAGCAGACGCTGTCCCTGGTTACCCGATGTGTATCGTGGTAACCAGTTCAGACAGCAGCCTGCATAGTCACCGCTTATTGCGAGCGCACAGGGATATACACACCAAAGTCTGCTATATTCCCTGCCTATATACACTGCCTGTATACAGCTGAATTTAACCTGAAAATGACTGTTTTTTTTTTAGAGAGATGGATCTGTGTAATAGGCTACAGCAGCACCAGAATGGAATGTAGTCTCCTGTGCTATACACACCAAAGTCTGCTATATACCCTGCCTATATACACTGCCTGTGTATGTGGAGCTGACTGGGATGGGGTACTCGGTACCGGACCGGGGTACTACTGGGTATGTCACGGAGGTCCTAGTCTGGACCGTGTCCCGGGTTCTCACAAGTAAAGGGGTATTTACAAGGATAAATTCTGTCGTGACGCCACCCAGGGTTGTGGTTAGTGATGGGAAAACCGCTGCAGCGCTGCTCTGCCAGGAGGATGGATGGATGATGGGGCTGCAGCCAGATGGATGAGCTCGCCGCAGGTCGGGCTGCTCCTGGCAGGATGAAAGGTATGAAATACAGTTCAGGGTACCTGGAATCAAACACAGACACTCAGGCAGTGTTCACTGGGTTTACTTGTAAGTTCTTCATAGTTAACACAGCTCACGGTACAGTTCAGTTCTTAACAGTTCACAGTGCAGTTAACCCCGGGAACACTTGAACCTTCTGCAGCCAGGCTGTCACTCTGAGACCCCTCACTCCTTCTAAGTCCTTCCAGGCGGTTGTTTCTCTCTCTCTGTTGTCTCCCCAGGTTGTATGGCGGAAGCTCGGACCCTTGTGAGTCCTCGTGGTTGCTGCTGTGCCTTCAACCCTTGTTGTGGGAACTCCAACCTGGAGTTAGAGGTCCCAGTCGGTTAATCTGGGAAGCCAGTATGGAATCTCTGTTCCCCTCAGAGCCAACACTCTAGTGTGTGCCTAGTCTGCAGTAACCCTATCTTGCAAGGCGTTACCAGACTCCATCTAACCCGTGTGATTCCAGTCCAAACTAGGGAAAACTACTCTGCTGGTAGTCGGTGCTGCCGTGTTCCTCGGACCCAGTACTGCTGGTCCGGTCTCTTTCCTCACACTCCCCTGGGATGCCGGCTATGGACGAGCTTTCTCTCCATGGTTTCTGTGACTCTGTGGATTCTGCATCTCCATGAAGCCTAATCCCACCGGGACGTGTCTCTGTCTTTCTGGTGTCTTTGCTGCTCGGCTCACTCTGGCCTACTAACTCCTTCCTCCTCTTCTTCCTCTATTTGTGCTATCTGTCACCTGACCTACATGCTTCCCACCCACTTTCCTCTAAACCCACCACCCCTTTCCCGCCTAGAGTACCGGGCTCCAGGTTGGGTGCTGCCTCTAGTGGGTGTGTGTGTCCGTGAGGGTGTTTGGTGTACAAACCGTCTATCTCTCTGCCTGGCTGCAGTTCCCTATTTGGCCACCCTGGTTGCAGGGGCGCCACATGTACAGCTGGATTATTCCTGAAAAGGACTGTTTTTTTAGAGAAATGAATCTGTGTAACAGGCTACAGAAGCACCACAGTGAGTGGAATGGAGCCTCCGGTGATATACACACCAAAGTCTGCTATATATCCTGCCTATATACACTGCCTGTATACAGCTGGATTAATCCTGAAAAGGACAGGTTTTTTTTAGAAAAATGAATCTGTGTATTAGGCTACAGAAGCACCAAAGTGAATGGAATAGAGCCTGCTGTGCTATATGCACCGCATTCTGTTATATACACTGCCTGTATACAGCTGGATTAATCCTGAAAAGGACTGTTTTTTTTAGAGATGGATCTGTGTAACAGGCTACAGAAGCACCAGAGTGAGTGGAGTGGAGCCTTCTGTGCTATATGCACCGCAGTCTGCTATTTTCCATATATACTCGAGTATAAGCCGACCCAAGTATAAGCCGAGGCCCCTAATTTTACCCCCAAATCTGGGGAAACTCATTGACTCGAGTATAAGCCTAGGGTGGGAAATGCAGCAGACCCCCATCCTGATATATAGCCCCCATCCTGGTAATAGCCCCTCATCATGGTAAATGGCCCCTCATTCTGGTATATAGACCCCCCATCACTGTACATAACCCCCATCACTGGTATATAGCCCCCATCCTGGTAATCCTGGAATATAGTCCCCATCACCGGTATATAGCCCCCTTCATTGGTATATAGATTTCCATCCTGGTATATAAGCCCCCATCACTGGTATACAAGCCCCCATCACTGGTATACAAGCCCCCATCATTGCTATATAAGCCCCCATCACTGGTAATCCTGGTATGTAGCCCTCAACACTGGTATATTAGCTCCATCACTGGTTTATAGCCCCCATCACTAGTATATAAGCCCCCATCACTGGTATATAAGCCCTCATCACTGGTATACAAGCCCCCATCATTGCTATATAAGCCCCCATCACTGGTAATCCTGGTATGTAGCCCTCATCACTGGTATATTAGCCCCCATCACTGGTATATTAGCCCCCATCACTAGTATATTAGCCCCCATCACTGGTATAACAGACCTCATCACTGGTAATTCTGGTATGTAGCCCTCATCACTGGTATACAAGCCCCCATCACTGGTATATAAACCCCCATCACTTTTACTCCTGGTATGTAGCTCTCATCACTGGTATATTAGCCCCCCATCACTGGTATATTAGCCCCCATCACTGGTATATAAACCCCCATCACTGGTATATAAGCTCCCATCACTGGTAATCCTGGTATGTATCCATCAACATTAGTATATTAGCCCCCCATCACTGGTATATTAGCCTCCATCACTGGTATATAAATCCCTATCACTGGTTTATAAGACCTCATCACTGGTAATCCTGGCATGTAGCCCTCATCACTGGTATATTAGTCCCCATCACTGGTAATTCTGGTATGTAGCCCTCATCACTAGTATATTAGCCCCTATCACTGATGATCATGAGATCATGGTTCTTTATTTTATTTTGTGCTGCAGCATGGGGGCATATACTGTGATCATGGGGGGGCGAGTATACATAGTGTATACATAGTGTATTGTAATATGCGCCGCTCCCCCTGCCAGTGATGGACAAGGGGATGCAGTGCACATTACAATACACTGATGAGCAGAGTCACGTGACCTGCTTCTCACTCTACAGCCTCCTCACACCTCCACCACCCCCACTGACACTAAACACTGACTCGAGTATAAGCCGAGGGGGGGGTTACTTTTCTGCATAAGAAATGTGCTCAAAAACATGGCTTATACTCGACTATATACGGTACCCTGCCTGCCTTTATATACTTGTAATGAGATATAGAAATTGGTTGCGCCACGCTGCTTTATGTTCTATGTCCACCCTCCGTTAAGTCACCATTACACTCACCTTTTCCTGTTGTGCTGTCCGCACAACAGGGGGGCTCACGTAGTGAGTGCACGGGGTCTCTCTCTATGCGGTGTGGATTTCTTTCCCTTTTTCCTCAGTGTCCGCCTGTGTAATTGCACGTGATCCCTCACGTGTTTTCCTCTCCTCTGTTAGATTTGTCTTCTCCTCCGGAGCTGCTCCACCGCTCTCCCCAAAGGGAGATAGATATGCAGGCAATATAATAAAGCGATGTTTGGGTGAGCGCTGGGATATGAAGACAGCCACACTTCAACAAGTATTTTACCTGTAAGTTTATTGTTCAATTCACACTAGGTCCTCTCCCACAACATGTTTCGACGTGAAAAGGACTTTTTATTTAGATGGATTGTGTACCCTACCTAGTACTTACACTACAGAACAGAGTAGTACTTACACTACCTAAAACACACACTAAATCTGTCCCTAGCTCAGCAGCACCTCTCCCTACACTATCTGACTGTGGTCTTATATAGACCTGATGATGCTGTGCGGCCAGCCAATCACTGTAATGCCACAACCAACATGGCAGTGGCATTACAGTGTGTGGCAGCCAATCCCTGCAGGTGGGCTGGCTCTGTAAAAACGTGCAGGGTAGGGGAGCCAAGCATGTGCTCGAGATCTCTGCTGGTACTCGGCAAGCTCTGAGCATCCTGAGAACTACGTTGCTCGGGTGAGCACCGAGTACCAGCGAGCAAGCTCGCTCATCCCTAGTCCAGACCTCAATTTTATTGAAAAAAATCCTTGGAGCGAGCTGATGTCAGCCATTTGGAAAAAGAACCCTGCAAACATTCAAGAGCTTAAGCAAACTGCAGAGGATGAGTGGGAGAAAATACCAGCTGAGAAGTGCAAGAAGGCTGTCATCAATGCCAAATTGTGTGCAACCAAGTATTAATTATAGGTGTCCTTATTCCTGCACATGCTGTTTATTCTGTTGCGTCTTTGAAATTACAACATGTAAGTTAACATAGAATGTTTTATTGTTGTATTACTTGCACCACTAATTAAAAAATGCAGAGGATATAGCATTGGTACATTTCCATTTATTTCTGAAGATATTGTGTAGTCTAAGAAAAAAAATTAAGGGGTGTCAATAAGGTAAGCAACCCTATAGATACACTGTATATGCAGCTGTAATGAATGTGATTATTGCCTACCATATTACTCTTATATAGTGCTCTTCCCCTGCTTTAGAGGTACTTATCTATGTTTAATTTTGTCTATGTTTTGTTGATATAAGTGAAATAATTTTTATTATTGAATAAAAAAAATATTTTTAAGAGTACAATGTTCATATTTTCCCATTTTTGGGATAAATGGAATGTGACATACTGATAGGATATTTAGATTGTGAGCTCCAAGAGAGACAGCATTACTGATGTATGTAAAGTGCTATGGAATTAGTAGCGCTATATACCGTATATACTCGTGTATAAGCCGAGTTCTTCAGCCCAAAAATTGGGCTGAAAAGTCCCCCCTCGGCTTATACACGGGTCATACGGTATGCTGTGGGGGGGGGGGCTGTGACCGGGAGCTGGAGGAGACAGGAGGGGGCCGCGGTTACCGCAGGCGGTCACGTGGGGCCGCCTCATTAGTGCAATGAATATGCACGGCATCCCCCCGTCCATCAACGGCGGGGGGATGCCGTGCATATTGCAATACACAGCCCCCCTCCTTAATATGGGTCCCCCAGTATTAATAAACAGCCCCCCCTCCTTATCATGTCCCCCCAGGCTGCGGCAGCTGTGAAAATAACAAACAGTTTATACATCACCTTCCGGCGCAGCTCTCCGCTCCTCCGCTCGCCGGCTTCTTCTTTCTTCTTGTGCCGGTGTCATGTGACCGGGCGCAGGAGATGACGTCATTTCCTGCGCGCGGTCACAGAAGTCGGCACAAGAAGAAGAAGAAGCTGGCGAGCGGAGGAGCGGAGGACGGGAGGAGCGGAGAGCTGCGCCGGAAGGTGATGTATAAACTGTTTGTTATTTTCACAGCTGCCGCAGCCTGGGGGGTCATGATAAGGAGGGGGGGGCTGTTTATTAATACTGGGGGACCCATAATAAGGAGGGGGGGGCTGTTTATTAATACTGGGGGACCCATATTAAGGAGGGGGGGGCTGTTTACTACCACTGGGGCTGTATACTACCACTGGGGCTGTATACAACCACTGGGGCTGTATATACCTCTGGGGGGCCTGTATACTACCACTGGGGCTGTATGCTACCACTGGGGCTGCATATACCTCTGGGGCTGATGTATACTACCACTGGGGCTGTATACTACCACTGGGGCTGTATATACCTCTGGGGCTGCTGGATACTACCTCTGGGGCTGTATACTACCACTGGGGCTGCATATACCTCTGGGGCTGATGTATACTACCACTGGGGCTGTATATACCTCTGGGGCTGATGTATACTACCACTGGGGCTGCTTGGGCTCCTGTATACTACCACTGGGGCTGCTGGGGCTCCTATATACTACCACTGGGGCTGCTATATACTACCACTGGGGCTGCTGTATACTACCACTGGGGCTGCTGGGGCTCCTATATACTACCACTGGGGCTGCTGTATACTACCACTGGGGCTGCTGGGGCTCCTATATACTACCACTGGGGCTGCTGTATACTACCACTGGGGCTGCTGGGGCTCCTATATACTACCACTGGTGCTGCTGGGGCTCCTATATACTACCACTGGGGCTGCTGTATACTACCACTGGGGCTGCTGGGGATACTATATACTACCACTGGGGCTGCTGTATACTACCACTGGGGCTGCTGGGGCTCCTATATACTACCACTGGTGCTGCTGGGGCTCCTATATACTACCACTGGGGCTGCTGTATACTACCACTGGGGCTGCTGGGGATGCTATATACTACCACTGGGGCTGCTGTATACTACCACTGGGGCTGCTGGGGCTGCTATATACTACCACTGGGGCTGCTGGGGATGCTATATACTACCACTGGGGCTGCTGTATACTACCACTGGGGCTGCTGGGGATGCTATATACTACCACTGGGGCTGCTGTATACTACCACTGGGGCTGCTGGGGCTGCTATATACTACCACTGGGGCTGCTGGGGATGCTATATACTACCACTGGGGCTGCTGGGGATGCTATATACTACCACTGGGGCTGCTGTATACTACCACTGGGGCTGCTGGGGATGCTATATACTACCACTGGGGCTGCTGTATACTACCACTGGGGCTGCTGGGGCTGCTATATACTACCACTGGGGCTGCTGGGGATGCTATATACTACCACTGGGGCTGCTGGGGATGCTATATACTACCACTGGGGATGCTATATAGTACCACTGGGGCTGCTGGGGATGCTATATACTACCACTGGGGCTGCTGTATACTACCACTGGGGCTGCTGTATACTACCACTGGGGAGGCCTGTATACCACTGGGGGGGGCCTGTATACCACACTGCTGGAGGCTGTATACCTGTGCTGGGGTCCACCCTCGGCTTATACACGAGTCAATAGGTTTTTCCAGATTTTTGGGGCAAAAGTAGGGGGGTCGGCTTATACACGGGTCGGCTTATACACGAGTATATACGGTAAATGAATAAATAATAATAATAATAATGTGTTTAATCAATGAACTGTGGCGCCCCTGCAGTCTGGTCACCACAGGGGGTACTGCACCCATTCCACGGGTGTGGTATCCCTATTCTCAGGGAAATGGGATGGAAAGTCCAAACACCTAACAAGCACCCATCACACCTGATCTCAGGGACGGTGGGTGGACCCCATAGAGGGAGGGCTCAGCCAGGGGAAGGAGGGAAGAAAGGAGGAGGGTGTGAAGTTTGTTTAGGTCAGAGTGGAGAAGTAGGAGTGAGGATCCGGAGGACTTGAGCAGCGTGGAGCTCGTCCTGGATTACGGAACAACAGACTGCAAGTGAGACAGAGGGAGCCCTAGGGGCACAGGTAGAGAGCGATCCTCCCGTGTGCATTAATCTAAGGTAGATGGAAGGACTGGTTGAGAACCAGGGGACCGGCCCTGAAGGTGATGAGGAGACTCTATGCTCCAACCACAGAACCAGAGGCCATTAGATCTAGAGGAGCTGTGGCCAACACCTGACACATCCGCCGAGAAGGTAGCCATGCCCGCCATCAGGGCGTGACGTCCCTGACTCCAGTGAGGGGCCCGGGAAATCCCACAGGGGGCGTGGCCATTTTCAGTAGGGAGAGGGGGGCCCGGCCATGACTGTATGGGGCATGCCCGCCATCAGGGCGTGACGTCCCTGACTCCAGTGAGGGGCCCGGGAATTCCCACAGGGGGCGTGGCCATTTTCAGTAGGGAGAGGGGGACCCGGCCATGACTGTGGGGGGCGTGGCTGTTTTCATCATGGAGCGAGGGCCCGCCCCCGGCCGAGCCCACCCCCTTGGCCAGCATCGTGCGTCTGTGATCTGTGCACAGCGCACAGCACAGGCACAGCCCATCAACCCTGGCCTGCCCTCAGAGCCAGCCCAGCAGCCACAGTGAGTGAGTCAGTCACTGTGACGTCCATCACCGGGGCCCGCCCATCCCCGCACATCCCCGCCCGACCCACCAGGAAGTTGTACACATGGTGCACCTTGTGGATGGACGCCATTAGCCCCCGGGGGCCGCAGAGCAGACCGCAGTTCTCAGCTGGTGAGCTGTGGGGGTCTATGGGGCCCCGCTGTCCCTGGTCCAGCTGTGGGGGTCTATGGGGCCCCTGCTGTCCCTGGTCCAACTGTGGGGGTCTATGGGGCCCCCGCTGTCCCTGGTCCAGCTGTGGGGGTCTATGGGGCCCCGCTGTCCCTGGCCCAGGATCCAGCTGTGGGGGTCTATGGGGCCCCGCTGTCCCTGGCCCAGGGACAGGGTGAAGCTGGTGGTGGGGGCCAGGACGGCCGGGGGCTGCAGCCTGCCGGAGCCAGGGCAGGGTGAAGCTGGCGTGGGTGTATGGGGCCCCGCCGGCCCCATAATCCCCCAGGGGGATAAAGGTGCGCACATGGTGTGTAGGGGGTTCTGGCCCCACCAGAGGGATAAGAGTCTGTGGAGATGGTGTGGTTGGAAAGCAGCATATACCATAATTTAGCTTTATAACACTCTCCCCAAATTTGGTGAAGGAAAAGACAGAAAAAAATTATTCTTAATGTTGAATGGGGTCCGTCTTATAATACCTGTCTTGCATCTTACATACAGTATATATGCCCCATGGTATATATGTCCTCCATCCTGAACCTGCCATGGCTTACAAAAGATGAAAAAGGGGGGGTTGGGGAAAGGTTGTGGTGGTGCAGGAAGCAGGTTTGTATGGACCATGGGGGGGCCACACTGTGGGCCCAGAGCTGTGGGGGTGTCGCGGCCATTTTCCATATGCCTGCTGGCATTGCCGAGCTGGGGCTCAGTCTCTATCGTCCAGACCTCCAGAAAATAGCCGCGGACGCTGTACATGTGCAGATCAAGATCTGCGGCCGTTTTTGTAAGCTTGTGACTCCTGCAGAGCATGGCTCACCCCCAGTCTGTGCCCCCTAACACTCTGCTGTGCTGTATATGCTGTCTGTGTCCTGTATATATAGCAGTCTCCTATGTTATGCACGGTATTTGATTTATGAAATTTATTATCACAGAGTTAACTGCACTCAAGACGAACACAAACCTGGAAGATCAGTTATCACCAAACATTGCAGAACACAGAAGCAGCTGCAGCCGTCACATTAGGCGAGTTAATTAAATGTAGTTGTGTAATTTTCATTGGGATGTGCGGCCCCTGAATGATGACGGTAGAAATTTCCAAATGTAATCCCTGCAGGAATAAGGCTGCCTTCACATTTGCGTTCCCCTCCGCAGCGTTCTGCGGAGGGGATCCGCAATGTGACCGTAGCGCCGCAAACCCCTATCTTTATAATGGGAGCGCACGGTGCTGCGCTTGACTGCGCATGACCGTGCGCACCCATTCACTGCCATATGTGATCTGTACGCAGGCAGATGCCTGCGCACAAATCACCCAGTCTCGTCCGCACCACGAACGCGACATGTTGCATTTCTGGTGCGGACGAGACTGGGTGATTTGTGCGCAGGCATCTGCCTGCGTACAGATCACATATGGCAGTGAATGGGTGCGCATGGTCATGCGCAGTCAAGCGCAGCACCGTGCGCTCCCATTATAAAGATAGGGGCTTGCGGTGCTGCGCTCACATTGCGGATCCTCTCCGCAGAACGCTGTGGAGGGGAACGCAAATGTGAAGGCAGCCTAAGGTTACCCACCCCTGTACAAGGTTCTGCCTCAGGCTGGCTTCACAGCACGTTTTTTGGTATACTCTTTTGTCCATTTTGAAAAGGACAGAACAGGATTTCTTTTTTGCCCCCCATGCATCACTGTGATGCCGGATTGGCCATAAGTGTCCATCCGTTTCTGTCAATTAAGTGTAGGATTCGTTTCTGTCCTGTTTTTTCCCAGCCCCAAAATCAGACACTGCATTGATTTTGGGCTCCGGTGAAAAAAAACGACACAAACGAACAGTCCCGGATCCGACCCTGTCCTTTTGAAATAATATGGTGGTCTATGGAGCAGGATCCGGTTTCAGGTACTGAGCATGCTCAGAAAACATCCATAGCTCTGCACAGTCAGTCGCTCTCGTTCTCGCTCTCTTTCTCGCTCTCACAAGCCGTCAATGAAAGTCTGTGAGCCAGAATGATGCCTGAAGTAGGCTCTCATAGACTTTCTCTGTTCATAGTGTGGTGATGGTTTGTCCCGTGTATGTTCTATTCTTCTGTCACTATAAGATGATAATGTGTGAGCTGATCATAGTGTGGCAGTATTTCTCCTGTGTGGTATTATTTGGTGACTGGAAGTGTACGCTCTGATCATGGTGTGGTGTTATTTCTCCCTTGTATGTTGCATTATTAGTCTTGGTATTGTATTTTGGATGGTCTTGGTTATGGAGCTCACTTATTCTCTATACGTTTTTTATTTTGGTTTACCAATACAGACTAATTGCTTGGACACTTCACCCTTCCCCGTCTTATGAATATTAGACAGGATAAAATATAAAGTTACCAATGTTATCTGGTTAAAACAAATAATTTCCTTTGTTAATGCCATGTGCACACATAATATCAAGTATTTGGTGAGTTTTGACCTCAGTACTTATAAGCCAATACCAGGAGTGGGTGATAAATACAGAAGTGGTGACCTGTTTCTATTATTCTTTTCCTCTGATTGTTCCACTCCTGGTTTTGGCTAGCAAATAAGTGATGTAAAATACTGACCAAAGACCTGCACTGATTAGCAGAACATCAAACTTTTATCCCCACTACACTATTGGTGCCGTTACACGCAGGGATATCCTGAGCGATATCCTTGAAACGTCACGGATTTGTGATCGTTCAAAGCTATCCTTGTGCGTCCTTGCATGTAAACCAGAGATATAGGAAGAAAAAATCGTTGGATCATTCATGCAAGATTTGAGATCCTGACCTCAAATCTATCGTTCATCGTCCAATTAACGCTGCAGCAAACTGCAGCATCGGACAGTGTGTTCATAATCTGATAGCTGTGTTTTTTTTGTGACCTGGTTTTTGATGCGACGTGTTAACATATGATTGGTGACAACATGTTGCAGAAGTGGAGCTTTTCCAATAGTGGGTGGTAAAACTGTGGGGGTGTGGCTTTGAGTGGGGGTGTGGCTTGAGGGTGTGTGTGGTTTGAGTGGGGGTGTGGCTTGGGTGGAGGTGGAGCCTAAGGGGGCCCCAAAATGTTGCCAGTGAGGGGCCCCCGAAATTCCTAGTGGCAGCCCTGAAGGTAGCCATGCTAGGGTCAGGGGACTTGTACTTGTACTGAGGCTGCTGGGTGTGCCTGTTTCTCTACCAATTTGTATCTAAGGAGAAAACAAGCACAGATGGGGTCTTATCTTTTTACCAAAAATGGCACTGCGGTCACATTGTATTCTGCTCACCTGGTCTGGCTCCGAAACGCGTTGGAAGGTATAAACAGCACCATTGTTTGAATATCCAGTGTGGTCTCCATCTTTACTTAGCAGCGCGGACCTGAGCACACCAACTGACACAGACATTTCTATTCCAAGCAAAACATCCATCTTCAGAGGTGATTTGAATAAAAGAGAAATGTATTTAGAATACAACATACAATCAATAGACATAGATGATAAAGAAAAATCATAAAAAGTATATATGAAACCCTTTATATATAAGAGAGACATCTGGCGTGTTGAAAAGCATACAGTATGTAATTCAAAATCAAGTTTTCACACATGTTCAGATTGAATATTTGAACAATTCAAGTGGAAACATAACAATTAGCTCTCAAGGATAATTCCAGCACTGGAGACTTGGAGGTACCTCATTAGAATATCTTATTTATATTACAATGTCTTACCAAATGTTCTAACAACACCTGCAGGCTGAGCCTTGAATTCCTTTAGCTGAAAACAAACATGATTTTATAAAGCTGTTTCATAGTTTAAATGTCACACGTTATATATCATGGTGGCAAATAGTGGATTACATTAGATGTACTGATTATTTTCTTTATTAGCCACTTTATCTATTTCCACTGTACAAAGGAATCATCATTATCTTTATTAGGGATTTTACACTTAGCAGATAACAACAGGCCCACCAATTGTTCTTGAATCAGACAAAAAAATTCAGGATTTTCTTAATCAGTTTTCTATTTAGTGTTGTAATTATAGATGAGTGAGCCTTCCTCAAACATGTTCCCTAATTTCATCTTCAGCACGAACATTGCAGATAATGCTCGGAATCGAAAATCCAAACAATTTCCAAAAATTTGGTGCATGTGGCTATGTTCTAGAAAGAAGCTTGACATTTAAAATGGTCCTAAAACTTTCCCTGTTGGTTTGGGGCCAAAATGCTTGGCTGCTAGAAGACCCACTGGCTGTGGACAACACCTAACCTTATGGTTAGGAGTGTCCAAAGCCTTCAGGTGTACCAGCTTGTATCAAGCTGTAGAATTTTTGGAGTGTACTGCCCTCTAGCCTTAGCCATCAGCATTCCAGATGGATTGGTGACCTGAATATAGTTATTTGTTTTCAAACATTATGTCTCCTACAAACATGTCAGTATTTAATAATCCTCTTTGGGGATGAGTTTTTTGAGCAACTGAGAGGGACTGTTATGGGGGCAAATGGCGCCCTCATATATGAATATTGTTATGTAGACTATGGTCTATTTCTTCTTGGTAACGATTTGGTGGAAATACATAGATGACAACTTCCTCATTTAGACTGGTACTCAAAATGACTTGGAAATATTTTTTGCCTATATGAATACTATCAGCATTAACATCAAATTTACAATGTTTAACTCTGAGTAGAGTCTACAATTTTTGGATGTTTTGGTAGTAGGGATGAGCGAGTATACTCGCTATTATTCGGTATTCAGCTATTCGCTACTCTCCGAGTACTTATGTGTACTCGGGAGTAGCGAGTAGTCCTAATACTTTTGGAGTGTATCTATAGATACACTGCGAAAGTAGCCTAAAAGTGATTAAAAGTTGTTAAAAATAATAAAATTACATACTCACCTGTCATACGCCTGCACCGGGAACGGGAGAGAAGACATCCAATTGCTGGACAAGGACCTGTGACTATCAATCAGATGGCCCCACGTCACAACCACGTTGATCGCTAGCGCCTACCTGATTGGCCAAACTTGCAAGGTCCTAGATGTACTGTCAGGACCTTGCAAACTGGCCAATCAGGTGGCCGCTAGCGATGACATGGTTGTGACGTGGCGCCATCTGATTGTACAAATCGCTACCGGCCATCAGATTGGCTGGTAGTCACAGGTCCTTGTCCAGCGATCGGATATAATTTTATTATTTTTAACAACTTTTAATCACTTTTAGGCTACTTTTGCAGTGTATCTATAGATACACTGCGAAAGTATTCGTACTCGCTATACTCGCAACGTAACATAGTAACATAGTTTTTAAAGTTGAAGGAAGACTTTAAGTCCATCTAGTTCAACCCATAGCCTAACATGTTGATCCAGAAGAAGGCAAAAAAAAAAACATGTGGCAACACTAAGCTCCACATTGGGGAAACAAATTCCTTCCTGACTCCAGATATGGCAATCAGACTAGTTCCCTGGATCAACGCCCTATCAAAGAATCTAGTATATATAACTGGTAATATTATAATTTTCAAGAAAGGCATCCAGGCCCTTCTTAAATGTTAGTAGTGACTCACTCATTACAACATCATGTGGCAGAGAGTTCCATAGTCTCACTGCTCTTACAGTAAAGAATCCGCGTCTGTGATTATGATTAAACCTTCTTTCCTCCAGACGTAGAGGATGCCCCCTTATCCCCGTCTCAGGCCTAAGAGTAAAAAGATCATTAGAAAGGTCTCTGTATTGTCCCCTCATATATTTATACATTATTATAAGATCACCCCTAAGCCTTCGTTTTTCCAAGCTAAATAACCCCAAGTTTAATAACCTGTCTTGGTATTGCAGACCCCTTAGTCCTCTAATGACTTTTGTCGCTCTTCTCTGGACCCGCTCTAGCTCAGCTATGTCTTTCTTATACACCGGAGACCAGAGTTGTACACAGTATTCTAAGTGTGGTCGCACTAGTGACTTGTATAGAGGTAAAATTATGTTCTCCTCATGAGCATCTATGCCTCTTTTAATGCATCCCAATATTTTATTTGCCTTTGCAGCAGCTGCCTGACACTGGCCACTAAATGTGAGTTTGTCATCTACCCGTACACCCAGGTCTTTTTCAGTGACAGTTTTGCCCAGTGTTTTACAATTAAGCACATAATTATACCTTTTGTTTCCTCTGCCCAAGTGCATGACTTTACATTTATCCCCATTAAAGCTCATTTGCCATTTAGCAGCCCAAGCTTCTAGCTTACATAAATCCTCCTGTAATATAAAATTGTCCTCCTCTGTATTGATTACCCTGCAGAGTTTAGTGTCATCTGCAAATATTGAGATTCTACTCTGTATGCCCCCTACAAGGTCATTAATAAATATATTAAATAGAAGCGGGCCCAACACTGACCCCTGTGGTACCCCACTGTTAACTGTGACCCATTCTGAGAATGTTCCATTAATAACGTGTAGCAAGTACCGGTACCTACTTGTTGTGAGTATAGCGAGTACGAATATTAAGGTACTCGCTCATCCCTATTTGGTAGTAAAAAAAGGCAACCATCTTATTACTGGTCTTTACACAAAAACCACTGATGGAAATAACATCCTTCATTTCTCTAATCATTATCCACTGAAAATTATTGAAGCCATCCGATACAGACAATCAATGCAGGTAAAGAGGATAGTAAGTTATGGACATGGACATACAGCTCAAAAAGCACTTGACACGATGTGTGATACGTTTAGCAGAAGGGGTCATCCTCAAGAGTTACTAACTAGATATAGGCAAAAGGTTAACGTTTTGGAGAGGGATGTTTTATTACAACATAAACCGAAGAATGATGGCAAACCTGTACCGTTTGTGATTACACATTGTAAGTGAGTGGGAAGATTGCTCATGTAATTGGAAAGCATTGAAGTATCTTCCAAAATTGTTTGCAAAATGTCTCTCGATTCGAAACTCCACTCATCTTTTCATATAGACTCTAAGAATTTGGGAGATTGCCTTGTCCATTTGGATATTGGCTGTCTAAGAAACACATTACAGTCTTCTTTAATACTTAAATTGTATCAAATGTCCATTAATAATGAGAGGCTCTTCATTTATTGATCTAAGGACCAATGTTGTTCTTAAAATCAATCATTATTTAACTTGTCACTAAGAGTATGTAGTCTATTTGTTACAATGCCTTTATTCCTGGTGGTATATTACTGAGACAACTAGGATTCATCAACACCAAAATGCCAGGAAAAAGAGGTTGGACCTTCCAGTTACAAAGGGACATTGTTGAACATAGACATTCTGCGAAGGATGTACAATTTTGATTATTTTTTTGTTTAGCCAAAAAATGGTACTAGGCAAAAAATGTGGTTGCTGCCTGGATGTGGCACTAAACGTTTTTTGCACAGATTTCATAAGCACCACTATACCACAGGTGATTTGCCAAAAAATGGTACTAGGCAAAACCTGTGGTTGCTGCATGGATGTGGCATTAAATGTTTTTTTGCACAGATTTCACAAACACCACTGTACCACAGGGGATTTGCCAAAAACACTGCTGCTATTCCCTAAAAAGGAATGTTTCAGGAAGAAGTTACTAAACCTATCTATCGCTCTATCTAGAAAGAAATAAAATCACTAGCTAGCTATAAATAGTGCACACAGGATCAGCAGTGTCGGCACTGCAGCAGCAAGTCTGTCAATGACCTCCAACACTAAGAAAATGGTGAAGAGGGGAAATGGACAGTTCTTATATGGCAAGGACATGTGACATACCCAGCCAATGACACAAGCCCTTGTGTGCAATAAGTGCAATTTGTTTTTTGAGTGATGATTGGCAGCCACACTGGACCACCCACAATAAGTGCAGGAGAACAAAAACAATGGAGACCTGCACTTAGCAGACCTGAGACTTCTCACCCCCCTCCCCTCCAACCACTATGCTAGACAATGACACGCAGAAAATGTAGAACAGAAGTGATAGTGGAAATGCAGCAATGATTTTTTTTGTCATATAAACAGTTACCAAAAAAATCCCAAATTTCCAACTTTTTCCGAATGAATATTGCCAGATCCAGTCCGGATTTGAAATTGGTGAACATGTTTGAGCAAAGTTCGCTCATCTCTACTGTAGATTAGTCCAATTTCGATCTCAGTAAAGGTGGCTTCACACCAGGCAACGTTGCTAGCAACATCGCCGGAAAAGTGACGTCGCAGCGATGTTGCTAGCGACGTTGCGCTGTGTGACAGCGCGACGCGACCGCGTTTTATCGCTAGTCGCAGGTTGTCAGGTTTACGGGAAGAACTGTAAACCTGACAACCTGCGACCTGCGATTAGGCTGGATCGCGCCGTGTGACATCGCCAGAGCGATGTCAGCGGCGATCCAGCCTATACCGCAGCGTTGCTGCGGATCGCTCGCTGGGCTGAGCCCAGCCCAGCGAGCGATGTCACCGCCCGCATCGCTGCGGCATCGCCGGCCGCAGCCGTGCTGTGTGACAGCTGGCCAGCGATGTCGGAACCGAGCGGGCACCCGCGCATCGCTTCCGACATCGCTGGCCAGGTTGCCTAGTGTGACGGGACCATAACAGAATCTTTAAATTCTTGTAGATTGTATTTAATTTTATTTTTTAATTCAATATAGAGATCACACTGGGTATTATTCATTAATGAATCTTTTGTTTCTTTGATGTTTTTTTCAAGGTAATTCTGCTTGTTATTTCATATTTAACAATTATTATCAACATTTTTGTTCAACATTATGACAATATACAGTATTTTGTCGTTGCTTTGAAAATTCCTCATTAAAAAAGAGTGGGTGGTCATTTGCTTATCCATAATCTATGAAGTATCATTGATTTATCAATATATGTCTGTGATGTGGTGCAATCCAACCTGTGGGGAGCTGTACTACTCTGAGCTGCACCTACATCACCTCAGCGGCCGGCCGCATTGCTGGTATCCATGTTACCAGGTACCACAGGTGGCATCACGTTACCATTTCCCAATCCATCATCATCATCCCCCACCATCCCCGCCATTGAGGGTCCAGGGCACGGAACCGGGAACCGACCAGCTGTGATCCCCTACCAAGGGAACAATCTGTCCCGGTATCCGAATACACCCTAACCTGTCGACCGACTAATTTCTGGCATCACAAACAGGATCCTGTGCCCGGTAAAAACGGGTACTGTGTGCTTAGAATTGGACTTTATTGACTGTTTGTAACTGTAAAATCGGGCTGCCATTACTGAGCCACAGAAGTTCAACTAAGTCACAGAGTGGCTAGAAAAGAGCGTGAAGATAAGCTCTGCCCCTCGCTCTGCCAAGGATTGACGAAGTGCAGTGGCGGGCCCTGAAAAGGCCCGAAGGACTGATCCACTAAACTTCTCTGGAAGGTGGGCCTTAATATGTAAAACACTATGTGCTGGCCCAGGGGTGTGCCTCAGGCCCTTAATACAATAGGGCCATGCAAGAGGTGCCAAATTGTCTCCCCGCCCCCCTTGCCATCAAACAACCAAAGGGGCAGGTTGAGAAACAAACCAGAAGATCCAGCGAGCATAGAGCCTGGAGAAGAGGAATCCACAGAACCGGAAAACCTGATCCGGTTCACCGAGGAGCCCAACCTGATTGTGGAGGAAATCCAAGGAGGAAAGATCCAACCACCAGGCGAGTTCTGGGGAGGAGGACTGAGAGGAAGAAACAGCCGGTGACGCCAAGGCATCCAGGCCCCTATGGTGGGCCGATCGCCTGGAACAACAACAAGACCAGGTCGGTATGGAGATAAGACAGTTTAACTACCAGCCTCCAGCCCCGATCCTGCACTCCTGGAAACCTGTCGGGAGGCCACAGTTCCAGGATGACCAGAAAGGTGACATCATAACATACGAATGCCATACAGGACCCCAGGGGTGGTATGCGATCCGGGTTAGCAGAAGCATGGAGTGATGAAACAATCCCAGTATCGTATATCAATGTAAATAGTTTATTGGTTATACTGTGTGTTTTCACTGGTTGCTAATTTATAAAGACTCACATGGATTTATATGTGAACTCTTGTTGTGCAAAAGCCTGATTGAACTTTAAATCAGAGACTTGATACCATTGTGCCGATGTGGACTAAAGTAATATATATGTTTGCAACGTTACAAGAAATGCGCCTCCCGGACGGGAAGATCAAAAATAATGCTTATGGTTTTTAAAAGTGATTATTGTTTGTTATGCATATAAAAATTTAAGCTCAAACCCTGTTTGGTTATAACACTCGTGGACGAGTGTAATTCACCAAGGGGTGTGTGGCACCCCTATGGGAAGGCGCCACCGGGAGGTACTGCACCCCAAACAGAAGGTGTAGTGCTTCCATAGTCAGGGATATGGGGTCCGTGTCAGGAGGGCACCTCTTTGGAGAGGGGTGACCCAGACACCAGAAGGGACAAACCAGGACCAGTTGAAGCCGGCTGGGGAGTCCGGGTCATCACCAGCATACCGGAGCCAAGGCAGTCAGTTGGTCTATCTCTGACTGCAAACCGACAAGCTGTGGGACTGACATAAGGAAGCCATAGCGCTACGGACTGAATCCCTACCTCTGTCCCAAATTGGGTCCAGGACACTTTTAGGGAAAGGACCGAATTCTGATTGGCGGGAAAATTATCTTACTGTCGCTCCCGTCCGTACCAGTAAGGAACCGACTTTACCTAACAGTAACAGACCAGGGGACCGGCGAAACGGCTCTTTAGTGTGGTTAGTGAGAGTTAAAGAGGAACCCAGACCCAGAAAATTATTGCAAAGGTACCACCGACAGACTCTGCAGGGACTCCTTAAAATCTGTGACTGCAACCCCATTAAACTGGACTGTACTGTGTACCCGTTTTCATCCGGTGCCAGTAAAGAACTTCTTGAACTGATCTGGTGTCGATTCCTCTTTACTCTGCCTCCCAGAGGGCTCCCACAACATCAAATCGGTGAGGACTACTATTCCCCTCATCCACCCCCCTGCCCTGAGGTAAAACTCTACCTGTGGGGAGCTGTACTACTCTGAGCTGCACCTCCATCACCTCAGCGGCCAGCCGCAGCATTGGTATCCAGGTTACCAGGTACCACAGGTGGCGTCACGTTATCATTTCCCCATCCATCATCATCATCCCCGACCATCCTCACCATTGAGGGTCCAGGGCACGGAATCAGGAAACGACCAGTTGTGATCCCCCACCCAGGTAACAACCTGTTCCAGTATCCGAGTACCCACCTACCCTATCAACCGACTCAATCACATTTGGCTTTTCATTGACTGTAAGCCATAATCATCAACATTTACAGAAATAAAGACTTGAAATAGATTACTCTGTTTGTAATAACTCTATATAATATATGCGTTTCACTTTTTGTATCGAGTTATCAAAAAAATTTACTTTTTGATGATATTTTACTTCATTGAGATGCATCTATACATATGTAACACCTTTCTATGTCTGCACCATTTTTCACAATCTACAATACACCAGCATACAGAATCTGACTGAGAAGGAATCCTATGAAAGGTTCTTAAGAACACATTTGTATCTCCCATGAGTAACCTACATACAACACAGACATCGTCAGTACTGGGCTGCAGTTCATAGTTTGTAGTTATATTTGTGCAATGCTTTTATGCCTACTGGCTTTTTGGCATTCACTTTGGGTGTTATTACATTCCTTGCTTTTTGCACAGTCATAAATATTAAAACCTATATTTATTACTGTGTACTACTACTGATCCATTATTTGTGGCTCCCTTTGGGAATGTGATGTAGCTCATGGATTGAATATACCTATGTATACTGCCTTCTATTTCACATTGCACTTCTATTAAATACCTGTCAGTGTAGATTATTTATTTACTATGCATTACTACTTATCCATGTAGTTTCTAGTTCAGAATTGTACGTGGATGTCCCTCTATATCATTCTATTTTTAATGTGAGTTTTTTTAATTTGTACTATAATAACCAAGTAATCTCAATCCCATCCAAAAAGTCATTAATAAATGAAATAAAAAGAATTAGGTCTCATACTAATCTTAATAGTTTTCACTACTGACTTTAGAAAATATTTAAAAATGTCCCATTTACAACTCTTTGTTCCTTGTCCCTTATTATTATTATAATTATTTTTTTTGGATCAAGATGAATGAAGAACTTTAGGTGGTCTGCGCTGCTGTAGTAAATGGAATCCTCAACAATGATAGCTGTAAGGTTTTTTTTTATACTTACAATGCATCTCAATGCCATTCCGGAACCTTTACCAAGTGAAAAGAAACAAATGTAAAAAAACTTATTAATGTTTAATAATCCATCTACTGCAGCAATGCAGATCACCGAGCATGTTTTCATCCAACTAGATCCAATATTTTTTGGAGGAATAATTCAGCAGCTATGGGGCAGCAACAGCTTTTTTTCTTCATATCTACGTAAGGGTTGTGCTTTTCACAACTTAACCAGGTGGGAATTAACCAAGGACCTACTTACTCTCCATTCCTGGGGTATTACCAAATTGTGTACTCTGTTCTCCACATCTAAATTTCACTATAATTTATTAAGCACCATTCATTCCTTGGTTCTACACAGGAGAAGTGTTACATACAATATACAGATATAAATTACTGTATGGAAACTAGCAATGACAGACTAATAAAGAAAGGAAAGGGCCCTGCCCTTGTAGGCTTAAATTCAGGTGAATGAGATAGTAGGTTGTGGGGGTTGGCGGCAACTTTGGCAGTGAAGAGAAGGCAGGAGGTCATTGCAGGCTGTACGCTTTCTTGAAAAGATGGATTTTCAAATTCAATTTGAAGATTTTGAATTTGAGAGATAATTGGAAGTGGAAGAGCACAGAATTTTAAAGGATATAGCATATGAGAAGGAGTCTTTGAGGTGATTGTATGAGGAATATATAAGTTTGAAAGAGTGGAGTCTTGGTGGCACTGGGGATTACATTTTGGAAGACATTTTGACATTAGTTTGGAGATATTTGGAACAGACAGAAGCTTGATGGCTTTGTAGGCCAGTGTTAATATATGTTTTGGAAGTAAGAGTCAATTCATAGATTTGCAGAGGGGAGAAGCAGACAAGTAGCAAGGAGAGAGGTGGATTAAATGAGCATCAGACTTAAAGGGATCCTGTCACCTCCAGAACGCCTCCTAAGCTACCAAAACATGTCTCTGCAGCATATTATCACTAATCTCATACTCCTTTTGTCTCCTAAAAGCATCCTGTGAAAGTGCATAAAAACGTTTTAATACTTACTCATTAGTGATTATAATTAGCAGGGGCTATATTCTTTAGTCCCTTAGGGTGTGTTGTTTTGCAGGCTCCAGGATCCACCCTCTCTCTGTCTGTGTTCCTCTGCTTGTGCAGGCATTGCCCTACCCCTCTCTGACACTCACAGAATGCAAATCATTAGTCCTGCCTTCAGTTTCATATCACAGCAGCACAGACAGAGAGAGGCTGGATCATTTGGGGCATGAAAATGAGCACCTAGGGAGGGCTTAGAGCCTCACAGGGGATGCCCTGTGAGACTTATTCAGGGACAGAAGTCTCAGATTTGTAAGTGTATATTGTTGATTATTCCAATGTTACAGAGCGATTTTTTTTTATAGAAAAGGAGCACTAATCCTGATATGTTAGGGTGCAGGGACAGGTATTAATAGGGTTGGGGGTGATTTGGAGGGGTCAAGTTCCCTTTAACAGTGGACTGGAGAGGTGTGGAAATTTTACATGAAGGTCATATACGAGGATGTATCAGTAGTCAAGGAGAAAGATGATGCAGGCATGCTTTAGCATTTAATAGATTCAGTGTTGAAGAAAGGACAGATTCTGTATATATTGTTGTTATGGACATGACCGGAGGTGGCAAGAGCTTGTATGTGCTGTGTGAAGGACAGGGCAGAGCTGAGGGTTAGTCCGAGGCAGTGGAGAAAGCTTGCTGTTGTTAATTGTGTTAGATAAATTGGCTAGAGGAGTTAGGTGAGATTGAGGAAAGAAGCTGAATTCAGTTTTGTCTACATTCAGCTTTAGGAGGTTGGGGAGGAGGTGTAATAAGATGTGGTCAAGTGCAAAAGTGGTGTAATTTGGAGAGAAGATAATTAATCTTTCCTTCAGCGATGTTGGGAAGGAAAGTTATTGGGCAAGGGAATTGGTCTTTTATATAGAGAAGTTGTAGTAGTTGAACAGAAATACTTGTCTTGTGTGCTTGATCTTATTTTTTTAAATATACAGCAAAGTCTTCTGCATGAGGAAAGTCTGAGGGGGAAAAGGCAAATGGAGGAGGGAGTTAAAAGTCTTGAATAATGGTCTGAGGTTGTGGGGTAAAAGTAGATATCGGGGTTCTGAAGTAGATTTGTTTAGCAGAGGTGAGAGCCGACTTGAGTGTGAAAGTTGTTTTTTGTAAGAGGTGACGTCATCTTGTGAATGAGCATTTTCCAGCAATGCTCTGCAACCCACAAAACATTTTTAAGCTTTTAAGTGATGTTATTGTTCCAGGGTTGTCCATTGAAATGTCTAACTCTGCCACATATGAGAGAGTTGTTGACCGAGTGAGAGATGTGGCATGGAATAAATAGTGGTACTGTCTTTGTCCTCTTGTTAAGATATGGTGGACAGCAGTATAAAAGACTTAAAGATTGTTTGAATGACTAGGTGTGAGAGGTTTCTCAATGGCTGTGCTACTTGCTGGACATGGGAGGCAGGTGAGGAGGACAGGGATAGGAAAATGAGTAGATGGTGGTCAGACATTTGGAGAGGAGAGATTGTGAGGTTAGTTAGGGAGCAGAGGCAAGTAAAGATAAGTTCTAGTGTATGTCCAACAATGAGTGTGGCTGGAAGACCACTTAATAAGGCTGCCTTCACATTTGCGTATGGGAAGGCAGCGTATTGCTGCGTTCCCATACGCAGTCAAACGCATGCGCACTGCGTTCCTATGTTTAACATAGGAACGCATGGTGCCTGCGTTTGCTGCGTTCGGGTGCGGATGCGGACGATATCTGCTGCTTCCGGTGTCCAGCATCCGCACCCGGGATGCAGCATGTTGGGTTTTTTTGTGCGTTTGGGGAGCTTGGACAATCAGCAAGCGTCCCCAAGCGTACAAAAAATGCATTGGCTTCAATGGGTCCGCAGTGTCCTCTGCATGACACCGCAGGAGAACGCTGCGGACCCATTGAAAAATCTCCCAGTGGCCGCCGGTGATGTCACAGGAGCTCACCGACGGCCACCGGGAGATCAGCTCAGCCTCTGCTGTCCTCCTTCTCCCCGCCGCCTGTAATCTCCTAGCGATGTCGGCGGGGAGAACAGCTGATGTGAGAGCTGTTTGAATCTTCCCGCGCCGACATCTCCTCTCAGTGTCGGCGCGGGAAGATTCAAACAGCTCTCACATCAGCTGTTCTCCCCGCCGACAGTCCCGGAGCTTACCGGCGGCCGGGGGGGGGGCGGAGATCTCCGGCGCTGATCTCCGCCCCCGGCCCGCCCCCGGACAGCGCCGATTGGCTGCCGGGCTCCATAGTGATGTGTCCGCAGGCGGACATTATCCGCTGCGGACACATCATTTGGACACTGCTTCTGACAGCGTTTGTGTCTGCATGCCATCAGCATGCAGACACAAACGCTAATGTGAAGCCAGCCTAAGACCAAAGAGCAATGCAAATGATAGTAGTTTGAATGCTAGCAAATAGCAGTTTTCAGTGGGGATGTTGAAGTGACCCATGTTGGTGGTGTGAATGTGATAGGAGAGAAAATGTAGTAGCCAGATGGAGAATAGGTCAATAAAGGCAGTGGCTGGACCTAAGGTCAGTATATGATGGCCTTTTCAAGATTGGAGGGAGAACAGATAAGGACAGAATGCACTTCAAAAGAAGGGAGGATAAGGGAAGGTAGAGGTGAGATTAGGTTGAAGGTAGAGTTGTTAACCATTTTGTTAATATAGTGTTCCCTAGTCCCTGCTTCTGAAGATTCTGAAGGCTATGTGCTACATATTCTAATGACTTTGCAAAGTTCAAAATCAATGCATAATCAAGCCTCACAATCATCATAAAAATTTTACTACTAATCTTGTCTTTGAAAAAGTCAGTATAATAGTGACCAGAATTTCATAAAATCATACTAATTTTTTATTATTATACTATACTCCGCAATATATTTTTATGTCTCTTATTATATGTTAAAAAATTTTGCACACCAAAACTACCGTATATATTCGTGTATAAGCCGACCCGTGTATAAGCCGACCCCCCTACTTTTGCCCCCAAAACCTGGGAAAATTTATTGACTCGTGTATAAGCCGAGGGTGGACCCCAGCACAGGTATACAGCCCCCAGCAGTGTGGTATACAGCAGCCTCCCCAGTGGTATATACAGGCCCCAGCAGTGTTACAGCAGCAGCCCCAGTGGTATATACAGCAGCAGCCCCAGTGGTAGTATACAGCAGCCCCAGAGGTATATACAGCAGCCCCAGTGGTAGTATACAGCAGCAACCCCAGTGGTAGTATACAGCAGCAGCCCCAGTGGTAGTATACAGCAGCAGCCCCAGTGGTAGTATACACGCAGCCCCAGTAGTATATACAGCCCCAGTGGTAGTATATAGCCCCAGTGGTAGTATATATACAGCCCCAGTGGTAGTATATAGCCCCAGTGGTAGTATATAGCCCCAGTAGTAGTATACAGCCCCAGTGGTAGTATATAGCCCCAGTGGTAGTATATATACAGCCCCAGTGGTAGTATACAGCCCCAGTGGTAGTATATAGCCCCAGTGGTAGTATACAGCCCCAGTGGTAGTATATAGCCCCAGTGGTAGTATACATACAGCCCCAGTGGTAGTATATAGCCCCAGTGGTAGTATATAGCCCCAGTGGTAGTATATAGCCCCAGTGGTAGTATATAGCCCCAGTAGTAGTATACAGCCCCAGTGGTAGTATATAGCCCCAGTGGTAGTATATAAACAGCCCCAGTGGTAGTATATAGCCCCAGTGGAAGTATATAGCCCCAGTGGTAGTATATAGCCCCAGTAGTAGTATACAGCCCCAGTGGTAGTATATAGCCCCAGTGGTAGTATATATACAGCCCCAGTGGTAGTATATAGCCCCAGTGGTAGTATATAGCCCCAGTGGTAGTATACAGGGCCCCAGCAGGGCCCCCCTCATAATTTGGCGCCCCCACCTCAGTTTCTGGGCCCCCCCGCATGCAGCGCTGCACATATACATTACGTGTCTAGCAGCTGTTACCCTCCGGTGGCAGATCGCGGCTCCCGGCTCCGGGCTCCATCTTCCTCGCTGTCTTCCTGCTTTGTGACCGGCGCGATGACGTCATCGCGCCGGTCACATGACAACCAGGAAGACAGAGAGGAAGATGGAGCCGCGATCTGCCACCGGAGGGTAACAGCTGCTAGACACGTAATGTGTATGTGCAGCGCTGCATGCGGGGGGGCCCAGAAACTGAGGTGGGGGCGCCAAACTTTGAGGGGGGCCGTATGACTCGCGTATAAGCCGAGGGGGGGACTTTTCAGCCCAATTTTTGGGCTGAAAAACTCGGCTTATACGCGAGTATATACGGTAAATTTACCAGATGATATTTGCATGGATCCACCTTCTTATGCTTCATTCATATCAGTACCACATCAGTAATTCTCCAATTATGTACAGTTAGGTCCAGAAATATTTGGACAGTAACACAAGTTTTGTTATTTTAGCTGTTTACAAAAACATGTTCAGAAATACAATTATATATATAATATGGGCTGAAAGTGCACACTCCCAGCTGCAATATGAGAGTTTCCACATCCAAATCGGAGAAAGGGTTTAGGAATCATAGCTCTGTAATGCATAGCCTCCTCTTTTTCAAGGGACCAAAAGTAATTGGACAATGGACTCTAAGGGCTGCAATTAACTCTGAAGGTGTCTCCCTCGTTAACCTGTAATCAATGAAGTAGTTAAAAGGTCAGGGGTGGATTCCAGGTGTGTGGTTTTGCATTTGGAAGCTGTTGCTGTGACCAGACAACATGCGGTCAAAGGAACTCTCAATTGAGGTGAAACAGAACATCCTGAGGCTGAAAAAAAAGAAAAAATCCATCAGAGAGATAGCAGACATGATTGGAGTAGCAAAATCAACAGTTGGGTACATTCTGAGAAAAAAGGAATTGACTGGTGAGCTTGTGAACTGTAAAAGGCCTGGGTGTGCACAGATGACAACAGTGGTGGATGATCGCCGCATACTTTATTTGGTGAAGAAGAACCCGTTCACAACATCAACTGAAGTCCAGAACACTCTCAGTGAAGTAGGTGTATCTGTCTCTAAGTCAACAGTAAAGAGAAGACTCCATGACAGTAAATACAAAGGGTTCACATCTAGATGCAAACCATTCATCAATTCCAAAAATAGACAGGCCAGAGTTAAATTCGCTGAAAAACACCTCAAGAAGCCAGCTCAGTTCTGGAAAAGTATTCTATGGACAGATGAGACAAAAATCAACCTGTACCAGAATGATGGGAAGAAAAAAGTTTGGAGAAGAAAGGGAACGGCACATGATCCAAGGCACACCACATCCTCTGTAAAACATGGTGGAGGCAACGTGATGGCATGGGCATGCATGGCTTTCAATGGCACTGGGTCACTTGTGTTTATTGATGACATAACAGCAGACAAGAGTAGCCGGATAAATTTTGAAGTGTACCGGGATATACTTTCAGCCCAGATTCAGCCAAATGCTGCAAAGTTGATTGGACGGCACTTCATAGTACAAATGGAAAATGACCCCAAGCATACAGCCAAAGCTACCCAGGAGTTCATGAGTGCAAAAAAGTGGAACATTCTGCAATGGCCAAGTCAATCACCAGATCTTAACCCAATTGAGCATGCATTTCACTTGCTCAAATCCAGACTTAAGACGGAAAGACCCACAAACAAGCAAGACCTGAAGGCTGCGGCTGTAAAGGCCTGGCAAAGCATTAAGAAGGAGGAAACTCAGCGTTTGGTGATGTCCATGGGTTCCAGACTTAAGGCAGTGATTGCCTCCAAAGGATTCGCAACAAAATATTGAAAATAACAATAATTTGTTTGGGTTATGTTTATTTGTCCAATTACTTTTGACCTCCTAAAATGTGGAGTGTTTGTAAAGAAATGTGTACAATTCCTACATTTTCTATCAGATATTTTTGTTCAACCCTTCAAATTAAACGTTACAATCTGCACTTGAATTCTGTTGTAGAGGTTTCATTTCAAATCCAATGTGGTGGCATGCAGAGCCCAACTCGCGAAAATTGTGTCACTGTCCAAATATTTCTGGCCCTAACTGTAGCACCAATCTTGTTTCAAGAACTTCTAAGTACAACACACAGGTATGTCAGTTACTATGTGCAAGGGCCTGGGGTGTACACAGAAATCATAGGGCCCTATAGCAAATGTGTTAATTGGGCCCCAACCCAAAATAAATAAATAAACTCATTAATTAATTAATTAATATTCAGCTGAGTCACATTAAAACATATCTCACAACTTTGCAGCCCTTACAAAATGATTTTCTCCTTGATTAAGGTCTTTGAACTCTCCATGTGCAGAGTGGAATTTCACCATGTTGGCACATCGCATATCAAACGGTTAATCAGTTGTCCAAAAGACATCTATAGCGATGCTAGTCGATGAGCTGAGGGGTGAAAAACGGCGGAAGTGAGCACAAAGTGACCGTGCCTTGTGCAGGAGCTCATCCAGGCTAGAATAATGGTATAGGAATTTCTGGAAAACCAAGTTGAGCATGTGAGCCATGCAAGGCATGCAAGGCATGTGTGTAAGTTTGCCCCAGAATAGGACCGCCACTAGATTCACACCATTATCCCACACAGTCTTCCCTGGCTCCAGGTTTAGCAGAGACAGCCATTGCTGAAGCTCATTATGCATAGCTGTCCACAACTCTTCAGCTGTGTGACTCACATCTCCAAAGAATTGTAATGTAAACACTGCCTGATTGTGGAGAGCTGTTGAAGTGAAGTACGAAGGTGGGGTGAATTCTGTCTGAACTGTTGCAACATTAAGGGAGAGGTCGAGGGCAGAGCGGTAGTCACTAGAAGAGGTGGGCAAGGCAGAAGTAGTGGATGAAGTTACAGGCAGAAGTTTATCCATAAAGTATTGGGGATTTCAAGACTTGGGGAGTAGCCCCTTCCCCACCTGACCACACAGCCACCAGATTCATCCACTGGCCAATGAGAGAGATGAAACACCTCTGGCCATGTTTGCTCATCCAGGTGTCAGTGCTGATATGCACCCTGTCACACAGAGTTTCTAAAAGAATGGGCGATGTAGTCTGCAACAGGTGTAGAGCAGACATGGTTTGCTCTGAGAAGTATTGACGATTGGGCAACTGATAATGTTGAGATGTCATATCCATCAGCTTTTGGAAACCATCTTTATTATCCAGACGAAAAAGCAGCATTTATGTGGCCAGCAAATTGGAGATGATGAAGTTCAAGCTCTTTGCTTTGGAATGTGTAGGAGGAAATAATCTATCCCGTTACTACATGTATGTTACCAAGTGCTGACTGCTGTGCTGAGAGAGGGTGGAGCAGTGTGTACGCAACAAACTGCTGCAGTGTGAAGGAAGTGTAAGGCCAGATGTTATAGTGGATTGACAAACAAGTGGTGTGCTCTGTGTTTGGGGTTGGTCAAAACCAGTAAGGCCTTGTTCACACATACCATCCGTTTTTGCCTTAACCTCTCAAGGACCGAGTCACTTTGCACCTTAATGACCAGACCGTTTTTTGTAATTCTGACCACTCTCCCTTTATGAGGTAATATGTCTGGAACGCATCAACGGATCCTAGCGGTTCTGAGATTGTTTTTTTCGTGACATATTGGGCTTCATGTTAGCTGTAAATTTAGGTCAATAATTTTTGCGTTTATTTGTGAAAAAAATCAAAAATTTGGCGAAAATGTTGAAAATTTTGCAATGTTCAAATTTTTCATTTTTATTCTGTTAAACCAGAGAGTTATGAGACACAAAATAGTTAATAAATAACATGTCCCACATGTCTACTTCACATCAGCACAATTTTGGAAAAAAAAATTCTTTTGGTAGGACGTTATAAGGGTTCAAAGTTCATCAGCAATTTCTCATTTTTCCAGCAAAATGTAAAAAAAAACATTTTTTAGTGACCACATCACATTTGAAGTCCCTTTGAGGAGCGTACATGACAAAAAACATCCAAAAGTGACACCATTCCAAAAACTGCACCCCTCAAGCTCATGGCGACATCTGATAACCTGAGGTTGCCATGACAGATGTCGCCATGAAAATGGAAACAACAGCAAATGGCAGCTTCTTATATCTCTAGGGACATGTGATTTTGGCAGCAAATGAAAGAAGTCAGCCAATGACACAAGCCCTTGTGTCTTCAACTTGTGGATATTTTATGCACCCTGATTGGCTGCAGACCAGGAACAGCCACAAAGAAAATGCCGGCAAAAAAAAATGGAAACTGATGATACTCTGACCTTTCCCCACCTCCTCCCGTCATCAAATATGTCCCGCCCGCTATCCAATACTGTCAAAAGGTAGGAGAACAGCATCACTTAAACACAGTAATGCTTTTTTTATTCTGATCACTCACCGACTAAATTCCTTGTACTTGGTATATTTTTTAACCCCTGACGCAAAGGGCTGAATTCACTGTGCTTTTCACATTAAGCTCCAATAAGGCATAGGTTATTTCTGCATAAGCAAGTTGATGATCAGTGGCGTAATGATCGTGGTGACAGGGGTCGCGGGTGCGACAGGGCCCGGACCTATGAGGGGCCCGGGCCTTTCGCAGCTGCCTGCGATCGCCGATCGCAGCGCCGGGCCCCCACCTCACATGGATGTGCATCTCCAAGGATGCACATCTATGTGAAAGCATTTCCAGTGTGTCGGGGAGGGGAGGGTAAGTGGCGGTGCTGGCCTGTGATGGCGCATTAGATGTGGCTGCCAGATGGAGACGTGTTGAGGTCATCCTGTGGGCGAGTCTTCCCAGCCTGGTGATGGTGGCTCCCGCCGGGAGGGGCTTCCCGGCCTGGTCATGGCGGCTCCTGCCGGAATCAGCAGCTGAGAGGATTAGGAGGAGCAACCAGGCCCCAAAGCAAGAGAGGGGCCCCTAACCTGGAGCAGAGCACCAGAGGTAGATCCCCGCCGCTCTGTACTGTTGGTATCTGCTTGGAGTTGTAGTGAATTCCCGGATCTCTCAGCCAGAGAATGCCTTCCCATCCCAGAGCCTGTGGCACATGGAGAATGGGCAGAGCCGTCACCACTGGTGGGGTGGACTGGTGTGTGTGTGTGCATGCCTGTGTGTCCCCCTGTGTATGTGTGTGTCCCTGTGTGTGTGTCCCCCTGTGTGTGTCCCTGCATATGTGTCCCTGTGTGCATGTCCCTGTGTGTGTGTTCATGTCCCTGTGTGTGTCCATGTCCGTGTGTCCCTGTGTGTGTGTCCGTGTCCCAGTGTGTGTCTGTGTCCCAGTGTTTCCATCTGTGTCCCTGTGTGTGTGTCCCTGTGCATGTGTCTGTGTCCCTGTGTGTTCATATGTGTCCATGTGTATATGTCCTTGTGTGTGTGTGTGTATGGGGAGGATGTATGCTATATGGAGGGCTATGACGCTGCATTATTGCGTTATACTATATGAAGGTCTGTGATGCTGCATTATATTATCTGGAGGGCTGTGATGCTGCATTATATTATCTGGAGGGCTGTGGCGCTGCATTATATTATGTAAAGGGCTGTGATGCTGCACTATATTATCTGGAGGGCTGTGAGGCGGCACTATACTCTATGGAGGGCTATGAGGCTGCATTATACTCTATGGAGGGCTGTGAGGCTGCATTATACTCTATGGAGGGCTGTGAGGCTGCATTATACTCTATGGAGGGCTGTGAGGCTGCATTATACTATAATTTAAGACCATATATACCAGGATAAGGGCATATTCCAGGAGGAGGACCATATATAGCAGGATGAGGGACATTAATACATATTGAAGGGGAGAGGGGTCAATTTGTGAGTCTTTATAGGATTTACAATGTTACATGGGGCCCATACATCTGACCAATATGGGCACGCGGGGGAAGGGGGGTGTCCAGATCCAAATTTGGCATTGGGGCCCTTCGGACTCTAGTTACGCCATTGGTGATGATAAACTTTCAATCATATGTGTACTTGTGCAGTAACACAAGCTCACGACGGCATTGATAAGATGATATGATTGAGATCAAATAGGTGATAGTGAGATGAGGAGGTGCAGAGAGGTGCAAAGAGGTTAATGATAATGTAAGTATAAGGGTTTTTTTTACATCTTACACTTATGCTCTTTAAGTAGCATTTTATTTGATGACTTTTGTTTGCTTATTTAAATCTATGTGTATACACAAGTAATGTGTTATGAATGAAAGAAAACTAATAGTTTATGGCTACTAGAGATACTTGACATCATATACAGTCATATGAAAAAGTTTGGGCACCCCTCTTAATCTTACTCTTTTTTTTTGTTTAAAATTGTTTTTTTGCAACAGCTATTTCAATGTGATATATGTAATAACTGATGGACACAGTAATATTTCAGGTTTGAAATGAGGTTTATTGTACTAACCAAAAATGTGAAATATGCATTATTTCAAAATTTGACAGGTGTCAAAGTATGGGCACCCTTCTGATTTTCATGATTTGAATACTCATAACTACTTTTTACTGACTTACTGAAGCACTAAATTGGTTTGGTAACCTCATTGAGCTTTGTACTTCATAGCCCGGTGTATCCAATCATGAGAAAAGCTATTTCAGGTGTCCACTTGCAAGTTGTTCTCCTAGTTGCATCTTCTCTGAGGAGTGGCGTCATGGGCTCCACAAAACAGCTCTCACATGATCTGAAAAAAAAGATTGTTCAACATAGTTGTTCAGGGGAAGGAACAAAAAGTTGTCTCAGAGATTTAACCTGTCAGTTTCCACTGTGAGGAACATAGTAAGGAAATGGAAGACCACAGGGACAGTTCTTGTAAAGGCCAGAAGTGGCAGGCCAACAAAAATATCAGAAAGGCAGAGAAGAAGAATGGTGAGAACAATCAAGAACAATCCACAGACCACCTCCAAAGACCTACAGCATTATCTTGCTGCAATGGTGTCACTGTGCATCGGTCAACAATACAGCACACACTGCACAAGGAGAAGCTGTATGTGTGAGTGATGCAAAATAATCCGTTTCTGCATGCACGCCACAAACAGAGTCGTCTGAGGTATGCAAAAGCACATTTGGACAGGCCAGTTTCATTTTGAAAGAAGGTCCTGTGGACTTATGAAACAAAGATTGAGTTGTTTGGTCATACAACAAGGCGTTATGCATGGCGCCACAAAAACACAGCATTCCAAGAAGAACACTTGCTACCCACTGTCAAATTTGGAGGAGGGTCCATCATGCTTTGGGGCTGTGTGGCCAATGACGGCACCGGGAATCTTGTTAAAGTTGAGGGTTGCATGGATTTCACTCAGTATCAGCAGATTCTTGAGAATAATGTTCAAGAATCAGTGTCAAAGTTGAAGTTACTGATCTGCATGGATCTTTTAGCAAGGCAATGATCCAAAACACCGCTCCAAATCTACTCAGGCATTCATGCAGAGGAACAATTACAATGTTCTGGAATGGCCATCCCAGTCCCCAGACCTGAATATCATTGAACATCTGTGGGATGTTTTGAAGCGGGCTGTCCATGCTCGGCGACCATCAAACTTAACTGAACTGGAATTGTTTTGTAAAGCGGAATGGTCAAAAATACCTTCATCCAGGATCCAGGAACTCATTAACAGCTACAGGAAGCGACTAGAGGCTGTTATTTTTGCAAAAGGTGGATCTACTAAATATTAATGTCACTTTTCTGTTGAGGTGCCCATACTTTTGCACCTGTCAATTTTTGAAATAATGCATATTTCACATTTTTGGTTAGTACAATAAACCTCATTTCAATCCTGAAATATTACTGTGTCCATCAGTTATTACATATATCATACTGAAATAGCTGCAGCAAAAAAAAAACAATAAAAAAAAAAAGAGTAAGATTAAAGCTACGTTCACACGCTGCGCATTTGTTGCGTTTTTTGACGTGCGTTCTTTTAAGGGGAAAAACGTGCGTAAAAAAAACGCGACAGAACAATTTCAATTGCGCTTTTTTACGCGCGTTTCTTCCAGTGCTTTAATGGGGCTTATGGAAGAAACGCGCGTAAAAAACTGGAAAGAATTGACATATTCATTCTTTTTACGCACGCGTTTTTTTGCTCCAAAAACGCTGCGTAAAATTACGCGACGTCTGAATGGCACAAAGTGAATGTCCATTCACTTTGCAGGGAAATGCAGACACACATGCATTTTTGGAGCAAATACGCACGCAAAAAAATGCGAAAAATACGCAGCAAGAGGGGTGCCCAAACTTTTTCATATGACTGTATGTATTTAAAATGGTTCAAAATGTAAAGGCACTCATATTGTGCTTTGGATGTATGTTAAGAAAGCATTTGGGAGTAATAAAATAGAATAAGGCATACAGACATGCTTCTAATGGGTTGAGAACTTTGATGCTCTACTAACCAGGGAAACATGATGGAGAACTTAATAACATTAATATTTAATAGGCAACTTTCACATTATTGAATTTTTAAAAAATGCTGATCTCAGACCAATGATCAAAGATGAGATTAACAGAGGGAAATGAAAACAAAATTGATTCATCTAATATAAAACTGGGAATATTTAGTATTAATGGAAACCTTAATAGAAATGTAACAAGTAAGTGTGAAAGTAAATAAGGTTACTTATATTTACCCATGCCTAAAATTAACAGTTATAAATGATAAATAATTAAAAAATATAAGTTCACTGTACAATGTAAGTGATATTATTTGCAAGTGTTATCAGTTGGGACCTTTTCTTCCCCTTTTGTTTTAACGGTAGCATTCGGGGGAATTTTTGCTGTATCTGAAAAAGTGATAACATTCCACAGATGCATTCATTTAATATTCAGGATTATTTCCTTTTAGGATTGTATGCTTCTCAACATTGTTCCAAAAACTATTTGGTAACAATATAGAATAATAATATCTATGGTAGAAAAATAGTTATGCAACTACAATACAATTAACAATGCAGAAAAAAATTAAATATTTTATTTTGATTTCAGATTCTGATGGCTATACGTCAGGGTTGGGGAACTCTAGGCCTTGAGGACTGCCAACAGTGTAAAGGCCCCGTATCACGCTTCAATGTGTCGGCGAACTGACCAATGATCTGACTTGACCTAGATCGCTAGAACGATGTTCAATGATCGCTAGCGAAATGTCACATGTACAGATATTGTTATTAGAAGGTAAAAACTATAAGCGGTCTAATTGGAGGCGCTCAGGCACAAAAGCAGCAGGCACTGGGATGGTTTTTCAACAGACCTTTATTCAGGCTCCCCTCCTACTCCACAACATGTTTCGATAGATTCTCTATCTTCCTCAGGTGGAGGAAGATAGAGAATCTATCGAAACATGTTGTGGAGTAGGAGGGGAGCCTGAATAAAGGTCTGTTGAAAAACCATCCCAGTGCCTGCTGCTTTTGTGCCTGAGCGCCTCCAATTAGACTGCTTATAGTTTTTACCTTCTAATATAAATCCCTCTCTGAGGGTAAAGCGGCGGGGAGCAGCTAGGTGCAGAGTGCAGCTTAACGTGTGGACCTAGCGTCGCCTGGCAACAGGAGCTTTAATTTAAGGACCTGCGGTGACGTGACCGGATGCTCGGAGCCCCCGGAGCACGCGGTGTGCGGATGAGCTAGAGCCTGTGAAGGGCGCCTTATCAAGTGTATTACCGGGTTGTGCGGGGACAGCACAACCCGATAAGGTGAGTGGCCACCTATTAGTACGCCACAGTAAAAAAAGCCCCCTGGTAACCGCACTATTGCGCCCCTTTCTCTTTCTTTTCTTTTCTTTTCTTTTCTCTTGCAGATATTGTTATTGACACAGCAACGATTCTGCGACAAGCAAACGATACTTGCGGTTGTTAGCTCGCCTACGTCCTTCACTTCTCAAAAGACGAGGTCCTTTTTGGAAGTACACTGAGCTGTAGGCTGATTTTTCTGCTAAGGGAAAAAAAAAAAAGACGAGCTGCGTGTGACGGAGCGTAAGTGCGGACGGAAGTAAGTGTGTGATTTGTGATTCAGTGACTTTGGATTCAGGGAGTTTGGAAGGGAGGACTTACTGAATTGCTGGTTGTTTTTAATTAATACTTTGCATTTCTTTTTACTTATCATTTCTGTCTGGTGCAATCCCCATTAGGAAATGAGCTCCATAATTGGCAATGCCATCCAGTGTACATCTTGCCACATGTATGCATACCTTGAACAGCCGGTTGAGGGTGCATACTGCTGTGTGAGATGTGAGTACGTTGTGCATTTGGAAACCCAGATACTGGATCTAAATGAGCAACGGACAAAGCTGAGATCCATAGACAATATGGAAAGGAGTCTGCTGCTCACTGAACAGCTGCTCAATGGGATAGATGTGGGGGAGGATGGTAGTATGGAGCTGCAGGACCGTGAGGTAGCTAGCTGGGTGACAGTTAGAAGGCAGGGTAGAGGGAAAGGTGCCAGGGAGGCTAGCCCTGATCTGGCACACCCCAATAAATTTGCTATGTTGGCAGATGAGGGGGGTGTGAGTTCAGGTACAGCACTGCTGCAGCAGGGCATGACCTCTGAAAGCCGGAGGAGTGTCTGCTCCAATAAGGGGAAAACAGGAGAGTAGGGCAGGCCAGACAGGTGCTGGTAGTGGGGGACTCAATTATTAGGGGAATAGATAGGGCAATCTGTCACAAAGACAGGGATCGTCGAACAGTGTGCTGCCTACCTGGCGCCCGAGTCCGGCACATCACTGATCGGGTTGACAGATTACTGGGAGGGGCTGGTGAGGACCCAGCGGTCATGGAGCACATTGGCACAAATGACAAAGTTAGAGGTAGGTGGAAGGTCCTTAAAGATGATTTCAGGGAATTAGGCTGCAAGCTTAAGGCAAGGACCTCCAAGGTAGTATTCTCTGAAATACTGCCTGTACCACGTGCCACACCAGAGAGGCAAAGGGAGATTAGGGAGATAAATACGTGGCTCAGGAATTGGTGTAGGAAGGAGGGGTTTGGGTTCCTGGAGAACTGGGCCGACTTCTCTGTTGGCCAAAGGTTCTATGCTAGGGACGGGCTGCACCTCAATGGGGAGGGTGCAGCTGTGCTGGGGGAGAAAATGGCTAGAAGGTTGGAGGAGTGTTTAAACTAGGGATTGGGGGGAGGGTATTCATTGTATAGGAGGGGAAGATAGTGTAAATAGTAACCTGGGCACAAGTAATAAAATTGGGGGTGGCATGGGGGGTGGGGTTAGAACAGTCAATATAGTAGGAAGGAATAGAGGTAAAGAGAGATGCATAAAGTGCATGTACACTAACGTCAGAAGTCTCACCAACAAAATGGAGGAATTAGAATTGATTTTGTTGGAAAATAATTATGACATGGTGGGGATTTCGGAGACTTGGCTGGACGAGAGCCATGACTGGGCTGTTAACTTACAGGGCTATTGTCTGTTCAGAAATGACCGTACAAATAAGCGAGGAGGAGGTGTATGTTTATACGTAAAATCATCCTTAAAACCCATCCTGCGTGATAATATAGGTGAATCTAATGGAAATGTAGAGTCTCTGTGGGTGGAGGTAAGGGGAGGGGGAAAAAATAATAAATTACTGATAGGGGTTTGTTATAAGTCCCCAACAATAATGGAAGTGGAGGAAAATATCCTCATAAAGCAAATAGATGAAGCAGTGACTCAGGGAGAAGTCATTATTATGGGGGACTTCAACTACCCTGAAATACATTGGGGAACAGAAACCTGCAGTTCCAGCAAAGGTAATAAGTTTTTGAAAACTATGAGAGACAATTACCTTTCACAACTGGTTCAGGACCCAACAAAAAGGGGGCACTGCTGGACCTAATATTAACCAACAGGCCGGACCGCATATCAAATATACGAGTTGGAGGTCACTTGGGTAATAGTGATCATAACATAATAAGCTTTCAAGTATCCTTTACTAAGATGTGTAGTAGAGGGGCTACAAGGACACTAAACTTCAGGAAGGCAAATTTCCAACGGTTGAGAGATGATCTTAGTGCAATAAACTGGGACGATGTCCTGAGACATAAAAGTACACAAAGCAAATGGGAGATGTTTATTAGCATCCTGAATAGGATCTGTGCACAATATATACCCTATGGGAATAAGCATGCTAGAAATAGGAGGAAACCACTATGGCTAAATAAAGCGGTAAGAGGTGCAATAAGTGACAAAAAGAAAGCATTTAGGGAATTAAAGCAAGTAGGTAGTGATGAAGCATTAAATAAATACAGAAAATTAAATAATATCTGTAAAAAGCAAATTAAGGCAGCAAAGATTGAGACAGAGAGACTCATTGCTAGAGAAAGTAAAAATAATCCCAAAATATTTTTTAACTACATAAATAGTAAGAAACTAAAAAATGATGGTGTTGGCCCCTTTAAAAATAGTCTAGGTGAAATGGTGAATGAGGATGAGGAAAAAGCCAATATGCTAAATGACTTTTTTTCAACAGTATTTACACAAGAAAATCCCATGACAGACAATATGATCAGTAATAACACAAATTCTCAATTAAATGTCACCTGCTTAACCCAAGAGGAAGTTCGGCATTGTCTAAAAATCACTAAAATTGTCAAATCCCCGGGCCCGGATGGGATACACCCCAGAGTGCTGCAGGAATTAAGTACTGTCATAGATAGACCATTATTTTTAATATTTAAAGATTCCATAATAACAGGGTCTGTACCACAGGACTGGCCTATAGCAAATGTGGTGCCAATATTCAAAAAGGGGACAAAAACTGAACTTGGAAATTATAGGCCAGTAAGCTTAACCTCTACTGTGGGTAAAATCCTAGAGGGTTTTCTAAGAGATGCTATACTGGAGTATCTGAAGAAAAATAACCTCATGACCCATTATCAACATGGATTTATGAGGGACCGTTCCTGTCAAACTAATCTGATAAGCTTCTATGAAGAAGTAAATTCTGGACTGGACCAAAGAAATGCAGTGAATGTGGTGTATATGGACTTTTCAAAAGCTTTTGATACGGTGCCACACAAAAGGTTGATACATAAAATGAGGGCAATGGGGATAGGGGAAAATATGTGTAAGTGGGTTAAGAACTGGCTTAGTGATAGGAAACAAAGGGTGGTTATTAATGGAACACTCTCAGAATGGGTCACAGTTAACAGTGGGGTACCACAGGGGTCAGTGTTGGGCCCGCTTCTTTTTAATATATTTATTAATGACCTTGTAGGGGGCATACAGAGTAGAATCTCAATATTTGCAGATGACACTGAACTCTGCAGGGTAATCAATTCAGAGGAGGACAATTTTACATTACAGGAGGATTTATGTAAACTAGAAGCTTGGGCTGCTAAATGGCAAATGAGCTTTAATGGGGATAAATGTAAAGTCATGCACTTGGGCAGAGGAAACAAAAGGTATAATTATGTGCTTAATTGTAAAACACTGGGCAAAACTGTCACTGAAAAAGACCTGGGTGTATGGGTAGATGACAAACTCACATTTAGTGGCCAGTGTCAGGCAGCTGCTGCAAAGGCAAATAAAATAATGGGATGCATTAAAAGAGGCATAGATGCTCATGAGGAGAACATAATTTTACCTCTATACAAGTCACTAGTGCGACCACACTTAAAATACTGTGTACAATTCTGGTCTCCGGTGTATAAGAAAGACATAGCTGAACTAGAGCGGGTCCAGAGAAGAGCGACAAAAGTCATTAGAGGATTAAGGGGTCTGCAATATCAAGACAGGTTATTAAACTTGGGATTATTTAGCTTGGAGAAACGAAGGCTTAGGGGTGATCTTATAATAATGTATAAATATATGAGGGGACAGTACAGAGAACTTTCTAATGATCTCTTTACTCTTAGGCCTGAGACTGGGACAAGGGGGCATCCTCTACGTCTGGAGGAAAGAAGGTTTAATCATAATCACAGACGCGGATTCTTTACTGTAAGAGCAGTGAGACTGTGGAACTCTCTGCCACATGATGTTGTAATGAGTGAGTCACTACTAACATTTAAGAAGGGCCTGGATGCCTTTCTTGAAAACTATAATACTACCGGTTATATATACTAGATTCTTTGATAGGGCGTTGAGACAGGGAACTAGTCTGATTGCCATATCTGGAGTCAGGAAGGAATTTTTTTCCCCAATGTGGAGCTTATTGTTGCCACATGGTTTTTTTTTGCCTTCCTCTGGATCAACATGTTAGGCGATGGGTTGAACTAGATGGACGTAAAGTCTTCCTTCAACCTTAAAAACTATGTTACTATGTTACTATGTTAACAACATCGTTATTGAGGTGTCACACACACACGATGCTGCAGGTTGGAGGAACGCTTATCATTTTATTTAAGGTCCGGTTCACAAACCTCCCATCAGCTATCTGCCCGATTATCGTTGATTGAATGTACATGTCACACTGAACGACTTAAAACCTGTGACGTACTAACGATATCGTTAACGATATCATAGTGTGATATGGGGCCTTAAGTTTTCTGGATTTCCTTAGCATTGCACAGGTTGTAATTGAATCACCTGCACAGGTGATAATTTCAATCCTTGTGCAAAGCTAAGGAAATCCTGAAAACATGACATGTTGGCGGCCCTTGAAGCCAGGAGTTCCCCACCCATGATACGTAGATGAATGAAGCGCCATAGTTAACTCTTAGGGTACCTTTACACGCCGCTACTGGCGGGTGGATACAACCAGCTACATGCTACAAATGTAGCTTGTAGCGGCAATGTACCCCGTAGTAGCGGCGTGTGAGGACGGTAGGAGGCACCCAGCAGTAGATGCATCTGTTTCCGAGCACTGCCCTGAAACAGGTGGCTACACAGGCGATTGTAGCGAGCTGTATCGGCGTGTAAAGAAGCAACAGAAGGGATGTGTCGACACCAGGCTATGTACCTGGTATGTAGCTGGGGCATGACACAGGCTCCGGGATACCGCCCCCCTTCAGCGATCATTGGTGGAAGCTCCTGCGTTACGATTGGTAGACGCTGCATAGGGCGGCATATTTAAGGAGCTGACCAGTCACACTACACAATTGCTCGAGCGTCATGTATTAAACAGCCTCCTGCGATGCCTGGCCAATCATGATGTCCTTGCTTTGTCCTATCAGCGTACGGACGTCTCGTAATCCACAATTGTGGCACGCCTATGTGTTGTCACTGCTGCACCAGGTCCGCCCATATTAGCTTGTTGTAGCGGTGTGTAAATGAGGTAAGGTAAGCTACAGATGGCTACTTGTGGCACCCGGCGGTGTATCCAGAGATAGATGTAACGTAGCGTAGCGCACCTTGTTGCGGCGTGTAAAGGTGGTGCGTTTACCATTTGTAACCGTTTGTGCGTGCTCGTGCACGTGAAGTAGCTGGTTGTATCCACCCGCCAGTAGCGGCGTGTAAAGATACCCTTAGGGTATGTGCACATATGCCGGCGGGTTGGTCGGCGGCGGCTGGGCGGACCCGCCAGGAAGCTCCGGAGCCGTCCACCGGCATCCTGGCGGGTATGTGCGGCGGGTGACTGGCGGGTGCCGGGCGGGTGGCAAGCGGGTTAGCGCCGGCGGTGTTGCGGCGGCTGGAAGCAGTACATGATTCTGCTTGCAGCCGCTGCAGAACCGGCCGGATTATAGAACATGCTCATTCGTTGCTAACCCGCTGGGAACCCAGCGGGTTAGCAACGGATGAGCATGTGTAAACCGCCGGTGTGTGGACACCGGGTGTCGGTTTACATAGGTTTTAATGTTAATCCAAACGCCGGTTTGGATTAACATAAATTTACATGAAATTTATGTAAACCGACCAGCGGTTTACACACCTAAACCGACCCTAACCCGGCCAGTGTGCACATACCCTAAACCATTTGGTAGACACTGTTTGCTAATTATTGCTATACAGGTGGCTCTTTCTTCTGTGCAAAACCAAAGAGTGGCTAAAGGGACCGTCACATGCAGCAATATTGCTTGCAATTTCACTGGCAATTTGCTGGTTGCAGTGAAATCATGGACACATTGTTACATTTGTACACGGCAACAAAATAGAACAATGTGTCCATGATTTCACTGCAACCAGCAAATTGCCAGTGAAATTGCAAGCAATATTGCCGCATGTGACGGTACCTTAATAACTAGTGAATCCTATTTGCTTTAAAAAAGAGACTGTTCAGCAGCTGCAATTTAAAGTTGACGTATAGTTTTAGTAACCCCCCAAAAAACTAAAAAAAAACCAAAGCGATAGAAACATTAAATATGCAATATTACCCAAAAGAAAAACATGAGGATGCACAACGAAAATAATAAAATTTTTTAGAATGAACTTATTAACCCCTTAGACTGGCTTCACACTGCAATCAGGTCCGATCCGGGGCTGCCAGGGGTGAACTTGACAGCCCCAGACCGGATCTGGACACAGAGGGCAATCTGGCGCTCCCTAACATGGGAGTCTATGGGGAGGATCCGGGAGGATCCAATTTGGGGAGATTTTTTCACACAAAAATGCAGCATGGTCCGATTTTGTGTCCAGGAGAAAAATCTGATTCCTTCGGATCCCTCTGGACACATGGAAACCGGATGGCAGAGAGTTGCCATCCGGCTCCATCCGGCCCCATAGGGCTGCATTGGGTGAAAATCGGGTCCAGACCTGTCAGGTTCACCCCTGACAGCCCCAGATTGGACCTGACCACAATGTGAAGCCAGCCTTAACCAATCGAAGTTTTCTGTTTTTTCCTTCCCTTTTTCCAAGAACCGTAACTTTTATATTTTTCTATCGAAATAGCCAAATGAGGGTTTGTTTTTTGGCAGAAGAGTTCTACTTTTTAATGACACCATTTCTTTTACTATGCAGTGTACTGGATAATGGGAGAAAAAATTTCAATTGCGGTGAAATTACAAAAAAAGTGCAATATCACTATTAATGTTTTGGGGTTTTTATTTACTTACCATGTTTACTACATGGAAAAACTGACCTATAAGTATGATTCCCCATGTCAGTATGAGTTTGTAGATACCAAACATGTATATTACTATGCATATTTACTTTTATCTACGTTTTGAAAAAAATTCCGAAATTGGACAAAAATAATGTTGCATTTGTTTCCATTTTCTGTGACCAATAGAGTTATCATTTTTCTGGATCTGGGGCTATGTGGCAGATTATTTTTTGCATTTTGAGCTGACATTTTTAATTTTATCAATTTTGAGTAGATGCATTGTTGGGATTGCCTGTTATTGCATTTTATTGCGATGTTGCGGTGACCAAAAAACGTAATTTTGGTGTTTTTACTTTTTGTTTTACTGTTATGCACTTTACCGATCAGATTCATTGATTTTATATTTTGAAAGAATGAGTATATCTAAATGCAGCGATACCAAATATGTGATTTTTTTAAACAGTTTTATTTTCAATGGGACAAAAAAAGTGCGTTTTAGACTTTTCAATTTTTATATTTTTTCATATTGGAAAAACAATTTTTTTACTTTTATTTATTTTACTTGTCCCCTTACGGCTCCTGAACACTGTACTGTACGATCGCTTGTGCTATAGAGAGACATGCTGAAGTGTGGTATTACAAGGATCTGTCTTGGTACCAGTGTTGTTCAACATTTTTATAAATGATCTGCATAAAGGGAACAAAGGCCAGTTTAACACTACCAATTTTTGCAATCAGACACAGATCCATTTATTCATCAAAAAAAGGATCCATAAAGTATCCTGTTTTTGCCCATTCATTTTAATGATGTCATGTAGCATTCTGTGGCTTCAGGTTGCTACAAGATCTTGTTTTTTTCCTACTCCAAAAAATATTGCATGTACTGTACCGGATCTGGCATCGTTAAAATTGAAGTCAATGTGTGCTGGTTTTACCAATTTTACCGGATCTGGCATGCCTACTAAGTATGCGGGTTTCACTAGAAGGTAGATAGAGAGCACTTACCAGGCTCCTGCTGCTTGCTTCCCAGGCTGCTCATTAAGCTTTATGAAAATTCACTGCACTTAACTGCAATGGACAATCACAAACACTCACCCTCTGTCATAGCATCTATGATTGACTGTTGCATTCAGACTACCACCCCAGTGATCTCACTCATGGCACCGTTGGCATGACCACAACTCTCAGTGCACTCATTGTGTACTCGGAGGTTGCACTCATAGGATGATTCTTCTTCAGCGCAACCTACAATGCATCAAGTGACATCCTTATGGTTTATTTTTTGGAGGGTATGTTTGGGGTTAATAAATGGGAAAATGAATGTTGTCTCTTTATTTTATTTCTAATAAAAGATTTTTCTCTGGGTGTTTATTAACTATTTACTTAACAAATTAGTAACAGGTGGTATCATTGACATCTGAACATTACCAATCTGGGCTTAATCACAGCTGTCAATACTCAGATGTAATTAACCCCTTCTATCACCCCAATGCTATCACACCAGGGTACCAGAAAGAGACAGGTAAAGCACCAGGATTTGGTGCCCAAAATGAATGTGCCAAATTTTGTGGTGGCTGCAGGCTGCTTTGCTACCCTATAGGGGCAATAATTATGTGCCTCCTCAGCATGTGAATAACATATCTTGGCTGAGTATCAAATTGGGAACTGGGTCTTTGTGTTTGATACTCATGGGGTCCCTGTATTATGTAATTTTTTATATTTATGTTACCAAAGTAGTATGCATTTTTAAATAGGCACTTAGCTTAGACTGTTAATAAGTCTAAAAGAAAAACACATTTAAATCTACAGAGTAACTGTGATGTCTTCAGGGGAGCAAAAACTTCATGGGGGCACTGGACACTCCCCCACATACATACCGCCTCTTTTTAATTATGGCCGCCCTTGGCTATAGTGGACACCTGGAAGACATGATGCATACAATGTCATATAAAACACAGGTAAAATATTATAAAAACTCTTTTCCTTCTATTTTTGATTTATCTTAATCCCTTGTTGAGGGGTTGAGACCTCTGAACTATAGAATCCAAGTCAATTTTTCACTAAAATAGGCCAACAGGAGCACAAAGTTAACAGAGGCTTTCATAGGCATGGGACTCTCTTCTTTTATTGTGGCAGTAGCACCACAGAGGGAGTTTCAGCATATGAGTGAGTAATTCCCCCAGGCACAGTTCTTGACCATTGCAAACAAATGACTTGACTGGCACAGTGGGTCTTCCGATTTTTCCACATTTTAAACAACAGTCCATAAGACCCAGCAAATCCCACAAGGGTTGGCAGAGTCCATTAAAATGGGGTACAGGCCATCAAGATAATGGGACACAATCCATTAACCCCTTCACTACCTGTCGATTTTTCATTTTCCATTTTCGTTTTTTGCTCCCCTGCTTCCAAGACCTATAACTTTTTCATTTTTCCATCAATATGGACATATGACAGCTTGTTTTTTGCATGACAAGTTGTACTTTCATATGCAATCATTTATTTTACCATATAGTGTACAGGAAAATGGGAAAAAATTTAAAGTGCAGGAAAATTGCAAAAAAAACTGCAATTACACATTTATTTTTTGGGTCTTTTAGTTGCCATGTTCACTATATGGTAAAATCGATGTGAAGGTGTGATGTCCCAGGTCGGTACGAGTTCGTAAATGCTAAACATGTAAAATTCTGAAGTTTACAAAAAAAAGAATTGCACTTTTTGCGCCATGTTCTGTGCCCCGTAGCGTCCTCACTTTTTGGGATCTGGGGTTATGTGATGGCTTATTTTTTGCATATTGAGCTGACGTTTCTAATGCTACCGATTTTGAATAGATGCACTGTTTTGAGTTTACGGCTCTCATTAATTAATTTTATATCTTGATATATCGGGCATTTCTGAATGCGGCAATACCAAATATGTGTATTTTTTTATTTTTTTAATACTTTTATTTTGAATGGGGGAAAAGGAGGGTAATTTGAACTTTTGTGTATTTTTTTATATTTTTATAAACTTTATTTTTTCATTAATTCTTTATTTTACACAGCCCCATAGGGCGCCACAGTGCTGCAGCATCCGATCGCTTGTGACAGGTCCCAATGAGCTGCAGCACATCGGGACCTGTCACAAATGCACAAATGATCACTATGAGTCAGGGCCATATCTGGGGGGCTGGCGGGGCTTCTGCCCTGGGCGCAGCAGGTAGGGGACGCCCTCAGCCTCCTGCTGCAGCACCCGAGGTGCCTCCCCGCCGGCCACATATCTGCCCCTTCAGCCGCTGTGGGAGCCAGCTATTCTCTGTCCCCACTATCAAATGACAGCAGGAGCAGAGAAAGTGCTGCTATGCGCCACTCTGTATGATGGAATAGCTCCCTGATACCCAGAATTTCTGGGTGAGGAAGACTTCAGTAACGTGATCAGGTCACCTGATCACGTTACTGAGGTCACTCAGCAGCCCTGCAGTGCAGAGGCAGTAGGATGGCGAAAAGTGCTTCAGCTGAAGGAGCTGAAGATCCCGAAAAAGTATGCAATTAGGGTAAGAGGGACAGGGTAGGGGGGTAATAATTGAACCAAACTAGGAGGAAGAGGGGGGGAGAACAAGAGTCTCCTCATCCTTCTTGTCCTCCTCCTCTATTTTCTGATCCACCAGATGCAGGCTTAATAAGGCCATGCATGCTGCAGGATCCTGCCTTTGACCTCTGGAGACCCCGGCTGGCATATGCAACAGCTCACCTCCTGACTTTCAGCTCCATTTCAGTGGCAGCAGAACCAGCACTTCAGGTAGCAGAACCAGCACTGAAACCTGATCTCACTGCAAATCAGGCACAATGTGGGAAGTGTAGTGGAGTTCCATCTCACATATGTGAACATCTCCTCTGTGGGCTGCTCTAGTTATGGTGAAGAACCCTTGGCCCTTGGGGTGGTGAGGAAAATCAGCTCTTTAAGAGATGTCATGTCTTGGAGGATCCATCAAGCAGGTCTCCAAAGGGTGGACTGCAGGCATATAGTACACGGTGTTGCTATATTATATGGCAATCCCAAGATGGCATTGGTCCTTTGTCTAGGGTCCCTCCTCTTCCAGCACCAGGACCAAATCGTTTACAGGATATTATTGTTTGCCCAATCTTATTGGCTAGCTCCTCATTAATTCCTCCATGGTGTAAGCTGCACAAGGCACCAGACTTACACATCCCATTTTCCATGCCTATTGTAACACCTGTGGTAGATCAAAAAAATACACAGGACTGTGCTTCACCAGACCCGCGCTGCCAACAGAGGAGACATCCAAACTGTTGTTGGTAGCAAGTGGCTTTTTATTTTATCTGAAATAAAAAGCCACTTCCTATCAAGAACAGTTTGGACGTCTCCTCTGTTGGCAGCACGGGTCTGGTGAAGCACAGTCCTGTGTAGAAATAAAAAGCCACTTGCTATCAACAACAGTTTGGATGTCTCCTCTGTCAGCAGTGCGGGTCCGGTGAAGCACAGTCCTGTGTATTTTTTTGATCTACCACAGTTCCTGTTTATGTGTGGACCCTGCAGCAGCTAATTTGTGTACATGCCGATTGTGTGCTACACAACCTGTCCAGGGGAGCAGTGACCACCTATTTTTTGTGTTTCCCATAGAGGATAAGACCCTATAGCCCTCTTTCCTTTCTGCTTCACAAATTGCTAATGGTAACACCTGGGCTTGCGGTTGAGGTATTGATTATTGAAACCTGACATATTTGGAGGAGAAGTAAGAAAAAGAAAATAGTTTTTTCAGCTCACCACCAATTCATCTGGAATGTTGATTAAGGATGGGGGCAATACACGGACAGGTCCAAGATTAATGCTAAAACACACTTGTGCACGTGTCAAAAATCTGTATTCTAAATGTATGGAAGGAAAGGAAATAAAGAGATTACACACTTTCAAGAAGCAATATCCATGTTCTAGTGTTTTATGAGTTTGAACAGTGCTATGAGGCCATGTTTGTTAAGCATATAATGGACATATGCTATTTTTGTCTGAATTGCCAGTAGATAAGTGTAGAAGATTTGGCGTCACATGCTGCTTACCCTCTGCAATAATAAAGGTTCTCTCTCCAAAAAAATAATGATTAAAAAATAATGTAAAAAAGATAAAAGCTCTCTTAGGGTGCTTTCACACTGGCAGTTTTGCCTGGATCCTCATGTATTGTCTATGGGGCTTGCGGTAAGTATGCAGTAGACGTGGCAAGTGTGGTTTCGGCAGTTGCGGCAGATGCGGCCGCGAAAAAAAAACGCAGTCAGCGCGGCAGATCCTCCGGAACCGGCCAAAACCGCCAGTGTGAAAGCACCCTAAAAGGGATGTTTAACAATGGTTTTAAGGTTCCTGGGTTTCACAGCTGCACTCTCATTTGGCACTCTTCCAAAAATTCACAACCTGCAAGTGCCCCAACACCTGGAAGCTCAAGGAGAAAAAGCAAAAGAAAAACTTTCTTTGAAAGCACCGTTATATTCACCATAATGAAAGAAACTGGTAGACCCGATGGCTGTTAACTCAGCTGAGTTTTCAGCCAGCAGGTTTTCCAGTGAGCATTTTGGTCCCAAACCTTTAAGGAAAGTTTTAGGACCATTTCAAAACTTTGAACTTTTCCCCTGAATAAAGCTGTGGTCACCGATTATTTTAATAAATTATTCGGGTTTTCCAATCACAAAATGAATCATCAATGTTCATGCTAAATTTGAAATTGGTGAATCTCATTGGGAAAATTTTGCTTATCTTTACTAGCATGAGAACTTTTATGGGATCAACTAAACCTTCCACATGTATGTTCTTGAGTGAAGGCTACAAACATGTTCTTTTTGGCCATCTTTTTTGGCTCCAGTAATGTGTCCTATCCTGACTGTCTCATTCACAAAAATCATGAAAATGTGGCGCCCCACTGGTAGGGACGCCACATAGGAGTACTGCACCCATAAGAGAGTGTGTAGTATTCCTGTGACTAGGGAAATGGGATGCCACGCAAAGGATCATCACATCCACACACACCCTAAGTAGGGGACCGTGGGTGGACCCGCTGTAGGGAGGACCCAGTCCCATGGGAGGAGTGAAATTCTAGAAAAGTGTGTGGGTGGGAGGACAGTTAGGCCAGTTAGTGAGAGGAGAACTCCGTTGGGGAGTGAGGAGTGCGAGACGGTGGAAAGGCCATCAGGACAGAAGGACTCAGTACGTCGGAGGTATCTGTCCTGGAACAGAGGATGGTGCGGGCATCTATCCCTGAGCCGTCGTACTGGAGGCCAAAGCTTCTAGGGGAAGTCGCAGCCGACCCCCGGGGCATCCAGAAAAAGGCACCGTATAGGGTCTGGGGGACCTGGAGAAGAGTCCTCCACAGATAGATCAGTGAGAGCTGGGTTCAGGCTCTGCGCATGGGAGCGCTGAAAGAGACAGGAGAGCGCAGGAAGGGACTAGACAGGAACAGCAGGCATTCCACCAGGAGTCCCAAGTAAAGTATCCTGATTCATAGTGACTACCCAAACCAGGCTTACCCGAAAATACTGTGTTATTAAAGAACTGCCAGTAAACTTGTACAGAGTAAAAAAACTGTGTGGTGTCCTTCACTATCTCCAACTGAGGAGCCACTGACCGCAGCAAGGAGGACGCCAAGTGACCAAGCCTGGTGTAGCTGCATCCCTGCGTGAAACCACAAACTTCCATTACAGTCCCGGGAATCCCATTCCATCTACAGGGAGCGTAACCATCTTGCTTCTCCAACATTACTCCGGAGGTCTGTCCCGCAGCGGAACCGTAGGTGGCATCACGAATCATCCTTTATTTTATTTTAATTGACTCTGTTCAGTGATCATGGGGACCACGGGATCAGACACAAGCCCTGTGACATCCCCTATGAAATACAATGCCTGGGACTGGGTACCCTGAGGCGGGTCAGACACCTCATACATCCTCCTTGCTGCCCAAGGCAATCACGTATTGATTGCCTTGAGAAAAGTATGGAAGGATTTCATGTTCTTCTATACCATGAAAAACAGGAACCATGAGTCGAGTCTTTTCTATAGTGGAAAAATAAATTGTAATAGAATTTTTGCTATATTTTCAATTCAGCGGTTAAAAGTATATAAAAATCTACTTTTACTTTCCAAACAATTTTACCATTGCATGCGTATTTATGCCATGAAAAGGGATATTATTAGGGATAGGCGACATTGAGTAAGGGGGCATAATGTTATATTTTGGGATGCCAACCTCCAAGGTTACATAAAGAGAAATTTGATAAGGCCTCAATAGGGTCTGAATGAATATATGCACCATGTTCCAAATTATTTTGCAAATGTTCTTTTTCTCTGATTTTCCCAAATGGTCAGTGCAAATGACAGTCAGTGTAAAAAAAGTCATCACCCGTTACCGTATACATCAAATTTTATTGAAGAAACTTCCCAATGATAACAGTATAATCTTCAAAATTAAAAAAAAAACTCTAAATGCACTGATCCAAATGATTAGGCACAGTAGAGTTTCTAAACATTTGATATGTTTGAGAGAAATGAAATTGCTCATTTGTTGAATTTGCAGCATTAGGAGGTCACATTCACTGAAATAAAAAGCTATTTAACTCCAAAACAACAGGCCAAGTTACATATTAACATAGGAACCCTTCTTTGATCTCACCTTCACAATTCTTGCATCCATCGAACTCGTGAGTTTCTGGAGACTTTCTGCTTGTATTTCTTTGCATGATGTCAGAATAGCCTCCCTGAGCTGCTGTTTTGATGTGAACTGAGTCCCACCCTCATAGATCTTTTGCATGATTATACTCCAAAGGTTCTCTATAGGGTTGAGGTCAGGGGAAGATGGTGGCCACACCATGAGTTTATCTCCTTTTACGCCCATAGCAGGACACAGAGGTATTTTTGCAGCATGAGATGGTGCATTGTCATGCATGAAGATGATTTTGCTCCTGAAGGCACGTTTTTGCTTTTTGTACCATGGAAGAAGGTTCTCAGTCAGAAACTGTATATACTTAGCATAGGTCATTTTCACACCTTCAGGAACCTTAAAGGGGCCTACTAGACCAGATGTTTCCCAATGATTCCAGACCAAAACATGACTCCTCCACCACCTTACTGACGTCGCAGCCTTGTTCAGACTTGGCTGTCTACCAACCATCTATTACTCCATCCATCTGGACCATCCAAGGTTGCTCGGCACTCATCAGTAAACAAGACTATTTGAAAATTAGTCTTCATGTATATCTGGGCCCACTGCAACCATTTCTGCTTGTGAGCACTGTTTAGGGGTGTCCGAATAGTAGGTTTATGCACCACAGCAAGCCTTTGAAGGATCCTACACCTTGAGGTTCAAGGGGCTCCAGAGGCACTAGCAGCTTCAAATATCTGTTTGCTGGTTTGTAAGGTCTTTTAAGCAGCTGCTCTCTTAATCCAATTAATTTGCCTGGCAAAACCTTCCGCATTCTGCCTGTATTTGAACGAACATGTCTGTGCCGGAAATGGTCTTCCAACAGTTTTGAAGGAGTTCCCAGAGATGCTTAGCACTTGTTAGCCCTTTTGCCTAGACTCTGTGGTCCAGCTCACCCCAAACCATCTCAATTGGGTTAAGGTCTGGTGACTGCGGAGGCCAGGTCATCTTTCGTAGCACCCCATCAACATCACACCTCCTCCTCCATGCTTCACAGTGAGAACCAGGCATGTAGAGTCCATCCGTTCACCTTTTCACACAAAGACACGGTGGTTGGAACTAAAGATCTCAAATTTGGACTCATCAGACCAAAGCACAGATTTCCACTGGTCTAATGTCCATTCCTTGTGTTCTTTAGCCCAAACAAGTCTCTTCTGCTTGTTGCCTGTCTTTAGCAGTGGTTTCCTAGCAGCTATCTTTCCATGAATGCCTGCTGCACAAAGTCTCTTACTAACAGCTGTTGTAGAGATGTGTCGGCTGCTAGAACTCTGTATGGCATTGACCTGGTCTCTAATCTGAGCTGCTCTTAACCTGCAATTTCTGAGGCTGGTGACTTGGATGAACTTATCCTCCGCAGCAGAGGTGACTCTTAGTCTTCCTTTCCTGGGGCGGTCCTCATGTGAGCCAGTTTCTTTGTAGCGCTTGATGGTTTTTGCAACTGCACTTGGGGACTCTTTCAACGTTTTCTCAATTTTTCGGACTGACTGACCTTCACTTCTTAAAGTAATGATGGCCACTTGTTTTTCTTTACTTAGCTGCTTTTTTCTTGCCATAATACAAATTCTAACAGTCTATTCAGTAGGACTATCATCTGTGTATCCACCAGACTCCTGCACAACACAACTGACGGTCCCAACCCCATTTATAAGGCAAGAAATCCCACTTATTAAACCTGACAGGGCACACCTGTGAAGTGAAAACCATTTCCAGTGACTACCTCTTGAAGCTCATGAAGAGAATGTAAAAAATGTGCAAAGCAGTAATCACAGCAAAAGGTGGCTACTTTGAAGAACCTAGAATATAAGACATATTTTCAGATGTTTCACACTCTTTTGTTAAGTATATCATTCCACATGTGTTAATTCATAGTTTTGATGCCATCAATGTGTATCTACAATTTTCATTGTCATGAAAATACAGAAAACTTTTTGAATGAGAAGGTGTGTCCAAACATTTGTTCTGTAATATATATATATATATATATATATATATATATATAGCTCACTGTTCATTCTGAATCTTTCTCAGATCCCTAAGACATAACTAAATATATTCTCTATTCATTCCTGGTGTGTTATGGCTATTTGTTAAGCATTACTTATGCGTGAGCATATACAGGTATTTATGTTTGCTAATAACACTACTCGCAAAATCACTCTAATAATTTCAGGTGAATTTACTGTGACCTTCTCTACACTTTTAAATGCACATATCCAACAGTTTAATGTTTAAGTTCTTTTTGCATAACTTGCTATTCTCTAACAGGGAGCGTGGCAATGTTTACAACAGGTGACTGATCCATGAGTTGCCCAATAAATTTTGTGGTTCAATTACAATTGATATTTAAACAGTCTTCTACATAATGCTATTCACATTTTGACATTTTGAGACCAATGCAACCCCTAACAACTGACTATCAGTACCTAGCCGTTGCGAGGCTTCAAGTAGGATGTTCTCAGACTGTGTCCACTTTGTTTATAGTGTCACAAAGCGTCCTCAACAGGTTGGCACAGAGATAGAGACTGGGAGAGTCAGATACGTGCATAGCAGAGAAGGTCCTTTGGTCACATCCCATACTGATGACCTTTTCATTGTGCACAATACCCTGTGGAATCAGATGATGAATGCCCCTCAACTCCAGGCACATTTAAGGGACATGAGAGGGACCCAAGTGTCCCGTCAGACGTTAGTGCTGTTCACTAATGAAAATCGATTCAGGCTGTGCATAAATGATGCCAGCCAACAATTTTGGATATGTTAAGGAGAGCACAGTGCATCTGCCAATGTTGTCATCAGATGAACCTTTGGTTCTGACGTTGTTAAAGTGTGGGCAGGTATGTCTAGACAATACAGAGCTGCCCTACACTGTGTGAATGATACAGTGATAAGCCACTACTACTTGAATAATATCATTCATCCAGTCATTGTTCCTTTGCATGAACAACGCATGCCTAACTTCATCTTCATGGACAACAATGCTGCTGCTCATTGAGGACTAAACAAAGAAATTCCATAAGGCTCTGTAAGAAAACTGTACCAGTGTCTCCACTGGTGTCCAGTTCAGCAGCTCAACACAAAAACATAATATAACAAGAGAAAAGGTGGAGCCAAAAATGCTTTGAAAACATATAAATATATTTATTGAGGGACAACAGAGTAGGTGATGGTGATCTGTAAAAAACACAGCACAATATGCTGGTATGACAATTGTGTAAATGCTCGCAGAGCTCAGCAATACAAGTAATAAGAAGCACATACAGAATAAAGTAAATACAATGTGGAATGCTTGGCTGGTAATAACAGATTACATAATAGTACCCATATGGTACTAAAAGTATAGTATTTTACTATATAAGGATTTTTTTCTGAGATTACAATTAGATATTAGACTTCCTTCTATTCTATTATCTGTTAGCTACAAGCATATATGAAGCAACTAATATTATGGTAGAGATCAAACTTAAAAAGCAAACATCAGGGAATGGTTAATATGAAATAATTGGTAACAAATTTATTAAAAAAAGTATATTATCATAAACAATACAATAGCATATCCTGTATCAATAAACAGGCAATATGGTAGAGATCAAGCTAAAAAGACAAATGTCAGGAAAAGGTCCAAAGGTTTAGTTTAAATTACTTCAGAAATGGGTTTATTTTATTACTTCTTGGAAATTCTATGCAGGTTTAAAAATGAAAAAAGGTCACACATGAATGGACCAACATGTTAGATTATAAATTGAACTCGATGGACTTGTATCTTCTTTCAACCTTAAAGCTAGGAAACTATGAATAATACTCATATCTTGTGAGAGATACAACAATTTATTCATACAAAAAAAATCAAACAAAACACGACAACAATTTAAATACATTTAAAAACACTAAATAATAGACAGTGTTCAATAAAATATAGATCCTAATCCCACAGGAGTATACTCACTAAGAACCCTAAGACTATATATAAACTATTTTGATGGATAGATAGATAGATAGATAGATAGATAGATAGATAGATAGATAGATACAAAACAGAAAAAAACTGCACAGCACTCACAGACACAATGTGAACTGGTGCCAAGCAGGGACACTGAGTTAACAACTAGAAAAAATTATCTGCAGCACTCAAGCTACTACCAATGATGCACACATGCTAACAAGCTGTATATATGTGAGGAAAAAAATTAAAAAACTTACGTTTTTTTCAAAAAACTCAAAAATTCTTATTGTTTTTATTTCTGGGGTTCTTGGTACATACATTGGAACTTAGAAGTGGGACAGGGAGGAAAAGGAGGACAGGGATGTCAACGTTAGGACTCATCAGACCTGGGGTCACTTTGTCGCAGTTCATGAGCAAACAGACATTGGCCAATGTATGTACTAAGAACCCCAGAAATAAAAAAAAAAGAATTTTTGAGTTTTTTGAAAAAAACGTAAGTTTTTACATTTTTTTCTCAATTGTTAGCATATGTACATCACTGGTAATAGCTTGAGTGCTGCAGAGAATTTTTTCTAGTTGTTAACTCAGTGTCCCTGCTTGGCACCAGTTCACATTGTATCTGTGAGTGCTGTGCAGTTTTTTCTCTTTTGTATCATATGGAGTTACTGGCTCCATGTCTGCAATTTGCACCCTCATCACCTACAGGTGGTCTAAGGTTGAGATGGTGTCCGCCCACTTAGAAGTGGGACAGGGAGGAAAAGGAGGACAGGGATGTCAGCGTAGGACTCATCAGACCTGGGGTCACTTTGTCGCATTTGATGAGCAAGCAGACATTGGCCAATGTATGTACTAAGAACCCTAGAAATAAAAAAATAAGAATTTTTGAGTTTTTTGAAAAAAACATAAGTTTTTAAACTTTTTTCTCACATATATACAGCTTGTTAGCATATGTGCATCATTGTTAGCAGCTGAGTGCTGCAGAGTATTTTTTCTAGGAGATAGATAGATAGATAGATAGATAGATAGATAGATAGATAGATAGATAGATAGATAGATAGATAGATAGATAGACAGATGTATTTTATTTAAAATTCAGTTTTGTTTTCATATTAACTCAAAGTACAGTGCAAAGTGTGAGAGCACCCGCCAGTCTTCATACATATTTTTATTGCAAACTGCTGGAGCATATGATAATTTCATTAATTGCTCAAGTGTCTTGCAGTGTAAATGAGTGTAAAAATCTTGACTTAATTTATTCCTGCAAATTTTAATCATAAACTTTGTCTATAGTATCAAAACTTACTATTTGTTCTCCTAGGAAACAAATTGAATATCACTATGAACTAATTCTTATCCCTTGAAGTTTATGATTTAATAAAGCATTTTGTTTATAATTCTGATCACTTGTTAACCAGTTTTCTTTTATAAGTTCAGTTGCTAAGTCAGAATAAGGTTATTTACAAAATTATAATTCTCCAAAAATCTGAAATAAATTCTGAAAAGAAAAAAAAGTAAAAAAAAAAATCCTCTTAGACCTAGCATACAAGTTAGGTTTTTAAAAAAAATAAAATTTATATGTGAGATATTTCAAACATATATGTGAAAACTTGTCACCCTAGAATAATGTATGGGAAGAAGCCAAGCTATCAGGGACTCAGATTTCTGATGAGTCTCCCTGGTGGCTTTCAAAGTATGGTATTCTCAGAAACTCTGCGATATTTCAGAGTCAAGCATACATGGCTAAGATGAAATTGCCAACATCTCATTAATGCTGCCCATGGATCGGGTAGCATACAGTGGGGAAAAACGTATTTAGTCAACCACCAATTGTGCATGTTCTCTAACGTAAAAAGATGAGAGAGGTCTGTAATTGACATTATAGGTAAGCATCAACTATGAGAGACAAAATGAGAAAACAAATCCTGAAAATAACATTGTCTGATTTGGAAAAAAATGTTTTTTTCAAATTTTGGTGGAAAGTAAGTATTTAGTCACCTACAAATAAGCAAGATTTCTGGCTCTCACAGACTCTTCTTTAAGAGGCTCCTCTGTCCTCCACTCACTACCTGTAGTTCTGGCACCTGTTTGAACTTGTTATCACTATAAAAGATACCTGTCTGCCACCTCAAACAGTCACACTCCAAACTTCACTATGGTGAATACCAAAGAGCTGTCAAAGAACAACAGAAACAAAATGATAGCCATGCACCAGGCTGGGAAGCCTGAATCTGCAATAGGCAAGCAGCTTGGTGAGAAGAAATTAATTGTGGGAGCAATATTTAGAACACGGAAAACATACAAGACCACTGATAATGTCCCTGAATCTGGGGCTCCACACAAGATCTCACTCCGTGGGGTCATAATGATGTCAGGAGCGGTAAGCAAAAATCTCAGAACCAAACAGGGGAACCTAGTGAATGACCTGCAGAGAGCTGGGACCAACGTTACAGAGGCTACCATCAGTAACACATTATGCTTCCAGGGACTCAGATCCTGCAGTGCCAGACGTGTCACCTTGCTTACGCCATTACATGTCCAGGCTCATCTGAAGTTTTTGAGAGCATTTAAATGATCCAGAAGAGTATTGGGAGAATGTCATATGGTCATATGGTCAGATGAAACCAAAGTAGAACTGTTTGGTAGAAACACAACTCGTCACGTTTGGAGGAGAAATAATGCTGAGTTGCATCCAAAGATCAACATACCTACTGTGAAGCATGGGGGTGGCAAAATCATGCTTTGTGGCTGCTTCTTTGCCAAGGGAGCACGACAACTGATCCATGTACATGAATGAATGTGAGATTTTGAGTGCAAACCTCCTTCCATCAGCAAGGGCATTGAAGATGAAACATGGCTGAGTCTTTCAGCATGGCAATGATCCCAAGCACACCGCCAGGTCAATGAAGGAGTGGCTTTGTAAGAAGCCTTTCAAGGTACTGGAGTGGCCTAGCCAGTCTCCAGATCTAAACCCTATAGAAAATCTTTGGAGGGTGTTGAAAATCCATGTTGTCCAGCGACAGCCCCAAAACATCACTGCTCTAGAGGAGATCTGCATATAGGAATGGGGCAACATACCAGCAACAGTGTGTGCCAACCTTGTGAAGACTTACGGAAAATGTTTTATCTCTGTCTTTGCAACAAAGGATATATAACAAAGTATTGAAGAACTTTTGTTATTGTCCAAATATTTATTTTCCACCAAAATTTAAAAAAAAAAAATATTTCCAAATCAGACAATGTGATTTTTAGGATTTGTTTTCTCATTTTGCCACTCATAGTTGAGGTCTACCTATGATGTCAATTACAGGCCTCTCTCATCTTTTTAAGTGGGAGAACTTGCACAATTGGTGGCTGACTAAATACGTTTTTTCCCCACTGTATATGACAGCGGTCTTGTTATTCACTACATAACTGTAAAAGCAACAATTTTATCTTAAATTTACTTAGCTGTAACAGGTCAATTGATGAACCCCATTTGTTTAATAAATTAGAAGATAAGGTGAGCTGTATATGAATTACCGTATATACTCGTGTATAAGCCGACCCGTGTGTAAGCCGACCCCCCTACTTTTGCCCCCAAAACCTGGGAAAACCTATTGACTCGTGTATAAGCCGAGGGTGGACCCCAGCACAGGTATACAGCCCCCAGCAGTGTAGTATACAGCAGCCTCCCCAGTGGTATACAGGCCTCCCCAGTGGTAGTATACAGCAGCCTCCCCAGTGGTAGTATACAGCAGCCTCCCCAGTGGTAGTATACAGCAGCCTCCCCAGTGGTAGTATACAGAAGCCTCCCCCTGTGGTAGTATACAGCAGCCTCCCCCTGTGGTAGTATACAGCAGTCTCTCCCTGTGGTAGTATACAGCAGTCTCCCCCTGTGGTAGTATACAGCAGTCTCTCCCTGTGGTAGTATACAGCAGCCTCCCCCTGTGGTAGTATACAGCAGCCTCCCCAGTGGTAGTATACAGCAGTCCCCCTGTGGTAGTATACAGCAGCCTCCCCAATGGTAGTATACAGCAGTCCCCCTGTGGTAGTATACATCAGCCTCCCCAGTCATAGTATACAGCAGCCCCAGCCTCAGTGGTGGTATATACAGGCAGCCCCAGTGGTGGTATATACAGGCATCCCCAGCCCCAGTGGTGGTATATACAGGCAGCCCCAGCCCCAGTGGTGGTATATACAGGCAGCCCCAGCCCCAGTGGTGGTATATACAGGCAGCCCCAGCCCCAGTGGTGGTATATACAGGCAGCCCCAGCCCCAGTGGTGGTATATACAGGCAGCCCCAGCCCCAGTGGTGGTATATACAGGCAGCCCCAGCCCCAGTGGTGGTATATACAGGCAGCCCCAGCCCCAAAGGTGGTATATACAGGCAGCCCCAGCCCCAGTGGTGGTATATACAGGCAGCCCCAGCTCCAGTGGTGGTATATACAGGCAGCCCCAGCCCCAAAGGTGGTATATATAGTCCTCCCCAGCCCCAAAGGTGTTTACAGGCAGCCCCCAAATGCTGGCACTTGCTCCCCTGCTTGTAAGCCCCCCCCGGCTGCTTAACTTACCATCCTCTGTCTTCTTCATCGCGCGCGCAGGTGCCTCGGTGCTTCCGTCCTCCATGCATCCGGGTCCCCGGCCGTCGCGTAGCGATGACGTCATGCGACCGGCCGGTCACATGACCCCGGATGCTATGGAGGACGGGAGCACGGAGGGACTTGCGCGCGCGATGAAGAGGATGGTATGGTAATAATAGCAGCCGGGGGGGGCCTTACAAGCAGGGGGGGGGCAAGTGCCAGCATTTGGGGGGGATATATTTAGTTATGCACTGCTTCCCCCTGCCGCTGATTGACAGGGGGAAGCAGTGCATATGTAATGATCGGCCCCACGTGACGGGGCCGCTCATTCAGCTACCTCCCACCGCCTCCTCCAGCCTCCCCAGCCCTGGACACAGCCCCCACCTACCGTATTGACCCGTGTATAAGCCGAGGGGGAGACTTTTCAGCCCAATTTTTGGGGTGAAAAACTCGGCTTACACACGAGTATATACTGTAATCAAGACATCCGGCTTTGAATGTGCACCTTGAAACTCCAAATGATTTGAAAAAAAGCTATTTTATTGCGCAAACTCAGATAAAGTACACAGTCACTGATTCTTTTTAAATTACATATAATAATGCCTCCTTTGCTAACAATAGGTGAAATAAAGTACAAGTATCAGTTTGTCTAAATGAATGAAAACATGTAGACATGGAAATTGAAATAAAGAAACTTTGCATTTTGTATAAGCTATTAGCAGTATGGCAATTTTGTATTTGTCTATCTACAAATATGGATATTGTACTTTATTTCTGTACTGACAAAAAACTTTAAACAAACAGGTTATTAGTAATCTCTGCCTTCTTGTTCCCTTTCTACAGAGCACTGAAGGAGTACTCTGTATAAAGCGGAAAAAAAAACACCATAATTGATATACTAAGGTAATTGTTAAGCATGCAATTTTAAATCTATTTTAGTGGTCTTAACCCCTTCACCACCGGGTGATTTTCCTTTTTTGCTTTTCTTCCCCTTCTTCCAAGAGCCATAACTTTTTTATTTTTCTGTGATTATAGACTTATGAGGGCTTGTTTTTTGCAAGACGAGTTGTAATTTTGAAAGACATTATTTGTTTTTCCATATAGTGTAAAGGAAAATGGGAAAAATTCTAAGTGCAGTGAAATTGCAACAAAAATGTGCAAATACATGATTTTTTTGTTTTTTTTTTATTCCTCATGTTCACTATATTGTAGAAATGACATATCAGTTTGATGCCACAGGTCACTACAAGTTCATAAATGCACTTGTATACAGGATGGGCCCTTTATATGGATGCACCTAAATAGAATGGAAATGGTTGGTGATATCAACTTCCTGTTTGTGGCACATTAGTATATGGGAGGGGGAAAACCTTTCCAGATGGGTGGTGACCATGGCGGCCATTTTGAAGTCGACCATCTTGGATCCAACTTTATTTTTTTCAATGGGAAGAGGGTTGTGTGACACATCAAGCCTATTGAGAATTTCATAAGAAAAACAATGATGTGCTTGATTTTAACGTCACTTTATTCTTTCATGAGTTATTTGCAAGTTTATGACCACTTATAAAATGTGTTCAAAGTGCAGCCCATTGTGTTGTATTGTCAATGGAACCCTCTTCTCCCACTCTTGACACACTGATAGCAACACCGCAGAAGAAATGCTGTCACAGGCTTCCAGTATCCGTTGTTTCAGATACTGCACATCTCGTATCTTCACAGCATAGACAATTGCCTTCAGATGAGTGATGAGGCAAACTTGTTTGTGAATGGTGAAGTTTATAAGCAAAACCACTGCTATTGGTCTGACACTAACCCACAGTGAATAGATCCCTCCAAGACTGTTGGAACATAAACATTGATGGTATGGTGTGGCATATGGGGTACAAAGATTGTGGGGCCATTCTTCATCAATCTAAACCTCAATGCCACTGGATATCTGAATCATGTAGCAATTTTAGATATCCAGTGGCATTGAGGTTTTCATTGATGAAGGATGGTCCCACTATTTTTTTTTAGTAATTTAATGGAACAAATAATGGAATATTTTCTTCTGTTTTTTTTTATTTCTTAATAAATAATTTTTTAAAAATAAATTTTATATAATTATTGATATATTTTTATACTACTTACATTTTTTTTCTGAATTCATTTGGATCTTATCCTCCATGGGAAATGATTCAGGATACAGAGTGGCACCAGTGGAACAATCTTCCTCTGAAATTGCGAACATTAATGTGGCACCTCTATGGCAAGGCGGCACAGGGAGGTACTGCACCCCAAACAGAAGGTGTAGTGCCTCCGTAGCCGTGAATATGGAGGACCCTACAGAGTCTGTACCCCAAAACCCAGGCAGTAGGCCACCGTAGTACAGGGGGACTGTATATTCAGTACGTCCCTGGGGGTGGAGCCTAGATGAGCAGGAGACGGGGAGTGACAGTTAGTGTTAGTCAGACGGTGTAAGACAGTTAGGAAAATGGATGCAGGGGACCCTGCGAATGTGACAGGAGGGCACCTCTTAGGAGAGGGGTGACCCAGACAGAGAAGAGGGCCACTCCAGGACTGGTCAGAGCCAGATGGAGACCCCAGTCACCACCGGTACACTGGAACCGAGGCGGTTAGTTAACGGCTTATCCCTAACCGCAGACCGGCAGGCTGTGGGTCCGACATAAAGGAGCCACAGCACCCATCAAGGAGTCTAACATCAGTCCCGCAGCTGGGTTCACGATGCTGAAAAGTGCAGAGACTTTAGGCAACAGACCCCAAGGATTAGAGATTTGACTCACGAGTGGGAGTACAGAAGGCCAGCAGGGTACAGAAGGGAAGACCAGGAGAGCCATTTTAAGGACACCTCTGACAGACTCTGGAAAAGCCTCCAAAATCGGCAGCTACTGCCCCTGGTTAACCTAGACTGTACCATGTACCGATTTGACCTGGTGCAAGTAAAGAACTGTTTGAGATGATCTGGTGTCTGGTATCCTTTCATCCGTCACCCAGAGGGCCTCTACAGCATCACAGCAGTGAGGACTACGACTCCCCTCATCCACCCAGCTGTCCTGAGGTAAAGCTCCACCTGTGGGGAGCAGTACTACCAAAGTTGCATTTCCATCACCTCAGCAGCCGGCTGCAGTGCTGGTAACCCTATTACCAGGTACCACAGGTGGCATCACGTTACAATTCCCCCATCATCATCTCCCCCACCTGCCATTGAGGGTCCATGGCACGGAACCGGGAACCGACCAGCCGTGATCCCCACTAAAGTGACCACCTGTCCCGGTATCCAAATACTCCCTACCCTGTTGACCGACTCTTTCTATCACAGGTTCTGGTACACCATACACCCAAAAGAAAAGTATAGTAAATTGCATATTTTAGTAATGCTAAAAAACATTTTTATGCCATTATAAGATGAAGATGACTATTAGTACCATATTAATATGCAATTAAACTGAGAAGATCAGCTTATAATAACTGAATCATTAGATGCTGAATATCCACATTTTTTTATGTATGTCTCTTGTTTCAGTTTGATCATGAAATCTTCTGTTAGTTTTAGAGGACTGTTTATACCACGTGTGCTACCTAGAACATCAGATGACATGACATCACAAACAGCCTCATTGTGGGTTCTGACTCGGCAAACACTAATCTATAAATATCCGATCGGTGAAAGATCGGGCTGTACATCTCTTTACTGTGTCATTTCTTGTGGCATTCCTGAGGAAGAGGCTCGTCCCCGAAACGCGTAGAATAAATACCACTTGATGAATTCACACAACCTTTGAATTTGGAATTATTTGGATTGGGAGAACATCCATTAGTCCCTTTTCTCCTATCTGCAATCCTGGACACTGTGGGTTAGTGTCAGACCAATAGCGGTTGTTTTGTTTGTTGACTTCACCATTCACAAAAAAGTTTACCTCATCACTTATCTGAAGGGAATTGTCTATGCTGTGAAGATACGAGATGTGCAGCATCTGAAACAATGGATACAGGAAGCCTGTGCTAGCATTTCTTCTGCGTTTTGCTATCAGTGTGTCAAGAGTGGGAGAAGATTGTTGCATTGACAATCCAACACTATGGGCAGCACTTTGAACACATTTTATAGGTGGTCATAAACTTGTAAATAACTCATGAAAGAATAAAGTTATGTTAAAACCAAGCACACCATTGTTCCTAAGAAATTCTCAATACGTTTGATGTGTCACATGACCCTATTCCCATTGAAAAAAATAAAGTCAGTTTTATGAGTGACAGTCCAGTCAATCCAATGGCATTGGGTAAGCTAGATTTTCTTTAGTAAGTACCAAACTTTTGCGGCCCAACCAATGTGCAATATTGCAGCAGTCTGCCGGTCAGGGCCCCTCCATTATTTAAACATTAAGTCAATCAAAAGAGGAGAGTTTGTGCCCCAATTTGCATTAGATGTTAAACAACAATCCATCCTGTGTTTATCTGATAAAATGCTATTTTTTAATAGTGCTTCCATATATGTACAGTCAGCATTTACAAAATCAGCATGCATTATACAACAAGAACATCAAGAAATTTTTTTACAAAACTTTTTTTTACAAGATGATAAAGGGCATAAATATAGATAAAGGACCAGTAAAAACTTCCCAAACTGAGGTAGTACACATCCTGTATGTCTTCTGCAATGGGTAATTAGAAATCAGAGGCAAGGTTGCCTACCAGAAACTGGTTCTTAGTGAGCATGCATTACAATAATTACAATACACAGCCCCATCCCCAGGCTATATGCTCTGTTCCCATTAAAGGGCAGGCAGCCCTGTTCCCAGGCTATATGCTCTGCTCTCAATAAAGATCAGACACCTCTGTTCCCAGGGTATGTGCTCTGCTCCCAATAGAAATCAAGTAAGGAGCCCCACACCAATAACCCCTGTCTCCAGTGCTTTTGCTATAATGATATAAGGAACCCTTATGCCAGTCTTACAGACTTACCCATTGATCCAACTCCAATGCCCCCGAAGCTCTCTGTGTCTTTATCATCCCTATCATCATTCGAAGAGAAGTGGTTGGCGGGAGTGAGGGGTGAGACCTCAGCACTTGGAAGGTCAGGCAATTTACAAGGCAGAGGCTCGGATATAGGCAAGAGAACAATAACACCACCACAATTAGTGGATAAGAAAAGCAAGAACCATTTGGAGGTAATCAATTTATCAAATCATGTATTGACATTGCTACAAATTGAAGTTTTACAACTCGACCATACCTTTGCCCCTGCTAATCGCTTTGATTATTTCACAGTGCTGAAGGATTTGAACCTCTTCACCCGCAAGCTGATCCTACACAAATTACACTTTAAAAAGAGATTGAATGGTGATGGCTTGACACAGTTAGAGATGAAAGCACTAGGAAATTTGGAAACTCTGGAAGAGCAATCAAGGGAGAAAGAAAAAGGTGTATTTCCTAAGAAACTGTTTCTTCATTCGACCACATTCCCCCCTCTCTCCTTATGTCCAGAGGTAGACATTTTCTACAAAAGAGTAGTGGAAGACCTCACAAAAATTGGAAGGTTGAAGATTAGAAAAGATAATATATCCCGCATACAGAGAGAGGCCTTGGATGAATTGAAGGCTCTCTCAGATGTAATGATTAAATCTGCGGATAAGGGGGAAATGTGGTCATGTGGCCTACTTCTATGTATGAGCAGGAGCTCATGAGACAGTTAAAGGATAGGGAATCATACGATATCCTTCCATCAAATTCCAGTCAAAAAATTTGAAGTTGAATTGTATGGGATCTTAGAGCAGGCCTTCCAGCAGGGCATTATACCCAAACAAATTTTTTATGGCCTAATGACAACATCACCCACTATTCTGACTTTTTATGTGTTGCCCAAGATCCATTAGGACCCCCTTGTCTCCTCGGGGCGTCCGATTGCCTCTGGCATTGGAGGGATTTGTGACCCATTATGCAGGTTTATTGAATATTATCTGCATCCACTGGTGGAAACTCTTCCCTCCTATGTCAGGGACACTACGGATGTCCTGAGGCAGATCGATGGGGTCTTTGTGGATCCAGGGACAACTTTGATTACAGCCGATGTCAAGGCCTTATATTCCTGCATTGAACATGAACATGAGTTAAGAGCGGTGGAGTTGTATCTGAATATGAGCAATCTGGATGGACCACTAGTGAGACTGATCCTTGAATTATTGGAATATATACTAGCCCATAACTTTTTTCTATTTAAGGATCGGTTCTACCTTCATCAAACAGGCACTGTGATGGGCGCGGCGCGCGCGCCCTCCTATACAAACCTCTTTCTCAGCTATCAGGAGAGCAGGGTTTTCAGGGGGCCGTGGATGTCGTGGCCCATGCACAGTGCTGATTGATGATATGTTGGTGTTGTGCACAGGATCCGAGGAGGAACTAGTTGCATTCAAAACATACTTGAACTCCAACCAATTTAACATCAAACTAACCTTTCAAGAACATTCCTCTGAGGTGAAATTCCTCGACAACGCAGTATGGATTGTTGTTTAACATTTAATACAAATTGGGGCACAAACTCTCCTATTTTGATTGATTTAATGTTTAAATATCGGAGGGGCCCTGAACGACAGACAGCTGCAATATTACACATTGGTTGTGCAGCAAAAGTTTAGTGTTTATTAAGTCTTGTTCTGTGTAATGTCACAGTCTCGCTGCCCAAACCCATGGATTATGCTGCACGTGAAGACGCTTGGCGGTACAAACGTGATCAAGTATTCAATGACGAAATCGGGCTAGTGATACGAATCCAAGAGTGGTAGAAAATTCAGTAAAAAAATTAACACAGTTGCTGAACCAGAGAACGAAACTCTGGTGGAACAAGTCCTTCATGGAGTGGTACTTAGCTAAGGGCATGATATCCAGGGGCTTGCGAATACAAGTTTTCCCCTCATTTAAGGTGGAGAATATTGATGTTAGGAGGAAATGGCAAGAGGTATCAACAGCCTGCTCCAGATGATATATGAATTTACTGATAGAGTTAAACACAGGATCACTCAAATACTTGGAGAAGGAGATTGAGAGGATAAAGAATGCAATTTCAGAACGGATGTCCGATGAACAACTAAATCAGCTAGAACTAGAACTTGACTCCAACTAACAGAAATGGGAGGAGAGAACATCAGTAAAAGTAAAGAAGTGTAAATGATTTTGAAGACTACCATAATAATATCATATACAGATGGGAGGGAAAAAAGAAACAAACCAAAATCCCCGCCAAAAGGACCTCCTCAAGATCCAACTCTGATGTCCCCAAAGCTCTCTGTGTCTTTATCATCTCTATCATCCTTGGAAGAGGAGCGGTTCCGGGAGTGAAGGGTGAGACCTCAGCACTTGGAAGGTCAGGCAATTTACAAGGCAGATGCTCGGGTTTAGGCAAGAGAGCACTAACACCACATTAATCAGTGGATAAGAAAAGCAAGAACAATTTGGAGGTAATCAATTTATCAAATCATGTATTGACATTGCCACAAATTGAAGTTATACAACTCTGCCTTACCTTTGCCTCTGCTAATGGCTTTGATTATTTCACAGTGCTGAAAGATTTGAACCTCTTTACCCGCAAGCTGATTCTACACAAATTACACTCTAAATAGAGATTAAATGGTGATGGTTTCACACAGTTGGAGATGGAAGCACTAGGGGATTTTGAATCTGTAGAATTGGAATCAAGGGAGAAAGAAAAATGTAAACTTCTTAAGAAACTGTTTCCCGTTCGACCATAGTTCCCCCTCTATCCTTATGTCCAGAGGTAGAAATTTTCTACAAAAGAGTAGTGGAAGACCTCAAAAAATTGGAAGGGTGGAAGATTAGAAGAGATAACTTATCCCGCAAACAGAGAGAGACCTTGGATGAATTGAAGGCTCTCTCAGATGTAGTGATTAAACGTGCGGATAAGGGGAGGGGAATGTAGTCGTATGGCCTACTTCTATGTATGAGCGGGAGGTCATGAGACAATTAAAGGATAGGGACTCATTTGATATCTTTCCATCAAATCCAGTGAAAGATTGTGAAGTTAAATTGTATGGGAACTTAGAGCAGGCCTTCCAGCAGAGCACTATAACCAAACAAATTTTCGATAGCCTAATGACAACATCACCCACTATTCTGACTTTTTATGTGTTGCCCAAGATCCATAAAGACCCCCTTGTCTCCCCAGGGCGTCCGATTGTCTCTGGCATTGGAGGGATTTGTGACCCATTATGCAGGTTTATTGATTATTGCCTGCATCGACAAGTGGAAACTCTTCCTTCCTATATCAGGGACACTACGGATGTCCTGAGGCAGATCGATGGGGTCTTTGTGGATCCTGGGACAAGTTTGATTATAGCCGATGTCGAGGCTTATATTCCTGCATTGAACATGAACATGCGTTAAGATTGGTGGAGTTCTGTCTGAATATGAGCAATCTGGATGGACCACTAGTGAGACTGATCCTTGAATTATTGGAATATATACTAACCCATAACTTTTTTCTATTTAAGGATCGGTTCTACCTTCATCAAAGAGGCAATGCAATGGGTGCAGCGTGCGCACCCTCCTAAACAAACCTCTTTCTCAGCTATTGGGAAAGGGCGGTTTTCAGGGAGGCGTGGGCCCATGCGCAGTGCTGGCTGAGGTATATTGATTATGTGTTGGTGTTGTGGACACGATCCAAAGAGGAACTGGTTGGGTTCAAAACATACTTGAATTCCAACCAATTTAACATCAAACTAATCTTTCAAGAACATTCCTCTGAGGCAGAATTCCTCGACATCAAACTAGTAGTCCATCTAGATGGCTCTTTGCAAACAAATGTGTTCTGTAAAAAGACTTCTGCCAATGTCCTGCTCCACGCAACGTCTGCGCATACAGCATATACTATCTCTGCGGTTCCCATTGGGCAGTTCCTGAGAGCAAAAAGAATTTGTTCAATAGAGGGCTTCTTTCAAGAACAGGCAATGGACCTAAGAGATAGGTTCTTGGCAAGGGGATGCTCCAAAAGGAATATCAAAAGGGGTTATCAGAGAGCCCTTCATACTCCTAGGATTAACCTTATTATCCCAAAGCCAAAGAAGGAGGAGAAATGTCAGCAAATTGTATGATTTATATAGACATTTAATGACCAATGGGTCAGTCTTAGACAGATCTTAGGTCAACATTGGGACATTTTGCAGAGAGGAAAATCTGAAGTAGGTATTAGCCGCTTGACCCATGATAATGGCAAGAAGAGGCTCAATCTTATAGATATTGTGGTGCACAGCCACTACATACCAAAAATCCAGCCTCTGGTAGATGGCGCTAAGCCCGAATTGTGCAGAGTGTAAAGGGTGCTGGAATATGGTCAGATCTTAGACATTTAAAAATTCAAATAGAGAAACCATTCTTTTGTCTTAACCTTTTGTCTTGATGTGCTCTCCTGGTATTTGACCCTGGATTTTACCGCCTTGTCATATGACTTGTTTGTGAAAAAAGACTTAGGGTAAGTTCACACATAGAGGTTTAACATCGGTTTAGCCGTGAGATCCGCCGTCGTTTCCGGCAACGTTTTATGTTAATTTATGTAAATCATAAGCGGCGTGAGGATTAACATTAAACCGTATGTAATAGTGAAAACGCTGTGCACACATTATCGTTTTTTCAGAACGGATTTACTCCCGGATTAGCGGTTCCCCGGCGGCTTAGCAACAATCAACTTGTTCATTCTTCCGCTCGTTTTATGAGCGATTTTGTGGCAGAAAACTGTAGCAGCATAATCTATGGGCCTGTGCACAGCCGCCTATAAACCGTTGCTAAACGTCCAGCCGCGCGTACTGCAGGAGAAGTGGGAGGTCCCGAAACAGGAAGCAGGAACACAACACACACAGGCAAGATGTCGTGGTACCGCCGTATGGATATCTCTGTGCCCCGTCTCCTGCTGTTGGTAAGTTTGAGGACAGAGCCAATTGGGGAACAGAGAGAATGGGGAACAGAGCCAATTGGGGAACAGAGAGAATGGGGAACCGAGACAATGGGGAACAGAGCCAATTGGGGAACAGAGAGAATGGGGAACCGAGACAATGGGGAACAGAGCCAATTGGGGAACAGAGTGTCATATTATGGCTGGCCGGATACAATAACATTTCGCTAGTCTGTATTTCATTCACATGCTTTGCCGTCATGTGTCAAATCTGACCCAGATTATTAAGGATCTGTTTAAGCAGCACTGGAATATTTGATCATGGCAGGTCCAGTTGCAAGGTCAGGTAGCTTTATGATACCTACTAATTACTCTCTACTTACTCAAGTGACTTAACGACTGCAACTCACTTTATTGATTCAGTACTGGTTCTGAAATTAGAATTAGGGACAGTTCAGAGAAACCCATTGAAATGTTTGGCATTTTCAAGGTACTGCTAATTCACAACTTTGTCAAACAAATAACAGTGGAGTCATACTCCAAATAGAAGCACTTCCCTCTGAATTCATTTCTTATTTTATTTTTGATCATTTTACTGCTGGGTGGTACTGGGCTTACCTTGGCTGCTTATTCACAATCATGTTATTGTTTGGTGTCTAAAAGAAATTGTTCAATGATGTCATAATAAGAAATTTTTAGGTTCAGTACAAATATGCTCCACTAGTCTTGAGAGTCTGTTGGGGTACCTGGAATACTTTGGAGATGTGTTCTTGGAAAATGAGATGGCGATACTACCTTCCTATCATTGTCCTATTAATCTTGTCCCCAATTCCAAATGACTTAAAGCTTATCTTTATAAGTCATGTTTACACGGGGAGACACCTCCAGCGAGGCACCGGCGAGCTGACCGGAGGTATCACCGCCAGGGTGTCTCAAAACCCCACCAGCGATGCAGTAAAATGGGAGCCTATGGTTCCCATCGCCTGTCAGGTCGCCGACAGTTGTTTACAAGGGGCGATGTATACACATCGTCCCAGATCGGCCGCCTGGTTTCACAATGCTGCTGTGAAACCTGGCGACCAGTGGAATGTGACTGGGCAAGGGCGACGCATTGGCGACGTCGGCGGCGATAGGCCACTCCCCCGCCTCGCCTATAATATCCCCGCCGATGTTGCCATGTGTGACATGGCCTTAAGAGAAAGCGCTTCCACCATTGGTATTGGAAAATCTACCGTTTCAAGAATAATTTGCAAACACAATGAAACTGGATCATTTTCTCCAAAACGAAAAGGGAAATGTGGAAGAAAAAGGAAAACAACACCAAGAACTGATAAAACACTTATCAGCAATAGCAAAACTAATGCAAGAAAAACAAGTAAAGACTTGCTTTGTCCCAATTAATTTGCACAGCACTGTAGGTGAAAAAGTTTATTTGTCATCTAAAGATACCAGCGAAGTTTGGACCTATATTTGTTTGTCCATATGAAATTCTGGAATTAGTTGCATTTAAATTGAAACTTCCTACATTTCTTCGTATTTGTAAGGTTTTCCATACATCCTTATTATCCCCTTCAGGACCTTGGATGTGCTGGTATATCCAAAGTCATGTCCCTGACTTTGATGTGGCCTCTCATGCCGAGCCCACATCTTTTTCTACACATCAGCTGATCTGATCATGGGTTCTCATCAAGTACAAGTGACAAAAATATGAAAGAAATATAAGAGATTTACCATACAACCATAAAAACTACAGTAGAGAGGGGTTCTTGCTAATCTTAAAGGGAACCTGTCACCACCCTTTAGGCATTTTAAACTATGCCCACCAGCTTACACATAATGTAAATGGGGTTTTAGTAACTCCTGTAGGTGGCCAGACTGGCCCCTCATAACTGAAATATGAACTTAAATTGTGTCTTTAGACTGGAAGGCTGCTATTTAGACCTGATGCATGATGTAGTCATCGTCCCTCCGGGCTGCAAAACCCACCCTGCACGTTTTAAATTTCCCATCCTTCCTCTGGTTGACGCTTGATTGACAGCCACACTTGAGCCAGAGCAGTGGAGCGGGTGTCTGCACTGCATTGAACAGGCCGATGTCTCACAAGACCTCACAAATCTCACGAGATGTCGGTACTATACGCGGACACTGCGCTTACACAGGTGCGCCTGTCAGTACTGACATCTCGCGAAATTTGTGAAGTCTCGCGAGATATTGGCCTGTGCAATGCAGGGCAAACACCCGCTCCACAGCGTCGGCACGAGTGTGGCTGTCACTCAAGCACCAACCAGAGGAAGGGCGGGAAATTTAAAAAGTGCAGGGTGGGTTTTGCAGCCCTGTAGGGGCGGCAAGCACCTCATGCATCAGGTCTAAAGAGCAGCGTCCCGGTCTAAATAGGAGACCAGCACTGGACACAATATAAGTTCTTATCTCAGGTATGAGGGGTCAGTCTGGGCACATACAGGGGATACAAGAACCTCTTTATTGTTATGTGTAAGCTGGTGGGCATAGTTTAAAATGCGCAAAGAGGGTGACAGGTTCCCTGACAGGGAATTACCTGTCACCAGGTTTTCAAATATAAAGTACAGCCAGCATCTTTAAGTCCTCTATTGCAGCATACTAAAAACCACTATGCAAGACACAAAAAAATAAAGAGTTTTTATTATATACTCGCCTTTTATACAGGGAAGTACAGTCCAAAGGGTGCTTTGGTCTTGATCCAGCGTCTCCTCTATTCTTGCAATCACTGTCCTCCTTCCCTGATTTATAAAGATGATGCATGTTAAGTCGTCCACAAAATCTCCCCCATCGCACTCATGTGCAGGCAAACTTATCTCTGTAATGTGCAGGTCAGTGCAACGTACTTTAGTGTACAGTACTGTAGTGCACAGTATGCTTGCATAGAAAGAAACTATGATGGGGGAGGCTCAAAGATTCTGGCAATACTTTTTATGGGAAAAACCTGGAGACAGGGATCCGCCGCCCCTATGTTTATAATGGGAACGCACGGTCGGGCTGCTCCTGACAGGGTGTAAAGTTGTATATACAGTTCTGTATGCAGGGAATCACACACAGGAGACTGAAGCAGGGTTCACCGGGTTTTACTAACAGTTCTTTCTCAGTACAAACATTTCATAGTACAGTTCCTTTACCCTGATAACTCCGGACAGTCACTGAACCCTCTGCAGCCAGGTTTTCTTCTTGAGACCCTTCTCTCTCTTAGTGTTCCTTACAGGATTTCCTCCTTGTTTCTCTTCCCCGTGGGCTGTATGGTGGCAACTCGGTCCTTTGTCTGGCTTCCCCCAGTGTGTGTGGGTGGCAAGCTCGGGTCCTATGCGCTGCTGAGCCTCCAGCCCGTGTGTTAGGAACTCTGACCCCTTAGGACGCGGGTTACACAGTTCACTGTTCAGTCTTAAGAGTTCTGTGGTATAACTATACCGGCTCTCTGTGCACACATCTCAAGTGCAAAAGTTCAATACAAAAGTCACATTACTCTCTTTAAAAAGTATAAAAACTTCAAGGAAAACAGGCAAAAGTGCTTCAAATAAAACTGTTCAAAAGCACACGTAGCAGCCTTAGTTCAAAGTTCTGTGCACTCAGTCTCACATTGCTACCTGGTCATAAAACTAATGGGGAGCACACTAGGTGCTCTAAACTATGTACATTAATGTTCACACTATTCATTGTTCATGGCATTAATTGTCTTTTAACACAAAAGACAAACAGGGGAAAAGGCTATTCATTCAGGATTGGGATGGGGTCAATAAGGAACACATCACACTCACGCTTACAGTTCTGAAGCGAATCTGTGTTCTTCACTCCTTCTGCTTCTTCTTCCATAGCAAGACCTCTGGGGTTCTTCTTGTTGGAAACAACTCTAACGGCTCCAAAGCGCTGGACAGCAAGTGGCTGTATACAGTCTGTGTTCCCACATTTACCATGGTCGTCGTAGTAGTTGTTGAATCCGGATCAATCGTCGAATCCGGGTGTGTTGTCTCTGATGACTCTGTGTCTGTCTGAGTTCCGAGGGATAGTCTTTGTACCCTTATGGCATACGGGCCTCGTTTTCCTTGATGTACAACACCCATTCTCTAATTCTAACTTCCCTGTCCGGGTGATCTGTAGGGAGATGTTCCTCCACGTCTCTCCCGTTTATAAAGACGTCTCTATCTTCCCCGGGTTCTTTAGCGAATGCATAACCATCCTTGGGCTTAATCTTAACAATTTTCCCTTTATGCCACGGGGATCTATTAATATCTGCATCTCGCTGGCAACTGCTTTCAAGTATTGGGTACGGGCTATCATCTCCTGCTTCTGGACCAGCTTCTCTGCTTCCTCCTTTTCCCATCTCCGGGCACATCTCTGCAGATACTCATCCCTAGTCACTACCTCTACAGGGCCTATTCCAGCTGCAGGATCCCCAGGGAAGCCAATCATGTCATTTTCCTGCCCATTACACTCCCACCAGCAATGGAGCTGCTCTCCTCTCACCTCCATGGATGCAGGGGCCGGTATTGGCGGCTCCGGTAACTGTAAATACCCCTCTTCCAAGGCTCCTAGTGGGTCGGACACATTACTAGTAGTCCAGAACACAGTCTCAGGTAAAGACACATCTACCAGCTCCACTGACGGTTGCTTCTCCCTACTCTGGGTACTATTAGAGCCACTAGCCCAGCCGGGCTGTATGGTCAGGAACTTCTGGCATTGATGGTATTCAATCTGAACCCGGGTTCTCTGTTCAGTTTGAACCCGTGTTAACTGTTGGGGCAATAGTCTCAGCACACCTCGCCGGGTGTATTTTTGCCGCCATCTGCCATGGCTTCTCGATCACCAAGGGTCTTTTCCTGGCCGGGTTCCTCCACGATGAATCCCTGTGGGCCCTCCGGAATCACTCTGGGTCTCCCGATATTGCCACTCAGCCAGGCGTGCTCTCCTTCCATCCGGGTGTCCTGTAATGGCGGCTGCACTCTATCCAGTTCCTCGCTCCGCCTTCTTTGGTCATCTACTTCCGCTCCCGCCACATCATCATTGGCAGCTTCTAGTTGGGGCGGAGGCTCCTCCTTGGGATTGATGGCTGGCTCCCCCGGAGTTAAGGGGAGCCAGGGCAGGCGTTTCTTTTCCTTCTCTGGACTGGGCTGCCCCACGATGGGAGGTCTTGGCAAGCCTCCTCTGCACAGGGCCTCAGGCTCCTATGGCCGCCATTATGCCCAGATTTTAGCAAAACAGTCCAAATCATGAGTTTTAGGCACACATGGTCCGGTACTGTTGGACGGGATCCATGCTGTATGTGATGCCAAGTTGTGTAACCCACTGGGACAGGGTACTCGGTACCGGATCGGGGTATCACGGCCCAGGGGTTATCATGGCGGTCCTTGGTCCAAACCGTGTCCCGAGCCCACAAGTAAGAGGGGTTATTTAGAGGATTTGTCGTGACACCACTCACGGGTTGTGGTCAATGAGGGGACCACCGCTGCTGCATACTGCTGCCAGGAGGATGGATGGTGCTGCAGCCGGATGGATGAGCCCGCCGTGGGTCGGGCTGCTCCTGACAGGGTGTAAAGTTGCATATACAGTTTTGTATGCAGGGAATTACACACGGGAGACTGAAGCAGGGTTCACCGGGTTTTACTAACAGTTCTTTCTCAGTACAGACAGTTCACAGTACAGTTCCTTTACCCTGATTACTCCAGACAGTCACTGAACCCTCTGCAGCCAGGTTTCCTTCTTGAGACCTCTCTCTCTCTTAGTGTTCCTTTCAGGCTTTCCTCCTTGTTTCTCTTCTCCATGGGCTGTATGGTGGCAACTCGGTCCCTTGTCTGGCTTCCCCCAGTGTCTGTGGCTGGCAAGCTCGGGTCCTATGTGCTGCTGAGCCTCCAGCCCATATGTTACGAACTATGACCTGGAATCAGAGCCACCTGTCAGTTTGTCTGGGATCCGGCATATAGCTGCGGTCCCCTCAGAGCCGACTCTCTGGTCCCAGCTTAGCCTTAGGTGTCCCTGTGTTGTGGGGGACCACCGGGTCCTTTCCTACCCGTGTGACTTCTTCACCAGGAAGGGATTCTCCTCACTGTCGTTCTCTGGCACTGCTGCCGTGTTCCTCAGACCCAGCTGTACTGGTCCGGTCCTCTTAAAGCAGCACTCTTTCTCTAACTTTGTCGCACTGTGAATGTTTTCAATGAGGAAAACGGTGCCCAACCCGTAGAGCAAGACTTTGGCGATGGCTGGTATGAGTTGGGTTGAACACTGGTAACTGAGAAACAGCAGGTATCCAGGTAGCACACCCTGCCTGGATACCCGGTGTTTATCATAGTTACCAGCATTTTCCCGTGCTTGCAGGCAGCTCTAAGCAGGGAGAATGCTGGTAACTATGATAAACACTGGGTATCCAGGCAGCGCGCGCTGCCTGGATACCCGCTGTTTATCATAGTTACCAGTGTTCTCCCTGCTTAGCGCTGCCTTACAGGCAGGGAGGATGCTGACATTGCCTTCAGCGATGTGGGAGGTGGCTCCCATGCCCCTGATCGCTGGGAAGATCTGCCTGTTTGACAGCTTCCCAGTGATCAGGTAACGACGCTCCAGTGATCCCGGCAGGTCGTTATCGCTGTCGGGATCGCTGGAGTGTTCGTTATGTGTGACAGGGCCTTTAGATTTAAAACCAAATGAGAATCTCAATATGCAGAGAATGCCATATTGTTCACTCAAGCCTAATAAAATATTATAGACTCAACTTAATTGATTAGCTTGAGCATAACCATTAAGCAAAATATATAAGCATCATTTATTTTTTTATGTCTTTCTAATGGAATGCCAATATTATTTTTTTTTGTTACATTTTCTAAAAATATCTGAAAAATGAAGTTTATTGTTATGTTTATTTACATTTTTTCACCTTTTTGTTGTAATAATAATAATAATAATATATAATAATTGTAAAATTAATTGACTCATTTTTTTTGTCGTGATGATTGTAATAAATAATAATTTAAAAAATCAAATATTATTTCAAATGCAAATTGGGTAACTTTAAATACATTTTTAGTTGTTTTAAATTGCCCATTGGATTATAATTGTATGAGCTTTTGAAGACAATGCAACGTATCACAATTATTATCATGGTATTCCAATACTGTTTGGTATAATGATTTGTGCTACCTCATGGGGTTTATTCTATTTAACGATAAAAGCTTCTTGCTTTGTTGAACATATCCACATTGAGAAAATCACATCTAATTTGAACAGCTATTCTCCTGAGTGGGAAGAGACTGGAAAGCAGCTCTTAGCTTGTTTATTCATTACACCAGTCAGATAAAGCCTTTGAAAACACAGGAGAACACTTTTGGAATTGTATAGAGAGTTGACTGGACTGCAAAATGGTAGAATTCCTATTTAGCCACAACAGAAGAATGTAAAGCTACTTTTTTATAGCAATAACTGAATCAATGAGACATTACATACCAATTTACTTTAATAATGCATGCAAGTATATTTACATGGTCATTCAGACAACTATATCTAATTTAAAAGGTAAAGTGCTAAATACTAAATTTAAAATCTCTTTATTTCATAAAATACCTTACAAAAAATCTACTCCTGTATAACTTGCTATGAAACTTTATCAAGTATAATCTGTCTTTAGTATCAGTGGCTTTAGATTACAAAACGTGGAAATGGGTCTACAGTAAATGCAGTTGTTCTTCTGTCAGTCAAATTGCATTTAATAAGAACAAAAAGATTACTTACAGTCTAGGGCCAGTGAACCATTGGATAGTAGCAGGTTAACTGTATGCTGGTAATCAAAGGAAAGACAATTCCTTATCCAATTGTGCTGCTGGTGTAAGGCAGTTGTAACAGCAGTAGGTGATCTAAATTAGATCTAGCAGTGCCTGTAGGATGATATTGCCATCTGCTGGTAGAAAGAATCACCCAGAACTGATCAACAATGGAGTTGTTACCTTGAGGATAGAGATTCAGGGAGATACTGGGTATGGGTGCCTTCACACTGGTGCTCCCATCCACTGCGTTCTGCAGAGGGGATCCGCAATGTGAGCACAGCCACCGCAACCCCTATGTTTATAATGGGAGCACACGGTGCTGCGCATGACTGTGCGCTCCCATTCACTGTCATATGTGATTTGTGCACAGGTGGATGCCTGCGCACAAATCACAGTCTCGTCCGCACCAGGAATGCAACATGTCGAGTTCCTGGTGCGGACGAGACTGTGAGATTCATAGGCAAAGCTAAAAGTTTTTAAAATAAGAAAAGAGAATTCTTTCTTGAAATCTGTTTAAAAAACACTTGAATATCAGTGGAATAGATAGAAAGAAAGTAAAGACACACAGTTAACAGCACTGTGCAAAATGATGTTTTTTGTGTAATAAGATATATTTTCTATGAAAATGCAGACTATCATTAGCAATTATCTTCTGCTCTAAATCACAAATGCATCTTTATTTTCATACTAAAATGCAGTTCATGTAACACATTAACACAGGTCTTCTAGCAATGTGCTTAGGACATACCTTTGGCTGTGAGGCATTGGCTGTCTAAGGCACCCTCACCTGTAGGAAGGTGTCTGAGCAAATTTAGTTTCTAGTTACTCTACCTGCTAGTAATGTTGTTCGTGCCCTGTGATCCTCACCCATATTCCTGTTATCCTGAATCCATACTCCTGTGTACCAGAACCCTTACTCTTTTGTGCCCTAACCCGTACTGCTGTGTACATGAGCCCTTACTCCTATGACTATGAACCTGAATCTATCTTGTGATCCAGAACCTCTCCTTTGATCATGAACTCATTCTCCGTCCAACCTGTCTTCTTGTATCTTCATCCATGACCCTTGGGCCAGCTGCTGTAGTGTCACCTCTGCAGCATCCTACCTTCTCAGGCTATGGTAGGGAAGCAAGATTATAGATCAATACACAGAGTAGTTCCATACCCTCTCCTCTTAATTAGGATGGAATAATGGAGAACATGCAGCCACCTTCAGGGATCAAGGTTGAGCTGGCTGGTTGAAACATTCCTGCTACTCTAGACAACCTGATTTACTTGGCTACCCAGATCGATATCAAATTCCATTAACGTTCCAGAAAGGTGATACACATGAGGAGACTGATGCATCTAGCTCAATCCTTTCAGAGACCACGTACTTACCAGCGATCTCAATCTGCTGTTACTCTTAAACCAATGAAGGACAACCGTGTTAAGCTGACTGAGCAATGGCAGGAACAATGTTGTGCCATGGGATTCTGTTACTATTGTGGTACCACCAAAAATCTCATCTGCTCATGTCTCAAGAAGTTAAGGAAGCTCCCAAGCCTACTGTCTGCTGGAGAGGCTTCCCTGGGTGAGAGTAGATTCTCTCCTCTATTGACTCTGTCCATATCTGTGTCATATAGAGTTACATGGTTTATTGGGATGGCCTACCTTGATTCTGGTATCACATTACAGTCTGACACCTCCAGAGTCCCTTAATGGTGTTGTCGGTCGATGGAAGAGCCCTATCCAAAGCTGTTCATTTTGTCACTGAGCAGGTGGAGTTTCATTTAGGAATTCTGCATACTGAGAAGAATGCATTTTATCTGTTTCCTAGCCTTTCTCACCCACTTTTCTTGGGCATTGGACATCTGAAAAGGTGGTCTATTGGGGATAGTTTTGCTCATTCTTTTATGACCAGTCCAGCCACTGATAACACCATTTAGTCTGTCCAGTCTGCCTTTTACTTACTGGTCATATGCTAATGTCTTTGATTAAAAGGAAGCAAAGTTGTTGCATTCATATAGACAATAATATTGTCCCATTGACGTGTTTCTGAGATCCTCGCCTCCCTAAAGTTGTGTCCACCCTCTTTCTTTGAATTGTTGCAGCTGTACATATATGATGTATCACGGTCATTTACAGTACTGGTACTGAAATGTTGTTAATTTTGTCACTATTCTGTTTAACCTTTCTTTATCACTCTGATTTCCATTTGATTTATTCTGACACCTAGTATTTATACTATAATAATATTATACAATTCCTGACCTACACTAGTAACGGTTTCACTTTCCTGGCCTTTCTTTGCTCACTTCTTTTTATAGTTTTTTTGTAATTATTTAATATATGCTGGAATTCAGTGTATCTGGGTCATTCAGAAAAAGGAAATTTTGTTTAAATACCGTGAATTTGGTACTCCAGTTGATGTGATTTGTATAGGGTTACATGAGGTATTGGTGGATAATTTAGCTAAAATATACATGCTTGCAATCCACATCAAGGGTCAAGGGTCCTCATTTTCTTTTCTAAAATTGAAAGCATTCAAAGAAAAGCATTCCCATTTTTTTCCTGCCTCCACCTTTATCGTGGAGGCCTGCTGCTTTGGTATTGTGTCTTGGTGTTAGAAAATGCAAATGCATTTTTTCTATAGTGTTTTTTGAATTTTGTGCCCTTAGCTATATAGGACTATACAATGGAACCTTGCTTTACAAGTAAGTTGGCCTGAGAGCGTTTTGCAAAACAAGATAACATTTTTAATAAATTTTAATTTGGTATACAAGCAAGAATTGCAATAAGATTATAGCATAAGCTCTCCCCACCCCTCTACAGTACTGTACCTTCCTCACTGCACAGATACAGTGCAGTACTCACCGTTTCTAGTATGCATGTAAATAAGCCATCAATTGTGGTCTTTTCCTCACTTCCGGGTTCTGGCCTTTGCGTGCTCAGCGCATTCTGAACATGAAGCCCTCCATACTTGATACTGTACATGTGTGACACCTCTACTAAACCTAGCTTAGGTACTGTAACTGATTAACTTCCTGTACACACACACACACATATATATATATATATCTACAGTATATACCATAGAACTGCAATTAATTGCAGAATTGTAATAATTTTATATGAATACACTAAATATTTTTGGGTTGTGGAATGAATCGTCTACATCTCAATAATTTCTTATGGAATATTTGCTTTGAGATATAAGTGATTTGGATTACAAGCCCATTCCTGGAATAAATTATGCTCATAATCAAAGGTTCCACTGTATTAATAACTAGCTAAAGAGATTGACTCATCTAGTACAAATGTAATCTCTTCATTTAATGCTTTAATTAGTATTCATTTTAAATAGTTTTATGATTGAACTTTTCTAAATAAATTTACTAAGAGAATTAATTGTAGGTACACCTACTTGTCAAGAAATAAATTAATATTTAGTAATATGTTAAAAAATTAGATATAAGATATGAGCACAACTTTTAGAATGTTGTTAGTAAAATTTAAATCAGTTTCTAAGTAATGACTTTATTAAAGCCATCTTTCTTCTTCAACATTTGTAAATTTCTATTTCCAATAACAGTCATTTTGATTTAAAGTTATTTTTTTCCTTGCAGTGAGTCATTTCCAAGTGGGTTTTAAAATTAACCATATTTATTTTGGAAGATCCCCCACAATGTTTAATATTTAGGTGAGTAAAATTGAGAGCTCTCTCGTTAACACTGAAGTGCACTGCTGTGATGGCTGTATAAAACATCTATTCCTGCTTCTCTTGCTGAAAGCTGAGGCTGTGCAATAGCAGTTTATTGTTGCTGGATGCCAAAATAAGCAATTAAAATTGATTCATAGATTCAGGCAAGAGAGGCCTAACCTAACTATGCACACTGGGGGAAGGTTGATTGATCACGGACTTCAGGTCAGGTTTTAAATAAGGTTTCTTTGAAATCCTATTCCTTTATTGACTTTAATACACCCTGAAGAGATGCATCACAAAACATAGCTGGTAATTTATCAGCTGTAAAAAATGTGGCATCTGTATTAGCTGTTAAAATATTTAACTATCACTTGACTAGAAACACTGCATGGCATTGGAATTGAGGTAAGGCCACAGTACTTTATTTAAATAAAACAGAAATATATACAGGCGATGAATAACTTACCAACTAAAACCGCCAAGAGAAATAAATAATGCAGTGAAATAATCGCTATAGAAGATAAGCTTCATGATATTTACAAACGGTACTCGTAAAGGTTCTGTTGTTGCCAATGAATGAACAAAACCAGAGAGTTTAAAGTGCAAATATGCCATAGGCTAGATTGTCAACTTTACACCAAAAAGGGTCTTTTTCTTTTGGAATAAGGTAGCATGGTGCAAAAGAGTCTAGAGATATTTTATGTTCGTAAACGTCTTAAGGTAAAATATGTTTGTATCATGTTAGTAGATAGAAAGAATTTTCAAATCTGAGAGTCCCCAGTAGTTCAGGCCGCAATCACGCAACTGCCGAAGTATGTATCAAAGTTAAAAAATCTTCCTAGGCCCCTTTCACATCAGCGGTTTTCGCTAATTGCAGTAGTTGTGGTGAAAAAAACGCAACTGCCGCGATTACCGCATAACGGCCGCACTTGCAGTTCACTTGCGGTAAGCCCCATACAATGTCTATGGGGCTTGCGGTAAATGTGCGGCAGGTGCGGCAAGTGCGGTTTCGGCACTTGCAGCAGGTGCGGCCGCGTGGTTTTTTTCACGGCCGCACCTGCGGCAAGTGCCGATATCGCACTTGCCTCACTTGCCGCAAGCCCGCATATACATTGTATGGGGCTTGCCGCAACTGTGCCGCAACCGTGGCGCAAGTGCAGCCGGTAAGTGGTAATCGCGGCAGATGCGGTTTATTCACCGCATCTGCCGCGATTTAAAAAAAACGCTGATGTGAAAGCAGCCTAAGTCAGATGCCCTGAGGACGACTTTTAACTTTGAAACATACGTCGGCTGTGGCGGGATTGCGGCCCTGAAAGAGACTGAATTGGGTGCAAGAAATAGCTGAAGCACCAGGTATGTTAATCTTGGTTCTCCCATGATATGTGCAACATGCAGCAAATATTAGTGGATGTTATTAGGAGGGAGATAGCTCTTACCCAGTAAAATAACTAAGGTGGGGATAGTTACAAGGAAAGGAGTATCAGAAGAAGAATTTATTTACTCTGATACTTTTAAAGTGATAGTATGCTATAGAAGTGGGATTACTTTGCACTTTAAGGTGACAGAGCATATAATACCTGTAGATACAAAGCTGTGTATAACTGTAATATATGTCCTAACATATGTATGCCGAATCCTATTGTTTTTTCATTATTTGGAGCAATATGCCCTCTGAATATGTTGAATTCTTTTAATGGTATCTAATAAAGAGAGAATTTGTTTGCCTATGAGAATTGGTGTGCTATTTTACTGTTAAAATACTCGGAGGGACCTTGGAGGATGCCAAGGGTATTTTTTATGAAGTTGATTGATCTATGGTGAAGCACAGTATAAGAGGACTTTGATGTGTATCTGTTCACTGCAAGTAGTCATGCTTGGACATCACTGTGGATTATCATTGAAGAATATGTTTGGGCTTAGTAAATGGGTGACAGCAGGTTGTCTGTGTGTTTTATTTACAATATAGGATTTTCCTCCTTGTGTTTTATTTCTAATATAGGATTTTTCTCTACATCCCTGTTTTTAAACTATTTACTCACTGGATTGCTAATGTGGGTGTATCATAGATGCCTCAACATTACCAATCCAGGGGTTTATTAAAGTTGTTAATACTCATCTGTTATTAACATTTTCTATTACTCCAACTGCCACGGGATCAAGGCAGCAGAAAGAGCAAGAGCAAAGCGCCAGGAGGTGCCAGTTCTCTGGCAGCTGTGGCCTGCTGCTTTTTAGGGTGCTGAGGGCCCAAGAAAGATGGCTCTTCCCACCCTGAGACTACCAGAACCCAGCTGTCGACTTGACTGGTAGTTCAAAATGGGGGGGACCATACGTCATATTTTTTTCAAATTATTTTATTATTTATAAGTTAATAATTTTAAAAAGTAGCCTGGGGCGAGCTCTGTTTTGGATTACCAGCCAAGGTTAAGACGCCAGCTGTCGTATATAGGCTGCAGCTGTCTGCTGTACCCTAGTTGGCAATGAAAGATAGAGGGTACTCCATATCTTTCTTTTTTTTTAAATTATTTATTGTTAGCTAAATACAAGGGTAAAATACCCTTTAGCGCAACATGTAAGGCAGTAAAGGGTGCACGCTTACAATATATAGGGCGCTGAGACATTTATCTGTTTGACACGTATCTATCTCTCTATAAATCTATCTATTCTTATATCTTTCTATCTATCTATCTATCTATCTATCTATCTATCCATCGATCTATCTATGGTAAAATAAAGCAGTTGCAGCACTCCAATGGTTTATGATGATCTTATGCCTTTATTTCTGGCCTAGGGTACAAGATGGCTACGTTTCGGGCCCACGAGCCCTTTTTCCAGCCAAATGGAAATGTGTGTGTGGGCCCAAAACGTAACCATCTTGTTCCTTAGGCCAGAAATAAAGACATAAGATCATCACCAGCCATTGGAGTGCTGCAACTTCTTTATTTCACTGTATGTATAGGAGGCATTGAAGATTCGTTTGTTGATTGGCACCCATATTTGCTATGCTGCTCTGTTTTTTTGCATCTATCTATCTATCTATCTATCTATCAAGAAAAAAGGTTATTGAGCAGCGTTTCTTTCTTAACAAAATGTTAGGTGCTAATCAGTCCTTGAGGTGGTATCCAGCCACCTATTTCAGACATATATACACAAAAAAGGCTGCAGCACTCCAAATTCAGGCTGGAAGAAGGTCATCACTGACCGAAACGTCGCTATCTTATATCTGTAGGCCATTAAAGGCAGAATTTACATCTGAATTTGGAGTGCTGCAGCCTTTTTTGTGTATATCTATCTATCTATCTATCTATACATCTATCCATCCTCCATTCATCCATTCATCCATCCATCCATCCACTTGAACAGTTGAAAACTCAAGTAATCTTTCAAATCTTAAAAGAGATTACATTTTTTTAAAAATTTGCAGGCAGCAGCGGTCCCAGGAATGGTGCATCCATTAGATGGTATATTGATATTTGGAGTTGATGCCAGCTGGGTAATGTCAGCTGACATCAAGACCAGAGGTTAGTAATGTCAAAGTGTCAATCAGATAAGCGATATTTCTAACTAAGTCAGTAAAAACACAAATAACCATATCAATAAATATTTGAATTGAAAATAAACTCAATAAATTCATCCTTGACCATTTTTTTTACATTAAAATACATTTCACCCAACAAAAAGTATTTTTGTAAAAAAAATTTGAAAAAGAAAATAAAAGTGAAACCCAAATAAATCCTGAAGTAGTAGTATGGGGCAAAATCAGCGACTGCATTCCCTATATGGTGGAACAGCAGGCACTGCACGATTCCTGGTAGTGTGACAAACCATGTTTTCACTTAGGTTGTCTCAGGTTATGCAGCGGATATCATGCAGCAGGGAATCCCGCTGTGTGACCTTAGTGGCGTCAGCACTCGTAGGACTCGCTGTCTCGCTAGAGCCATGATATCACACAAGTTGTAGTGCATATATCTCACTAGTATCATGAGACAGCGTTTATGAGGAACAGTGATGTCAAGGAGTGCAGTGCAGTTCAAACTCACGGGATAGCCCCTGTGTGACTCCTCAAGTCTGAACTGCGGTAATCTTTGTGACGGCATCACTTTTCACACTGTCACCAGTGCCTGCGTGCCTGCTTTTACAGCACATGGGAGATGCTTTCTGTTAATGTGCCCCCCCATACGCTTGCAAGCGCATCCAGGGAGAACCTTAGTTGTGGTGAAAGGACTCAAGGATTCCTCTTGCCCCCTGGTTAGCCCCACAGATACTTCTTTTGCAAAGGTGGGCAACTCCAGTCATCAATGGCTACAAACTGTGCATGTAGGCAGGATTTACACAGTACTGCATAGGTGGTAATTTAATCACCTGCACAGTATGTTATTCCAAAACCTTGTGCAGTGCTATGTAAATTAAGAAAACATGCTCTGTCCCCTCATATATTTGTACATTGTAAAAAGATCACCCCCAAGCCTTAATTTTTCCAAACTAAATAACCCCATGTGTAATAACCTGTCTTGGTATGGAAATACAAGACACTACACAAACTCCTCTAGAACAGGGTTGGGCAACTCCTGTCCTCAGGAGCTGCAAAGAGTGCATGTTTTCTTAATTTACATATAATTGCACAAGATGTTGGAATAACCACCTGTATAAGGCTGCACTATATGGAGAGCTATGAGGCTGCATATATAAGGCGGCACCATATGGAAAGGCTATGAGGCTGCGTATATGAGGCTGCACCATATAGACAGGCTATGAGGCTAAATAGCTATTCCAAAGGTGTGATAGGACAAGCAAAACAAATTAATGAAAAAAACTGAATAGGAATGCAAGGCAAAGGAGGGAAAAAACAAGAGAACTATAAGCAACTGGACTCAGACAAAAAATGCCACGGCCCAGCACTCGCTGTTTGATTTCAGTCATGTATAATGTTGACTTAGAAATCCTGCAACGTTCAAGATAAAACATAATTTAAAAGTCACCGGAGATAAAGCTGCACTGAAGATTAGTTGGACACGTGGGTCCTCCATGGCTTGTCGTTGCTCATTTAAATTTAGACATTGGTGTCTCCAAGGCCGTATCTAGGGGGCTGGTGGAGCATCTGCCCCGGGCACAGCAGGCAGGGGGTCGCCCTCAGCCTCCTGCTGCAGCATCTGAGGTGTCTCCCTGTTGGCCGCATATTCCGCCCCTTCCCCCGCTGTGGGAGCAAGCTATTCTCTGTTCCCACTATCAACTGACAGCAGGAGCAGAGAAAGTGGCAGGTGCTAGCTCCTGCTATCCATCATACAGAGTGGCTATGAGCCACTCTGTACGATGGAATAGCTGCCTGATACCTGGCATTTTCTGGTCAGAGGTACCTGATTACATTACTGAGGACACTCGGAAGCTCTGTGGTGCAGAGGCAGCAGGATGGAGAAAAGTTCTCCAGCTGTGTTTCTATAGTGATGGGGGTTATATAGATGTATACCTGTACTGATGGGGGATCTAGTTATGTATTTCTGAACCTCTGGGGGTTCTGATGATGAATTTTGTTACTGATGAGAGTTTTTGTGATGTATTTTTGTACCTCTGTTGGGTCTGGTGATATATTTCTGCACTGATGAGGGTTTTGACATTGTGTTTCAGTACTGATAGGGGCTAGATGGATGCATTTTGTACCTCTGGTGGCTCTGGTGATGTATTTATGTACTGATGAGGGTTGTGATGCTGTGTTTCTGTACTGATGGGGGTTTTATAGATGTATTTCTGTACCTCTAGTGGGTCCGGTGATTCAGTTTTGTGCTGTTATTGGTTCTGATCCTGTACACATCTAACAATCTATAACCTGTAAGATTATGTGATACATGGCTACATTCATAAGTCTGACAATTTAAGGGTTCTATGTTTTTGTTAGGCTAGAGTCACATTAGAGCCATGGAAGAGCTAAAAGCTAGCGTTTTTTTTCATGTTGAAATTTTGAAAAACGCTAGCGTTAAAGCTTCCATAGGCTCCCATGCAAAAAATGCATGGTCAAAATGCCTCACTTTTGATGCTAGGGCGTTTTTGCAAAAGCACCAAAAAATGCAGTAAGCGGCGTTTTTAGGGGCGTTTGCAAAAACGCATGCAATTTTTTTAACATAGGAGTATATGGGAAATGCATGCATTAACGCATGCCTTAAAGGGAACCAACCACCCCCAAGACCCCCCCGTGACTATTAATATTGGTCCCTACACACAGCACATATATGTGCTGCAATGATTTTTGCTAAAAACCCCGTTTTTAAACTTGAGATAATGCTTTTAATATGTTTAAAACGAAGGGACGGATGGCGGCACTTAGCATTTGAAAAGCCGGGTTGATCTGTCACTCATGCCCCTGTGTCCACGCAGCAGCAGTAACGTCCAGACCTTTGCAGCGTCACAGCCTGTGCACGGGCTCGCATGCCCGTGCACACGTCATCATCTACAGCCGGGAAGCGAGCGCGCGCTCTGACTTCCTGCGCTCGGCTGTGGGAGTCAGAGCGCGCGCTCCCAACCCGGCTGTAGATGATGACGTGTGCACGGGCATGCGAGCCCGTGCACAGGGCTGTGACGCTGCAAAGGGCTGGACGTTACTGCTGCTGCGGGGACACAGGGGGATGAGTGACAGATGCAACCCGGCTTTTCAAACAGCTAAGTGCCGCCCATCCGTCCCTTCGTTTTAAACTTTAAAAAGCATTATCTCAAGTTTTAAAAACGGGTTTTTTTAGCAAAAATCATTGCAGCACATATATGTGCTGTGTGTAGGGACCAATATTAATAGTCCGGGGGGTCATTGGGGGTGGTTGGTTCCCTTTAAAGCTAGCACTAAAAAGGGGAAAAATGCCATAAAAATGGCAATGGAAAAAACTGCTTCCTTTAATGCATCCTTGCAAAGGATGCACCCTCCCAAATGTGACCCTAGCCTTAGAAGCATTATAGGGGTTGTTCCACATTTGTAATAAGTCTGTAGTCACTCCATGTGTCCCTTTATGTGACTGCAGACTTCTGAATTCTCATTGGGCACACACTGCCCGCTGTCAGGATTCTCTGGTGACAGCGGTGAGAGTGGGAGGTCATAAAACTGTAAATAGGCAATTTACATACATGCAGTCACGTGATAACTAGACATGCGAGGTCTCGATCAATGAAAATGAACGCGGCCGGTCACATCTAGTCAGACTGTGGCCAGTATACAAGTCGCATTCTTGTGCTCACATGATCGTCCAATCTTGCTATTAACATAGGAGAATCCTGACAGTGTGCAGTGCACATGCTGTGAGAACTCAAAGGCCTGCAGTCACCTTGAGGGACTACATACTTTCATCTCAAACCTGGATGAGCCCTTTTATTAAAACACTAAGCCCTGTAGCCCAATCCTAACAGCATGTAATATACTTTGTTTTTCATTGAACCTTGAGAGAATTAAGTAGAGTAGCTCATCGGCACATGAATTGTAAGTGTACAAATCGTATATGAAATGTTCGGTCATATGACGACTACTCAGACCGCATGGGGGGGGCCACATTGTATTCTTGCTGTATTCTTGCCCTGGGTGCCAGAAAACCTAGATACATCTCTGGGTGCTCTGTGCCTGCATATTTAGGCAGAGATTTGGAAGCAGAAGGGGACATGTGACGTTTCTAATTAAAGCATATTTTAAAAGCCACAAGGGAACAAGCTGCATTATAGACCAATTGTACAGACAGGTCCCTGGTGGCTTTTTAGAGTCAAACTACCTGGCTGAAATCATACAACCATACATGTACATATTTGGTACAGGCTTTCCATAGATTGTTCAGAATGTTTCAGCTGTCAGGTTCCCTTAAAGTCATTAAAGTGTGTTTTTTTCTTTTGTTTTTGTACTAAGTTTATCAAAGAATATGTGAGTTTTTTTTTTTTTTTTTTTTTTTTTACAAATTTGGCTGAGGAGTGAAATTATTTTTAATGAGAAAAGTATTCACTTATAAGATTTTTATTTTAAATGTCCCCAATGTATTGAAACATAGCATTAATGTATTAATTGTAATTATTTATCTTAATTTTTTTCTCTATATTTTCTCATTTATGGAAAATGGTGACTTATGTTGTAAATTCTTTTATATGATCTGTCTCTTCTCCAAAAGAACAACTTTCTGTTTCTTTGGTGTTTTATAAGATAAACTTTATTGATCCCGGAGGAAATTGCAGTATTTCACACTTTACAAAATATGTCTATATGGACAGCAGATGTGGTAGACTGGTACATGTACCTCACCTATTCCCCCCATACACATAGAACTTCACATAGTCTTGGGATGCTTTACACTTATACATTTGTTAAACATCCCCACAGCTGTCGGAACAAACGATTTTCTGTATCTTTCCTTTTTACACCTTAGTTGGATTAGACGCTTGCTGAATGTGCTCTTCTGCTTCGCAAACAGTTCAGAGAGCGGGTGTGTATTGTTGCTCATTATAGCCTTGCATTTCTTATTAATTCTATCCTCTAATACCTCCTCGAAAGTCCTAAGTTGTAGACCCACCGCCGCACTAGCCTTCTTGATAAGTTTATTCAGCTTATTAGCGTCAGCTGTGCGCACACTACTACCCCAGCATATTATTGCAGCAAAGATTGCACTCGCCACAATAGATTGGTAGAACATTTCAAGCATTTTGCTACACACATTAAACGACCTTAATTTCCTTAGGAAGTAAAGTCTATTCATCCCTTTCTTGCAAACCTTCTCCATATGGCACCTCTAATCAAGCTTGCTGTCCAGGTGAACCCCCAAATATTTGAAATTCTCCACCATCTCCACATCCTGACCATCAATAGTGATAGGTAAGCAATCCTTCCTGCACCTTCCATAACTCAACACCAACTCCCTGGTTTTCTTTATGTTGAGTTCTAAACGGTTAGCCTGGCACCAGTCAACCAAGTCCGAGACCACCCTTCTGTATTCCTCCTCCCCCCGGCCTCTCTCAATACCTCCCACTATCACTGAGTCATCAGAGTACTTCTGAAGGTGACAAAGGTCTGATTTATACTGAAAATCAGCTGTGTATAACGTAAAAAGGAATGGCGACAGCACCGTTCCCTGAGGGGCTCCAACACTGCTCCAAACACTATCCGATACGGCCGCCCCCAACCTTACGAACTGTGGCCTGTCCGACAGGTAATCAATGATCCAATTCACTAATCCCTCATCAACCGCCATTTCAACCAGCTTTTTACGTAATAATAGTGGCTGTAAGGTATTGAATGCACTGGAGAAATCGAAGAACATGGCACGCACAGTGGTTCCATCATTATATGCATACAATGAATGCATTTACGAGGTCAAAACATGTCTGCATTTACCCATGAATCGCAATTTACATTTTATTCCTGTTAAAGCAAATAATTTTTTTTTCAGTTTCTTTTTCTCAATCAAATAGAGTAGCCTGAAAAGTCCAACATGTCCAACCTGTCTAAATTTCTAAAACATTGTGTCTAAAATATGTTTTTAGGGTAACTACTACCAAAATTAAAAAGCATTAATAGCAGTTATATCAAACATAATTTCAGAAGGTTTACAATTAGAAAAGTGTATAATACTAAATGATGTTTATAGGGCAAAAGAGACCCTGTCAACAATAAAGACATGGTCATACTGGTGCTGCAATACTGATTAAACTGGTGCCTTATGTTAAAGAAATCCATTTTGTGGCTTTTTTAAACATTGAAGTTTTCCTATAATTACCTATCCTTGCATCGGGGGCAGTTTGTTATCTTGCTGCTCTGGGTCCTCTATGTTTGTGAATGATAGGTCAGCGATCCTATTTTACATTAAGCGCCCGTGCACACATAAGGTCTCCATTAAAATGGTGCCTTTGTCAGAACATGCACGATCGCACCTACATAAATCTCGAATAAATTGGCAGAGTCGTTTGCAAATATGTGGTAGCATACACAAATTATTGATGACAAATAAACTGCACATGTGCTGCCAATGCCCTATATTATTGGTGACATGACAGATGTGGTTCTGACCGTGCATGCGCCTATGTCAGCACCATTTCAATAGAGACATAATGTAGGCAATGGCATGGTTCCTAAAATATCCCATCCTTAAATATATGAGTACATTACATTTTACTAACCTTTAAAAATTGTGACATATATATGGAGACCCGGGGGTCAGTGGGTGCTCTCGTCCACTGGCCCAGCCACCTTTAGCAAGACAGCCTGGACCAGGGCTCATCCCCAAACTGAACGCCCGAGCTCCTTAACCGTAGGCGGAACACTACTCAGACAACACAGGATAGCAAAGCACAATTTTAAGGTATTATTGGTTCCTCAAACAGTTAACAGCATATAACACATAACCAGCAAAACACAACATGTAACAGGCAACAGAGTCTCACCCTTCCGCTGGCTCACCAGGGATTAGAATGTAGTAGAGCAAAGTCTGTAGCCAGGTGACTGGATCGTCCCAACCTGGTTGGCTTTCTTATGCAGTCTTTGTTATCCCAGCCGAATCTGATTACTCGACGCTGAAGTCCTTGTGGTTTTATAATCCAAGTTCTGATCCCCTTGGTCGGCACCAAAATGCCTAGGCCTGGGGCTATGGCTTGCCAATCGGACCCAAAGATCCTAGATTAGCTGCCTGTACCCAATATGCTGGTCAAAATGAACAGTCCTCATTGTATACCCTCAGCCCTCATTGCAGGATATTGGGGACTTCATGATTGGTGGAATAAAACTGTCTTCTCATTGGCAGGATCTCAAGCTGTCTGGACAAGGTTCATTTAAATGATGTTTGCAGGGAAGGGTCAAGGAGAGTTTAGTATAGACATTTAGACATTTCGTATAACATCCTGACCACAAACAATGGTGGCTGAAGTAATTTACATAGTATCAGCAATACCCATACTAATACAAAGGAATTTTAAAGGATTAAGTCCTCTGAGCTTCCTAAGACAAAGAGTTGAGATGATTACATTACACATGGTCAACATCACCAGTCATCTACAAGACTCTAGGAACAATGAGTTGGCCATCACAAGATAGATAATTACATTGCACACATTAAACACTGCCAGTCATCTACAAGATTTGTATTTACAATGAGTTGCTTATCACAAGGTAAGAAATAACATACAATACAAAGAGGCAAGATGATTACATTACACACGTTAAACACTACCAGTCATCTACAAGACTTGTATTTATAATGAGTTGCTTATCACAAGGTAGATAATTACATTACCGACTTTAAATACTAGCAGGCTCCTAGAAATCTGGTGTAACCCATGAGTGGCATATCACAAGTTTGCAAACCAAAATACAATATTGTCGGGATAAATAAGAAATCTTCCTACACTATATATTAAAGGGGTCCATTTCGTCACAATATTAAAACTAGGTTCGACCCTATTATAATCATAAAGCACTTAAAGTAGCCAAAAATTGATTATCAATGTATTTCCGGCAAAGCCATTTACTTGAAGGAGGCAAACAGAAACTAAAATATGAAACTTTAGACTGCACTTTATGTAATTTATGACAACATCTGCTCTTGTTGGCAGTGGATTAATTTCTGTACTATCCAGTCGTTCAACAGTGAATATATATTTAAGGAACAAAGTTAACACAGCTTACAACTAGTATTTCTTATATCTTAGAATCTTAGCATCTTGTTTGCCAACCTGTAAAAGTGAAGGTAAATTTGTGCTGTAGCTACGCTGAGAGAATAGAAACTTTGAGCTTGTTTTTTAACAATGCTTTTCTAGTAATATAGCACTATCCCTGGAGACAGAGACTCATGCACTATTAAACATTATACCGTTTTGCTCAAATATTGGAGAGTTTCCACCCGTTATAAAGAATGCAATCGTGCTTGCTAATATGTGCAAATTATTTTTATTATAAAAAAAAACATTAGTAAGAAAGTGGCAGGCTGCTTTTTTGCATACAAAAGTGATTAAATTATAACAGACAATCGTGGTACAGTCCAGGATATGACCACAGATAAATATATAACATTTTTCTGGTGATAGGCAATCAAAATTCAGGGTATTACAGGAGCCAAAATACCTCCGTGGTGATAATGATAGACAGTGGCTTAACACACTCACTTAGAGTTAATAATTATGGCTCACAGTATTATCATCAAAGAATTAGGTCTAGTACACTAAGCACATTAACCAGAGGTTCCAATTTAGCTCCCAAATTGATAAAAACTCAAGCACATTGTGGTAATTGATGACAGAAGTACCACCTAGGACAGAGTTCTCAAAGTCTCCAACAACCACCTTTCTGTGTCCAGTGTGGCTCCCCTGCCATCCATCCCATATCTATTCCATCATAATCCACGTAGCACATGTTAGTAATCCTGCTTACCCATATTGCAGTCTTATTGTGGTCACCAGGTAGGTTTGGGACGCTCCAACAGAAGTAAATAGTAATTGTCGGAATACAATAATAAGCATCAGTCTAACAGCTCTTAGTTTTGACACAATAGTGTAGCCTACAATGCAGGGGCATACATATCATTGGTGCTACCTTATACTTATACAATAAACTGCACTTGTATAGGGGTCCATCTCTTTCTGTGTCTGCTAATGCTGCCATGCTAAAGGTGTGTGTGTGTTTGTGTCTGTGTGTGTAGAAATTGTGTGTCAGAAAACAAATATTGGGATTTGTGTGTCAGACTGCCATGGCTAAGGGTGTGCATGTGTGTGTGTGTGTGAGATTGTGTGTCAGAAAGAAATATATTGGGATTTGTGTGTGTCAGAAACAGCAGACAGGAAAACACGGTCTTAGGCTGCTTTCACATCAGCGGTTTTCGCTGATCGCGGCAGTTGCGGTGAAAAAAGCGCAACTGCCGTGATTACCGCATAACGGCCGCACTTGCGGTTCACTTGCGGCAAGCCCCATACAATGTCTATGGAGTTTGCAACAGTGCAGCAAGTGTGGTTCGGCACTTGCGGCAGGTGCGGTCACAAAAAAAACGCTGCATACCGCTGTTTTTTCATGGTTGCACCTGCCGCAAGTGCCGAAACCGCACTTGCCTCACCTGCCGCACACTTACTGCAAGCCCCATAGACATTGCATGGGGCTTGCTGCAAGTGAACCACAAGTGCGGCCGTTATGCGGTAATCGCGGCAGTTGCGTTTTTTTCACCGCAACTGCCGCAATCAGTGAAATCCGCTGATGTGAAAGGGGCCTAGGAGTGCTGGGGCAAGAAGGATAAGATTAAATACTGTTTGGAGGCACAAACCTTTTATTCACAATCTTTGCACGCTACAACATGTTTCAATAGCCACATGCTATCTTCATCAGGTGGTGTTATATCCAACCTGTTCCTTTACCGTCAGACACTACCATTACATGGGGGCACATTTATTAGAATATCTTAGGACAGGAAAAAGTTTTTTAACACATCCAATTATGGAACTTATTTTTATTGTAAGATTTATTAACTAAAATGTACAAATGTTCATGGAAAAACCCCTTTAACAATGTCATATCCATGATTACCGTATATACTCGTGTATAAGCCGAGTTTTTCAGCCCAAAAATTGGGCTGAAAAGTCCCCCCTCGGCTTATACACGGGTCATACGGTAGCTGTGGGGGGGGCTGTGACCGGGGGCTGGAGGAGGCAGGAGGGGGCCGCGGTGACCGCAGGCGGTCACGGGGGCCGCCTCATTAGTGCAATGAATATGCACGGCATCCCCCGTCCATCAGCGGCGGGGGATGCCGTGCATATTGCACTACACAGCCCCCCTCCTTAATATGGGTCCCCCAGTAGTAATAAACAGCCCCCCCTCCTTATCACGTCCCCCCCAGGCTGCGGCAGCTGTCAAAATAACAAACACTTTATACATCACCTTCCGGCGCAGCTCTCCCTCTCCGGTCCTCTGCTCCTCCGCTCACCGGCTTCTTCTTCCTTGTTGTGCGGTGTCATGTGACCGGGCGCAGGAAATGACGTCATTTCCTGCGCGCGGTCACAGAAGTCAGCACATCAAGGAAGAAGAAGCCGGCGAGTGGAGGAGCAGAGGACCGAGACCGGAGAGCTGCGCCGGAAGGTGATGTATAAAGTGTTTGTTATTTTGACAGCTGCCGCAGCCTGGGGGGGACGTGATAAGGAGGGGGGCTGTTTATTACTACTGGGCTGCTGGATACTACACTGGGCTGTATACTACCACTGGGCTGTAGGATACTACACTGGGGCTGTTTATTACTATGGGGCTGCTGGATACTACACTGGGCTGTATACTACACTGGGCTGCTGGATACTACACTGGGGCTGTATACTACCACTGGGGCTGCTGGATACTACACTGGGGCTGTTTATTACTACTGGGGCTGCTGGATACTACACTGGGGCTGTATACTACCACTGGGGCTGCTGGATACTACACTGGGGCTGTATATACCTCTGGGGCTGCTGGATACTACACTGGGGCTGTATACTACCACTGGGGCTGCTGGATACTACACTGGGGCTGTATACTACCACTGAGGCTGCTGGATACTACACTGGGGCTGTATACTACCACTGGGGCTGCTGGATACTACACTGGGGCTGTTTATTACTACTGGGGCTGCTGGATACTACACTGGGGCTGTATATACCTCTGGGGCTGCTGTATACTACCACTGGGTCTGTATATACCTGTGGGGCTGCTGTATACTACACTGGGGCTGTATATACCTGTGGGGCTGCTGTATACTACCACTGGGGCTGTATATACCTGTGGGGCTGCTGTATACTACACTGGGGCTGTATATACCTGTGGGGCTGCTGTATACTACACTGGGGCTGTATATACCTCTGGGGCTGCTGTATACTACCACTGGGGCTGCTGTATACTACCACTGGGGCTGTATATACCTCTGGGGCTGCTGTATACTACCACTGGGGCTGTATATACCTGTGGGGCTGCTGTATACTACCACTGGGGCTGTATATACCTCTGGGGCTGCTGTATACCACCACTGGGGCTGTATATACTTCTGGGGCTGCTGTATACTACCACTGAGGCTGTATATACCTCTGGGGCTGCTGTATACTACCACTGGGGCTGTATATACCTCTGGGGCTGCTGGATGCTACCACTGGGGCTGTATATACCTCTGGGGCTGCTGTATACTACCAATGGGGCTGTATATACCTCTGAGGCTGCTGTATACTACCTCTGGGGCTGTATACTACCTCTGGGGCTGCTGTATACTACCACTGGGGCTGCTGTATATACCTTTGGGGCTGCTGTATACTACCTCTGGGGCTGCTGTATACTACCTCTGGGGATGCTGTATACTACCACCGGGGCTGTATATACCTCTGGGGATGCTGTATACTACCACTGGGCTGTATATACCTCTGGGGCTGCTGTATACTAACTACTGGAGCTGCTGCTGTATATACCACTGGGGCTGCTGCTGTATACTACCACTGGGGAGGCTGCTGTATACTACCATTGGGGGCCTGTATACCACACTGCTGGGGCTGTATACCTGTGGTGGAGTCCACCCTCGGCTTATACACGAGTCAATAGGTTTTCCCAGGTTTTGGGGCAAAAGTAGGGGTTTCGGCTTATACACGGGTCGGCTTATACACGAGTATATACGGTAAATGTATAATGTGCTTTGACAGAGTGTACAGCTGAGTTTGTGGCATCCAAAATGTGTTAGATTGACCACCACAGTTGCAAACATTAAATTTACAACAACACATAATCAGTAGGGTAAAACTATAGCCTGTCTAAGGGTGCTTTCACATCTGCGTTTTTCGTAATTCGCGGCAGATGCGGTGAAAAAAACGCATCTGCCGCGTTTACCGCATAACCGTTCCACTTGCGGCGCGGTTGCGGTTTTTTCTATGCAAAGTATAGGCATACTTGCGGCAGGTGCGGCAAGTGCGGTTTTGCACTTGCGGCAGGTGCGGCCGCGAAAAAAACCGCGGCTTACTGCGGTTTTTTTCGCGGCCGCACCTGCCGCAAGTGCAAAACCGCACTTGCCGCACCTGCCGCAAGTATGCCTATACTTTGCATAGAAAAACCGCAACCGCGCCGCAAGTGGAACGGTTATGCGGTAAACGCGGCAGATGCGGTTTTTTCACCGCATCTGCCGCGAATTACGAAAAACGCAGATGTGAAAGGGCCCTTATGACGTTCTTATCCCAGCTCATATGTTAATTTTACTTTACTATAGTTTGAAACATAAAAATTGCTATAATCGTGTTTTTTTTAACAATATAATTAATAGATTGCGAAGAGGTTTCCCATGATCTAGTCGGCTAGACTGAAAGTAAAATGAAAAAAATCATTTAAAATTCCATAACTCCTCATTTATAACAGAATGAATTTTGAGAACACTTATAGAAAATCATTTTTGCTTTTAAAAAAATAAACTTCTGTTTAGAGCTATTATCTTTACAGGCATGATTATTTCATACAGAGTATGCCTTGCCTTGTTAAATATTTAAAAGTCTAATAATTCTTTACTACTGTATTATAAATGATCTCGGAACACAACTTTTGTAAAACACATGCAAACGCATTGGTGGGCATTGCACATAGTTACAATATAGCTTTAGTGCTGTGGTAATTGCAGCAATATAAGGCCAATTGCACATAACTACTATCATTCCAATAATAGTCATGTTGCATTCAGGTTTATTATTGGACATTGAGATTAATTCAGTCGGACTGATTTTGCTTTCATCTTGCAACATAGACAAGATGCCACTGTGGAGTGAAAATTAATTTACACTCACTGTTCCTAGGCCAAAATATTTTATCTAATCTTATGATTTGATCACCTTTCTCTGTAGCTAAATTGAGTAATACGTCTGTCACTCAAACCAGTGTGAATTTTTTTAAAACCAAATAATCTGTATGTGTCATTCATTTGTTATTAGAAACAATATTTTGTGCTCTGTGCTTTAGATTGCATACAGTTGATGCAGAAAGTTAATTATATTAAATGAATTCTTTTGACTCTTTTATTCCATTTTCCTATGCTCTTATTGTCATTTTGAGTAAATCCACATTTATTACAATAATGTCTGTTTTTATTTTAACAACCATCATCGTACTAGCGACAACCACAACAATTGTTTTGTTCATGTAGATATGCAATACGTATAAGATAAAACAACAAGCACTCATAATGGGGGGGACAAAGAAAAGAGAGCAGTGGTTATCATTTTCAGAGGCTAGGTAATCTGCTCACCTGGGGGCGGTGTTTGGGCCTTCCATCTTGTCTATAGGAGCATAAGGGCCTGTTCGCCCACTGAGTTTGTGCTGCAGATTTTGGACTTCCAAAACCATCACCTACTGACAGGAATCTGCACCCAAACGATCCCTGTCTGCACGGTGAGCTTTTGATGCAATAATGTGTGGATTTGAGGCAGATTCTATGGTGCTTTGTGACTGTTTTAATAAATCCTGGATACTTTGCCCCCCCCAAAAAAAAAAATGATGTCAAATCTTGCACTTCCTGTGAATTTTAATGCACATTAGGCACGAAATAAACAATGAATACGCAGAGTGTGAATACTGCTGAGTGTCTGCTGCTTATTTTGAGGTAACATGAGGGTCTATGGATGAAATATGCAACAAAATTTGCAGCAAAAATCAACATGCTGCAGATTTTTTCACAATAAAATATGCAGCAGAAAAAAAAAACGCACCATGCGGACAGGACTCCACAAATCACATAGACTTTGCTGTGAACACAAGCTGCTGCATATTTAGTACGGATCTGCTGCAAATATGCGCCAAATACCAACCAAATATGCGGCAAAATATGCATCATGCGAACAGACCCTAAGGCTATGTTCATTAGGGGAGTTGGGGTGCAACTGCCCAGGTTTATATTGATATGGGTACAACAATACAGAAGTGGGGATAACTGGTAAAGAATAGAAAAGAACTTCTGTATAAGAAGTGCACACCCAGGAATATGATGCAACAGTGAGTTTTTATTCATGCAGGCTACACAGAGCCCCAAAGTTTAAAAGTAATTAAAAACCATTTGGTCTGGACCAACATATAGCTGTACATGTAACATCAAAAACAAGAGGAATATACAAGTATTTATAGACACAGGATGGTGGCAGTCTACCGTAATAGGGGATATTTGGAAAACCCCAAGGTTAGAAGATCAATCGAGCATTTGTTAACAATAATACTTGGGGCTTCGTAAAAATATCATAAACATGAGTGATGAGAGACCAATTGAGACACACAGGGAAATATCAGTAATGTATGAACACAGATTGTGTAATTATAACACCAAGGTACCCTATGACGTGATGATTGAATAAGGATGTCAATGCTGCACAAGGTTATGGAATATTGTTGGTACCAAGAAACAATAGGGTATCCAAGGATAACAAAGAATGACAATTACATGGTAACAATTATACAAAAATATTACACATGCAGGGTAGTGGTCCAGTCATTCGGTTATCCCCAATATTGTTAATACAGATATAAACCAAGATGTCATATAGCTACTATGACCAATGAGGGCAGCAACAAGGTGGAAGAGACCTTAATGTGCCCAGAGTGCAGTTACCCAGAGGTAAATGTTATGATACCTAAGTGTCCCAGAATGGAGACAATTGTGCTCCACAGCATATAAGGTGTCGGACAGGCCCCACGCATATCGCCTCAAGGCTTCATCAGGAGCTGTAGAAGGTGGTATGGGGTCCGTGTTAAATAGCCGTCCATGGTGTGTGAAGCGGCATGTAGTGCCATCACATCCTGTTCACGGTTGGCCGCTATGTCACATCCGTGGACGCACGGCGAACAAGGGGCGTGTCTGTTGGGCGGGCAGTGGGAGGAGGGCAAGCGGTGCTGGAAAAACTGGTGTGTCACTTCCAGGCCTACGTGTGATGGGGTGTGTGTTAGGCGGAGCCCACTACTAACTAAGCTTACACAGTCCACTGTATAGATTTCCTCAGAAAGAGGAATTGGTGGACCATGTAGCTGACAGAACATGATCAAACTGATCAGGGGGATGATAATTGGTTGGCATAAGGCACAGCCAAATGTGCCAGGACTTTCAAGTAATGGGGCTAGCAATATTGGGAAGGTCTGCCGCTAGTAAAACCTACACAGTCCACTGTATTAAATTCCTCAGGGAGAGGAATTGGTGGACCGTGTAGCTGAGAATTAATACAAGGCATGAACCAGCTGATCAGGGGGCTGATAATTAATAGACAAAATGCCCAGCCATAAGTTCTTCAGGTAACATTTAATGGGGTTGTTAGTATTAGGCCAGGGTATGAGGATCTCAGGTTTAAATAATCTAGTAAAACCTCCCAGAAATGGGAGAAGGTGGATAATGTTAGACAAGGGGTTCGGGTGTTACCTGGAGGACAATACCAAGTTAGGAATACATTTCTAGTAAGGTGGATGATTAAGTTGACAGAGTAAATGTATGACTCTGTGGTTTAAAATGAGACAAGGAAGCCAGGGCAGTTCAGCTGCGTTATTATGGACTAATCTGAAAACAGCCCATGAGACATACTGGTGAGACATACTGGTGAGGAGGTTCCGATGCAAAAAGGTTGAGGAGAGACTGAAAAAAGTCTTCTAGACATATAAATCACTGTCACATATGGGGGCTGGCCAGCCCATCGGAAACCTCCAAAACCAGGACGTAACGGGGTGTTATCACCATACAACCATGAAACTAATCCAAGAGTATACGTTACCGTAGTTATAGTCTTACCAATGATATGAACCCCAAGAGATAAGGCTATAATGTTAGTCAAGTATTTAAAGTATATGAGGTATAACCCAAAAGCCCACAGTTATTAGTCAAAATGGGGAAGAGGAGGTTGCCACCTTGACTAGATGTATATGTAATTAGGCAGCAACGACAGGCTCCGAGGCAAAATGAATACATAAGGAGAAAAACTCCATAGAAGTCCATTATGAATCTCTAGGGTTGGCGAAGATCACTGTTGTAGTCGAGAGACAGTGTCAGGGATTGTATCCTGGAGGATAGGCCACGAGAGTCCCATGTAGTGTAGGTCCACCAAATGACCGAGTGAGTTCACAAAACCAAGTGGTACTGTTCCTCCGAGGAGGGGTGATAGAGGACAGAGTTCCATAACATGGAAACGAGGAATTATAGACAGTGGGGGTCGTGCTTTGAACTGGTAGATCAAAAAGAAAACTCCTCATCGTCTAACAATTGATGCAGATACCATAGGATTTACAAATGGTCAAGACCATATGAGATTGAATGACGTTCATGTCCAGAGTATCAAGGCCTATGAAGGTGAAAAGAGGAAAATATATAATGAATAAACAAAGCAACTAATCCCCTAGAAAACCGGTGAAGAGTAGTTCCTCGTTAAGGACAGTGTTAAGGGTGAAAATCCATCGCAACTCGTGTTGCAGGAGGTGGCTTCTAAAGAAATCACTCCGACCTGTACCAGTAATCTGTTGCAGCCCGAATGCCCGTAAACCATTACTCATGCCATGGTGATGATCGAGAAAATGTGCTGCAACTGGTTTGAGATGATTACCCTTGGCGCGTTCACTAGCGGCCAAGTTAAATGTGGAGACGTGTTTCTGTATGCGTTTGCATAATTCCTGAGAAGTCTGGCCTAAATATAATTTGTTACAGGTGCATGAAAGGGCATAGATTACATTATGCATCTTACAGTTAATGTAATCTGGTAGGGGATGTGATTGGTTGGTGCTAGGATTGATGTAGGAGTCCCTCATTGGAATCAATAGTGGACAAATTTTACAGTCCCCACATGGGAAGGAGCTTTTTAGTTTGAAGCCTCTGTTTAATCTAGTGGTAGATGTAATAGAAAAACAGACATGCGCCTTTAGTGCGGATCAATTATGCAGAGGATTATGCCCTGGCTGCAGACACACTCACCTCCCTGGTTGTGCCAGACTCCGCACAACCGAAGTGTCCAACACTGGTGAGGCGTGACCGATGGCTGGAAAGTGCAGGCAGGAGCGCGGCTGAGATGCTATGCGGGAAGACGCTGTGTTTCCTCCAGTGTGTGTCACGTGCTCAGAACATATGACCAAGGGGGGCGTTGAACAGTGACATCATTAAAGGTCCTGTCAGATCCTCAGAGCAGATCCACATCGCTCTCCCCGAAGGGAGAAGTGTATGCAATATAAGGAGAAGGATTGCTATGTTAATGGAGCACTATAGGAGACTAATAAGAGACAGGAATAATATAGATGAGGCCCCTGGTACTTTGGGCTTAAGTGTCCGAGGGCAGTTTCCCCCCCTGGGCAGTGGACAGGGCAGGTAACCTTCCTCCTCCTCCCTCCTCTACCCTTGCCCTGACTGCTCCCTCTCCAACTTGTGGTCCAGTGTCTGGATCGCTGCTTGTGACCCTTAAAAAAGAGTCTGATGTACCACTTTTTGTAAGAAAAAAGGGAAAAGGGGCGCATGTGTAGGATCACCATAGCTGAGTTAATATGACGTTATTACAGTTGGCCCTCACCTGCTTGGGTTGTGCACGACCTGCACAACCCGGTGTAATAGCCTCTGATATACGGGGGACCCCCGGCAATGAACACGCTCCACTCCTTCGTCGTCACTGGTCCCCAGCTGTCCGTATAGGACCTTTCCGGTCACGTGGCGCCGGTCCCGGATGTGCGTCACTGTTTTTTATCAAGGGAACACCAGGTCCTTTGCCGCTGTGCCCTCACTGTGCTGCTCCAGCCGCTGATCCCTCAAGGGGAATGGAGGCTTGCAAGATAATGATATGTCGGTCTTGTAGAAACGCTACTGAGGCTCAGGCACCAGGATGATGATGTTTATAAATCGCAACCTTTATTTTCCCCTCACAGCGCCACAACATGTTTCAACTGCTCAAGGCAGTCTTCCTCAGGTAGTGTAAGGGGTGAACTGTGACATCACATTATATAGATAACAAAAAACTTTGATTGGTTTCCTAATTAACTATACATAGGTTCTAATTGACTATGTTTAACTCCTCATGCACTTCTACAAACATTGTCAATAAAAAAGCTACACAATTAAACTACAATTTATACAAATAGCCTAATTCCATATTGAATATAAAAACTGTATATCTATATGAACCAGCCGTAGTTCATTAACAAAATAAAAAATATACATAAAAAATTATTAAAATTACTATACAAATTATTATAAAAATTATTAAAATGAAATTATTATAAAAAATGATTATGTGCAAACCTTTGCTTCTTTATATGTATACACTCCACAAGAGAAAAAATGAACTGGGCACTATCCGTGTTCACAGGCTGGTTTCATTCTATAAAGGTGACAGGAAGCTACAGCTCGTTGGTGGTGCACACTGTGGTGCAAGTGCATAAACATCAAAAAATAGAAAACAGACCAGTGGCACTCACCATTGAAGATCTTGTACGTTATTTACAATTCCTTATCGACATCAAGGAAATCGTGCAGTCGGGGAGGGAGGTGTGTGGACGTCGGAAGACGGCACGATTTCCTTGATGTCGATAAGGAATTGTAAATAAAGTACAAGATCTTCAATGGTGAGTGCCACTGGTCTGTTTTCTATTTTTTGATGTTCTTTGTATATATACTGAAACAGGAAATATTTTCTTTTTTTTTTTTCTTTTACTTCTCCCTCTTCCTTTTTTTTTCCTTTTTTCTTCTGTACATACATATAGACATGGTAACACCTTAGTATATTTTTTAGAACTTTAAAGAGTATCAGTATTGGAACTGGAAGTAAGAGCAATAGCTGTTATAGTGACATCTGATATATTTTGATATGGCTAGTTCTGTTTTGGCACTTCATATATATTTACAGTGGTGTTCAAAAGTCCTGCATAGGCGTGAATAAAACTATATATTTCATACTTCTGCATCTCTACAGTGAAACTGGTGGAACATATATGTTTTTGTAATCCCTCATTGTGTGCCATACTCATTTTTGAATGTCACAAGTGTATAAATTGTTATGGTATGCGCCTTTTTGATAATTTTTTTTACAGCATAACCATACCTACACAGTGTGTAGAATGGTGAACAGGTTTCTAAGTTCATTAACTTCCAATGCAAGTTCACACAGACTTAAATTTTACTTTTTAAGATTTATCATTTTTTATTTAATTCAGAGTCCTGAAAAGGGCCTTTTGAGTGCATCTTTAGCTTCTAATACTTTATTGGCCAGCCTTTGCTCTTGAGCACCAACTTGCATCTCTGTGGCATTGAGTGAACAAGCTTCTGCAGATGTTCCTGAGTGATGATGTGGTTCCAGGCCTGTATAAGAGCTTCAATCAACTCTCTCTTGGTCCTTGGCTGTTTTTTAGATATCTCTATTGATACCTTGGATTGAGGTCCGGGGACTGGGCTGGCCAGTCAATAGTAGCCACCTTCTTCTTTTTTTTCCATTCCGTTACTGTCTTAGCTCTGTGACACGGAGCATTATCATCCTGGAAGATATAATCCCCTGAAAACAGGTGTTGAGCAGAAGGCAGCATTTTCTTATTAAGGATGTCTATGTATTTTTTTGCCTTAAAGGGAACCTGTCACCTGGATCTAAGCCCCTACACTATCACTACCTGTCCCTGCACCTTCCTAGCTGCTCCCTATCTATCCCTCTCTGAGCTAAATCCGCCCTATGAAACAGCAGAAAAATAACTTATAACTTACAGAAGTTCCTGAGGCTGGGGACTGAGAAGGCGGCGCCAGGCTCCATTTTGCCCTCCTCCATGCAGCAGCACACGCCCCACTGGGCGGCATTATTCTTTCTTCATCGCCACCTCCTCCATTTGGAATCTGTGCTTTACACCTATCATGTTGTGGTGATGCGACCTCGATGTGTCCCCTGACTGAGACACAGCATATGGGAGATTGTATCTTCTGCTGGGTAGCAGCACACACAGGGTTAGCTGCTACTGGAGCTAAGTGCTGATTGAAATCACTGACCCCCAGGTGTGCGGGTGAATAGGAGATATGAGCTGCCCTGGGCTGTGGGGAGGGGGTGGAGTGTGTCAGGACAGCAGCAGGAGCTGCTGGGATTGTATGAGGTTCTACTCGGCTGTGCCCCGGTGTAACAGGCCAGACTAACCCCCCCGACCAGAATATACTCGGGGTTAAAGTGGCCTAGGCCAGATTATACCCCTCCGTATACCACAGCAGCTGTAGATCAGGGCTCCAAGCAACACATGGGGGCCCGAGGCAGCACAAAGTGGCCCCAGGCAGCAGAAAGTGGCCCTACGCAACATACAGGGGCCCCAGGCAGTGCTAGGGCCCCAGGCAGTGCTAGGGGCCCCAGGCAGTGCTAGGGGCCCCAGGCAGCACAAAGAGGCCCCAGGCAACATACAGGGGCCCCAGGCAGTACTAGGGGCCACAAGCTACACACAGGATCCCAGGCTACACACAGGGGCCCCATGCAGCATACAAGGACCCCAGGCAGTGCACGGGGCCCCAGGCAGTGCACGGGGCCCCAGGCAGTGCACGGGGCCCCAGGCAGTGCTCGGGCCCCAGGCAGCACAAAGTGGCCCCAGGCAACATACAGGGGCCCCAGGCAGTACTAGGGGCCCCAGGCTACACACAGGGTCCCAGGCTACATACAGGGGCCCCATGCAGCATACAAGGGCCCCAGGCAGTACAAAGGGGTCCCAGGCAGCGCATGGGGGCCAGAGGCAGCACACAGGGGCCCCAGGCAGCACAAAGTGGCCCTGGGTGGCCCACTGCCTGGGGCCCCTGTATATTGCCTGTGGTCACTTTGTGCTGCCTGGGGCCCTTGTATGCTGCATGGAGCCCTTGTGTGTAGCCTGGGATCCTGTGTGTAGCCTGGGGCCCCTGGTACTGCCTGGGGCCCCTGTATGTTGCCTGGGGCCACTTTGTGCTGCCTGGGGCCCTGTGCACTGCCTGGGGCCCTTGTATGCTGCATGGGGCCCCTGTGTGTAGCCTGGGATCCTGTGTGTAGCCTGGGGCCTCTGGTACTGCATGGGGCCCCTGTATGTTGCCTGGGGCCACTTTGTGCTGCCTGGGGCCCTGTGCACTGCCTGGGGCCCCGTGTACTGCCTGGGGCCCTTGTATGCTGGCTGAGGCCCCTGTGTGTAGCCTGGGATCCTGTGTGTAGCCTGGGGCCCCTGTGTGCTGCCTCGGGCCCCCATGCACTGCCTGGGGCCCCTAGCACTGCCTGGGGCCCCTGTATGTTGCGTAGGGCCATTTTCTGCTGCCTGGGGCCACCTTGTGCTGCCTCGGGCCCTCATGCATTGCTTGGGGCCCTGTGCACGGCTTGGGGCCCTGATCTACAGCTGCTGTGGTATACGGAGAGTTATAATCTGGCCTAGGCCTGTTTATACCCCGGGGTATAGTTTGGGCTAGGCCAGAATATACCAAGGGTATATTCTGGCCCAGGGGGGTATATTCTGGGCTAGCCCAGTTTATACTTCGGGTATATTCTGGTCGGGGGCGTTAGTCTGACCTGTTACATCGGAATCTGGAGGTCTGTGAAAACCTGAACTGTGTGCTGTGTGAGTAAATACCTGAGTCACTGCCTTCTGTCGTGCCGATCCTAACCGCTACCTTACAGTGTAAAGTGGGTGGGAGATTCCAAATGGAGGAGGCGGCGATGAAGAAAGAATAACGCCGCCCAGCGGGGCGTGTGCTGCTGCATCGAGGAGGGGCTGAATGGAGCCTGGCGCCGCCTTCTCAGTCCCCAGCCTCAGGGACTTCTGTAAGTTATAAGTTATTTTTCTGCAGTTTTATAGGGCGGATTTAGCTCAGAGAGGGATAGATAGGCAGCAGCTAGGAAGGTGCAGGGACAGGTAGTGATAGTGTAGGGGCTTAGATCCAGGTGACAGGTTCCCTTTAACCATACCCTCCACAATATGAAGCCTTCCAACACCATTGGCTGCCATACAGCCCAGACCATTACTTTCATTGGATGTTTCACAGAGAAGCTCAAACACTCTGGCTTGTACTCTTCATGTGGAAACCTTCTCACATAAGACTTGCCATAATTTCCTAAAATGCAAAAAGTGCTTTCATCCCTAAATCGCACTTTTTCCCACTCCTCCTTTCTCCATTTTGAATATTTCAATGCCCACAGGTTTCGCCTTTGTCTCTGTATGGCTGTCATCAATGGCTTCTTTTGGGCCTTGCACCCTCTCAATCCTGCTTCCAAACATCTCTTCCTAACAGTTGATGTTACTACCTCACTATTGCCCTTTTCTTGCCATTCTCGCAGAAGCTGAGGAGAGGTGTGCTTTCCATTGGTAAGGTATGTTCTTATCAGTACTCTATCCTCCCTTTTAGTTGACTTTCTGGGCCGACCAGATCTGGGCCTGTCCTGGGTAATTCCAAGCTGCTTATGTTTCTGCAAAATTCTTACGACTGTACTCTGATTACAGCCGACCTTCCTTGTGATCTGGGGGCCAGTATAACCCTCTTCATGTAGCACCACAACTCGATCTGGGGGCCAGTATAACCCTCTTCATGTAGCACCACAACTCGCACACGATCCACCGCTGACAACAATCTGAAGGCTCCCATCATAAAGCTCTACAGTATGATTCACTAGATAGACCAACAGATAAAACAAACAAACAAAGCAGCAGATGTGATGCAATGTAATGGAATGTGATTGATTGCCATATCCAGGTTATGATTGGTCACAAGAACCTCATCTATGATTGGCTAATTTGGGATCTGAATCTGTACAATATTTAGTTGTGCTTTCAATTCTCATATTGTTGCAATAATTTCAGGCAAAACTGCTTGAAAAGCTAAAAATATTACAAGGAGAGAATGCAAAATTATATTCTGAACAAAACCATATATAATATGTCATATTAGCATCGAAGATATTCGACAGAAAATGTTTAAAACTTGAAAAATCGATTTATCCTATGCCTATGCAGGACTTTTGAACACCACTGTAGATTTGTAAAATAATTCAACAGAAAAAGTATAAATTCAATAATGCTTGCGACCCCTGAAAAAGAGTCTGATGTTCCACTTTTGGATCAGAAGAGGAGTTATCGGGGTTGGGCGCTGGGTCTGGTGACAGAGTGGGGTCGCGTAGGGCCGGTTTACGTGGTCCTTTGCTCCCGTGGATTCCCCTGTGCCTCCACCTGAAAGCTTTGTCCTGGACAAAGTCGTTGTGGTCCCTACAGAATTTTTGATTCTTTTTGCTTATGATGTCACCTTTGTATTTATCTAAGATATCTTTAAGTTTATTTTTGAAAATTTCAATTGCAGAGGGATTACCACAGGCGGCCAATTAGTCCTCAAGTTGTTTAATTCTATTTTTAGTAGAATTTAGTAATTCACGGTAATATGCTCCAGTAACATCTGGATGAGGATGCTGGAGCAACGGAGTGACCATGCTCTCAAGTTTGTTTGAAGTCTGGAGAAGGCTCGCAGGAACCTGAGTGATGATAATACCGGTGGAGAGACTTGTTGTTAAGAGTTTTGAAGAGAAAGTGAGGGTGGGGTGGGATGGTAATTTGGTATAGAACCTCTGATCCCCCAGTTGTCTATGTACCTCCTCCAAGTAAATTAAGGTGGGCCACAAAACCACATTACCCCCTTTATCAGCTTCTTTAATCAAGAAGGAGGTGTTCATTTTCAAGCCCCGTAATGCTTTTTGTTCTGCTTTAATCAGATTGGAAAGCCCTTTTGTGGTGATTCTATAGTGCAATCATGTCCCTTTTACTGTATATAAAAAAATCAAATAAACCTTTTTTTCTAACTTAAAATAAAGAAAGGAAAAATAAAAGTATCTTGTATTGCCATTTTCGTAAAAGTCCAATCTGTTACAATATAGACTTAATTAACTAGATCAGTAAACACTGTAGAGAGAAAAAAAAATTAAATTGCCAGGAAGCAATAAGCAATGAATTCAATGCCTGTGCAAAAAATTAGTATCAATAAAAATGTTTGTTTGAGCAAAAAAAAAAACAATCCCTCAGCCATAGCAACAGAAAATTGCGACAAAAAATACATTTTTTACAGTATTCTTTTTCATCATTTACCTTATTTTTGGGACTGCAAGATGTACTTTTTTCCCAAAAGAGATATATTGTCTGGCTGTGCTGTGGGAGGCAGCAGCGTAAGTGGAGCAGGTTACCAGAGGCCACAGCACACTGCAGCAGTGCCTGCCGGTTACCACATGTCCGGGCTGCTTAAACTAATGTAATATTCACTAGACTCCCCTCGCACATCACTTCTCAGTGCCAACTTCAGTTTGGGATGATGGGCGAGCAGTCTCCTAGCATAGTTTTTGCAGTGCCCAATGTGCAGGCATAGCCATAGTGTCTCCAAAAATTAGCCCAAGGGGCTGTACCATAGTTGATAAAGGAAGCAGGCCTCAAGGGCCAAACAATTAAAAAGCTAGGACTACTAGCACAGTAGTTGCAGTGCCCAATGTGCAGGCATAGCCATAGTGTCTCCAAAAATTAGCCCAAGGGGCTGTACCATAGTTGATAAAGGAAGCAGGTCTCAAGGGCCAAACAATTATGAAGCTAGGACTACTAGCACAGTAGTTGCAGTGCCCAATGTCCATGCATAGCCATAGTGTCTCCAAAAAGTAGCTCAAGGGGCTGTATTATGGTTGATGAAGGAAGGAGAGTCTCATCACAAGTGCCACCGATGGTATATATTAATGGAACATTGTTTTTAGCTTATTGACCATGAGGCACATATAGCAGAAGCAGGAGTTGAAAACATGTGTAAGAAGAAGAAAAGGGGTTTGTATGAGAAGGGATGATGTGATCACCAGTTGCCTAAAATAACATTTTTGGTGACTTTAGATTGGGATGCTGTCATCAAGAGGGCTTAAATACTCTTGCGAAATCCAGTCCTTGTTAAATGTTATCAGAGTCAGGATGGTATCACTGGACATGAGATCACCACAGGGCAGCAGCCATTCCAATAGTGGAGCATTGTTGGCCTAATGCATATTGATCTGTATGTATTGCAACAACTATTGTTTGTTTAATATGATGTGATTTTATGTCTGCATGCATATTGTTCAGATGTCAACAAAGTTAAAAAAAAAAAAAAAAGGGTCCTCATATAGGAGTGGCTGCTGCCCTGTGGTGATCTCATGTCCAGTGATACCACCTCTCTCCTCCTTGTGGCACGGCTGTTCGCAGATGCCACAATCGCCCCCGTTTTCAGGGTTGAAGGAGATGGAGCATCGGTGTTGAGAGATATGGGTTGCTTCTGAGGTGGCTGATAGTATCCTGCTAAATGCAATATATTTGTAAGCGGCCAAATTCGGTGAGTTTTTTCTATTTAGTAGTTGTGTACCAATTCGGTGATTTTTGTCAGATGCTACAGATGACAACATTTGGTTCAGAAGGACTATCTGAAATAAATTTCCAGACAGTGGCTGAACTCACCCTTGCCTTGACTTGGGACACAGAGGGATTGCTCTTGGCAACAGTTGACACACTTTGCACTCTGCTCAAACCAGTAGCCCTTGGTGCCTTTGTTGGTACTGCATATCCACCTTTTTCCTCTGTGCTGGTGTGCTGGCTATGCGTGCCAGCAGTCTAGGTCGGATCAGTGGTCTCTTCATCGACCACCTGGTCGTCCATGTCATCCTCCTTCCTTGTTGATATTGTCAGTTGGCCAGATGGCAACTGTGTGTCATCACCATCAGCCTCCAGCTCTTCACCCGGTATATCACGTGCATGAAAGTGGCTTTCTTCTGGCCGTGGGTTTTCAAAAACTTGGCCATGAACAGATGATACCTCCTCACGTTCCTCTTCAATGTCATGCAGTAAGAGGCCAGAGGCAACAAAAGTATATGGATCAAGCAGATCTTTGGAGTGGCAAATGTTGGGGTCAAATGTTTCCTGTGACTCCTGACGGGGTGATGAACTAGGAACAGGTTGAGAATAGGATGACCCAACTTTCTCTGTCCATACATGGGCTACTTTTTGGAGACACTATGGCTAGGCTTGGACATTGATCACTGCAACTACTGTGCTAGTAGTAGTAGCTTCATAATTGCTTTGCCCTTCAGGCATGCTTCCTTTATCAACCATGGCCCAGCCCCTTAGGCTTTTTGAAGACACTAGGGCTATGCCTGGACATTGGACACTGCAACTATCGTGCTAGTAGTCCTAGCTTCATATTTGTTTGGTCCTTGACGCCTGCTTCCTTCATCAACCATTATACGGCCTCTTAGTCTAATTTTTGGATACACTATGGCTATGCCTGCACATTGAGCACTGCAAGAACTATGCTAGTAGTCCTAGTATTTCTAGCTTCATAATTATTTGGCCCTTAAGGCCTGCTTCCTTCATCAACCATAATACAGACCCTTGGGCTACTTTCTGAAGACACTGTGGCTATGTCTGAACATTGGGCACTGCAACCACTGTGCTAGTAGTTCTAGGCTAGCTTCATAATTGTTTGGCCCTTTAGGTCTGCTTCTTTCATCAACCACGGTACAGCCCCTTGGGCTAATTTTTGGAGACACTATGGCTATACCTGAACATTGGGCAATGCAGCTACTGTGCTAGTAGTCCTAGCTTCATAATTATTTGGCCCTTGAGGCCTGCTTCCTTCAACAACCATAATTAAGCCCCATGGGCTAATTTATGGAGATTCTATAGCTATGCCTGCCCATTTGGCACTGCAAGAACTGTGCTAGTAGTCCTAGTAGTCCTAGCTTCATAATTGTTTGGTCCTTGAGGCCTGCTTCCTTCATCAACCATACTAAAGCCCCTTGGGCTACTTTTTGGAGATACTGTGGCTATGCCTGCACATTGGGTACTGCAAGAACTATGCTAGTAGTCTTAGTAGTCCTAGTTTCATAATTGTTTGGCCATTGAGGCATGCTTCCTTCATCAACCATGATACAGCCTTTGGGCTAATTTTTAGAGACACTATGCCTGCACATTGTGCAGTGGCAGTGGAACAACAATGCCAGTAGTCAAAGCTTTATAATTGTGAAGCCCTTGTGATGATGATGATGGATGGTTTCTTCCTGCATTAACAATCACACAGGCCCTAGGGCAGATCGCTCTCTTTACACCACTTACACACTGAGCTGTCAGAAGATCTCCATCACAACTCGCTCTTACAGCAATCATGCACCCATTTCAACCTTTTCCTTAGCCCCCAGACCGCTTTTTTGGGTCCAGCAGACAATTACTCACATTTCCCATTGACTAACATTGGACTCGCTAATCGCACCGAATTACCTGAGTATTTCGATCTACTCGGCACGAGTGTAGCGAGTCCGAGTATTTGACTACTCACTCATCCCTACAGGAGAATGATGCTGCAGGGGGAGCGATGTGAGATGAGTATGATCATTTGTTTTTTTAAGTGTGCTATGTGATGGAAGCCCATATTCCAGGTTGAGGGGCAAACACCAGGATATTGGGGATCATATAAATTGATATGAGGCACATACCAGGTTATGGGCCATATACCCAGATGAGGAATCATATACCAGGATATGGGGCACACATCAGGATGTGGGCCACATACCAGAATATGGGACACACACCAGGATATGGGCACATACCAGCATGGGTGCTCATATATAAAGATATCGGGCATATACTAGGATATGAACCATATTCTAGGGTGGGGGATCATGTACTTGGATGAGGTACATATACCAAGATGGGTGGCATATATACTAGGATGGAAGACATATATATCAGGATGAGGACATATATACCTGGAAGGGGTCCAGAATGGGGACATTAGTACAAAATTTGAGAACATTATCGTCATATCAGTGCCAGTAGCAGAATCCCTCATAAGAGTACATCATGACCACATTTTTTGCTTAAATATTTTTCCACTATTTTCCTCCTCTAAACCTATGTGAGTTTTTTATTCTGGTGTGTCTTATAAATATGATGATCATAATTAGAGAACAGCAATGACTGTAGCACAGAGAGATTAAAACTAAATTTTGTGAAGGTTACAACCAGGGCCGGAGCATCCATGAGGTGACATGAAGTGTCAGCCTCAGGCGGCGAGCCCTGCTGGTAGACAGGGGGCGGCATCCTCAGGGGCGCCTGGTGGTAGTGCGGCCCCCTGCTGATGCTGCTCCCGCTCCTATAGTCCTGGCCGCCGACACTACGACCAGGCTTGGCTTATCTGGGGCTGCTGGCGGGGCATCTGCCCCAGGCTCAGCAGACTCCTGCTGCAGCGCCCACAGTCTCCAAACGGCCCCCTTCCCCCTGCTGGCAGTGTGAGCTGGCTTCATGCTTCACAGTGCCCCGAGCTGACAGGACCTGTGATGATGTCAAAGGAGGGGAGGAGTCAGGGGGGTCACATGATCAGCTCCTCAGTATGCAGCCAGGACTCCACCGTGGTGCTGGATGAGGTGAAGTTTATTTGTTGGGCTGAAGGATTTACAGTGTAAATGAATGTAGCAGAGTTGTGTATGTATGAGGTATATGGAGTGGAGCTGAGTGTACAAGGTGTATAGAGCGGAGGTGCATGTGTATGAGGTGTATGGAGTGGAGCTGTGTATATATGAGGTGTGCGGAGTGGAGTCGTGTGTGTATGAGGTGTACGGAGCGGAGCCGTGTGTGTACGAGGTGTACAGAGCGGAGCCGCGTGTGTACGAGGTGTACAGAGCAGAGCCTGTGTGTACGAGGTGTATGGAGTGAAGCCACGTGTGTACTTTGCGGAGCTGAGAGTGTACAATGTGTACGGAGTGGAGCCGCGCATGTACGAGGTGTACGGATCGGAGCTGCGCATGTACGAGGTGAACAGAGTGGAGCGGAGCTTGTACAAGGTGAATAGAGCGGAGCTGAGATGTAGAGTGTCGGGTGGAGCGCGTTGTACGGTTAGGTGAGGAGCGAGCAGTATGTGTCGAAGCTGCGCTTGTACGAGGTGTACGGAGAGGAGCCGAGCATGTATGAGGTGTACGGAGCGGAGCTGCGCTTGTACAAGGTGTATGGAGCGGAGCTGAGAGTGTATGAGGTGTACGAATCGGAGCTGCGCTTGTACAAGGTGTAAGGAGCAGAGCTGTATCTGAACGAGGTGTACGGAGCGGAGACCAGTGTGTACAAGTTGTACGGAGCGGAGCTGTATGTGTACGAGGTGTACGGAGCAGAGCCCAGTGTGTACAAGGTGTATGAAGCGGAGCCGCGAGTGTACGAGGCGTTTCGGAGCTGAGCCGTGTGTGCGAGGTTTTCGCAGCGGAGCCCAGTGTGTACGAAGTGTACGAAGTGTCGCACGTGTGTACAAAGCGGAGCCACGTGTGTACGGTGTGTACAGAGCGGAGCCACATGTGTACTAGGTGTATGGAGTGGAGCCATATGTGTACGAGGGGTACAGAGCGGAGCCACAGTGTACAAGGTGTTAGGAGCAGAGCCGCTCGTGTACGAGGTGTACGGGGTAGAGCCGCTTGTGTACGAGACGTATGTGGTGTACGGAGCTGAGTGTGTACTTGGTGTATGGAGCGGAGCCATGTGTGTACCAGTGGAGCATGCCGCTCCTATAGTCCCGGCCGCCTCTGCCGGCAGCATTCTTCTCCCAAGTCCTGGCCACCGCTGTCCACCCCTTTGCAGCTCAGCACGGCGGGGAACAATGATGTCATCACTTAGCGCAGCTGTGCTGAGACGTGCAGAGCAGCAGAGGAGAAGCTGAGGAGAAGAGGTATTTACTTTTTATTTTTTTTATAGTTTTTTTTAGTGAGTACACTGATGGGAAGCTATGTAATGTACAATATAATATAGGACAATGGGGGTGCAATATACTATATGGAGAACTGTTGTGATCCATTATATTATGTGGAAGACTATGGGGGTGCATTATACTATAAGGAAGACTATAAGAGATGCATTATACTATATGGAGGACTATGAGGGTGCATTATACTATATGGAGGACTATGGGGGTCCAATATGCTGTATGGAGAGCTATGGGGGTGCGAGTAAGCTATATGGGGGTGCATTATGCTATATGGAGGACTGTGGGGTTCATTATGCTATTATTGGGAGGACTGTGGGGGTGATTATTCTATATGGAGGACTGTGGGGTGCATTATACTACATGGAGGAGTGTGGGGGTGCCTTTTTTTTATATCAAGTACTGTGGGGGGTGAATTGTTCTCTATGGAGGTCTGTGGGGGTGCAATATGCTATTTGGAGGACTACGGGGTGCAATATACTATATGGAGGACTGTGGGGGTGCGTTTTTCTATATCGAGACTGTGGGGGGTGCATTCTATTTTATAGAAGACTATGGGGGTGCATAATATATGGGGAATGCAGTATACTATGTGGAATACTATGGGGGTGTATTATATTATATGGAGCAAATTATACTATATGGAAGCCATTATAATATTTGGAGGTCTCTGTGGGAGGCATGATAATACTTGGAGGGCTATGAGGGAGCCTTTATACTTTATGAAGGGCTATTTGAGAGCTGTGTTGGGGGCCATTATACTGTACATAGTTCCATTTTACTACATGGAGAGCTGGGCGGGTGTCATAGTTGGGGATCATGCTGTACTGGGGTAGTTGCAGGAGGTACAGTAGGGTCATCACACTGTGCGTGTGGAGGAATGCACTGTGGGGGATCATACAGTGTTTGTGGGGAACTTTTGTTGGCATCACACTTTATAGGGGCAATGAAAGGGGAATCTAGGGGCTTCAGTAGGAGGAAAATTACTTTGTAAAGGCTGACATATTGTGAGAGATGTACCTATGTTACCCAGCCAAATATTGTTTTTGTTGGGGGGTGCCCAATTAGAACTTCTGCTATGGGGCCCCATGATTTCTGTGATGCAGGATGCATTGTCCCTCTGCTGCAAGATTGATTGGCCATAACTTAGGCTGGTTTCAGATTTGCGTTTGTGTCTGCATGCGCAGGGCATGCAAACGCAAACGCAGGGAAAACGCTGCCATACTGATGTGAACGCAGCGGAGATTCTCATCAGTATGGTGCTCGGCCAGCCAATCAGCGATCTCGACGGCGGCCAGGAGGCAGAGATCTGTGGCGGAGATCTTCCTCCTCCCAGCCCCCGACGACGAAATTTCAATGTGATCCGCAGCGTTCTCCTGCGCCGCCATGCAGAGGACAGTGCGGATCCATTGAGATCCATGCATTATTTGTGCACTTGTGGGCACTTGCTGATAAAACAAGCACCAGTGAACGCACAAAAAAATGCAACATGTTGCATTTGGAGAGCGGAGGAGGGCGTATAAATTATGCGCATCCAAACATAACCGTTCCCATGTTAAACATAGGAACACAGCGTTTGGCTGCTTTCTGTTACGCTTGTGTTCCAAATGCAAATGTGAAACCACCCTTACACACCAGGTCCAGTGCCGCCCCTCGGTACATTCAGGCATCCAACCATGTTTCTCCTGAGCAGCGGTTGGTTGGTGGTGCTCTTCCCCCTTTCCACTCACATATCCTTTGCTCAACCCAATAGGAAGGACCCTGTTATTAATTACATAAAGACAGCCCCGTGTGTGGCGCTTGTGATTGGCTAAGCAATTCGGGAGTAAGTGTGGTCTGTTGGATGGAGGAGAAGCGCCATTTTACCAACTTAGTGCAGTGGCAGCTTGTGGATGCTCAGACTGCAGGTCTTTACCTGTGTTGTGTGGAAGGTGCGGCATGGTGACTTGTCTGAATATTCAGTGCCAGGCAGCGGTCCAGAGTTTTGCAGGCGTGTGCCAGAGGTTGGCAATCAGTTCTGCCTGCAGGACCATAGATCTGCCAGTTGTCATTATGTGTCTAAATGCTTGTGCCAAGCTGCCATTGCCATTAATGATTATTGTTCTGGATTCTTCTGTGTGGTTCTTGTATGTACATGTGATGGCGCTGACATCTTTGTGTGGACATCTTTTTTTCTGTTTCGGTAAACTAAAATGTCCACTATTTTGCTCATTTTTACAGGATAAATATAAATCTGTATGAACCAGATTTATTTTTATCAATTAAAATTTTTTTCTAGTGGGTGGGGGGGGGCGCTGTTTTGCAGTTCGCCTCAGGCAGCAGAGAGGCTAGGTTCACCCCTGGTTACAACAGTCACCAATCAGTAGGAAGTGTACAGGCCTTTGAATGATTTCAGCCACAGGATATCAATAGTCTCTCACACTGCTCTGGTGTGATTTTGGTCCACTCTTCTTCCAGTCTGACTGTTGTGCGTTTCTTGGTTATAACTTTGTCACCCAGTATTTTCCAGAGGTTTTCTATTGGGTTTAGATCGGGACTCTGGGCTGGCCATTTCATTGCATCAATGTTTTCAACTACTTTACCCTTTTTGCTATGTGATTGGGGACATTGTCCTTCATGACAATTGCTGACTGTTTGAGTGCTGAATGCAAGTAAGGAACCACGTGTTGTTGATGAAGGTTCTGATACACACTTGCATTCACTGTGCTATGTTGCTGTATGAGAGGTTCAACCCTTGCAGCAGAACACATTCCCCAAAGCCTGACAATTCCTCCTCTACCTTTTACTTAGTTCTTTACACACTTTGGGATCAGTCTTTGGCTAGGGTCACAGTAGCATTTTTTACAAGCGTTTTTGGAGACCTGCCTTTTCAAAAACGCATGTAAAAACGCACCCATAGGCCCCCATGTTAAAAAACACATGCCCTAATAGCAAAAACGCATGTGTGACAGTACCATGCGTTTTTGGTGCATTTCCTAAAACGCATGCGTTTTTTAATATGGGGCCCTATGGGAAACGCATGCAAAAACGCATATACAATTAGGCTGTGGTCACAGTACCATTTTTCACATGCATTTTTGGAGACCTGCGTTTTCAAAAACGCATGTAAAAAACGCACCCATAGGCCCCCATGTTAAAAAACGCATGCCCTAATAGCCAAAAAGTATGTGTGACTGTCCCATGCGTTTTTGGAGCATATCCAAAAACGCATGCGTTTTTTAATAAGGGGCCTTATGGAAAACGCATGCAAAAACGCATGTACAATTAGTGTCATTCAAAAACGCATGCTTTTCCCATAGGAGCCCATGTTAAAAAAACGCATGCGTTTCCGGAAACGCATGCGTTTTTTTAACATGGGCTCCTATGGGAAACGCATGCGTTTTTGAATGGCACTAAAAGGTATAATTGTACATGCGTTTTTGCATGCGTTTCCCATAGGAACCCATGTTATAAAAACGCATGCGTTTTCTACAAAAACGCATGCGTTTTTTAAAACGCTCAAAAAAATACTACAAGCACTATTTTTATGTGCAGATTCAAAAACGCAGCCAAAAACGCAGGGAGCCATCAGAGACCTTAAAAAACTCATGCTGACATGAAAAACGCATGTAAAAAAGCATGCGTTTTTAAAAGGCACTAAAAAAACTGTGACCACAGCCTTAGTGCCATTCAAAAACGCATGCGTTTTCCATAGGAGCCCATGTTAAAAAAACGCAAGCGTTTTAGAAAACGCATGCGTTTTTTTAACATGGGCTCCTATGGAAAACGCATGCGTTTTTGAATGGCACTAAATGGTACTAATTGTACATGCGTTTTTACATGCATTTTCCATAGGGGCCCATGTTAAAAAACGCATGCGTTTTCTACAAAAACGCATGCGTTTTTCAAAATGCACCAAAAAATAGTACATGGGCATTGCTCACACACAATTTGCGTTTTTTTTAGCACTCGTAAAACCACATGCGTTTTTTTAGGAGTGCTAAAAAATGTCTCTTGTGTGTCTGAAAGGTTTAGAAACGTTTTTGGACTTTGTAATTTTTCATCAAAGACGCAGGCAAAAACGTAAGCGTTAACGCAGGGTGCATAAATGTGCCATTTAAAAACGCATGCGTTTCTCATAGGGCCCCATGTTATAGAAACACATGCGTTTTTTAGAAAACGCATGCGTTTTTTTAACATGGGGCCCTATGGGAAAGGCATGCGTTAACGCAGGTGCCTATATGTGCCCTGGGTTAACGCATGCGTTTCCCATAGGGCCCCATGTTAAAAAACGCATGCGTTTTTGGAAACTACCGCTGCATTTTTTTCCAGCACCCAAAAAACGCTGCATGCAACGTTTTTTGGACTGGGGGAAAAAAACGCAAGTGGAGGTGAAAAACGCATGTACACTCAAATGTACCCTGCGTTAACGCATCTGCGTTTTTTTTAACAGCCCAAAAAACGCTGAGATGGCCAAAAAAGCTCATGTGTGTGAACATGGCCCATGCACTATTTTTGGTGCAGATTTGAAAACGCAGCCAAAAACGCAGGGAGCCATCACACACCTTAAAAAACTCATGCGGACATGTAAAAACGCATGGTAAAACGCATGAGTTTTTAAAAGGCACTACAAAAGCGCATGTCAACTGTGACCCCAGCCTTTCCTCTGTTTGCCAACGAACATAATATTTCCCAACAAATCAAAATAAATTAAACTTACTTTAAACACTAAAATGAACTGTGAACCACTTCTCCTCTGTCCACATAACATGCTCTACTCCAAAGGTGAGTCTAACCTTTTGATTCTTTCTGATAATGGGAGGTTTGGTCACTGCAGAGTGGGATTTTAGTTCAAATGTTCTTAAATGTTGTAATACTATATCACGAGACAGTTCCTTACTCTGTTCAGTGCTGAACTGGCAAGCTATTCCAGCTGCAGTGTTGAAACGATTACCCATGGAGAGTCTATGCATTATTCTGTTTTTTTGTCTTTTGAGGGTTACCAACGTTCTTGGGGGACCTTAAAGAGTTTGCGATACAATATTCTAGAATGAACAGACTTGGAACAACCAACCTCTGTTGTTATTGCTGATAAGGTGACACCTTTGGCCTTCATCTGGACAACCTGCTGCTGGAAGGTTTCAGGCACTTTGGAACAGCACTCCATTTATACAGAGTGAGTGCAAACTGGAAAGTAAAGGCCACTTCACACACATAGATATCTGAGTCCAATATCTGAACAGATCTCTGGTTGCAGTGAAATCATGGACACATTGCTCCATGTTGTACACAGCCACAAAATGGAGCAATGTATCCATGATTTCACTGCAACCAGAGATCTGTTCAATATTGGACTCAGATATCTGTGTGTGTGAAGTGGCCTTTAGGCGGCCGTCACACGCTACAATATTGCGAACGATATCGTTTAAGCGATCTGCTTTTTGATCGCTTAAGCGATATCGTTTGTGCATCGCTACAAATGTAAAATCGCTTGATCGTGACATCGCAGATATAAACGCTTGTTCAATCTGCTTCATCGTGGTGTATGACACCACGATGAACGATCTCCCAGCGGCAGAGCCTATGCTGGGAGATGGTATCTATGGTAAATGTCGGGTTACTAAGCGCCGCGCGGCGCCTAGTAACCTGATGTGTATCGTAGTTACCAGCGATCTCGCTGGTCCACATCGCTGGTGAGTCTGTCTGTGTGACAGGTCACCAGCGATGTGAGCGATATTGTAAGCGATCGCACGTGCACGTGATCGCTAACGATATCGCTCACGATATTGCAGCGTGTGATGGCCGCCTTAGGCTGCAAGTTAAATTGGGTTTGTAAGATAATTAAGGAAATTAGCACCAAGTGCCAGATTAACACCAATAATTTGCAGGTATCAGAAAGTGTTCTCTAATTTGTATAATGTTCTTTTTCATTTATCTCATTTACATTTTTATTCTGTGCTTTACAATATATTCAATTTATGAAATAGGGTAAAATACTGCTAATTTACTCATGTAGGGATATTTTCACATAGAACATCACAATGACCTTCACATTAAGGAAATTGTATTTTGTTTTCTAATTTAGATCGAAAGAGTATATATACTTACACATATTTTACTATATAATAACAATAATAATAATAATAATGTTTATTTATACAGTGCCAACATATTCCGCAGCACTTTACAAATCATACATACATGTGGATAGAAACTGCTTTATTTCAGATAGATAGATAGATAGATAGATAGATAGATAGATGGAGGACTAACCTGCTGAAGCCCCTCGACCTCCCACCCGCATGCCACCACCTGCTGTGTGCACTGAAGCACAATAAAGAACCGCTGTTTATAAAAGCTCTGAATGCAACTTCTTTTTCTTCTCCTATAATACAAAACTGGATGTGACGTATCGGACTGTCGGGAGTGAGCACCAGAGCGTGCAGAGCGGTGCAGCAGGGAGGACCCTCCTCATCATCCTCCATAGCCAAGGGCTGAAAGCTTGAAGGTGGCGGTGAAATCTCCCCAGGCTGTATGGGTGACTAGATAGATAGATAGATAGATAGATAGACAGACAGACAGACAGAAGACAGACAGACAGACTGAAGACAGACAGATAGATAGATAGATAGAAAACAGAAAAAACTGCACAGCACTCACAGACATAATGTGAACTGGTGCCAGCAGAGACGCTGGGTCAAACAACGAGAAAACAATTCTCTGCAGCACTCAGCTACTACCAGTGATGCACACATGCTAACAAGCTATATATATTTGAGGAAAAAATTTAAAAAACTTACGTTTTTTCAAAAAAAGTCAAAATTCTTATTTTTTTATTTTTTTGGGGTTCTTGGTACGCACATTGGCCAATGTCTGTTTGCTCATCAACTGCGACAAAGTGACCGCAGGTCTGATGAGTCCTAACGTTGACATCCCTGTCCTCCTTTTCCACCCCACTCCCACTCTCAAGTGGGTGGACACTATCTCAACCTCAGACCACCTGTGGGTGATAAGGGTGCAAATTGCAGACATGGAGCCAGAAACTCCATACATTACACACTAAACAGAAAAAACTGCACAGCACTCACAGACACAATGTGAACTGGTGCCAGCAGGGACACTGGGTCAAGCAACTCCCCAGTTCAACTAGTTGTTTGACCCAGTGTCCCTGCTGGCACCAGTTCACATTGTGTCTGTTAGTGCTGTGCAGTTTTTTTGTTTTGTGGTAACGTATGGAGTTTCTGGCTCCATGTCTGCAATTTGCACCCTCGTCACCCACAGGTGGTCTGAGGTTGAGATAGTGTCCACCCACTTGAGAGTGGGAGAGGATGGCAAAGGAGGACAGGTGATGTCAACGTTAGGACTCATCAGACCTGGGGTCACCTTGTCGTGGTTGATGAGCAAACAGACATTGTATGTACCAAGAACCCCAAAAAAATAAAAAAATAAGAATTTTGAGTTTTTTTAAATAAACGTAAGTTTTAACATTTTTTCCTCAAATATATACAGCTTGTTAGCATGTGTGCATCATTGGTAGTAGCTGATGCTGCAGAGAATTTTTTCTAGTAGATTGATAGATAGATACAGTGGCGGACCTTGAGCCCAGAGGGCCCTGGTGCTGCCTTGTTGTGGAGCGGGGGGGTTGCTGGCGGCCGTCGTTGAGGAGCAGGGGGGGTGCTGGCGGCTGTCGGCGAGGTGCGGGGGGCAGTTATTGGTGATGTGGCTCTCCTACCTGCTGAGCCTCGCCGCCGAGTGTGTACAGAGTGCGGCAGAGGGGCAGAGGAGAGGAGGGGCGGGATCAGGCAAGGGAAGCAGGAAGCTTCCTGCTTCCCTTGCCTGACCCTCCTCTCCTCTGACATCAGGTTACGGGGTCAGCTGGGGGCCCCCCTGCAGGCTTGAGGTTCCCCCTAGCCAGTCGGGGCCCTGGTGCAGCTGAACCAGCTGCACCACTGTAGGTCCACCCCTGGATAGATAGATATATAGATAGATAGATAGATAGATAGATAGATAGATGAAAAAAACGGAACAGCACCAGATATTACCAGACTTGTGCAGCGCTTTCTCAGACCGGTCAAGAGTCCATGTAAACAATCCAAAAAAGAAAAAAGCAGCACCAAATAGATGTCAAGAGAACCTTTATTGCCAATGGTGTGGCGACGTTTCGGACCGACGGTCCTTTTTCAAGCCAAGGCTCTAGAAGAGAGTGAGTGGAGAGGTAACGGGTGAGGGGGAGTATACCAGGTGCTTCAGGAGTTTAGAGATGAAAGAGAGATTGGAGACTGGTCCATAGTTATTTGTTCAGGATGGGTAGAGAGAAGTTTCCTTAATAATGGAATAATGATCGAGTGTTTGAAGGAGGGGTGGAAGATGCCAGAAGAGAGATTGAAGATTTTGGTTAGGTGAGTGGTGACCACCAGAGAGAAAGACTGGAGTAGGTGTGAGAGGATGGGGTCAGCAGTGCATGTGATGGGACGGGAGGAAGAGAGAAGCCTGGAGACTTCTTCTTCTGTGGCTGGGTCGAATGTGGAGAGTGAGCCAGAGGAAATGTGGGGAAAGGTAAGGGTAATAGCGATTTGAGGGTGGGAGTTGATTTCCTGACAGATGTTTTTTATCTTCTTAGTGAAATAAGAAGTCAGATCATCAGCTCAGGGTCGGTGATAGGGACCGTCACTTTAGGAGGTCAAAGAGTTTCTGTGGGTTGTTGGATAGTGAGGAGACCAGAGGTGGTGAAGTAGGTCTGTTTGTCCAGGTGGAGGGCAGAGTTGTCAGTTCTCAGCATAAATGTGTGGGTTTTCCTCCATAGACGTTCAGCACTCCTAGAGCATCACTGGAGGAATCGAGTTTATGATGTCAGCCAGGGCTGTTTAACTCTGTGTTTGGAGGTGCTGAGGGTGAGGGGCGCTACTTGGTCCAGGGTGCTTCTGAGAGTGTCATTATAGTGATTCACCGCCAGATCCGGACAGGAGAAGGAGGAGATTGGGGATAGTAATGAGAAGAGAGGGTCTGTGAGTGCATGAGGGTTAATGGCCTGTAGATTGCTGAATGTGTGGTAGGTCAGAAGTGCGCTGGGGTGGGTGAGGATTTGTGAGCATGAAGGAGAGAATGTTGTGATCAGCGAGAGGAAGAGGTGAGTTGTTTAAGGAGGAGGTTGAACAGAGCCGAACAAAGATCAGGTCAAGGGTGTTACCATCCTTGTGTGTCTCAGAGGTGGAGAGCTGTGAGAGGCCAAGAGAAGTCTTTAGAGATAGGAGCTGGGATGCAGATGGAGAGATGAGGCTGTTTATGGGGATGTTAAAGTCTCCCAGAATAAGGATTGGTAATTCTGAGGACATGAAGTGCGGCAGGCATGCAAATGTGATAGATGGATAGATAGATGTATACATTATTTACAAAAGCACTCCTACTAATGTATGTATTGCTTACATGTGTATATTTGCATGTAATGTAGTGTGAGTGTATTACCTAATGCTGCTCTCTCTGGTGTCCAGTGCTGACCTTCTACTTTTTTGAGTGATGTCACTACAAATTAGACCTAGGGGCTCATTTGCATGTGTGAGCCAGAAGTCTCATTTACAACGAAAGCCTATAGAGCCTGGTTCTGACTCTCAATGGGCTTACATTGTAAAAGGTACTTACGGGTCATGCTACACTGTGCATGACCTGGGGGAGTCATTCAGAAGAGCAGAAAACCGATGATGGTAACCAGAGATGGACACCAGAGAGAGTCCCAGTAGGTGAAAATATTAATGCATATTATATACACACATTTAAACAATAAAATGGCAGGCTTCTTTAAGAAGTTCTATTCCAGCGTAAGTATCACTAACATTTTTTAGTCTGACTTTTCTGTAGCTTGCCTTGATTTAATGTCAGTCAACAATGATAAATATCTTGGGCAATGTCATTATATAGAGAGTTGAACAACATCCTTTTTACTTCACAGAATAGAGTTAATATAGATCAGATAACTGAAGAGATAGTTGGAAAGTTTCCAAACATGTGTGCGTGCAGTATCTCTTTCTACATTTAATTAATTTGCTTTGTCTTGTGCCTACTTAGATGTGCAATATGTAATTATATGATCATGTTGACTGGTATAAATGCCTTGGCCTTTGTCTACAATGTATTATCTTCTTTTGCAATAGTGTAGATAAAAATCATCTATTAAGAAACTTTACTAAGTTTACTGAGGTTGAGAACTAGAACTTTTCCTTCCAGCTCAAAGATAAGAAAGATTTATCACAATGCTTTTTCTAACATAATTAAAGGAGTTACTAAGTATTCCTCATCTGCTAGCATTAACTGATTACTAATTACAGTTTCATTTTTTCAATAGTTCTTGGGAGGAACGTTGGTAAAAAGAAGCACATGAAGAGGAAGAAACTGATGAATTTTTAAATGTACGTATTATTCTCAAGATATTCCTGATTATTTGGGGAAAAATCATGTTAAATTTTATAAGCACCTAATTAAAACTTATAAACTATTCTGCCAAAAACATTAGCACCACTATCCAGGAGATCTGACCGGAAGAAGCGGTACAGCACCGCGAAACGGCCTGTCGTCACTCCTCCACACTCCCTCCCCTACAGCAGCCATGTCGTGCCTACACTTGGGCAAATAAAAGATTGAAGATTTCAACATGGTGAGTGCCGCTCTTTATTCTTAAAGAATTTTTCTCACTTTATTAAGCATGCACAGCTATTCCGGACCTTCAACACTTGCACCTGTATATGTATGAGGTCACACACAGGCATATAGGGTGAGAGCTGCAGTGCCCAGTAATTTTTCTACTACTTGAGGATAATAATAATAATATTTATTCACTTTTATAGTGCCATTACTTCCACAGTGTTTTACATACATCAGTAATGCTGTCCCCATTGGGGCACACAATCTAAATACTCCTAACTCCTTGCAGATGTTGTCCTTGGTGGGAATTGTACCCAGGACGCCAGTGCTGCAAATCCACCATGCTTTGTTTCTGAAACTTCCTGGTATTTGGCTTTGCCAAAACTTTATTGATACAGTTATGTGAGGATTATATGTGTTTTTGCTGTGTTTCCACAGCAGAAATGCACCAAAAACACATATAAGTTTTTACATGAAGATTTTCTGCATCTAATGCAATTCTTTGTGAAAATCTGCCCATAAAATTCAGTGTACACATGACCCACGCAGGGGTCTATGGGGACTCGGTACATGGGTGTTGATACGGGAGTTCTGTCTCAGTAGCTGGTGCCAGGATCCGTAGCTCTGGGGGTCAACTGAATAATGGTTAAAATAATAAAAGTCTTGTGACGCCACCTGTGGATCTGGTGAAGGCACCAGCGCTGCTTCAGACCTCTGGGGATGATGGACGGGCAGCTTGGATGATACAGCTCCCCACAGGTGGAGCGGGTCCCCGGAGCAGTAATGAGGTGACATGTATTTGCAAAGGAGAGTGGTTAGGCAGCCGGGCCACTGCGAAAATCTCTAGGCCGGATGGGTTCAGGGATGGACAAACTGACACACACACTGTGGATCGTTTCTGTACCTTTACTGATGGTTTTGCAGGCACTTTCCGAGGTAGTTCCAGGTGGTCGGGAGGCACTTCTGGATTTCCACAGTGAGTGATGGATAAAGCCAACTTGTCTCTTTTCCCTCGTTGAAGTCTCTGACCCGTGTAAAACTAAGCCTGACCTCCTCTGTGTCTTTCTCTCACCCGTTTTGTAGTGTCGAGAACCTTTTGTGTGGGCTATCGCTATGACTTCCCTGTGGTCCCTGGCTCCCCTATAGATTGCGTGACAGGTGTCTGGGAGACTAGAGTCTCCTTGGTGAACTGGTATTTCTGGTGGGCTTGATGCTCTCCTGCAGACTCGGATTCCGGTGTCCAGGTTGCTTCCTGGGGTGAATCGGTATGGCTCCTCTGCCCCCAGTCTGCTTCTCTACTTCTTAAGCCTTGCCTTCGACCTCACTCGCAGGCCCTTACACTGGCTAGGCCGGTCAACTGGCTTGGGCCTAGCATGGCTCCGACACACCAGGACATCTTCACAGTTCTCCTAGAGACTGCACACTCTGGCTAACTTCGCGCCCAGGACCAGTATTTATGGGGGATCTTGCTTAAAGGTAGCAAGTGGAGCTCCCCCTACTGTTCTGGGGTGGAAGGTGTTGGGTGTATGTGGGTTACCTGTTGTGGAAATCCATCCATGCCTTAGGTGGTTCTGTGGCTACCTGTAATGGCAGGGTGCCACACAAACAAAGGAAGTTGACATGCAGCAGATTTGAAACATGCACCGCAGGTCAGTTTACGTTGAATAAAGAAAAGCACAGTGGGCATGAGATTTCTATACAGGTGTATCTCAGCACTGCTGAGGTGTTGCGGAAGCCTAGGTTGCTTTTATAACAGCCTTCAGCTCCTCTGTATTGTTGGGTGTGGTGTCTCTCATCTTCCCCTGGCCAGTCAAACACAGTGATACTTATGGATAATAAACCAGGTATAAGTACTTTTGGCAGTGTGGACAGGTGCCAAGTCCTGCTGGAAAATAAAATTTCCATCTCCATAAAGCTTGTTGGCAGAGGGAAGTATGAAGTGCTCTAAAATTTCCTGGTAGACGGCCCGCTGACTTTGGTCTTGATAAATCATAGTGGACCTACACCAGCAGATGACATGGCTCCCCAAACCATCATTGACTGTGTACACTTCATACTAGACCTCAAGCAGATTTTTTGGGGCTTACCCTCCTTGTGGAGTGAGTCAATGACTACTTTCTGGTCATCTGTCTAGCTAGCAGTCTTCCTCATAATTGTGTAGCCTACAGAGCCAAACTAAGGGACCATTTTAAATGCTTAGTAAGCCTTTACAGGTGTTTTGTGTTAATCATTAAAATTTTCTGAGATAATGACTTTTGGGATTTCATTGGCTAAAAGCCATAATCATCAGCATTTAATGGGTTATCTGGGATAAAAAGATTATGCTTAAGCCATAACAGGCAGGTAGTTGGCACCTATGTGCCTGTTGTGCCTAATGTCATGACCACCTAGGGGGGCAGGTTCTCCCCTCAGTAGACGGGCGCATAGCTGATGTCACGCTGATTGATAGCTGGCTCTCTCAAACGTCGGCTATGCACCCACTTTCACAGAGCAGAGCAGAAAAGAAGTCACAGCTATTCCACTCTGCTTTGTTTGCCCCGCCATGGTGTTCCTGGCAGGAGCAGTCTGTGACCGCTCTGTGCCGTTTGTGAACAGTGGTGACTAGTGCTGGGCACATCAAGCAGGAAGGCGCCACTACCTGCCTAATAGTGCTTGGACACTTTTATTTATTATTGTTATCCTGGATATCTCCTTTAACAGAAAAAAACACTTGAAATAGATCACTCTATTAATTTCTTTAATATATGTTTTTCACTTTATGTAATGAAGTAATGAAATAAATGATCTTTTTGATGATGTTCAAATTTATGGTATGCACCTGTAAATTCCACCTACTTTGCTGGAACTGTAAGGGTATGTGCACATTGGACGGTTCTGCATCATTGCAGACCGTCAGAAAACCGGTGTAGAATTTCAGGAGCTGAAATTCCTGACCTCAGCAGTGTCCATCGTTTTTTTAGCGATTTTTTTAACGTTTTGTGTGCGGTTTATTAGCATTTATACAGTGGTTTTCTCGGCGGTTTTCTACCAAGAGTCCTAATTTTGCTAGATACGCTGGCTAAACACTCAAAAGAAGTCACAAGCTCAATCTTTGAAATCCGATAGAAAACCGGTGATGAAAGTGGAAAGGAGAAAAAAAAAAAACGTTCTAATGTGAACAGCGTTTTCTGAAATCCATAGACTAGCATGTTAATCCAACCGCTGGTTAGGATTAACATAAATTTACATAAAACTCAGCGTAAAACGCCGGCAGAAAACGCTAAAAAACAGCTCACAAAACTTCCAATGTGCACATACCCTAAGATGATAGATTTTATAAATCACATAGCATCAAACACGCACCAGTAAATCATCATGGGCCCACAGTCTAAAGGGCCTGTCACACGTGTCAATGTCGCCTGCAATATCACTCATGCGTCACAAATTATTAATCGCCTGAGCGATGTGGAATTATCGCAGGTAAGATGTCACACGCGTCAATATGACCCAGCGATGCGGTGATGTCGCCATCTTGCGAGCGATTTTATTTAGTCGCTTGTACGTTGTCAAAATAGAAAATACGTCGCTGAGTTTAGTGTCACACGCAGCGATGCACAAGGTCTACTGAACGATGAGCGACAGGTTTTACGTCTGGCAGTGAAACCTGCGATCGGCGATCAGCGACATGTCGCTGGTTGCATCGCTTGGTCACACGCTTCAATGTCGCTCCTGCGTCACTTTTATGTCGCTCGAGCGACTAAAATCCGTGACGTACGAGCGACATTGACAGCGATATTGACGCGTGTGACAGGCCCTTAAGGGCTTTTGCAGATGTAAATATCACAATTTTGCCACTCTCGTCCAGAGAAACAATGGGTGACAGCTTGCACACTCATTAGAATCATAGGTGTGTTGGACTGCTCAATACTGCCAGGTCTGTTGGAATTCTTTCAGTTGTCATCAATTAAGGATGATTACCTGGTTATTTCCTTGGCTGACTATGGTCAGATTATTTCCAGTCATAGCTTTCCTCAGTGGCGTGTCTACCCTATGCTCAGTTTCTGCCATTGTGATCTTTGCCAGACCTCAGATTTTGCCTTTTGACTATTTGTTGTATTACCACTTTGCCTTTGATATATTCTGACCTTTGCTACCTGAATTTGAACTTTGCTCTCTGACAATTTTGTTGCCTATAAGGGAACCAACCACCAGGATTTAACCAGCTGTAAATCAGTGCAACAGATGATTGATGAGTCTGAATAAGGGGCAAAGGGGTTCAGCTCACAGTAGAAAGACAAGCCCACAGGGAAGGCATAAAAAAAACTAAATAGTGATGTCATGATGCACACATCAATCACCTGCTGCACTGATTTACAGGTGGTTAAATCCTGGTGATTGGTTCCTTTTAACCTTTTGCCTTTGACACGCTCTCGATATTCAACCTCTGGCTCTCTTTTCTCATACTTTGTCCACTAAAAGTGACCCAGCGTCACAGACAGCACTTGAATACCAACCATGCACTGTTTCTCATGGTCTGTTTCACATTAAAAGGTAATTTTGTTTTTTTCTCATAAAAACTGATGAAACTCATACTAAACGAACACAATGTTCAAACTGATGAAGCTCTAATTATATATAAACTGATGAAGCTCTAACTACATATACAGTACATATATATATATATATATATATATATATATACATTCACCACTCCCTTTCATATATTCATATATGCAGGGAGATGGAGGAAGGAGCAACCACGGTCCCATGTCTCCAGCCATTCCAGGTTGGTGATTAAAATGTAACATTTATTGTCAGTCATAGTTAAAATCCAGAAAGATACTTGATGAAGGCACAAAAGAAGTACTGAAATGCCTAGCCCAGAGGCCGACTACATAGAATTATACTGTCTGTGTGTGGTTTCTAGATTTTAACTACAGATGAATATAAATGTTATGTTTTAATCACCAACCTGGATTAGCTGGAGATCTTTTTTGGACATACACATACATATATATATATACAGTGTATATATATATATGCAAAAAGGATTGGAATCTGGGCACTCTATCCTGTGTGGGGTTTTATTAACAGTGGAAGTTCGGAGCTCCAGCAGTCGCACTCAAAGTGTAGCATTACAGATTCATATAAGAAAAGATGTGAGGCGGCACTCACCGGTTTTTGTGCAGTTCTTCTTTTATTGAAGGTTCATCTTCAAATTACAGTGGCAGGGAGGGGGTGCTGTGAGACGGCGGACGACAACCTGCCGTTTCGCGGACAGTGCCGCTACGACGGGTCCTGGACTCCTTGTTTCATTGCAGCCATTTGGTAAATTCAAAGAAGTTAATTTTTTTCTTATTAATGTACACTCTGCACCCCATCTTGACTGAAAAAACTGAAATGTAGACATTTTTGCAAATGTATTAAGTTAAAAGGAAAAACTGAAATATCACATGGTCATAAGTATTCAGACCCTTTGCTCAGTAGTGAGTCGAAACACCTTTTGAGCTAGTACAGCCATGAGTCTCCTTGGGAATGATGCAACACGTTTTCCACACCTGGATTTGGGGATCCTCTGCCATTCTTCCTTCCAGATCCTCTCCAGTTCCATCAGGTTAGATGGTGAATGCTGGGGGATAGCCATTTTCACGTTTCTCCAGAGATTCTCAATTGGATTAAAGTAAGGCTCTTGCTGGGCCAGTCAAGAATGGTCACAAGGTTGTTCTGAAGCCACTCTTTTGTTATTTTAGCTGTGTTCTTACAGTCATTGTCTTGTTGGAAGGTGAATCTTTGGCCAAATCTGAGGTCCAGACAATTCTGAAAGAGGTTTTCAACCAGAATATCTCTGTACTGTAGACAGGTGTGTGCCTTTCCAAATTAAGTCTTATCAGTTTAATTAAACACAGCTGGACTCGAATGAAGGAGTAGAACTATCTCAAGGAGGATTACAAGGAAATGGACAGCATGTTACTTAAATATGAGTTTCTGAGCAAAGGGTCTGAATAATTTTAATCATATTTCAGTTCTTCATTTTTAATGAATATGCAAACATTTCTACATTTCAGTTTTTTTTCAGTTAAGATAGGGTGCAGAGTGTACATTAATGCATTAATGAGAAAAAAATGAACTTTTTTGAATTTACCGCAAGTGTTTGTCACCTGGTGGTGCACACCTAATAGTAGGACATATTCAGCTATAGCAAAGTAAAAGCCGCACTCACCGGTCTTCAAATTTGTGACAGTTTATTCCATGCAAGGGTACATAGTGCAGGGAGGGAGGAGGTTCAGATAAGGACAACAGTGCACTGTTTCACACTTGTAGGCGCTTCTGCGGGTCCTGTGTAAGGAACATGAAAATATCACTTATTTAAGAAGAACTATATAAGAGTACACTGAAGATATTTGGACATCTGTAAAGAATAAGTCCGGTTGGAGAAGGAGCGCATAGCAGGACCCATGGACCCCTGGGGCCCGCAGACAGGTTCGTAGAAGGTTATCCTGTGCTGGACTGGAGCCTTCATGCATTTAAGAGATTATGCATTTAAGAGATTATGGAAATTTGTATTGTAACACAAGTAAAATGATTGATGTACTTGATGCAAGGTGCGTAATAAAGAGGCTGGAATAGTCAGTGATTGCTTGACTAAGGGCGAGGGAGCCCGAAAGTTGCCATTGTACCTCATAAACTGGAATAAAGAACATCTAAACATCGCCATAGTGCTGCGACATTTGTATGTATACTATAACAATTGAAGGACTGTTGGGGTTGCTTTCCACCCCCGGGATAGCCAGCAAGCAATGCTGCTCCTACTTTTCATACAATATATATATTGAGAGAGAGACATGTGAGGGCTTGTTCTTTGTGGGATTAGTTGAAGTTTAGTTTTTCCAGGTATGATTTTGGAGCATGTGATTTTTTTTTTATTACTTTGTATCCTGCTTTCTGGGATGCAGAATGAAGAAGAAACAGCATTTCAAGAATCTTTTTATAGTTGTATTGAGACGAAGTGTCTCAGGATCCGCGCTGCTGAATGAATGAAACCAGAAACTGGAACACTGGTTTCTACGTGTTTCGGAGCGCTACCATGCTCCTTTCTCAGGGACAAACCGGTTTGGTTTGTCCCTGAGGAAGGAGCATTTTAGCGCTCCGAAACGCGTAGGAATAAAGAACACCCGTTGAAACCAGTGTTCTAGTTTCTGGTTTCATTCATTCAGCAGCGCGGATCCTGAGACACTTTGTCCAAATACAACTATTGTTCGCCACGTCAATCGTGGATGTGTGGGTCCTGCAGCAGCTGTATCCAGGCGCGCATACTTGTTGTGTGTAACACAACTTTTCCATGTGAGCAGCTTTCAATAAGGTTCTTGCAGATATCTGTAAGGAGATAAGACCATATTTGCGCATTGTCTCACCCCCTATATAAGAATTTACTTATGTCATTCACCTTGTCATAAAAGTGATAAGACAACTTTGGCTCCTAGGACCGGCAATACCGGTGCAAAACGGCACCGGAACACGGCGGACGGCAGCGGATCATCTCAGGGACCGGACCGGAGCACAGAGGACGGCACAGGACCATCGGGGACCCCACACCGGACCCGGTAAGAAGCGGTGCTATGTGTGTGTGTGACTGTGTGTGTGGTGTGTATGGTGTGTATATATGTGTATATATGTGTATTCATGTGTCTGTATGTATGGGAATGTGTGGATGGATGGCTGCAGTGTGTGGATGGATGGATGGATGGATGGTGGGGCCTCCAATGTAAGCCCCCCCCGAAAGTAAGACAGGGGGCCACTTTTGGCCACAAAAAGAATGTAAGACCCTGTCTTACTTTCGGGGAAACACGGTATTACACCTAAGCTGCTATCCCATCATCCCCGGAGGTTCTGCAGCAGCGGCGGCCCCATCACTGGCCGCATATGGTGGGTGGCGTCACGACTGACAACCCCTGTAAATATCCCCTTTTATTGCCGAGCCCGGGACACGGACCGGACCAGGACCACCCGTGACTTCCCCAGCAGCCGACCGGTCCGGTACCGAGTACCCCCGTCCCAGTGGGCCCGACATACACAGAAGACATTTTGAGGTCCAACTCTCACATTTTCACTTGAGTCTGCTCAAGATACATCTGCCTCAGTCCACAGGTTCCTGCCAGATAAGTGATTAGTGTTGCTGAATGTTTCCAGTCATAAAGAAGACTAATGGGGGTCTGTGTTGTCCAGTAGCTCAGCAGGTGTAATGACCTACCCACTGTGCCTAATTGGGCAGTACTAAATCAAACTTTAGCTCAGATGCTTTCTGAAAATTCACCCTCCCCCTCCCTGTAGCAATGTTAACCCCTTCAGGACCCAGCCTATTTTGACCCTAAAGACCTTGGCATTTTTGTCAATTCTGACCAGTGTCCCTTTATCAGGTAATAACTCTGGAACGCTTCAACGGATCCTAGCGATTCTGAGATTGTTTCTTGTGACATATTGGGCTTCATGTTAGTATTAAATTTAGGTCCATAATATTTGTGTTTATTTGTGAAAAAAATAAAAAATTTAGAAAAAATGTTAAAAACGTCGCAATTTTCAAATTTTTAATATTCTGGCAAACCAGAGAGTTATGTGACACAAAATAGTTAATAAATAAAATTTCACACATGTCTACTTCACATCAGCACAATTTTTGAAACAAAAATTTTTGGTGGGAAGTTATAAGGGTTCAAAGTTCATCAGCAATTTCTCATTTTTCCAGCAAAATGTACAAACCATTTTTTTTAGTGACCACATCACATTTGAATATGCAAATGGAGTCAGTTGAGCCTCGTTTAAGAGTCACAAACACGGAACTAGCCAGATATCCCTCCAGGGAAGGACCCAGCCCTGGGGTGGACTCCCTTAATTCCCTTGTCATATCCTTAAGCTCGTAACTGAGCGGGATAGTGACTGAAAGGGCCACTTAATATGGTGGGTATAGTGGTCTCTGCAAGGGGTCCACAACAGAGCTAGGTCCTTGCCTGCAGGGATATATGGCTAGTTCCGTGTTTGAGACTCTTAAATGAGGCTCCACGGACTCCATTTGCATATTCAAATTCCCAAGGGGCAATGCACCATGGATTTCACGGTGTTTGAGCGCTTTAGCCAGTTGCCCGCAGTGTTTTCCTCGACTGGTCACCCTGAGATCAGTAAGAGCTTTGTCACATCACATTTGAAGTCCCTTTGAGGTGTGTACATGAAAGAAAACACCCAAAAGTGACACCATTCCAAAAACTGCACCCTCAAGCTACTCAAAACTACATTCAGGTGCTTCACAGGAACTAAAGCAACATGGAAGGAAAAAATTGACATTTTAATTTTTCTAACAAAAATGTTCTTTTAGCCTCAATTATTTCATTTTCACATGGGCAACATGATAAAATGGATCTTAAATTTGTTGGGCAATTTCTCCTGAGTACACCGATACCTCATATGTGGTCATAAACCACTGTTTGGGCGCATGGCAGGGCTCAGAAGGGAAGGAGCATAATTTGACTTTTGGAGCCAATTTTCCATTCAAAAAGTGAAATGGCGCTCCTTCACTTCTGAGCCCTGCCGTGCACCCAAACAGTGGTTTATGACCAAATATGAGATATCAATGTACTCAGGAGAAATTGCCCAACAAATTTTAGGATGCATTTTATCCTGTTACCCATGAAATGAAAAAAAGTAGGCTAAAAGGAATGTTTTGTGAAAATAAAAGTACTTTTCATATTTACATATCAATTTGTGAAACATCTGGGGGTTCAAAGTGCTCACCACCTATCTAGATATGTTCCCTGGGGGGTCTAGTTTCCAAAATGGGGTCACTTGTGGGGGAGCTCCAATGTTTAGGCAAACAGGGACTCTCCAAACGCGACATGGTGTCCGCTAACAATTTGAGCTAATTTTCCATTCAAATTATTAGCGGAGACCATGTCGCATTTGGAGAGTCCCTGTGTGCCTGAACATTGGAGCTCCCCCAGAAGTGACACCATTTTGGAAACTAGACCCCCCAAGGAACTTATATAGATGCATAGTGAGCGCTTAGAACCCCCAGGTGCTTCACATATTGATCCATAAATTTGAAAAAGTACTTTTTTTCCAAAATTTTTTTCTTTTTTTCATTTTTTAACTTTTTTTCCAAAATGGGGTCACTTGTGGAGTAAATTGGAATTTATTAAGTGGACATGATGTTGCATATAAAGAGCCCCTGTGTGCCTAAACATTGGAGCTCTCTAACAAGTGACCCCATTTTGGAAACAAGACCCCCTAGGGAACTTATCTAGATACATAATGAGCACTTTGATCCCCTAGGTGCTTCACAAATTGATCCATAAAAATGAAAAATTACTTTTCTTTCACAAAAAATCTTCTTTTTCCTTTTAAGAACTAATTTGTGAAGAACCTGGGGGTTCAAAGTGCTCACTATGCAACTCCATAAGTTCCTTGTGGGGTCTAGTTTCCAAAATGGGGTCACTTGTGGGGAGCTCCAATGTCAGGCACACAGGGTGGGACTCTCCATATGCGACATCATTTCTGCTTAACAATTGGAGCTAATTTTCCATTGAAATTGTTAGCGGACACCATGTCGCATATGGAGAACACGTGTGCCACCAGCACAAGGGCAATTGGAAGAGTTGGGGTACAGCACCAGAAAATGGCGCCTCTAATGAATGCGCTATTTTTTTGGGCGGCTGTGGGTTGCAATTTGCAGCATAGGGGGCCCACAACGTTTTGCCTCTCCACCTGAGGATTCCAACCCCCCAGCTGCCAAGTTGTACCAGTCTGGCTACCAAAAATACAGCGAAGGCTTTTTTTAAAAATTTTTATGTCTAAATTGATTTTAGAAAAAAAAATGACGTTGGGCTCCTCCATATTTTTGGTCCAGCCAGGTACAACTTGCAGCTACAGACTGCCACCAACCCCCAGCTCCTCGTTGCACCGGGCTGGCAACCAAAAATACAGTGAAGCCCATTTTTTTTATTTCTAAACTAATTCTTGAAAAAAAAAATGACGGTGGGCTCGCCATATTTTTGGCCCAGCCGGGTACAACTTGGCAGCTGGGGCTGGAATCCTCAGCATGCAGAGGCCCAAGCTTCTGGGCCCCCCATGCTGCGAATTGCAGCCCGCAGCTGCCCCAGAAATGGAGCATTCATTGAAGCGCCATTTTCTGGTGCTGTACCCCGGCTCTTCCAGTTGCACTGGTGCCGGTAGCAAACTGTGTGTTTTCTTCAAATAAAAGATTTCTCTGTGTGTATTTTTGACTATTACTAGAGATTCCTAGTGCAAGTCTAACATTGGCCACATTATAAATCTCGGCTAGTGCCACTGCATAAAAAAGCGGGCATTAACCCTTTAATATTAAAGGGGTTATAAGGTATAAAGGTTAATGCCCGCTTTTTTATTGGCAGCTGGCACTAAGCCCGAGATTTATAATGTTGGGCCAATGTTAGACCTTGCCACTAGGAATCTTTAGTAAATAGTCAAAAAATACACCACACAGAGAAAAATCTTTTTATTTGAAAGAAAAAACCACAAACAAAATTTGGACTCCATCTTTATTATAAAGATCCGACGTTATCCAAACAAGGTCCCACGACGCTCGATCGCCTCTGACGTAGTCCACAATGAAGGTCCCTCGACTCTCGATCACCTCTGCTCCATCCAGAGATTGCAGCAAGTGATCAAGTGTCTCCTTCCTACAGTCTCTGGGGTCTAAGTTATGGTGCACTGTATGGCAATGATCTGTCATACAGGCATCATGACTATGATCCCAGGACTACAACAAGAGGACACTTGATCCCTTGTTGCACTCATCCATTCACACATGCATCCATCCACCCATCGCACCCATCCCCTCACGCACACATCCACGCATGCATCCATCCATGCACGCACACATACATCCACGCACGCACCCACGAATCCACGCACACACACATCTATGCATGCACACATCCACCATGCAGACATCCACACGCAGAGACATCCACACACGCAGAGACATCTATCCATGCAGAGACATCCACGCACACAGACATCCACGCATGCACACATTCCATGCACGCACACATCCATCCGGCACACATCCATCCACGCACAACACATCCAGCATCGAAATCCATCATCATCGAGCATGCACACACATACATACACCCATGCATGCGCCATCCATCCACCCATGCACCCACCCATCCATCCACACATGCACCCATCCACTATTCACCATCATGCATCATCCCATGCATCCACCCATCACTCATGCATGCACACATGCTCATTCATCCACTCATTCATTCATTCATACTTACCTCATCCACTGGTGAGGAGGAGGAGACTGGGAGAGGAGGAGGGGCCCACACCAAGCAGAGAAGAATGACCGGCAGGTGCACTAGTGGGTGCAGCCCGCCGGAGAGGTGAGGGAGGGGGGAAGCAGCACACGGGGGGGGGAAGCTGGAGGGGGACAGGACACAGGGGGGCACAGATGAGCAGGGAGGGGGCTGATGAGGCTTACAGGGGGTGCACGGCGATGCAGCCTGCCGGCAGATAGATAATGATAGAGGGAGGGGCAGATGGGAGGGAAGGGGGGGCCCTGATGAGCTCCTGAGCTGGAGGGGGCAGAGGAGGGTGAGGGCACCCGCCAATCAGTCCCTCCAGATCGGATTGGAGAGCTCCAATAAGATCTGGAGGGGTGAATCGCTCTGATTCAATCTGATCGGCAGTTTCACTTTTAACTGCCAATCAGAGCGGCTTTAGCCACTGGGAAGGGCTAAGCCACTCCCCCGGGCTAAAATATGGGTCCTTGTGATCCTGCAGCTCCGGTGACTTGTCACTGAGCCGATCACTGGAGCTGCAGTACCACAAAGAAGCCATGACATTATAGAGACGTCATAGGTCGGGAACGCACCGACTTTCATGACGTCTCTATAATGTCAAAGGTTGGGAAGGGGTTAAGACTCTTCATCTCATTGTAGCTTGAGTCCTGGATATACCCATACATGAAGTAAAAGAATTCAGCACCTGACCACATCTCCAATGTTTTGGAATGTATTTAATTGGGGTGTCAAAGTATAAAACAAATTTACATGGGACGGCAGTCCCACCAAACCGCTGAACAGCGGTTCGGTGGGACTGCCATCCCATGTAATTTGTTTTACACTTTGATGCACAAATAAATACATTCCAAGACATTGGAGACATTGTCAGGTGCTCGATTCTTTTACTTCATTATCACGGATTGCATTGGGAGTCCATCCGTGCACCAGCGGCTGTGGTTATTCTGGTGAAACATTTTCCCTTCCCCTCCCTGAGGAGATACATACCCATCCATGCAGGTTTTTAATTGTACTTAGTGGCATAGACACCCATACATGCAATTTGTACTGCAGGTAGAGCACAAGAATAGGATCCGGTAAGATGAGACACCTTGATGTGGCTACCGGGCTCACATGTTTGGCCATCGCATCAGCTAAGTTCTGCATTTTTTTCTTTGTATCATGAAGCAGTTTTCAGCTATGTATTTATGCCCCATTCACACTTGGAACAGCTTTACACAAAGTCTTGCCAAAGCATTCAATAGCCAGTATGCTATTTGATATATGCTTAGTGTTAGTGTGCAGCCGATATCTTTTTCTTGTTTCATGTTTTTTCTGGCTATCACCTTTCACATAGGGAGGTGTTGCCGGTCGTACTTGTCAGTCCTTCTCAAATTAAATCTTAGGTATCCTTCTGTTTATGGAATAGTTGTATGACTCTGTCCCAATTTTGTCTTTTCTCATTCTGACCCAGCATTTTTTAACTCCTCCCAACTAGTGATGGGCGAATCCTAAATTACTCGGAATCGCTTGACTCTAGCGAGTCCGAGCACAGGACTCGCTACTCGTTGCGAGTCTAGCGAGTCCAATGTTAATGAATGGGGAAGCGAGTAATAGCGAGTAGTGTGAGATTTACAAATCGCAGATGTGTCTCGGAAGCTTCAGCCTGAAGCAATCCTAGTTTTGTCATTTATTTGCATTGCTCGTTTACTTTGTAAGTAATCGCTGACTCGCACAGATAAGATCCTGTCTCCTCTGTACAGGCTGCCAGCTCCAGGGTCCTAGAGCCCGCCTGCTGCCTGATGTAGCAGTGCTGAGATTGTTCTCAGTCTGCTCATTCCCTGTGTACAGACATGAATGTCTGTGCACAGAGATGATGTAGCAGAGCTGAGATTGTTCTCAGTCTGCTTATTCCCTGTGCATAGACATCTATATTTATGCACAGGGGATGTAGCAGAGGACATCGCGTTTTGGACTGCGTCGGACGGAAGAGGATTTTTTTAATTAAAGATGGAGTCCCTAATGGCTTTTTTTTTTATTTCTAATAAAAAATTTTCCTTGTGTTGTGTTTTTTTTAAAACAATTTAATAGAAATTCATGGCGGTCATGTCTAATATTGGCGTGACCGCCATAAATTTCGGGCTTAGGGTCAGCTGATAATACAAAGCTGGCCCTAACCTCTATTACCCAGCGTGCCACCGCTACCAGGGCCGCTGGAAGAGCGGGGTTCAGCGCCAGAGGATGGCGCTTCAATGAACGCGCCATCTTCTGGGGCGGCTGCGGGCTGCAATTTGCAGCGGGGGGTGCCCAGAAAGCTTGGGCATCCCTGCGCTGCGGATTCCAGCCCCCAGCTGCTTAGCTGTACCTGGCTAGACATAGAAATTGCGCGGAGCCCCACGCATTTTTTTTTAATTATTTCATGAAATTCTGAGATTCTGACTCTGAGACTCTGACTCTGAAATTCATGAAATAATAAAAAAAAAATGCGTGGGGCTCCGCGCAATTTCTATGTCTAGCCAGGTACAGCTAAGCAGCTGGGGGCTGGAATCCGCAGCGCAGGGATGCCCAAGCTTTCTGGGCACCCCCCGCTGCAAATTGCAGCCCGCAGCCGCCCCAGAAGATGGCGCGTTCATTGAAGCGCCATCCACTGGCGCTGAACCCCGCTCTTCCAGCGGCCCTGGTAGCGGTGGCACGCTGGGTAATAAAGAGGTTAGGGCCAGCTTTGTATTATCAGCTGGCCCTAAGCCCGAAATTTATGGCGGTCACGCCAATATTAGACATGACCGCCATGAATTTCTATTAAATTGTTTTAAAAAAAACACAACACAAGGAAAATTTTTTATTAGAAATAAAAAAAAAAGCCATTAGGGACTCCATCTTTAATTAAAAAAATCCTCTTCCGTCCGACGCAGTCCAAAACGCGATGTCCTCTCTGCTACATCCCCTGTGCATAAATATAGATGTCTATGCACAGGGAATAAGCAGACTGAGAACAATCTCAGCTCTGCTACATCATCTCTGTGCACAGACATTCATGTCTGTACACAGGGAATGAGCAGACTGAGAACAATCTCAGCTCTGCTACATCATCTCTGTGCACAGACATTCATGTCTGTACACAGGGAATGAGCAGACTGAGAACAATCTCAGCACTGCTACATCATCTCTGTGCACAGACATTCATGTCTGTACACAGGGAATGAGCAGACTGAGAACAATCTCAGCACTGCTACATCATCTCTGTGCACAGACATTCATGTCTGTACACAGGGAATGAGCAGACTGAGAACAATCTCAGCACTGCTACATCATCTCTGTGCACAGACATTCATGTCTGTACACAGGGAATGAGCAGACTGAGAACAATCTCAGCACTGCTACATAATGTCTGTGAGCAGGCGGGCTCTAGGACCCTGGAGCTGCACAGAGAAGACAGCTCTCGGCTCGCAAAGAAACAGCAGTTATCTGCGAGTTTCCCTGCTATCACTGGCACAGTAGCCAGTGATTACTCGCACGAGTCTAATGCAAACAATGGCAATCCTAGTGTTGTCAGCGTTTCTGACAAAACTAGGATTGATATTGATTTGCATTGGACTCGTGCGAGTAATCACTGGGAAACTCGCAGACTACCGAGTCCTGCGAGTCCCTTACTACTCGCCGAGTAACGAGTCCTAGCGAGTAGATTCGCCCATCCCTACTCCCAACTCATGTTCTTTCCTCTGGTCAGCAGCCCTATAAAAAAGGGTTACCATAGGATCTACCAGACAAAATGAATTGGAGTAACTAGCACCACCTGTGTTCAAAGAAACCTATTTGAGAAAATGGCATTTGGCAGAGTTTATACCAACATCTTAATGAGAAGGTCTTCAAATGTCAGCCCATGATCAATATAGTAAAAGAATTAATCCCATTCTACAGCAAAAATGATCCATCATATCACTGTCTGTACAGTCATTTGTAGTCAACAAAATAATTGAGTGTCAGTTAAATTTATTGTAATGGTTTATCCACCCAGTCTTTGTTATGCAAACAGATGTTCTGTAACTTGAAGCTTCCAGGCCCCAATGTAAAATCAGAGCCAGGACCTTCCTTCCACCTTCAATCTGTCATTCATGACAGAAACTGTAAACTAAATTTAGTACACATTCATAAAAAGACTGCAGCAAAATAAGTTTTAAGAGTGACTCACCTTTTCTTAATTGCTAATGACTAATATCTATATATGTTAATAATTAACTAAATTAATCAACTGATAGTTTAAGTACTCATGATTTTAGAACAGATGAGAAACTATATCTCTGTCAGATATGTACAGACCTGGGAGAGCCACATTAAAGGGAATCTGTCAGGTAAAAAATCCATATGTAACTGCTATCATTTTCTAATTCCTCTATCTAAACTCGCTCTATTGATGTATTTCTTTTATTTATATTCCCCTCCTATCTACTGTAAACTTCAAATAAAGAGAATCATTCCACCTGTCACTCACAGTAAATGATCCACTTAGTTCTCTGCTGTCCACTGCCCATAGGATGAATATTCATGTCACATATTCACATCACATTACTGTAGAGGAGATCAGTAGGGAGCTGTATCCTCCTCTGCTCTCTTTGCAGCAAAACCAAGAGGTAAAATAAAACTCAGAATCTCTCACAGGACAGCACGGATTCCTGCTTAGAGAAACAAATGGAGTAGTACCTTATCTAGATCAGGTAACATGTGTGCCTGCAATCTCTCCCTCCATCTCCTGAGAAGCTTGTAACAGAAACTGAATCCTTACAGTGACAGCAAAGGAACGAGAGAGGGAAGAGAGAGCTGCTGAGAAGGAGTGCACAATAAATTAACAGTTTAACACGAAAGGACTAATTGTCAATATAATAGACAGGACTAATGCAGCAGCTCCCTGCAGGGTGTGAAAATTCTGATAGCATGGAAACTACAGATGGTACAATAATGATTTTACATGTTTTTAAAAGGTCTATCCAGGCAATATTCAAGAATAATATTAGTATCATACTGAAAAAGGACCTGACAAAGTCACTTTTAAGATACTGAGCATGTTCCCTGGCCAAGTTTCCTAGGGATCCCTCAGTTTGGTGCATCATCTTTTCTGCATTCTAACGCTGAAGGCTCCCTCTCTGGCACTGCCATATATGTATGCAGTTTTAAGGTATAAAATAAATGTTGGCATTTTAAAGGACTGTGTGCTTTGGAATGCCTTATTTGCTTCACCACAAAATTGTTTCATTACCATCTGCAACTCCTGCAATTTTTACTGCTATTTTCTTTGCAGCACAGTGAGCAGAATAACATGACCACAGTGAATTGGTGTATTTCTCAGAAAATACAGCTTCATATAACAATTTCATTGCAGAGTTCTATCTTTACTGCCTGTTCTCCAATAAAAAGATTCCTTGAAGGAGAACATCCAATACCTTGGACTTTTTTTAATTTAGAATTATTATATGAAGTTGAACCAAGATTTCATGTACAGTGCATTGTGAAAGTATTTGGCCCCCTTGAACTTTTCAACCTTTTGCCACTTTCAGGCTTCGAACATCAAATATATAAAGCTGAATGTGTGTATGTGTGTATATCCGAGATTGGCATCTACACCGTCGCAGCTACAGCCGCAAAATTTTGCAGAGTCACACGTCTGGACCCTGGGAGCGTCATAGGCTATGTTGTGAGGCGAAATTTTAACCCCGCGCATTCCAATTCACCAAACAATTTTGCCCCTATCTACATAATGGGGAAAAAGTGACAGTTACCAGTTGACAGCTGTGAATGAGAGGGGCTTAATGATAGCACCAAAGACTAACAGCACATACCAGCATATAGTCACTAAGGTGGGGCCCCAACATGAGATATTCACCACACACAGGGACATGTATACACACCACACGCACACAAAGAGTAACAGCAAGTGTATAGTCGCTAAAGTGCAGCCCCAACATTGGATACTCACCACGCACCCGAACAAACACACACTACAAAGAGACACACACAACACAGAGACACACACACCCCCCCAAGGGGACACACACACACTCTATAGCGACACATGCACTCACCCCACAGGGACACACACCACAAAGAGACACACATAACACAGACACAGACCACACAGACCCCTCTCCCCCCCACAGGGACACATACACATAGCCACCCTATAGGGACACATGCACTCACCCCACAGGGACACACACAGCACAAAGAGACACACACACCACACAGACCCCCCCACAGGGACAAACACACACATACACACCCTATAGGGACACATGCACTCACCCCTCAGGGACACACACCACAAAGGGACACATACAACACAGAGACACACACACCCCACACAGACAATCCCCCCCCCACAGGGACACATACACACCCTATAGGGACACATGTACTCACCCCACAGGGACACACACACCACAAAGAGACACACACAACACAGATACACACCACACAGACCCCCCCACAGGGACACACACATACACACCCTATAGGGGCACATGCACTCACCCCACAGGGACACACACACCACAAAGAGACACACACAACAGACACACACCACACAGACCCCCCCCACAGGGACACACACATACACACCCTATAGGGGCACATGCACTCACCCAACAGGGACACACACCACACAGACCCCATCCCACAGGGACACACACATACACACCCCAGGGACACACACACCACACAGACAGACACAGATGTGCACAAATCACCTCACACAACTCGCCTCATACGTGTGCTATCTTTATTTTCCAAACATAAACATCTGATTAAAAACAGCCAATGTGCAACACATGTGCCATATAGGGAATTAAGGCAGATGTCAGTCACATGAGCTGTCTATTATGTGTATGTGTGAGGTAACATATACTGCCCGGCCAGGGGGAGGGTTTACAGTTGGCTGGAGATTTATTAGGCTGCCTATAGCAATCAATCACAGCTCAGCTTCTATTTTCCTACAGGTCATTAATATGACATATTCAAATTCTATTTTGTTAGAGCTAACAGCAGTTATTTATTAACCCGGGCGTAGCCGGGTACTACAGCTAGTAAAGATATAAAATTCTAATTTTTTTTTGTAAAGAATCAACAACAAGTGGGACACAATCATGAAGTGGAACGAAATTTATTGCATATTTTTAATTTTTTAAAAAAAATAAAAAACTGAAAAGTGGAGCGTGCAACATTATTCAGCCCCTTTACTTTCAGTGCAATAAACTCAGTCCTGAAGTTCAGTGAGGATCTCTGAATGATCCAATGTTGTCCTAAATGACTGGTAATGATAAATAGAATCCACCTGTGTGTAATCATGTCTCTGTATAAATGCACCTGCTCTGTGATAGTCTCAGGGTTCTGTTTCAAGTGCAGAGAGCATCATGAAGACCAAGTAACACACCAGGCAGGTCTGAGATACTGTTGTAGCGATGTTTAAAGCTGGATTTGGACACAAAAAGATTTCCCAGGTTTTAAACATCTCAAGCAGCACTGTGCAAGTGATCATATTGAAATGGAAGGAGTATCAGACCACTGCAAATCCACCAAGACACGGCTGTCCCTCTAAACTTTCATCTTGAACAAGGAGAAGACTGATCAGAGATGCAGCCAAAAGGCCTATAATCACTCTGAATAAACTTCAGAGATCTACAGCTGAGGTGAGAGAGTCTGGCCATAGGACAACAATCAGTCGTACACTGCACAAATCTGGCCTTTATGGGAGAGTGACAAGAAGAAAGCCATTTCTCAAAGATATCCATAAAAAGTTTCGTTTGAAGTTTGCCACAAGCCACCTGGGAGACACACCAAACATGTGGAATAAGGTGATCTGGTCAGATGAAACCAAAATCAAACTTTTTGGCCACAGTGCAAAATGATATGTTTGGCATAAAAGCAACACAGCTCATCACCCTTATCCCCACTGTCAAACATGGTGGTGGCAGCATTATGGTTTGGGCCTGCTTTTCTTCAGCAGGGACAGGGAAGATGGTTAAAATTGATGGGAAGATGGACGAAGCCAAATATAGGACCATTCTGGAAGAAAATCTGTTGGAGTCTGCAAAAGACCTGAGACTGGGGCGGAGATTTATCTTCCAACAAGACAATGATCCCAAACATAAAGCAAAATCTACAATGGAATGGTTCAAAAATAAACGTATCCAGGTGTTAGAATGGCCAAGTCAAAGTCCAGACCTGAATCCAATCGAGAATCTGTGGAAAGAGCTGAAAACTGCTGTTCACAAACGCTCTCCATCCAACCTCACTGAGCTCGAACTGTCTTGCAAGGAAGAATGGGCAAGAAATTCAGTCTCTCGATGTGCAAAACTGATAGAGACATACAGCTGTAATCGCAGCAAAAGGTGGCGCTACAAAGTATTAACTAAAGGCGGCCGAATAATATTGCACGCCTCACTTTTCAGTTTTTTATTTGTTAAAAAAGTTTAAAATATCCAATAAATTTTGTTCCACTTCACGATTGTGTCCCACTTGATGTTGATTCTTCACAAAAAAAATTAGAATTTTATATCTTTATATTTGAAGTCTGAAATGTGGCAAAAGGTTGAAAAGTTCAAGGGGGGCAAATACTTTAACAAGGCACTGTATCATAGTGCTTCTCATGGGAGTGAACATTCTAAAAAGATGGGGTAAAAAAATCAAACCTAGTGACGATTCCCTTTCAAAGCATTTTTGCACACATTAAATTTATCACATATGCATAGTCGATAAACTGTTTAATTTGGATAATGTTAGATAAAAAGTAATTTCAACTTTATGAATTTTAATAATTAAGGAATTTTTATTTAAGACATTTAAATGAAATGATATTAAAAATGTTATGTTGAATATATTTGATAATAGTTATTTTATATTTTGCTTTTGACCAAAATAAGGCTCTTTTTTATAATGAAAGGTAACAACTCAATTAAAAACTTAAATCCTTAAAAAATAAGAATATATTATTGATCATAAGTGGTTTTCAAGACAGGTTAATACCTGCCATAGTGATCCACCACATTAATATTTTGTTTCTCTCCCCAGCTATTTTCACATGATATGTCTTTTTCCGTGTGTCATATATGTATATTATTTGCTGTTTTGTTCCTATGTATACACCCATTCTTTTCAAGCAGTATGTATCAACTTTGTTGCCCTTAATTTTGAATAAGAATATGTACATTTTTTTTATTCTTTGTTCTATGTATATCTCTGTTTTGAGTAGATCATTCACCTGAGGAAACCCCGCTTTGAGGGTTGAAATGTTGGGTTACTTCTATTCTGTTTGGAGAAAAATTTGAATCAAGAAATTATATTTTTAAATGCAATCCTCTTGTTCTTTGCCTTCCTCTTTTTATGTGCCAGAGTTAAAGTCAATTAACTCTGGCACATAAAAAGAGGAGGCAAAGAACAAGAGAACCTTTTTTATCCTTGAGACTGATAAATGTTAATTTGTATGTTTTTTTGTTACTAAGGTTGGCTCTACACAGCTCAACTGGATAATGTGGCCAAAAACCTGCCCATCTTAAGTGGCAAAAAATATAACCTCGTTTCATAGTCATGTAGCTATTGGCCATCCTAAGTGGAGACAGTTTCAACTGTGAGGCTAGGGTCACATCTGCGTTTTAATTTTCAAATCCTGATCCGGTTTTGAGCTTTTAAAAATCTCAAAACTGGAGCAGGAAACGCTCCTCATAGGAGCCCATTGTAAAAACCGAATTGCTTTACAAGCAATCCGGTTACCGCCTCCAGCTCTGCAGCCTGCGTGAAAAATCATGAAGGCTGCAGTTTTCGGAGTGGTTCTAGCCTCCGCAATGCGGTAACCGGATTGCTCAGGATGTGCCTATTAGAGGCCCCAACGTCATCTGGCCGCGTCTGGGTGGTGATTGACGGCACAGGTCCTGTGCTCTCATTGGTGCAGGGCCTGACCTGGGCGGAGATTACAGATGGAAGCAGGAAGTCGGCTGGGAACCGCACCGATCATCATGGAACTGGACCGGGAACCGCGCCGCAGACCAGGAGAGGAGCGGGGACAGCACCGGACGGCCGGAGGAGCGGGACATGACAGCGGGGGACAGCACCGGACAAGGTAAGAAACGGTGCATATGTGTGTGTATGTGTATGTGTATATGTGTGTGTATGTATGTGTGTGTGGATAGGGCTGCTGTATATACCACTGGGAGACTGCTGAATATACCACTGGGAGGCTCGTATCTGGATATATACCACTGGAGGCTGCTGTATATACCACTGGAGGCTGCTGTATATACCATTAGGAGGCTGCTGTATATACCACTAGGAGGCTGCTGTATATACCACTGGGGAGGCTGCTGTATATACCACTAGGTGCTGATATACCTGGGAGGCTGCTGTATATACCACTAGGGGAGGACTGCTGTATATACCACTGGAGGCTGCTGTATATACCACTGGGAGGCTGCTGTATATACCACTAGGAGGCTGCTGTATATACCACTGGGAGGCTGCTGTATATACCACTAGGAGGCTGCTGTATATACCACTAGGAGGCTGTTGTATATACCACTAGGAGGCTGCTGTATATACCACTGGGGAGGCCTATATACCACACTGCTGGGGGCTGTATACCTGTGCTGGGGTCCACCCTCGGCTTATACACGAGTCAATAGGTTTTCCCAGGTTTTGGGGGCAAAAGTAGGGGGGTCGGCTTATACACGGGTCGGCTTATAGACGAGTATATACGGTACTTATTTACATGAGTGTACATTTTGTATTCTCAGTAACTGTTGTTTAGACAGTTTTAATAAGATACCAAGATAAAAATTATTTAAAGAATATTTAGAATGCTAATAATTCATACAAATAATTGAGTAATACCTTTCCTTTAATGGAAGTCAGACATTATGAATATTTTCTCCTCTCCATTTGCTGTGATTTTGCATGACTTTATAATATTTTATCCAATATATCCAAAAGGTAAACAAATTGGATAATTTTTATTAATGTTTTTTTATACAAATCACATTAGTGTAATATTTTGAAGTAATTGGCAAGGAACAAAGAAGATTAAAATAGGATACTGAAAAGAGACTGAAATTCTGGAGTACTGATGATTTCTTTTTCTTTAAAAATTCTGTATCCTTGTAGATAATGCCTTAGCAACACAACATAGCACTTTATCACACAATGCAGACAACATGAAAAGAAAGATAGCACTTCAATGTTAGATGAGGAAGAATCATGAGTTTGGCAGCAATTGGGAAAACTCTCTGTCATAATGCAGACAAGCTGTGTGGCAGTCTGTCAACATGTTTCCCTAAGGATATGATTAAATGAAAAACCCAAAACCATTGTGACAACTGAAAGTTGACACATTGTACACTGACAATGAAAAATGATTGTTTTTGTGTACTTTTATTTATTTAAGAATTGTATGTAGTGATTGTAGCGAAACTAGGAACAAATTGCAAGATGTCATGATTACTGAACATGTAAACACTGCACAACCGCTCAAATATAAGAAGCATGGATCAGTAATTTTATATAACACTAAAACTTTTAGAACAAGCAATGGCTACATAAGTAAAACAAGGAGGACATTTATCACTACATTTTTGCCTATGCAAATTGTCACTTCAGTGAGGAAGTAGACAAACTCTAATGCCACCTAATAAAGGTAGCAATCCTGAAAAGTCATATTTGACTCTTTAACAAGTATTTTAATATGACTTAGGATTTGGGCCAGATCAGAATCCCAAACTGCAGCGCTGCGTTTCGGGGAGATTTCCCCTCATCAGTGCAGTGTGTGCCAAAATGTGCCTAATTTCTGACATCTCAGTATAGTAAACGCCAAAGCCAAATAAATCAATGTTTTACACTAGTTATAACAGGACTAGATGGTGGCCCAATTCTAATGCATCATTATTTCTAGAATATGTATGTAGTTTATTTATGAAGATTTAAGAATAATGCAATGAATGCACAGGATTTTCAGGGTAAAATAAATACATCATCATTAAATGTTATTGCTCGCCCTGTGAGTGGAGGGGGGTTAAATTCCACACCAATATCGCTGATTAGTCGCGGCCTAGCGGGCACGACCAATCAGCAAAGCACGGTTCACATTCTGCGGCAATTTGTGGCCGGACTTGGTCACGGCCGGCCGGGTGCGACCAATCAGCGACGCGGCTTCGCTCAATATATCTGCACATGTGACAGCTTACAGCAGTAATGTACCGTCACATTTGGCGATGCTCCAGCGATCCCGACAACGATACGACCTGGTAGGGATCGCTGGAGCGTCACTATGTGGTCACTGGTGAGATGGCAAACAGTCAGATCTCACCAGCGATGTAGATGATCATTGGGACCCTGTCACTCTAGGGCATAGTATTGAGGTCGTTGGTCATTGTCCCCGTCAAACACACCGATGTATGCTGCCCAGCGGGGTCCCAACGATTAAAAAATAGTCCAGGCCATTCTGACACAATCACAATTTGCTGCGTGTCACACTGAGCGAGATCACTAGTGCCGGTCGGGCTACTTCCGCTGCGAGCGCCGGTCATCTCCCGGCTGAGTTGCCACTGACCTCCGTGCGGCAGGAGATGACCCGTGGCTACCATCGGGAGATCAGCGGCCAGCACCACTGATCTCCGATGGTAGCAGTGTTGTGCATGGTTCAAATCCCACGCCAATTCGCGGCCAGACTGCGCCTGTCACTGATTGGTCACGGGCGGCCGTGCGCGACCAATCAGCGACACAGGATTTCCGTTAGAGACAGAATTATATAGTAGACTAGCTGTGAGCCCGATGCAAATGCATCGGGATTCTAGAACGTGACAATATTATTTGCATTAATAGCATTATTATTACCATTAATAGCATAATTATTAGCATTAATAGCATAATTATTACCATTAATAGCATAATTATTAGCATTAATAGCATTAATAGCAATATTATTTGCATTAATACCATTATGATTAACATTAATAGCATAATTATTAGCATTAATAGCATAAATATTAGCATTAATAGCATAATTATTAGCATTAATAGTATTAATATTAGCATTAATAGCATAATTATTAGCATTAATAGCATAAATATTAGCATTAATAGCATAATTATTAACATTAATAGCATTAATAATAGCATTAATAGCAATAGTATTTGCATTAATAGCATTATTATTGCCATTAATAGCATAATTATTAGCATTAATAGCATAATTATTAACATTAATAGCATAATTATTAGCATTAATAGCATTAATAGCAATATTATTTGCATTAATACCATTATTATTACCATTAATAGCATAATTATTAGCATTAATAGCATAAATATTAGCATTAATAGCATAATTATTAGCATTAATAGTATAAATATTAGCATTAATAGCATAATTATTAGCATTATTAGCATAAATATTAGCATTAATAGCAATATTATTTGCATTAATAGCATTATTATTACCATTAATAGCATAATTATTAGCATGAATAGCATAATTATTAACATTAATAGCATAATTATTAGCATTAATAGCATTAATAGCAATATTATTTGCATTAATACCATTATGATTACCATTAATAGCATAATTATTAGCATTAATAGCATAAATATTAGCATTAATAGCATAATTATTAACATTAATAACATTAATAATAGCATTAATAGCAATATTATTTGCATTAATAGCATTATTATTACCATTAATAGCATAATTATTAGCATTAATAGCATAATTATTAACATTAATAGCATAATTATTAGCATTAATAGAAATATTATTTGCATTAATACCATTATGATTACCATTAATAGCATAATTATTAGCATTAATAGCATAAATATTAGCATTAATAGCATAATTATTAGCATTAATAGTATAAATATTAGCATTAATAGCATAATTATTAGCATTAATAGCATAAATATTAGCATTAATAGCAATATTATTTGCATTAATAGCATTATTATTACCATTAATAGCATAATTATTAGCATGAATAGCATAATTATTAATATTAATAGCATTAATAATAGCATTAATAGCAATATTATTTGCATTAATAGCATTCTTATTACCATTAATAGCCTAATTATTAGCATTAATAGCATAATAATTAGCATTAATAGCATTAATAATAGAATTAATAGCAATATTATTTGCATTAATAGCATTATTATTACCATTAATACCATAATTATTAGCATTAATAGCATAATTATTAGCATTAATAGCATTATTATTAGCAGTAATAGCATTATTAATAGCATTAATAAAATTAATAATACAATTAATAGCATTTATTTATTTTTTTTATTATTATTTTTTATTTAATTATTTATTATTTTTTATTTATTTTTTTATTATTTTTTAATTATTTTGTAATTATTTTTTTTATTATTAAATTTATTATTTATTTAAAGTGATTAGAAAAAAACACAGTTTTTGCATCCAGTACATTATGGCTGGTTATACCATACCATAAATAATGTATCACCATGTATCAGGTAGTTCTGGAACATATCAGGACATATAATCAAACATGACCGATCGCACAAATTATGTATCAAGGTTATCCCCTAGGGGAAGGAACACGATCCAATGGTCATTTATATGAAAATATTAGTTTTTATTAATCAAAGATTACGCGGTACAGGGGGTGAGAGTGAGGTAGAAAATCAGCATTGATACCACTTAGTTTAACAATATTATAATCTATGTATACTTCCAACATATGACATAGACTCTCCATTAATCATTGGTCAAGGTACACATGATTCTATTCAGGGTAGTGAACCAATTCAATTCTTAATTGATATCTAACAAGGTCTCTTGTATATTATGTATATAGTATATATTACAAACTAGATATCTATAAGAATATGGTTTATAAGGTTTATTTCACATATGGTTCATAAGGCAAAAATGGATGAGGTCGGAAATGGCATATCTTTGTAGTGCCCTACACATGTACCTCACAACTGCTCTCATATTGATGTGGTTACAATTTATCACTATATAATATATACACACCAAAATCAGTTTGCTTTAATAATATGCAATTTAGCAAATCATGCTGTTTTTTGCTGAAAACTGAGAGAAGATCTATTAAATACCACAACAATGAGAGCAGCACGTGTATCACATGAGATTACCACTCAAAATACGCCTGTACAGCCTATATGTGCATAGTTGGTTGCAAAGGTAAATAAAGCACTGCACAAGAAAACAGGGCACCTGTATCTGCAGCATTGATCAATCCCTCATTATATCAGGAGAGGATGCTTGATACCAGCACTTATCTAAACAGGTACTGAACCTTAATGGAATATTTGGTTGATTCCTATTGATCTCTATTTAATGGCAGTGCATATTGGAGCACTGGAACCCTCGGTGGGTGGTTTTTTGTCACATTGATTGATATAGCATCTATCTATGGACGGCAGCAGCAGAGGTCCTCTCCTGATATAATGAGGGGTTGATCAATGCTGCAGATACAGGTGCCCTGTTTTCTTGTGCAGTGCTTTATTTACCTTTGCAACCAACTATGCACATATAGGCTGTACAGGCGTATTTTGAGTGGTAATCTCATGTGATACACGTGCTGCTCTCATTGTTGTGGTATTTAATAGATCTTCTCTCAGTTTTCAGCAAAAAACAGCATGATTTGCTAAATTGCATATTATTAAAGCAAACTGATTTTGGTGTGTATATATTATATAGTGATAAATTGTAACCACATCAATATGAGAGCAGTTGTGAGGTACATGTGTAGGGCACTACAAAGATATGCCATTTCCGACCTCATCCATTTTTGCCTTATGAACCATATGTGAAATAAACCTTATAAACCATATTCTTATAGATATCTAGTTTGTAATATATACTATATACATAATATACAAGAGACCTTGTTAGATATCAATTAAGAATTGAATTGGTTCACTACCCTGAATAGAATCATGTGTACCTTGACCAATGATTAATGGAGAGTCTATGTCATATGTTGGAAGTATACATAGATTATAATATTGTTAAACTAAGTGGTATCAATGCTGATTTTCTACCTCACTCTCACCCCTGTACCGCGTAATCTTTGATTAATAAAAACTAATATTTTATTTAAAGTGAGCCTGAGGCTGAGACCCAGTTCTCCTTCAGGTCCGCTGAAAGGGCTGATATTATTAGCAAATATTTAATTTTTTTATTATTATTTTTATTGAATTATTTATTATTTGTAATTTATTTTTTTATTATTTTTTAATAATTTTTTAATTATTTTTTTATTATTAAATTTATTATTTAGGCTGAGACCCAGTTCTCTTTCAGGTCCGCTGAAAGGGCTGATATAATTAGCATATATTTAATTTTTTTATTATTATTTTTATTGAATTATTTATTATTTTTAATTTATTTTTTTATTATTTTTTAATTATTTTTTAATTATTTTTTTTATTATTAAATTTATTATTTAGGCTGAGACCCAGTTCTCTTTCAGGTCTGCTGAAAGGGCTGATATTATTAGCATATATTTAATTTTGTTATTATTATTTTTATTGAATTATTTATTATTTGTAATTTATTTTTTAATTATTTTTTAATTATTTTTTAATTATTTTTTTTATTATTAAATTTATTATTTAGGCTGAGACCCAGTTCTCTTTCAGGTCCGCTGAAAGGGCTGATATAATTAGCATATATTTAATTTTTTTATTATTATTTTTATTGAATTATTTATGATTTTTAATTTATTTTTTTATTATTTTTTAATTATTTTTTAATTATTTTTTTTATTATTAAATTTATTATTTAGGCTGAGACCCAGTTCTCTTTCAGGTCCGCTGAAAGGGCTGATATTATTAGCATATATTTAATTTTTTTATTATTATTTTTATTGAATTATTTATTATTTTTTATTTATTTTTTTATTATTTTTTAAATATTTTTTAATTATTTTTTTTATTATTAAATTTATTTGTTCCCATTGAAATACATTAGCGGTGTGTCGGCGATTTTATGGCCGCCGACCTGGTTCTATTTGTCGGCCCTAAAATCGTGGACACACCGCTAATGCATGTCTATGGGCAGTGAGCTCGAATTCTGATTGGTCTGCGTCAGCAGAGAGCGACCAATCAGAAATCGGGCGGACTGGCCATAGACATGCATTAGCGGTGTGTCCGCGATTTTAGGGCCGACAAATAGAACCAGGTGGGCGGCCATAAAATCGCCGACACACCGCTAATGTATGTCAATGGGAAATGAGGGGCTCTTCTAATTGGCTGAGGGCAGTAGACAGCGACCAATCAGAAGAGCCCCTCACATCTCATTGAAGTAGAATGGTGGATTTGTCGTCCATTCTATCTTAATGATAAGTGAAGAGGACGTCGGAGCTGGAAGTTGGCGGAAAGAAGACAGAAGATCCCCGGGGCCGGACGAAGAGGCGGAGATGGCGGAAAGAAGAGAGAAGACCCCCGGGGCCGGAGGGAGAGGACGCCTGGCCGGACAGAGGACTTGTGGATCGGATGGACGATCAGATGACTAAGAAGGCATGTAAGTAATCGACGGGGACGTTAGGTTAGGGGACGGCGGGGGCTTCGGGTGTAGGGCTATAGGTGTTAGCGACAGCGGCGGGGGAAAGCGGCGGGGGAAAGCGGCGGGAGCTTAGGAGGCGGCGGGGCTTAGGGGTAGGGGCTTAGGTGTGTCGGGGCGGCGGCGGACGGTAGGGGCTTAGGGGGTAGGGGCTTAGGTGCGGCGGGTAGGGGCTTAGGTGCGGCGGTGCTTAGGGGGTAGGGGCTTAGGTGCGGCGGGGCTTAGGGGGTAGGGGCTTAGGTGCGGCGGGTAGGGGCTTAGGTGCGGCGGTGCTTAGGGGGTAGGGGCTTAGGTGCGGCGGGTCGGGGCTTAGGATGCGGCGGGGCTTAGAGGGTAGGGACTTAGGGGCGGCGGAGTTAGGGGGTAGGAGCTTAGGTGCGGGGTGGCTGTGCGGACATTGCGGGGTGGGTGTGCGGACATGGGGTGGCTGTGCGGACATGGGGGGGCTGTGTGGACGACATGTGGGTGGCTGTGCGGACATGGGGGTGGCTGTGTGGACATGGGGGTGGCTGTGCGGAGATGGGGGGGGCTGTGCGGACATGGGGGGGGCTGTGCAGACATGGGGAGGCTGTGCGGACATGGGGGGGCCGTGCGGACATGGGGGGGGCCGTGCGGACATGGGGGGGGCTGTGCGGACATGGGGGTGGCTGTGCGGACATGGGGGGGCTGTGCGGACATGGGGGGGCTGTGCGGACATGGGGTGGCTGTGCGGACATGGGGGGGCTGTGTGGACGACATGTGGGTGGCTGTGCGGACATGGGGGTGGCTGTGCGGACATGGGGGTGGCTGTGCGGACATGGGGGTGGCTGTACGGAGATGAGGGGGGCTGTGCGGACATGGGGGTGGCTGTGCAGACATGGGGTGGCTGTGCAGACATGGGGGGGGCTGTGCGGACATGGGGTGGCTGTGCGGACATGGGGGGGCTGTGTGGACGACATGTGGGTGGCTGTGCGGACATGGGGGTGGCTGTGCGGAGATGGGGGGGGCTGTGCGGACATGGGGGGGCTGTGCGGACATGGGGGGGGCAGTGCGGACATGGGGTGGCTGTGCGGACATGGGGGGGCTGTGTGGACGACATGTGGGTGGCTGTGCGGACATGGGGGTGGCTGTGTGGACATGGGGGTGGCTGTGTGGACATGGGGGTGGCTGTGCGGACATGGGGGTGGCTGTGTGGACATGGGGGTGGCTGTGCGGAGATGGGGGGGGCTGTGCGGACATGGGGGGGGCTGTGCGGACATGGGGGGGGCTGTGCGGACATGGGGGGGGCGAATTGTGGGTAGCGGGGAGCGGAGGCGGCTGTCAGCGACTCGCAATGGCCGCTTCGCGGCCAGTGCTCGCACTCAGCCAGCGACTCGCAATGGCCTCGCGGCCATTGCTCGCGCAGCATTGGGCGCTTCGCGCCCAATGTTAAATTCGTATCCACATGACCACGCCGGAAGTAGCGCGCGGAGGGGCGCTTTTCCGATTCCCGATTATATAATAGATTTGCAAAAAGAAAGATGGCGGCACTCAGCATTCTAATTTGCAGCTGATTGATTTAATGGAAAAATTACAGCAACAGGTGCATGATACAGGGAGGGAGGTGCACCTCCCTCCCTGTATCATGCTACTGTTGCTGTAATTTTTCCATTAAATCAATCAGTTGCAAATTGGAATGCTGAGTGCTGCCATCTTTCTTTTTTGGATATATTGGCTTGAACTCTGGCTGAGCAACAGGAGATTCCACAGCACGCCACCACTACAGGAGTATATGAGTAACGCTGTTAACAGGTCAGTGCACGGTTTTCATTTCTATGCTTGAATATAGTAGATTTGCAGTGCTTACTAAAAAACTTAAGAATGTCAAGAAAATGGTGGATGGTTATCCTTATTTTGCGATGTTCATGTTTATGATTGCATTTCTACATAAAATTTACTAAAAGTAGCATATTCTAGGCAGGGTATAGATGTCTTATAATAGAAATGGAATAATGTATTTATGTTGGTACCATTTTTAAAGTACATAAAAGTTGTAATTTGCGCAAAATTCTGTATTAAAAGGAATCAACTACTAGGATTTAGTGTTATGTAGCAGGTGACTGATGTGTGCAGCATGTTATTGCTATTTGTTTTTTGTTTTTTATTACTTCCCTGTGGGCATATCTTTTGGCTATAAGCCGAACTCCACCCCGCCCTGTCATCCAAACTTTCATTTTACTTTCACTATCCTCCAGCAACATGATAGTGAAAGTAAAATTAAAGGCTGGATGAGAGGAAGGGGGGTTCAGCTTATAGCCAAAAGACAAGCCCACTTGGGAGTAATAAAAAAAGAAAAAAAAATAGTGATGTCATGCTGCACACATCAAGCACCTGCTGCATAGCACTAAATCCTGGTGGTTGGTTTTAACATGCAACCTTTGACATATTAGTTTCTTTTATAACATTGCATAATTTATCAATGAACTTGCAGAAAATTTAGCACTTCTCACAAAAAATGAATAGACTTAGGCCATTTGACAAATTGGACTCCGGAACTAATTTTGTGACGTGTTCTACCATGCTTGCATTGCGTTGGCATAAACAACACCAACTTTATCATTAAGCTGTTATATTAGATAAATATGAAGTGGGAGGGTTGACGATAGAATGCTAAAGATTTGGACAAATGACACAATTTTTAATAAATTAAAATATTGTTCTCAATGCAGAATTTATATATTGAAGCTAGGTACATGAAGACTTTATAGTATCTCTTCAGTAATTATTCAAAAATATATAGATAAGGGCTTTGTTGAAATATATAACACCAAAAGAATAGAGACAAAATAATGGAATGTTCAGCTCACCCCTTATCATCATGTGTGTATATCCAACTCAAGCATGTAGAGGGCCCAGGTCCAAACCATACTTAAAGACACATCCAAGAGAAAAAATATAGCGAGAGGAATAAAATGTAGTGCAGACATAAAAGCTTATATTTTATTTAGTTAATATAAATCATACATCACCTCCCTTCCTTCCTAAAAACTAAAGCATTCCAACAACATAGCCATATTCATGGTTATGGCTAAGATAAAGATCATGCTGGAATTTATAGTTCACAATAGGCTGGCTTTCTAGCTCCACCCTGGTTCTGGTTCAGTTTGATTAGTCTCTCATTAGGTACAGGTGTATATATGAATAGGATATGAATAGTTTCTTCAGACCAATATGACAGTGTGAGTTATATATCTAGAAGACAAAAAAAAAGAGAGGCAGGGTTTCATGCATATTGTTCCTTATACTAGACAACATGAAGAGTAAAAGACACAACAATATGTGTCAAAATAAACAATATATACCAAAATGTGAGTCATGTTAGGCATCATCTGGGTAATAAATGGTCGGCACAACAAAGTAGTAAAAAAATCCAAATAAAGGTATTGATGCTTGAGCATGCACAAACTGGTAATCTTTACAACTAATAATCCAAAAATACAATATATCAATTTATTATCTTATATATATATATATATATATATATATATATAGATACTAGCTGTAGTACCCGGCTACGCCCGGGTTAATAAATAACGGATGTTAGCTATAACAAAATAGAATTTGAATATGTCCCGTAAGAAAATAGAAGCTGAGCTGTGATTGATTGCTATAGGCAGCCTAATAAATCTCCAGCCAACAGTAAACCCTCCCCCTGGCCGGGCAGTATATGTTACCTCACACATACACATAATAGATAGCTCATGTGACTGACATCTGCCTTAATTCCCTATATGGCACATGTGTTGCACATTGGCTGTTGTTAATCAGATGTTTATGTTTGGAAATTAAAGATTGCACACGTATGAGGCGAGTTGTGTAAGGTGATTTGTGCACATCTGTGTCTGTCTGTGTGGTGTGGTGTCCCTGGGGTGTGTGTATGTGTGTTTCCCTGTGGGGTGAGTGCATGTGTCCCTATAGGGTGTGTATGTGTGTCTGTCCCTGTGGGGGGGTCTGTGTGGTGTGTGTCTCTGTTGTGTGTGTCTCTTTGTGGTGTGTTTGTGTGTGTCCCTGTGGAGTGAGTGCATGTGTCCCTATAGGGTGTGCATGTGTGTGTGTCCCTGTGGGGGGGGGTCTGTGTAGTGTGTGTGTGTGCGTGTGTGTATCTGTGTTGTGTGTGTCTCTTTGTGGTGTGTTTATGTGTGTTCCTGTGGGGTGAGTGCATGTGTCCCCTATAGGGTGTGTATGTGTGTGTCCCTGTGGGGGGGGGGTCTGTGTGTGGTGTGTGTGTCTCTTTGTGGTGTGTGTGTCCCTGTGGGGTGAGTGCATGTGTCCCCGTGGGGTGTGTATGTGTGTATGTCCCTGTGGTGTGTCCCTGTGGGGTGAGTGCATGTGTCCCTATAGGGTGTGTATGTGTGTGTCCCTGTGGGGGGGTCTGTGTGTGGTGTGTATGCCTCTTTGTGGTGTGTGTGTGTCCCTGTGGGGTGAGTGCATGTGTCCCTATATGGTGGCTATGTGTGTGTCCCCCTGTGGGGGGGGTCTGTGTGGTGTGTGCTGTTGTGGTGTGTGTTTTCCTGTGGGGTGAGTGCATGTGTCGCTATAGGGTGTGTGTGTCCCCGTGGGTGTGTGTGTGTCTGTGTTGTGTGTCTTTGTGGTGTGTGTGTATTTGTATGGGTGCGTGGTGAGTATCCAATGTTGGGGCTGCACCTTAGCAACTATATACTTGCTGTTACTCTCTGTGTGCGTGTGGTGTGTATACATGTCCTCGTGCATGGTGAATATCTCATGTTGGGGCCCCACCTTAGTGACTATATGCTGGTATATGCTGTTAGTCTTTGGCGCTATCATTAAGCCCCTCTCATTCACAACTGTCAACTGGTAACTGTCACTTTTTCCCCATTATGTAGATGGGGGCAAAATTGTTTGGTGAATTGGAATGCGCGGGGTTAAAATTTCGCCTCACAACATAGCCTATGACGCTTTCGGGATCCAGATGTGTAACTGTGCAAAATTTTGTGGCTGTAGTTGCGACGGTGTAGATGCCAATCCCGGATATACATACATACACACACACACACACATACATACATACACACATTCAGCTTTATATATTAGATACTAGATGGCGGCCCGATTCTAAAGAATCGGGTAGTCTAGAATCGATATATAGTTTATTTACTAATAGTTAGGGGAGTGCGGTGAAATTAATTGTGTGTATACAGGTGGCTCAGTGGGTAGCAGAGTATACGGTGGCTCAGTGTTTAGCACTGCGCGGTGGCTCAGTGGTTAGCACTGCGCCGTTGCTCAGTGGTTAGCACTGCAACGTGGCTCATTGGTTAGCACTGAGTGCGGTGGCTCAGTGGTTAGCACTGAGTGCGGTGGCTTAGTGGTTAGCACTGAGTGCGGTGGCTTAGTGTTAGCACTGAGTGCGATGGCTGGAGGGGTGAGGAAAGTGGAGGCTGGAGGGGTGAGGAAAGCGGAGGCTGTAGGGGTGAGGACGGGTGAGGCGGGCAGAAGCGAGCAGAGGACGGGCAGAGGCTGCAGCGGCCGCGGGCAGAGGCAGGAGCAGGCGGGGGCTGAGGCACGTAGTGTATTTGAAATATGGCGGCATAGCGGCCGCCGGTATTCTGTATTCTGATTGGTCGGCGCGCTGAACACGGCGACCAATCAGAATAGCGGCGCGCTTTATGGCGCCATACTTCAAATACATTGTACTCAGAGTATTTCAAATATGGCGGCATAGCGCGCGGCGCTAGTCTGATTGGTTGGCGCCTTCAGCGTGCCACTATTCTGATACAGCGCGCCACTATTCTGATTGGTCGGCGCGCTCAACGCGGCGACCAATCAGAATAGCGCCGCGCTCTATGGCGCGATACTTCAAATACACTGTACTCAGTGCTTTTCAAATATGGCACCATAGAGCGCGGCGCTATTCTGATTGGTCGCCGCGTTGAGCGCGCCGACCAATCAGAATAGTGGCGGGTTCTATGCCGCCATATTTGAAATACACTGAGTACAGTGTATTTGAAGTATGGTGCCATAGAGCGCGGCGCTATTCTGATTGGTTGGCGCCTTCAGCGCGCCGACCAATCAGAATAGCGGCGGGTTCTATGCCGCCATATTTGAATACACTGAGTACAGTATATTTGAAGTATGGCGCCATACAGCACGCCACTATTCTGATTGGTCGCTGCGTTCAGCGCGCCGACCAATCAGAATAGCGGCGCGCTGTATGGCGCCATCCTTCAAATACAGTGTACTGAGTGTCTTTTAAATATTGCGGCATTGATCGCGCCGCTATTCTGATTGGTCGGCGCCTTCAGTGGGCTGACCAATCAGAATAGCGGGGGCGCTGTGGCGCCATATTTCAAATAAACTGAGTACAGTGTATTTGAAGGATGGCGCCCATAAATTCGCAGCGCTATTCAGATTGGTCACCGGCAGCCGCGAGCGGGGATCTCGGTGCCGGGCATATCGGCGGTTCAGCTCCGGGGAGCCGCGAGGCAGCTGGGATTTGCCCGGCAGTGGTGCCGCAATTCTGATTGGTCGCTCGGTTATGAGCGACCAATCAGATTCAAGCGGCGGCATGGCGCCATGTTTCAAAATCTAAAAAATGTAAAAGATGGCGGCGCTCTTCTCATTGGTCGGCGCTAGGCGCGAGCGACCAATGAGAAGAGTGGGGCGGGGCAAGGCGCCATATTTGAAATCCAGCGGGAATTTTGGGATTTAAAATATGGCGCCGTGGCCCGCCCCACTCTTCTCATTGGTCGGTCGCGCCTGACGGCGACCAATGAGAAGAGCGCCGAGACACACACTTTACATTTTTTTTTTCCCTTCTTAGCTTTTAAAAGATGGCGCTTTGCCGCGGCTTGAATCTGATTGGTCGCTCGCAAGCGAGCGACCAATCAAAATTGCGGCAGCGGTACAGGGCAAATCCCGGCTGGACTCGCGGCTCCCCGGAGCTGAACCGCGGATCTGCCCGGCACGGAGATCCCCGGCTCAGCTCCCGGCTACCTCGCGGCTGCTCCGGAGATAAATGTTCGCCGGTGGTCGGCCCTAAGCGCAGCGGACCTTCCTGAGGTCCGCTCCGCTTAGGGCCGCCATCTTGGTCCACCCTGAGCGGGTGTAGTAAACGCTGGTGACGTCACTTATCTCCGGACATTTATCTCCGGACATTTTATCTCCGGACAAAGCCACGGAAGTTGGCTTTTGGCCGGAAATAGAATTCTAGGCAATTATCTAATAGATATTTATTTCAAATTACATCTTCATTAATAATTGCAGTGTTTCAATCCCTTCTGTATTACCATTGCTGTGTACCCTTCCTATCACTACGGTTATGTGCTATCTAATACTGGTATATTAAAAAACTTTCTAAAAAGTGCAATCTGAAAAAAATATGTTTTTCTATCTTGAGCAGGTAGTAAATCCAAGGAGGTACGGCATATGTTATAGCTATTGTGAGATACACACAGGATTATATAAAGTGAAATTCCCTGATATATAGTTCGAAAGACAATAAGAAGCATGAAATAAATGACATTGCTGCTACGATTTCAAAGGACTGCTCTAATAAGATGAGAGGAGAGAAACCACATTTTTAATACAGATTGGTGCTGTAAATGTTAAAACAGAAGCATAAGACATGCAAGAGACTTTGATTGTGCCTGCAACCTATTTTTAATACTCAAAGACAGACAATTATGGCTATTGTAGCATGGTGTCTAGTCAAATGTTATATCCCATATTACTCCTGGTATCCAAATTAAGATTCCAATAGGACTCCTTATTGGGTAATTTGCACTTAAAGTCCCCACCTCAAATAGATTTGAGCACTTTTTCTATGGTACAGAATGTTAGCAGTGATGTATTACCTTGATTTGATCTGTAAGAAATGCCTAGAGACAGCTGATATTTCTACCATAAGAAACCCGCTGGAGTTGGAATTATGGTATCTGTTTCAGATTTTAACTGTATTAATTATACAGCCTATATATTGAAGGTTGCAAGCATTACATTTGGTAAGATAAATCATTCCAAAAGAGTTACAATTCATAAAGCTATTAATGTCAAGATCGACCGGTGGATGTTGATGTAAAGTTTTATATTTATTTACATTGCAAACTAGGCACACATTGTGTCTAGAGACGAGCAAATCTTTTGAAGTTTGGTTTGATTTGGTTAACTTCTAAAAGTTCACCGACTAGTTTGGTGAAAAGTTTTGGCAAACCTTCTGAACCCATTAAAGTTAATAAGAGGCAAAATCAAAAACACCCTCAAAAGGGCCCAAGGGCTGCTTAAACTGCTTTACAGTGGAGCTCCGTTTTTTTGGCGCAGCCATTAGCTTCCTAGACTATTAAATTTACCAGTCTTCAGTGCAGCTGTCACCCTGCTTCTGGCCCACTCATTAACCTCATATATATTCACTGCTTCCTCCTGTGATTGATCAAAGTCAAACTTTGCCCTGTCCACCCTCTTTGCCGTGTCGTGACTGTTGCCAGTATGGCAATCATACTGGCATCAGATTATTGTAAATATAAATAAATAATTGAAAAAATTGACGTGGAATCCCCAACAATTTTGATACCTGCCAAGACAAAACAAACTAGGAATTGGTATTCTCACCCTGGGTTAGTACATAGTTATTACTTCCCCCACATGGTAAGAATAGCAGCCCACAGCCGCTCCAGAATTTGGCACATTCATTAGAAGCACCATATTCTAGAGCTTTGTCCAGACTCTTTCCGTTGCCCTGGTGTAGTGTAAATGAGGTAATAAGAGTAGTTAATGATAGCTGAGTGTTGACAGCTATCAACAAGTTCAGATTATCTGACAGGGTGCACCTCACCACTGACAGTGGAACGAGCAAACATGGCCAGGGCGGTTACATCTTGCTGACTGGGTACTAGGTGACTCCGCTGCGTGGCCAGGTTGGGAAGGGGTTGCTCCACAAGTCTTGAAATCCCCAAAACCTTTGGGAAAAACCTCTGTAGCTACCTTTTCATCCACTGTAACCTCCTCTTGGGCTTTCAGCTGCACCCTCAATCTCTCCCTTAATGTTCCAGCAGTCCAGAGTGAATCCCCACCTCCGTAATGCGCAGGTAACCCTAAAAATTTCCCTGATTATTTAGGGCAAAAACACTCGCCAGAAGACCTAAACTTAAAAGAGTGTTCCCAACCTTTGGGTCTATCGGCTTGTGTTAAGCTTCAGACTTTTTTGTTAAGATTTCTGGAGTTTGCGGGTGTTTTTGACACTTTTAGAGTATGAATTTTAAAAACAGTGTCAGATGTGGCAACAGCTGTGAAGTCCAGGAAGCTTACAATGCATTAAAACATCCGTTTAATAGAACTAAATATATATCTATATATAGATCTTGTTTTCCACTGTAATTTTTATTATTATATTATTATTATTATAATTATTAATTATTTTTTGGAGGGAAAAGCAAACCTTTATCATTGCAGAGGGTCAGCAGCAGGCAAGGCTATCTCATTTACAGTTATGTTATAGCTATTGATATAAAATAGCATATGACCATTATATGTTTAACATATAACCCCGGCAAAAATTCTGGAATCACATGGCTCGGAGGATGCCCATTCAGTTATTTAATTTTGTAGAAAAAAAGCAGATCACAGACACGGCACAAAACTAAATTCATTTCAAATGGTAACTCTCTGCCTTGATGAAACACTAAAAGAAATCTTGAAAAAACAATGTGCTAGCCAGTAACGATTACTTTTGTAGACCAAGCAGGGTAAAAATTATGTAATCACTCAATTCTGAGGAAAAAATTCTGGAATCACCCTGTAAATTTTCATTCCCAAAACTAACACCTGCATCAAATAAGATCTGCTTGTTAGTCTGCATCTAAAAAGAGTGATCACACCTTGGAGACCTGTTGCACCAAGTGGACTGACATGAATCATGGCTCCAACATGACAGATGTCAATTGAAACAAAGGAGCGGATTATCAAACTCTAAAAAGAGGGTAAATCAACACGCAATGTTGCAAAAGATGTTGCTTGTTCACAGTCAGCTCTGTCTAAAATCTGGTCCAAATACAAACAACTATGGGAAAGTTGTTAAAGTGAAACATGCTGATAGACCAAGAAAGATATCAAAGAGTAATACCAGAAACTTAAAGCAATATGTCTCCAAAACAGGAAATGCAAAACAAAACAAATGAGGAACGAATGGGAGGAAACTGAAGTCAATGTCTGTGACCGAACTGTAAGAAATCGCCTAAAGGAAATAGGATTTAGATACAGAAAAGCTAAACAAAAGCCATCATTAATACCTAAACAGAAAATAGCAAGGTTACAATGGGCTAAGGAAAAGCAATCGTGAACTGTGGATGACTGGATGAAATTCATATTCAGTGATGAATCGCGAATCTGCATTGGGCAAGGTGATGATGCTGGAACTTTTGTTTGGTGTCATTCCAATGAGATTTATAAAGATGACTGCCTGAGGAGAACATGCAAAATCCATAGTCATTGATAATATGGAACTACATGTCAGGTAAAATGGGGAGATTGCTGTCATTACATCTTAAATAAATGCCCAAGTTTGCATTGAAATTTTGGACACTTTTCTTATCCCACCAATTGAAAGGATGTTTGGGGATGATGAAATAATTTATCAAGATGATAATGCATCCTGCCATAAACCAAAAACTGTGAAAACATTCCTTGAAGGTTAATGTCATGGCCTGCAAATAGTCCGGATCTCAATCCAATTGAAAATCTTTGATTGAAATTGAAGAAAATGGTCCATGACAAGGCTCCAACCTGTAAAGCTGATCTGGCAACAGCAATCAGAGAAAGTTGGATCCAGATTGATGATGAGTACTGTTTGTCACTCATTAAATCAATGCCTCAGAGACTGCAGGCTGTTATAAAAGCCAGAGGTGGTGCAACAAAATGCTAGTAATGTATTTGAGTGTTGTTTTGTTTGTTTGTCATGATTCTATACTTTTTTCCTCAGTATTGAGTGATTCCATAATGTTTTCCTCTGCTTGGTCTACAAAAGTAACCGTTACTGACTAGCACATTTTTTTTCAAGATTTATTTTAGTGTTTCTTCAAGGCAGATAGTTGCCATTTGAAATACTTTAGTTTTGTGCCATGTCTGTGATCTGCTTTTTTTCTACAAAATTAAACAACTGAATGGACATCCTCCGAGCCAGGCGATTCCATAACTTTTTTCAGGGGTTGTACATGGTCTTATAGGTCTATTTACACTACTGAAACATCAGACTATGGATATTGCTTCTAGAAAATGTGCAATCACTTTATTTACTTTCATTCTATTCATTTACAATACAGATATTTTTGGCATGTGCACAAGTGTGTTATATGTATCATTAATATTGAACTTGTCCTTGCATTGCTGCCCACTAGCCTTATTAAGCATTCCAGATGAATTGATGTAAAGCTGAATAAACTTATTTGTTTTCATTATTTCTCCTCCAAATATGTTAGGCTTTAATATTCAAAACAAGAAAAAGCTGTGGCACTCATCCTAATGTGTACTGGTGCACTCTGAAACACTACAGAATGTAACAAAAAGTCAGCTACCCTCAATGCTAAGTCATGTTTATTTAGGATTAACTAACCACTCCACCCAACCACAAGCTCAGGTGTTACCTGTGGCATTGGGAATGGGATTTGTAAGTCAGATATCCTTTGCAACCCAGCCCATTGAGGGGTTAATGAGAAGCTAGGCAACAAGACTGTGCAAACAATAATATACTGCAAGTGATTGTTTGTGTACTGGCACTGGAAGAGTCGGGCCCCTAGGCAAAACAAAGAAGCATTACTGCAGAGCATGGCACTATCTTGGCAGTGCCAGTACAATGCAGCTACACTCTGCCATACTTAGTTTTTGCTACCATGTGCCTGCAGTATGCAGTTTGGCTATATGGATCCACCACAAAATATGATTATATTCAATCTACTGGAGTTTGCCTTAAAGGAGTATTCACCTAGGCTGTTTAGCCTAATGTGCAGCTGGTAAAGGGACCGGAGAGGTGCCGTGTGTCCTCTCTCCAGGAATTTATACAAGTGATACCGTTTAGTTGTGTGGTTCCTAGCGCAAATATACCACCTTTTTGGTATTCAATTCTTAGCTGTCAACAATCAGTCAGAACATCTTTATTATTTACCCTACGTAGAGATGTTTATTTGACAATTAAACTTGTATATAAAAATAAAAATAAATTTGTACAATATGTGCAGTAATTTCCTGATAGAATTTACATTAAAATTCCCACCAGATAACACCATAGGACAAAAGAAGTCACATTAACAAAAGCCCTAAGGGTACCGTCACACTTGGTGATGCACCAGCGATCTCGACAGCGATCCAGCCTGTAGGAATCGGTGGTGCTTTGCTGTTGGGATCGCTGGTGAGATGTCAAACAGTAAGATCTCACCCTCGAAGCAACAATCTGGAATGATACAGAGGTTGTTGGGACCCTGTTTCTCAGACCTGTAGTATTGAGATCATTGGTCTGTCAAACACAGCCATGCATGCTACCCAGCGGGAGCCTGACGACCAAAAAATGGTCCAGAACGGTTTGTAAAGAGCAGCGATCTCACAGCAGGGGCCTGATCGCTGCTAAGTTTCACACAAAGCGAGATCGCTGTTGAGGTCGCTATTAAGTCATGAAATTTGAGACTCAGCAGCGATCTCGCTAGTGATCTTGTTTAGTGTGACGTGGCTTAAGAGGGTACGTAACCATAAACCAACAGGCCACATGCTGAAATTAGCCTAGAAATTAGCCTTGTAATTAGCCTTGGGATAACAATAAGTGTAAATTTGTTTCATTACAGATAAATGATGTATATCTAATCAAGATGTCACAGGAGTGGAAATATTTATAAGGAAATAAGAATTTTAATGTAAAATCTATCAGGAAAATTGCTGCACGTATTGTACAAATTTATTTGTATTTTTATATACAATTTTAATTGTCAAATAAACATCCCTAAGTAGGGTAAATAATAAAGGTGTTCTTAACTGATTGTTGACATCTAAGAATTGAATACCAAAAAGGTGGTATATTTGCGCTAGGAACCACACCATTCAAATGGTAACACCGCAAAATATGCCTGCTCTGGAGGATGTCATCTTCATCACCACCCCAAGGGCACAGGATGCTTCAGTAGCACCAGAACTGGAACAGCCCGGACAGGACATAGACACATATATGACCTGGAGCACCACCACGCTACCCACATTAGGCCTCATATGCAGCGAGGTCCAGATCCAGTGCTGGGCTTGAATGCCAAAAGAGGACGTAAAAAGTTCACAGTCAGGAATCCGCAAATCCAGGATCAGGAGTAAATTCAGGATGATGAGGAGGCCGAGGAAGATGAGGAAGAGGAGCAGGTTGAATAGGCAGATGGCCTTTTTCCCAGCTGTGTTAGCACCCTCAACAAAGGTCTTTAACTGGAAGAATACCATGTGGGGACCACTACAACCTTCAAGAAACTATCCGATACGGCATGAAGCACTCTGTCAAGTCTTCTTTCCTGAGGAGATTCAGCTTGTGGCTGCTTTTGCTCAAGAGTGGCTGCAAGGGCCTAAGGCCAATCACTTCAACAACCATTGTACCAAAGGCAAAGTGGTGGCATTCTTCCAAGATAGGGGGTTGTGCTATCTAACCAAAACAGGCACTGGGCATCAGTGCTACATCAACCGATCCACCCTGCTACGTGACCATCTTCCCAAAAGACACCGCACAATCTTATTTAGGGAGTAGGTCACCTTCTTGAAGGTGATGGGCAGTAAGAGATGGTTCGCAGTTGGTGTAAGTTGGGCTGCCGCTGCCTACAATTTTGAAAAGTGGCAGCAGGATGCCAACTGGAAGAGAATGTGGAATCGGGTGGAGGACAGTCCTCTGTTGGTTACCCAGCCAACTGAGCCTAAACCCACAGGGGCCATCAAACCTTAAGGGCATGTCTGCGTTGCCAAGTTGCTATCTCTCTCCCAGAGGGGGCGGTCATCTCCTAATTCCTCCATAGTCTTCTCCAGCAGTGACCATGATGGGTGAGCTGGTGGCAGGTGGTGGCAGAGAATGGCCCTGGAGCAGTAGCTCCTTCGACCCCCTGAGACCGTCCAGCAGTGGATTACCATGAGGAAAGGCCATCTTCATTCCGGGCAGCATTCAAAAAGCTGCTCAAGTCTTTTTACTCTTAATAAAGAGAGGACTGACCTAAAAAGAAATGTTGTTGGCTTGCTGACCCATCTCTTAGTTGGGACTTTGTCTGAAAAAGGACTATTTTTACTTCTTCAAAAGGTGAGACCTGTTTTTTCTAAAGTAGAGACTTCAATTTCACAGTGAGATTCTTCAAAGCTTTAGATCTTTGAAGTCACATCCTACTTAGTCAATTACATTTTCCATCACTTTTCAATAAACATCCATAGTTAATTAGCCAAGAATTTACAGGCATTTTAATTTCCATGGGACATGGAGGATGAGTTAACCAGATGTTTTTTGACATATTTTAGGGTAATTTTACTTTTCTGTTGCTACTGGGAATATTGTTAACCCATATGTCTCTCGTTCCTTCTCTTGTTCTGTGACATGCTCATTGAGCTTGCCAGGTGGGCCACCCAGTTTATGCTGCCTCTACAACTGCTGATCTTAAATTTCAGCAAGAAAGAAGGAAATAACTTTAAAGCTATCATACCATATTAAATGCATTTAGGTTAAGTTACAATTATGAGTATTTGGTGAGGCCGGCTTCACACTGCGGTGTGATTAGGTCCGGGGCTGTTTAATGTGATTCGGACAGCCCCGGGCCCGATTTGCAAACAGAACTGTAGGGCAAATATGCCCTCCACTCCGGTTGGCAGCCGGATGCCGCTGAGAGATGGTGATGCTGACGTTTAGCAGCGTTCGCTGCTAAACTTCAGCCGCTGGTGTCCGGTTCCCGGATCCTCTCAGGTCCTCTCTGGATCTGGGCAATCCAGCGCCATAGACTCCCATGTTAGGGAGCACCGGTTCGCCCTGGATCCGAATTGGGCAGATTTTTTCGCCACGGATACAAAAATGTTGCAAGCAAATCTGAATTCACCCAGATCCTCCCAGACAGATGGAAACCGGATGGCAGATAGCTGCCATCCATTTCAATCTAGCCCCATAGGGCTGCATTACAGCAATATTGGGTTTACACCGGACAGCCCCAGACCTGATTCTACCGTGGTGTGAAGCCGGCCTGAGTCTTTGATGTTGCAGAATTTCTACAGCCTTTCTGAATCTATGAATTAGGATGACGGTGAAGCAGAAGTCCAGTGTGGGTGATGTCCATACAAAATAACTTTTATTCCAATTTCATTACAAACACATAAGTCCAGACTCCATCTTTATATCCAGAGACACAATAACGGGTATTTGCTACCATTGATAGTCAGATGCTTAGTATACTGCATTTAACATCATACATGTTTCAGCGGATGTGCCGCCTTAATCATTGTGTATTCACAATAATTAAGGCGGCATGTCCGCTGAAATGCATATGATTTTAAATGCGCTATAAGCCTGTGACTGTCAATGGTAGGAAACACACGTTTTTGTGTCTCTGGATATAAAGATGGACTCTGGACTTACGTGTTTGAAATGAAATTGGAATAAAAGTTATTTTATATGGACATCACCCACACTGGACTTCTGCTTCACCGTCATACTACTTGATTTGTGCAGTGGGACTGGAAAGAAGGTGAGCTGATCTTTGTTGCTTCTTTTCTATTACCGTATATACTCGTGTATAAGCCGAGTTTTTCAGCCCAAAATTTGGGCTGAAAAGTCTCCCCCTCGGCTTATACACGAGTCAATACGGGGGGGGGCTGTGTCCGGGGCTGTGGAGGCTGGAGGAGGCGAGGGGAGGCTGCTGTATGAGCGGCCCCGTCACGTGGGGCCGCTCATTAAATATGCACTGCTTCCCCCTGTCAATCAGCGGCAGGGGGAACCAGTGCATATAGCCCCCAAATGCTGGCACTCGCCCCCCCTTGTAAGGGCCCCCCCCCCGGGATGGTTATATTACCATTCCGGACTTCTGATCCGCGCCGTCCTCGGTGCTTCATCCGCGCTGCTTCATCCTCGCTGCTCCGTCCGTCTTCTACATCCGGATCTCCGGCCGTCGCAGGCATATGACGTCATCGCGCGGCCGGGGATCCCGGATGTAGAAGACGGACGGAGCAGCGAGGATGAAGCAGCGAGGATGAAGCACCGAGGAGCGGCGCGGATCAGAAGTCCGGAATGGTAAGAGAAGCGGGGGGACCCTTGCAAGGGGGGGCGAGTGCCAGCATTTGGGGGCTGCTGGGGACCCCCAGGGGCTGCTGGGGACCCCCTGGGGGCTGCTGTGTACCCCCTGGGGGCTGCTGGGGACCCCCAGGGGGCTGCTGTGTACCCCCTGGGGGCTGCTGTTGTACCCCCTGGGGGCTGCTGGACCCCAGGGGGCTGCTGTGTACCCCCGGGGGCCCCGCTGGGGACCCCCAGGGGGCTGCTGTGTACCCCCTGGGGCTGCTGGGGACCCCCAGGGGCTGCTGTGTACCCCCTGGGGGCTGCTGGGGACCCCCAGGGGGCTGCTGTGTACCCCCTGGGGGCTGCTGGGGACCCCCAGGGGGCTGCTGTGTACCCCCTGGGGGCTGCTGTGTACCCCCTGGGGGCTGCTGGGGACCCCAGGGGGCTGCTGTGTACCCCTGGGGGCTGCTGTGTACCCCAGGGGCTGCTGGGTACCTCCTGGGGTGCTGCTATATGTACCCCTGGGGGCCTGCTGTATACCACTGGGGCTGCTGTGTACTACCACTGGGGCTGCTGTTACTACCACTGGGGCTGCTGTATACTACCACTGGGGCTGCTGTATACTACCACTGGGGCTGCTTGTTATACTCACTGGGGCTGCTGTATACTACCACTGGGCTGCTGTCTATGGGCTGTATACTACCACTGGGGCTGCTGTATACTACCACTGGGGCTGCTGTATACTACCACTGGGGCTGCTGTATACTACCACTGGGGCTGCTGTATACTACCACTGGGCTGCTGTATACTACCACTGGGGCTGCTGTTACTACCACTGGGCTGCTGTATACTACCACTGGGGCTGCTGTATACTACCACTGGGGCTGCTGTATACTACCACTGGGGCCTGTATACTACCACTGAGGGTTGGCCTGTATACCACACTGCTGGGGGCTGTGTACCTGTGCTGGGGTCTACCCTCGGCTTATACACGAGTCAATAGGTTTTTCAGATTTTTGGGGCAAAAGTAGGGGGTCGGCTTATACACGGGTCGGCTTATACACGAGTATATACGGTAATTAGGATGCTTTTATTTTTTAGTAGCATTTCTGCATTTGTTTTTTATTACATTTTTGATGATGCACTTTTTTTTTTCAAGTTTCTTTTTTTTTATTTTTTTTAAACTGCATTGTTTTAGATAATTCCCAATATTTGTTTTTAGCAAAACTTTATTCATACAATCATTTTAGGTCTATATGTGTTTTTGTGCATTTTCGCTACACTAATAAACAAAGTCACATTTTTAGCTGTTTTTTTTTACTGCAAGAAAGTGAAGATTTCATACAATAGTGTGTACTACTCCCTTTAGAGGAGAGCACAAACAGGCTATAACCAGAGTAGAAAGAGAAGTGGGAGGCCCCACTGCACAACTGAACAACAAGATGGGTACATTACAGTCTCTATTTTGAGAAATTGACGCCTCACAGCTCCTCATCTGGCAGCTTCATTAAATAGTACCCCCCAAATGTCTGTAATGCTGTAATTGCTGCAAAGGGAGCTTTACTTTGACGAAAGCAAAGTTTTAAGGAGAAAATTATTTCAAATAAAAACCATTATTTCTAACCTTTTCAATGTCTGGACTATATTTTCTATTCATTATGCAACTCATTTGATATACTTTCATTTGAGTTTTCATGGAAAAACAAAATTGTCCGGGTGACCCCAAACTTTTGAACAGTAGTGTATATATACAGTCATGGCCAAAAGTTTTGAGAATGACACCAAAATTATATTTTCACATGAACTGCTGCCCTCTGGTTTTTATTTGTGTTTGTCTGATGTTTAAATCACATACAGAAATATAATTGCAATCATATTATGAGTACCAAAAGGTTATATTGACAGTTAGTATGAGTTAATGCAGCTAGTCAATATTTGCAGTGTTGACCTTTTCTTGAGGACCTCTGCAATCCTCCCTAGCATGCTCTCAATCAACTTCTGGACCAAACCCTGACTGATAGCAGTCCATTCTTGCATAATCAATGCTTGCATTTTGCCAGAATTTGTTGGTTTTTGTTTGTCCACCCGTCTCTTGATCATTGACCACAAGTTCTCAATGGGATAAAGATCTGGGGAGTTTCCAGGCCCTGGACCCAAAATCTCTATGTTTTGTTCCCTGAGCCATTTAGTTTCATCTTTGCTTTATGGCAAGGTGCTCCATCATGCTGGAAAAGGCATTGTTGGGCGCCAAACTGCTCTTGGACGGTTGGGAGAAGTTGCTCTTGGAGGACATTCTGGTACCATTCTTTATTCATGGCTGTGTTTTTAGGCAAGACTGTGAGTGAGCTGATTCCCTTGGCTGAGAAGCAATCCCACACATGAATGGTTTCAGGATGCTTTACAGTTGGCATGAGACAAGACTGGTGGTAGCGCTCATCTCTTTTTCTCTGAATAAGCTGTTTTCCAGATGTCCCAAAAAATCGAAAAGGGGATTCATGAGAGAAAATGACTTTACCCCAGTCCTCAGCAGTCCACTCCCTGTCCCTTGTGCAGAATATCAGTCGGTCCCTGATGTTTTTTCTGGAGAGAAGTGGCTTCTTTGCTGCCCTCCTTGAAACCAGGCCTTGCTCAAAGAGTCTCCGCCTCACAGTGCGTGCAGAAGCACTCACACCAGCCTGCTGCCATTGCTGAACAAGCTCGGCACTGCTGGTAGTCCGATCCCGCAGCTGAAACAGTTTTAAGATATGGTCCTGGCGCTTGCTGGTCTTTCTTGGGCGCCCTGGAGCCTTTTTGACAACAATGGAAGCTCTCTCCTTGAAGTTCTTAATGATGCGATAGATTGTTGACTGAGGTGCAATCTTTCTAGCTGCGATACTCTTCCCTGTTAGGCCATTTTTGTGCAGTGCTATGATGGCTGCACGTGTTTCTTTAGAGATAACCATGGTTAACTGAAGAGAAACAATGATACCAAGCACCAGCCTCCTTTTAAAGTGTCCAGTGGTGTCATTCTTACTTAATCATGACTGATTGTTCGCCAGCCCTGTCCTCATCAACACCCACACCTGTGTTAATGGAACAATCACTAAAACGATGTTAGCTGCTCCTTTTAAGGCAGGACTGCAATGATGTTGAAATGTGTTTTGGGGTTAAAGTTCATTTTCTAGGCAAATATTGACTTAGCAAGTAATTGCTGTTAAGCTGATCACTCTTTATGACATTCTGGAGTATATGCAAATTGCCATTAGAAAAACTGAAGCAGTAGACTTTGTTAAAATTAATATTTGTATCATTCTCAAAACTTTTGGCCATGACTGTACTGTATATGTATATATACAGTGTGGTCCATTTATATGGATGCACCTAAATAAAATGGGAATGGTTGGTGATATCAGCTTATTGTTTGTGGCACATTAGTATATTGGAGGGGGAAAACTGTTCCAATTGGGTTGTGACCATGGTGGCCATTTTGAATTCGACCTGTTTGAATCCAACTTTATTTTTTCAATGGGAAGAGGGTCATGTGACACATCAAACTTGTTGAGAATTGAATAAGAAAAACAATGGTGTTCTTGGTTTTAACATAACTGTTTTCTTTCATGAGTTCTTAAAAGTTTATGACCACTTATAAAATGTGTTCAAAGTGCTGCCCATTATGTTGGATTGTCAATGCAACCCTCTTCTCCCACTCTTGACAGACTGATAGCAACACTGCAGAAGAAATGCTAGCGCAGGCTTCCAGTATCCATTTTTTCAGATGCTGCACATCTCGTATCTTCACAGCAAAGATAATTGCCTTCAGATGAGTGATGAAGCAAACGGGGGGAGCGATGAGGGGGCATCATAGAGCGGGGAGTGCAAAACAGAGCAGGAAAGCCGACGGTGAAGTCTCACTGCTGTCTTTCCCGTCGGTTATTTCAAATGATCAGCTGATGCACATCAGCTGTTCATTTGAAGTAGCCACGGTGCTGTGAGGATTCATGTGATTTCATGCAGCACTGCAGACGCTGGCGGACATTGCCGAGCGACAGGCAATGCAGTGGATAATACCGGAAGTTAATGACTTCCGGTTTATTCACTGCTCTGTCGGTGCTCGGGAATCTCCGCAGGCGTCGGCAGAGTTCAGGCTGTGCCGGCAGGATTCACCCGTGGTCATAACTGAAGCTATGACCTGAGGTGAACCCTGACTGCACAGTCAGTTGTCAGCCTGCTCCCGCTCTGCATAGACATGTGTGTCTAAGCAGAGCGATGTAGCAGTGCTGACATTGCATTTTTGGACTATGTCAGACGGAAGAGGAATTTTTTAATACAGATGAAGTCGCTAAGTGTATTTTTTGTTTTATTTCTAATAAAATATTTTTTTCTGTTTGTTGTGTTTTTTTGTTTTTTAAATTCTATAGAAATTCATGGCGGTCATGTCTAATATTGGCATGACCCCATGAATTGTGGGTTTAGGGCCAGCTGATAACACAAAGCTGGCCCTAACCCATTTATTACCCAGTGATCCACAGCACCAGGGCCCTGGATGATCTGGGTTCAGCGCCAGAAGATGGCGCTTCTCTGAACGCACCATTTTCTGGGGTGGCTGCGGGCTGCAATTCGCAGCGGGTGTCTGAGGGCTGCGGATTCCAGCCCTCAGCTGCCTAGTTGTACCTGGCTGGACATAGAACTAGCGCAAAGCCCCACGCATTTTCTTTTTTATTATTTCATGAAATTCATGAAATAATAATAAAAAAAGGACTTCCTTCTATTTCTGATTCCAGGCAGGTACAAATAGGCACCTGGGGGTTGAAGGCAGCCCATTCCTGCCTGCTGTACCTGGCTGGATACAAAAATATGGTGAAGCCCACGTCAAATTTTTCTGGAAAAATTCATAAAAAAAAAAAATACATTTAGGGACTGCATCTTTATTAACCCCTCGAGGCCGGAGTGCAGCGGCATTGTAATGAGGGGTTAACTCAGGTCACCCGAGGACAGCTCAGGTGGCATGATCTGAGCTATTCTCGGGTGACCTGAGTTAACCCCCCTTACAATGCCGCAGCGCTCCCGCCTTGAGGGTTAATAAAGATGCAGTCCCTAAATGTATATTTTTAATTAAATTTTTCCTAAAAAATTTGACGTGGAGTTCGCCGAATTTTTGTGTCCAGCCAGGAATAGCAGGCAGGAATGGGCTGCCCCCAACCCCCAGGTGCCTATTTGTACCTGCCTGAACACCATGCCCCAATTTCAGCCTTTTCCTCTGCCCCCAGACCACTTTATAGGGTCCTTTTGGTTAACGAACTGTATCGAACATAACCTCGAACTGCCGAATTCAAAGCTAATTGTTCGCATTCGTCGAATGACTGCTCAAAACAGCTCGAATTTGAGAATGGCGAACATTCAAATCGAACATCGCTCATCTTTACTGAAGAGAGCTGGCAATTTGTGTTCATGATCGAGTAATGAGTATTGTGAATATCATACTATCCGTGTGATTAGCGAATAGTAATGACTACACTTGCTCATCACTATCTCCTACATCTTTTCTCGCAGAACAGGAACTAGAGTATATTGGAGAAGATGCGAGATACGTACAATATAAATACATAGCTCAGGCATGTATTACAGTCCCTGACATAAGTTATGTCGCTTATCCATGTTATGTAAATAAAAGCTTATAACCTGACGTTAAATTCGTCCATTGGTTGTATAAATAACTCTTTTGAAAGTTGAAACCCTTTTAATGCAGAGGTCCCCAACTCCAGTCCTCAAGGCCCACCAACGGTCCAGGTTTTCATTATTTCCTTAGAAATTTGACAGTTGGTAATTCAATCTCCTGCACAGGTGGTGATTCCAACTGTCAAATGCCAAGGAAGTCCTGAAAACATGCACTGTTGGTGGGCCTTGAGGCCTGGAGTTGGGGACCTCTGATTTAATGAACACAGAATGGTCAGATTTTGGCAAGACAAAAGTTTTGTCCCCACAGAAAGTAATGTAATATTCAAACAAATAATTAACTTAAAATACAAATATATGTTGCATAACATTGGTGAATGAAGTTGTGGTGCTTTTAGAGTCATATTTAATATTTTGTGAGACTTCCACAATTTGGTTCAACAATGATTCATACAATGTATAAATGAAGTCATCAGGAATAGCAAAGAATGTAGTCTTACATGCCTCCCAGAGTTCATCTAGATTCTTTGGTTTTGTCTTCCAAGCTTCCTCTTTCATCCTACCCCAAACATGCTCAATGATGTTCATGTCTGGTGACTTGGCTAGCCAGTCCTTGAGCAACTTGATCTTTTTTGCCTGGAGTAACTTTGTTGTAGAGATGGATGTATGAGATGGTGCACCATCCTGCTGCAGAATTTGACCGCTTTTATGATTTGGAATGTAAGAGGTAGCTAATTCTTCTTGATATTTTAGGCTATTGATATTTCTTCCACCTTGCAAATGTTTTGCACACCCCCATACTGAATGTAAGCCCAGACCATGATCTTTCCACCACCAAATGTAACTGTTTTCTGAGTGTATTTTGGATCCATACGGGCTACAGTAAGTCTCCTGCAGTATTTGCTGTGGTGTTATTCTACTGAAGATTCATCAGAGAAATCTACCTTCTACCACTTTTCAAGCATCCATCTGTTTAGCAGGCTGTGGGACTTTTCAAATGCCACATGGTTTTTTATTTACCTTTTGTTTAGTGATGGCTTCTGGGCACTGATTCAACCATGGAGGCCAATTCAAGACAGAATCCTACAAACTTTTCTAGTTGACACAGGGACTTGAGGTGACCAGGCCTGTTGGAGCTCTGCTGCAGTTGAAGAGGGGCTTGCTTTGGATTTTCTAACCAACAAATGTTCCTCCTGAGCAGTTGTCTTGCGGGGTCTGCCTGACCTGGGCTTGTCAAACACATCTCCAGTCTCTTCAAATCTTTTTTTAATTCTTTGTACTTGACGCTGAGACACATTAAAGGTGCCAGCTGCCTCTGCAGTGGATCTGTTCTTCAGCCTCTGGATAATCAAGGCTTTGGTCGCAGCGTGGATTTTTGGCATGTTGTCAGAGCTCAAGTTGCAGTCCAAGTGAAGGTCTGGGGTGCTGGGTTTCTTTTTATACACACCCACTAATTAACCGATCATTTACTGAGCACATGTGAGGATGTAGACTAGGATTGGGTGCATTATATGACCAGGCAACAAAACTTTTCTCTTGCCAAATTCTGACCATTCTGTGTTCATTAAATGATCATTATTTCAGCATTGATACCATTTTATTTTCTTAACCTAAACCACATTTGGGAGGGTTTCAGCTTTCAAAAGAATAATTTATACAACCACTGGATGAATTTAACGTCAGGTTATAAGCTTTTATTTACATAACATGGATAAGCAACATAACCTTTGTCACGAACTGTAGTTCTTCAATATAATTTTATTATTATTTTTATATATTATTTTTTCTTTCTTTTTAGACAGCAGAAAAAGATATCTTGAAAATTATACAACGTTTCGGCCTGTCAAGGTCTTGTCAAGAAAATTTCTGTTTAATGACAATAAGTGAGAACAATAATAGAAATTAGTGATGCTAACAATTTAATTTATGCACGAGTGGTAATTCATTCATTAGAACTATATGCAGTAATGTATGCATCATTAGTGTACATGTAGAGATAATTACTACATGAATAATGTCACCAATAAATGAATCATTTCAATAAAGAATCAGAGAATAAATTACAGAGGTTGAATTACAATAATCGCATCGTCAGAACATACAGATAAACTAGGAACTGGTCAGCCTACCACTGGTATATAGTGTAACACAAAATATACCAAGAGGTAAAGAAATATGTGAAATAAAGTCATAAATGAGCCTGTGAAAGAGGTCATCTATATACTGTATCTGTAATATATATATATATATATATGTATATGTGTGTAAAAATAGGAACAGCACAAAGTACCTTAAAGCAGTGCACGCCTCTCCAGACACCTCAATGTCCTTAGATAATAGCAAAAAAAGAAAAAGCAGCACCGAAGTAATGGTGGTGTGACCTTTTTTTATTGCCTAGTGGCATGGCGACGTTTCGGATATGGCAATCCTTTCTCGAGCAATGAGTCTGTTACAAACACACAGTCTTATAGGGTGCACATACAATAAACATTAATCAAACAATTTCACATAAAACCATACATTATTCATATACATGATTCATGGATTCTTTTATATATATATATATATATATATATATATATATATATATATAATGAAAAACGGAACAGCACAAATAATACTTTACGGTTTTTGGTGCTATCAGTCCTGAAACATATAGAGTCCAGCTGTATGATGAATAAAGAAGAAAAAAAAAAGTATATATATATATACCCATGTATATTGGATAGGCATTTGTAATAAGGAAAATAGCATGTTGAAAGGAGGCCATTAAGGAGAGAACTACACTGTGTGCAGAATTATTAGGCAAATTAGTATTTTGATCACATGGAACTTTTTATTCATGTTGTCCTACTCCAAGCTGTATAGGTTTGATAGCCAACTACCAATTAAGTAAATCAGGTGATGTGCACCTCTGTAATGAAGAGGGGTGTGGTGTAATGACATCAATACCCTATATAAGGTGCACTTAATTATTAGGCAAATGTCTTTTCTTAGGCAAAATGGGTCAGAAGAGAGATTTGACGTGCTCTGAAAAGTCCAAAATTGTGAGATGTCTTGCAGAGTGATGCAGCAGTCTTGAAATTACCAAACTTTTGAAGCATGATCACCGAACAATCAAGTGTTTCAAGGTAAATAGCCAACAGGGTCGCAAGAAGTGTGTTGGGCAAAAAAGGCACAAAACAACTGCCCATAAATTGAGGAAAATTAAGCGTGAAGCTGCCAAGATGCCATTTGCCACTAGTTTTGCCATATCTAGAGCTGAAACGTTACTGGAGTATCAAAAAGCACAAGGTTGCTATACTCTGGGACATGGCCAAGGTAAGGAAGGCTGAAAAACGACCCCCTTTGAACAAGAAACATAAGCTAAAACGTCAAGACTAGGCCAAGAAATATCATAAGACTGATTTTTCAAAGGTTTTATGGACTGATGAAATGAGAGTGACTTTTGATGGGCTAGATGGATGGGCAGAGGCTGGATCAGTAAAGGGCAGAGAGCTCCACTCCGACTCAGACGCCAGCAAGGTGGAGGTGGGGTACTGGTGTGGGCTGGTATCATCAAAGATGAACTTGTGGGACCTTTTTGGGTTGAGGATGGAGTGAAGCTCAACTCCCAAGCCTACTGCCAGTTTCTGGAAGACAACTTCTTCAAGCAGTGGTACAGGAAGAAGTCGGTATTGTTCAAGAAAAACATGATTTTCATGCAGGACAATGCTGCATCACATGCATCGAACTACTCCACAGCGCGGCTGGCCAGAAAAGGTCTAAAAGAAGAAAAAATAATGACATGGCCCCCTTGTTCACCTGATCTGAACCCCATAGAGAACCTGTGGTCCCTCCTAAAATGTGAGATCTACAGGGAGGGAAAACAGTACACCTCTCGGAACAGTGTCTGGGAGGCTGTGGCGGCTGCTGCATGCAATGTTGATCGTAAACAGATCAAGCAACTGACAGAATCTATGGATGGAAGGCTGTTGAGTGTCATCATAAAGAAAGGTGGCTATATTGGCCACTAATTTTTCGGGGTTTGTTTTTGCATGTCAGAAATGTTTATTTCTAAATTTTGTGAAGTTATATTGGTTTACCTGGTGAAAATAAACAAGTGAGATGAGAATATATTTGGTTTTTATTAAGTTGCCTAATAATTCTGCACAGTAATAGTTACATGCACAAACAGATATCCTCCTAAGATAGCCAAATCTAAAAAAAAACACTCCAACTTCCAAAAATATTAAGCTTTGATATTTATGAGTCTTTTGGGTTGTTGAGAACATAGTTGTTGATCAATAATAAAAAATAATCCTCTAAAATACAACTTGCCTAATAATTTGCACACAGTGTACAAATAATGTTAGGCTAGATAGGGCAAGAGTGGTGAAAAAGTTAAGATAGAATACACATGGGACTTGATAGTGGTGTGAAAAAGTGTTTGCCCCCTCCTGATTTTTTATTTTTTTGCATGTTTGTCACACTTACATGTTTCAGTTTACCAAACAAATTAAGCATTAGACAAAAATGAGACAAGTAAACACAAAATGCAGTCATAAAGGTCTTTATAATTAAGGGAAAAAGAAATCCAAACCTACAGGACCCTGTGTAAAAAAAGTGATTCCTTCCCAGTAAAACTGAGCAAAAGAACCTGAAGGCTCATCTTAAATTTGCCAGAAAACATCTTAATGATCCCAAAGACTTTTGGGAGAAAACTCTGTGTACTGACAATACAAAAGTAGAACTTTTTGGAAGGTTTATTATGATCCATTACATCTGCAGTAGAAATAACACAGCATTTCAGAAAAGGAACATCATATCAACAGTAAATGAAACCATGAATTATACTGTTTACCAAAAAATGCTGAAGGAGAATGTCAGTTCATTTTTTCTTGAATTTAAGCCAAAGCGCACTTGAGTTACGCATCAGGACAATGAAAGAAAGCACATCGGCAAGTCCACCTCTGATTGGCTAATATGGTACCCCTGCTGGGGATTGCCACAGGATCCACCGGTGCAAGGAGAGACACACACCTGGTACACACAAACACAACACCTTCACCGCAGACCTGGAGGGGGAGCTCTACTTGCTGCCTTAAGCAAGTTCCCCTATAAGGATCCAGGCCTGAGGGGAGGAGTCAGTTAGTCTGCTCTGAGCAGTGATGAGAGCAGTTAGTTCCAGTCAGACAGCCAAAGAGGAAGGTACTGGAAGGAGCTGGTCCCTGGGATCAAGCCAGGCCCAGGACCAGGGAACACTGAGAGGAGAGGGACGGAGGCCAGTGGAGGAAGTAGGAGAAAAGAAGAAGGGAACAGACCTGGTTTCCCTTTAGCCCACCCGGACACCGGAGTCCGATTCTGTAATAATCTAGTGTAGCAGAGAAAGCCCGGACAGACCAGGAGTATCTAATCCCCCTGAGGAAAGAAGAGAAAACACTCAAACCTGGCCAAGTACAGGACCAGGGCCCTAAGAAGAGAATAGGGATCCCACAGAAAGGTCCTCATTGTCGGTTATGGAGTAGTACCCTCCAATGCTCCAATGTTCAAATAATGCTAGTTTCCTCCCTTGGATGTCTCGTCGCTTGGCTAACCAGTACTATATAGCCACATATGGGGATATTGCCATGGGCAGCAAGAATTATGTGATCATTCACAATTGACACATCATTCACGAGCACCAGCATTACTCGCCAAGTACCGTACTATCCATGTGAGTAGCGAATAGTAACGATTACACTTGCACATCAGTAATCTCTGTATATGTAACTTCTTCATTACCTGGCATTTTTTTAATTCCATTTTAGTGTCACTCTTTACAATATCTTTATTTATCAAGGAGATAAAGGAGGATGATTTATATTTATGATCACACACAGCTCTGCAGTTAGTTCAAGAGGGCAGAAGCAACCATCATATATCAAACTGGTAATGCCCATTTCATTTATAATAAACCCTGGATGCAGATTCCCATAAAGATTACTGTCCAACCCATTGCCTGGAAAGGCTTATTTAAATCTAATTGTCATTTATGACTTTTTGGATTGCTACTTTTATTAGGTGTCATTAGAGCTTGTCTACTTCCTCATTGAAGTGACAATTTGCATATAAAATTTCCCAGAGGAACATTGCGGCTTTAAGTCTCCTCACTGCCGGCTGGTAGAATACTCTTCACAAGGAGAATAGCTCTTCCCCCAGACCTCTTCTTTGTGTCTCATACAGTCAGATCAGAATTCCCACACACTGCACTGATGAGGGGCAGTCACCCCGAAATGCAGTGTCTGCTGTTTGGGTTCTGATCTGGCACAAATCCTAAGCCATATTGTTAGAGTCAAATATGACTTTTAGGATTGCTACCATTATTAGGTGGCATTAGAGTTTGTCTACTTCTTCATTGAAGTAACAATTTGCATATTATATGTAATAAAAAGGTTGATTTCTCTGGAATAAGACATCGGATCACAGATTTCAAGGTATCATTTCATTCAGCTCAATATGACCAACATGTCTTTATAGACGGCTTAGGAGGGTTGATCCTACTGACAGATTCCCTGTAAATAAAGGCGACTATTTTTTACAACCCATTGTGTTATCCATCAGAACCCAGAAGGTGTATTTTCTCTAAAATCCTACATTTTAGCAGGAGTTATCGTTACTAGCTTGTGTTTGGTATTGATAGCGTGACTTTAAATTTGTAATGTAATATCTGCAACTGTAGGCAAGAAAATAAGAGCCTTAATGATATATTGACTTACTAAAAGACAAACCAATTTAGTCATATTGACATAAGTGTATAAAGTACACACATTTTTACCTTCTTGTACTATTATAAAAAATATTCCACCATAGATATGTGAAAGTGCATACTGTCCATGGGGAGAAAATAGGTTGATAAGCTAAAACTCATTTCATTATTCTAGACAAGGCTCGTTATTGATCCCACTCTATTTATTTGTAATTTGCTGCCAGTGATTGAGTCAGCCTCTAAATCTCAGGACAGCTTACACGCTGTTAGGAAGCAGCATTGTCATACAAAGCACAAGCTGGTAATGTTCACATTGTAAGCTCTAATTTAGTCTGATTTCTGGCAAATTAAGGTGCGAGAAAAAATATTGTCACTTGAGTGGGATGGAAGTTTTTTGATGCATGTTAAGAATATAAGAAAATAAGATGTGCTAAATTATAAACATGCATGAAAACATCTACCGGTAGTTTGTTTATTTTTCAGAAAGGTTATCAGTTGTAATTTAGTAATAAATAAAATGATTGGATGTGCACTTGGAAAAAATACTAAAACATATATTAAAAAGCCAAACTAATACATTCACTATCTACGGAACATAGTTAAAATAAATAATATATATGCAATTGTTCACGGCCCTAAAACAAAGTAAAACCAATCCACTCTGAGCATTGCCCCAGGCGTGGCTAATGGTCAGTTTATAATTTTAATGTACACAAAGGTCCATAAATAGTTTCTCTTGGTTAGATAGAATCTCGTATTTGAGGTATCAAATCCATATTCTACAGCATGTGGGTTTCCATAATGTGTCATAAGTAAAGTCACTATGGCCACTTCCAAAGAGAGCATTTGTTATTATTCTGTAAATAAAGTTGTTAAGCCCACTTATACAGCATATATATAAGGTTCTATTTCCCTCAATATGTTGATAGTACTTCTACTTTCCCATCCTGCTTTGCTGACTGAGCTTGCTTAGTGCAACAAGGCCCTTAGGGTGTACGAATGTGGCTCCAGAGCCTGTACTCAGATGCTGTGTCTCCATGCTGCAAGGTTCCGAGTACTTGCCATGCAAGAGATGGAGTTCTGCCCCCCCTCTGGCCTGCACACATAGCCCCGTCACCTTCATTCCACTTCAGACACAGGTCATGCTGGCTCCTGCTTACTGGTAAGTATTCACACAGTCAGGTTTTAATACAACAGTTAGGACCGCGTCTGAGATGGTACACTTTGAAGATTGTGACGTGGCTTAAATAACTTTTTCTGCGCAAAAAAACGGATTAACTAAGTACCCTGTATTTGTTATACCATTTTTATACTGCACTTGCATTTTAATATTTTACTGCAGTGTACTGTTGTTTTTTGTCGCAATAGCTTTTTGTTTCCAATTATGCTGGCGGTGTGAACAGGCTCCTACAAACCTGTTCTCTGTGTGCAGGACTCATCTGTGTTATAATTAATTGCCTCTTGCCATGCAAGAGATGGAGTTCCCGCCCCCCCTCTGGCCCTGCACACATAGCCCGTCACCTTCATTCCACTTCAGACACAGTCATGCTGGCTCTGCTTACTGTAAGTATTCACACCATCAGGTTTTATATACAAAAGTTAAGACCGCGTCTGAGATGGTACACTTTGAAGATAGTGACGTGGCTTAAAATAACTTTTCTGCGCAAAAAAACGATTAACTAAGTACCCTGTATTTGTTATACTATTTTTATACTGCACTTGCATTTTAATATTTTTACTGCAGTGTACTGTTGTTTTTTGTCGCAATAGCTTTTGTTTCCAATTATGCTGCGGTGTGAACAGGCTCCTACAAACTGTTCTCTGTGTGCAGGACTCATCTGTGTTATGATACCGCTGACACCCAACTGCATGCTTTCTTGATGCTAGCGCTCACTGTTGAAGTTCTGTCACCTGGAGTTGGCTCAAACTGCCTTCCTGTAATGTAGCAGACCGATCTCTTCTATACTGTTTGTGAGGCTTGTGTTGATTCCTGACATCAGTAATCACTAGAGATGATGTACATTCAGCACGGGTGAAACCTTCTAAAATATAACCTTTATTGTTTTACTTAAAACTTGGATCAGTTTTGACCTTACACACACAGTGCAAACTTGTAAAGAGGGGATGAGGGGGATGGATCACCCATTGCTAAGTAATATATATAAATTACGTTAGGTGTACCTTGTATCAAATTAATCAGTGATTTCTAATCACTAGAGATGAGTGAACACTTCAGTGTTCGAATTTGGCTGGGGTTTGCCAAATGCAGGGCGTTCGCCGAATTGTTTGCCTAACCTTCCAAACCCCAAAAACAATGGCATACAACATAAAACACATAGAAAACACCTTCAAGGTGTCCAAAAGCTGTCAAAAAGACACAGACACACACAAATCATCTTACCAGTCTCCTGCTGCTTGCTTGCTTACTTGTTTCCTGGTCTACTCTCACTTACTTCTGGTCCCACCCATGAAGCTTATTCACTTCCCTGACCAGCATCAGCCAATCACAGACACTCATGCACTGTGAGAGCATCTGCGATTGGCTGTTGCAATCAGACAGCATTTCCACAATCTATATGGTGTCTGTGCTTGGTTGTCATACACATTAGTGTATAGCAGCCAAACTGACATCATAGTGTGAAAAAAAAAATTGAAAAAATGCATAGGGCTTCTCCCTATTTTTAATTGCAAGCCAAGGTAAAATAAGGCAGCTGAGGGCCCATCATTATTGGGCCACCCCACGATATAAATAGCAGCCTGCTGCTGCCCCAGAAATTGATGTAATCAAATGAGTACCAATTCCTGCGCTTTAATAATAATAATCTTTATTTATATAGCGCCAGCATATTCCACAGTAGTTTACAACTCAGAGGTTCATATACAAACAGTAATAAGTAACAGTTATAAGAAGTACAATAATTAAAACAAGCAATAATGATGACAACCCTGCTCGTAAGAACTTACAATGTACAATGAGGTGGGGTGACAAAAACTACAAGGTTTTTTTTACAATAATGGTCCAGCTATCTTGAGAAAATGGGAGTAGATAAGAGATGATAAGAGCTGATAGGGGCTGCATGAGTGGCCACCAGCCAATCTTTGTAATGCTTTTGGGTCTGGTGTAGTTTAACAGAGAATTATTCAGAGAAATAGTGAATAAGCTATGTCTAAATGAGTTCAATTGGGGAGCATGATTAGGTCACCCTAAAAAGATGTGTTTTTAGAAGTGCCTGAAACTATATAAAATGTGGATAGTCTTAATTTATTGAGGTACAATATTCCAGAGAATTGGTGCAGCTCTGAAGAAATCTTGGAAGTGGAAGGGGAAGTTTGGATTAGTGCAAATGTTCTTCTAAAGTTGCTTCCAGAGCGAAGAGAACAGGTGGGGTGATTAGACAGAGATAAGGGTAGATAGGTAGAGAGGTACTGCTCTGTGAAGAGCTTTCTGAGTGAGAACAAGCAATTTAAATAGGATCCAATAGTGTATAGGCAGAAATGACTGGCACAGAACGAAAGCATCCAAGTAAAGGTTATCCAGATAGGTGACTCTAGCTGCTGCATTAAGGATGGACTGCAGAGGGCAGAGTCTAGTGATGGGGAGGCCAATTAATAGAGAATTACAAAATCAAAGTGGGAGTGGATCAGGGCCAAAGTGAGGGTTTTTGTTGTTTCCATGGTGAGAAAGGGGAATTCTAGAGATGTTCTTCAGATGAAAGCAACAAGAGTGGTGAGAGATTATATGTAGGGGGTGAAGGAAACATTAGTGTCAAACGTAACATCCAGACAGCAAACCTGCTGCCTAGGCTTTATCGTGGTGCCACACACTACGAGGGAGATGAGAGATTTAGGGAGGTTAGTGGAGGGCGTCATCAGAAGAAGTTCAGTTTTGGAAAGATTGAGGTTCAGATATAGAGGGAATCCACATTTTTTAACTGCTTTTAATTGTTGTTTTTGTGGTGTTAGTAAATAAGTAATGAAGTTGTCATTTTTTAATATTATTTCAGTGTTCACATTTGTATATGCAGTGTCTTTCTCTTCCTTGATTGATGCTCTTCAACTTGTATAATGTGGCACCCTCTTTTGACTTTTTGCTGTGCATTTTCTCCATCTATATAAATATTCTTTACTATTTACTTAAAATTCTTAATGGCCAGGTCTAACAGTGGCCTGACATTAAGAATTTGGGGCTTAATTCGAGCTGGCAATACAAAGGTGCCATTAATCCCTTTTTACCAAGTTTGCCACGCTACATGGCAACTAGAAGAGGCTAGTAAAGCGCAATGAATTGGAGCTTCTATTGAATGTGCCAATTTCTGGGACAGCTGTGGGATGCTATTCTATAGCATGGGGGGCCCAGTAATGATGGGCTCTCACCCTGCTGAAAATACCAGCCTTTGGCTGCCTACTTTAACCTTGGCTAGCAATTAAAAATAAGGTGGAGCCCAACACTTTTTTCCATTGTTTATCTATTTTGTGTCACACAGCAGAGAATCCCACTGTCGGCCCCACCATGTGGTTTGATGCTTTTTTGCAAGCAGATTTTGAGAAAGTCTATCCTGAAGCCAGAAAAGTCTATGAGAGTTCTGAAGTTCTATGCCAATGTATTTTTTTGCAGATTTTCTGCAGATTTTGGGGCAGAAATAGAAATCTGAACCACATGTGCAAGGAACTAAAAAAGCAACATGGACAAAGCACTTCTGACCTGTCCTACACTTTGCTGGCCTCAGTGTAGACATGCAAATTTTGATGCAAAATCTCAATCTGCGCAAAAAAAAATCAAACAACACACCAGGGGCAAAGGGCCTGAGAGTCCAGGGAGAGCAACAGTTGTAGTGAAAGGACTTAAGGATTCTTCTTGCACCTGGCTACTTACACCGAGACTTTAAGGGCTCGGGTGGCCAGCTACAGTGCTTAAGGTCTGAAAACAGTGCAAGTTTTTAGCATTGTATAGATGCTAATTTCATCACCTGTAGAGGTGATTGATGATTCCAGCACCTTGTGCAATGCTAGGGAAATCCACAAAACATGCAAGGATTGCGGTCCTTGAGAACTGCATTTGACCAGCTCTGTTCTACTGAAGCTTGTTCACCTGTTTTTGTAGGGCAGTATCAAAGCACCTGTTTGCAGAAACAGTGCAGCACACAAGGAGTGAACTCAAAAAACTTTACTATAAACACACAGACTATAAGCTTAAAACAATAAAAACTTAACAATATACATAGTATATACATAATAATTAACAAAAACACATGCCTTGGTCAAGGACAACAAAAAAAATAGAAATAAAACAAGACCCAAAAGTCATCCTTTAACCAAAATGCCAAGTAAGGATGGGTTACTATCTCACAGACGCATCAACATGCCCTTAGTAAGGTCCAGTGCGAATGTCTCTCACCACTTTCAGCCATGCCCTGGATGGTTGTCACAGTTTATTTTTGTACTGTGCTGCTGGACGTTCTTGGGGGGTCATGGGGCTACTCCTCTAGGTGCACTCTCTGCCACCACCTGCCCTCCAGCACATTCATTCATTTCCACCACTGGAGAGAATAATGGAGGAACTAGGCTTGACCAACCCCTCTAGGACAAAAAGGACCAGGGCCATCTTTAAGAACATCGACATGTCCTGTGAGTTTTGGTTCATTTACCTGGCCAACCAAGAGACACTATGGCCACACCCAATGCCAAATTCTCTCCTTCTTCTCAAATTGGGCAGCCGTGTCAATCCGACATACGCAGACTGCATAGCACCCCTTCATCCCTACACCTTTAGGAATGTGATATCATCCCCAACAAATATAGCACCTAGTCTTTGGGGAAGATTGTCATGCAGCAGGGTGAAGCGGTTGACGTAGTACAGATGTTTAGAGTAATGTTCCTACTAGAATCCAAACCCCTTATCCTGTTTGAATACCACACCTTGCCTTTGTACATTGGTCAAGGTTGTCATTAGCCTTAGGCCCATGCAGTCAGTCCCGGGCGATGGCATCTGCATGTATAATCTCCTCACCAAATGACATATGAGAATCAGTTGAATGCCTCAAGAAGTGGGGAAGGTGATTCACACAGCTGTAAAACATTTCCTACTAGGTGCTCCTCTTCTTTAGACTCCCCAAAAAGGTTCTGGTAGTCTTGGGTAATAGGATCCAGTAGCTGAGTCTGCGACATCAACTGCAGCCGGAATGTAGCCAGACATATTGCCTAATCATCTGCTGTCTGACATGTGGTGCTCCCGTCCCATATGCTGTAAGGTAAAAGTCACCTGACTGCTGGAACTCTCTCTTCAGGTCCACGCTTGCATCGTAACCCAGGATTGGAACCACACTTCATTACATATGATGCCTAAATTGAGAAATGCGGTGACGATCCAGGTGACCTATGTCACCTCACTTTCCATCTCCTCCTCACTCTCCATCTCCTCTTCATGATGCCACTCTGAACTGATTCTACCAACCCACCTTCTGCCCCCTGGTTGGTTAGGTAGATTGTATCATCCTCTGAGTCGTGGTCAGCAATGACTTGAGGAGATCCATGAAAAAACTGCAGTACGGAATCCAGACAGCGTACCTGTGTGCCACTGGAAATGCAGACGGAGTTATGATGGCGAGAGATGCTGTTAAAGTTCCGCGACTGTGGGTGTGTTTGTTTTCTTTCCCTAAGGGGCCCATCTCCTGCATTGAGTGCCACGATTCTGACCCGATCAATCAGTACTGGGGTTGAATGTGTGCGCACTATTTTTGCCTAATGCCTAGCTGCTAATAAAAATCGGTATGTCAGGCCACAATGTATATAACCTGGATTGTGGATACTAAGTTGTAGTCATTATTGAAGCATGATATGTTTAGTATGAAACATAATGATGAAAATTAATAAGTTTATTCAGGTCACCATTCACTACCAATTCATTTTGAATGCTGAATAAGGCTAGTGGGCACTGGCACGTGGGAATAGCAATGATTGATCAAGGGTCATAACTCTCAAATGGAACAAGAAAGTATTTACTATGGACACCAATCCTTTGACTCTAATATATTAATAGATGCAGAGAGGTCAAGTTTATAAGTAGTCTTGAAATTTCAATAGACGATGTTTAGGATTTTTGGTTTCCTTGTACCAGAAATTTCTCCTAGAGGCATTGGCAACAGTGTGTGAAATAGTGTCTCCTTCTGTTATGGTATCCTTCCTTCAAGTCGTCCTCCAGAATCATGGGGTCATCAAAGAATTTGTTTATGCAGGAGACATATAAAATCCATCAATTCTGAAGAATAAAAGTTGACATCTTAAAAGAAGAGATAAAAGGGTAATAGTGTAGCCCTGGAATTCAGGGAAGGTGATAAAAAAAGAAAAAGAAAGAAAGTATCCAAAGACATGATGGTGGTGGTGAGACGTTTTTGTTTAGGATTGGAAGCTCCTAGAGGGGTTATGACATATTACTTTTGTAATAGCCATTAAAGAGTAATTCCTCATTAATTCCTTTGGAGCCAAACTCCGGAGATTAAAAATCCATTTACTTTCCTCCTAAGGAGCTCATCCATGAGGTAGTTCCTACAGATAGAAGATGGTACTTTATTGATGATGATAATTTTAAGGCCGCTAAGGTACCTTTACACGCCGCAACTGAGGTGTACCAACTGAGAGGGAATCAGGATTTCAGTCACAGTTGCCTTGAAATTGCTACGAAGTTGCGGCGTGTAATTGGGGAAAGTGATCGTGATTTTCGCAGTTGCTCCCAGTTGTGGTTTCAGAGCATTGTTCGAAAACCAGAGGCAACCCAGAAGGTGAATTGCCCTGGTTTTGGTATGTGTACAGGCGATAGGGATGGAATCTGCATCGCCTAGTGATTTCCCAGAGGCGTGCCGCAGCGTGATGGATACCATGCCCCATCAGCAATAATTGGTGGTGGCTACAGAGTTACCATTGGCTTTCCCTGCACAGGGCGCCATATTTAAAGAGCTGTCCATTCACACTACACAATTGCAATGGCATCATGTATTAGCCAGCCTTCCTGCACAGGCTGGCCAATCATGACGCTATTGCGTTGTCTAATCAGCGTGTTTGGGGCGCGGAATACACAACTCTGACACGCCTATGTTCTAGCGGCGCAGAACATGCACGCCCACATTCCTTTGTGGTTTGCGGCATGTGAAGCGGCGTAGAGATTCAACCGGATGTTTCCCGCAGGATCAGTTTCAACTTCCGGGGAACCAGGGTGTTCAGGGCGCAATTGCGGCGTGTGCATGCGGCATCGGCGATCGGTATCAACCGTCAAAAACGTGCCCGTGCACGTTTGGTTGCTACTGATCGCCGCTGATAGTTGCGGCATGTAAAGGTACCTTTAGGGGAGCCCCTTTGGTGATCCAAAAAGTGTTTGGCTACAGAGCTGATTGGCTTACCTTTTTTGTGATTGGACTCAGCACACACGATATTGGAAATGTGATGTTGCATCCGTTTTCTCGCCTCTTGTGTGGTTTCACCGACGTATACCATTGGGCAACTGCAAATTAAGGCATAAATTATATTTCGTGTACCGCAATTCGCATAATATTTTGTTGTGATGGTATGTGGAAAAATGGTAAGATCCACTTTGTTGCCAGCTGCCATGTAGGGACAAACGGTATAACTACCCATAAGTACCCATAAGTTTTGACTTAAAACACACTTGAAAAGTAACTATCATGTCTTCACTTTTTGATGTGTGCCAAGGTTAGAATTTTTGTATTCAGAATACCAACAGTCAGCTTCCAGATTAAATATTGGTGATAAAGTCTCATACATACATTGCTATAATTTTATTACACTGCACATATTTATACAACAAAAAATATCATTGGGCTGTGTTATACTTATTTTTAAAACATTCCAATAACATAGTAACCATTTCTGATCCTATGTAGTATATTGGTGAATATTTCATTTCACCTTTACATTATTCCAATCTTCGTCAATCAATATTTGGTTGAGCTAAGTAAACATGTGTGATTTAATCCTCTTACATACTTATTCATTTTTTGGATCGAAAATAATTTTATTTCTTTTGCTCTTTAGTTTTTGACTTTTATTGTTTTTTTATGTTGTTTTTATCCTGGTCTCTATTCCCATTCACCTCCTCCAATAAGATATATTTATTCCTAAAACAACTTGTGTTTCTTAATTTTGGTTCATGTATATATTATTCCCATAGGAGCCTTCCATAAAATGTATAGCTCAAAATAACCAGTCACGTATTAACCACAACTCCGCTCATTACATACACAGACATAAGAGATTAATTCCAAGCATCTTAATGGAACATAATATAAATGCTGCCAAAAGGCCGTCATAATGTGCCTGAAAATGGAGGATTGAGTGGATGCATTTATTTAACTGTTTCTATACCAATGCAAGAAAAAGGGTGAGGAATGGGAAGAAAAGGAGAGCAGGATTGTTAAATTTGTTCATATTGAGCCTTCCCAAGTTCCTAAATTTAATATTAGTACCATAAATGAGCAAAAGTATATATCTTGTATATGTAGGAGTATATAGTTCGAACCCTATGTAGTTGGGGCGTATTAAAAATTAATTTTAGTTTTGACAATCGGATCCATGATATAGAGGAATAGCCTTTTCCATGCGAGGGGATAAGTTGTAACATGCAAGCTTAAATATCAGATATTTTTTTGCAAAACATCAATATGTGTATCCCCCTAATCAATTTTCAAAAAAAGAAAAAGGAAAAACTCCCAGACCCCATGTGATTAATATGTATCTCATAGAACAAAACATATTCCACCAGGGCGCAAAGGAAACAATAATATTATATATTAAATATTCCTCATGGATAAGTGTTAAGAATATGGATGAATCCATGCGAAGAGGTTCATTTAGAAAATCTACATATGGCGGCCGTCACACGCACAGATATCTATAGCGATATTGTAAGCGATCACGTGCACGCGCAATCGCTTACAATATCGCTCACATCGCTGGTGAGATGTCACACAGACAGACTCACCAGCGATGTGGAGCCGCGATCTCGCTGGTAACTATGGTACACATCGGGTAACTAGGCGCCGCGCGTCGCTTAGTTACCCGACGTGTACCATAGTTACCATCTCCCAGCATAGGCTCTGCCGCTGGGAGATCGTTCATCGTGGTGTTATACACCACGATGAAGGAGATCGTGAAATCGATCATCGCTAGATCTGAGAACCGGACCTCAGATCAGCGATGTCACGATCAAGCGATTTCACATCGTGAATCGCTTGATTACATGCATCGATTTTAAGCCCGATATCGCTTAAGCGATCAAAAAGGAGCGATATCGGGCAAGATATCTGTGCGTGTGACGGCCGCCTAAGGGATGAAATCCAAACATCTGAAAACCTCAAATTTACTTGTATTTTCTCTACAACCATCAATGTGTCGGGTTTTGTTAGATTCAAAAACCCACCTCCAAAAGTTACCTTAAAAATTCAAGAGTACCCCCGGAAAATTTCCAAGCGGAAAATTCTGATACAATTCATATAATCATGTCCCGAGGATACCTCTTGAAATTATTCTGATCTTACCCTCAAATCTTATCATACCGAATTTGATTAGTAATCGATGTCATATCACAAGGGTTATTTAGTTTGAATTTATTACTATCCTTCCCTTCTTTCCAAAGAAAAAAAAAAATGCGAGGATGTCCAGCGAGCAGGGCCGGTTTTAGACCAAGTGGGGCCCTAGGCGAGATTGAGAGTGGGGCCCCAAACTATGAAATAAAAATAGTACCCGTACAGTTGTATACAGTATATACAGCAGCCCCAGTGGTATATACAGGCCCCAGTAGTATATTCAGCAGCCCCAGTGGTATCCAGCAGCCTCCCAGTGCTATATACAGGCCCCAGCAGTATTACAGCAGCCTCCCCAGTGGTATACACAGGCCCCAGCAGTATTACAGCAGCCTCCCCAGTGGTATATACAGGCCCCAGCAGTATATACAGCAGCCCCAGTGGTATACAGCAGCCTCCCCAGTTGTATATACAGGCCCCAGCAGTATATACTGCAGCCCCAGTGGTATACAGCAGCCTCCCAGTGGTATATACAGGTCCCAGCAGTATTACAGCAGCCCCAGTGGTATACAGCAGCCTCCCCAGTGCTATATACAGGCCCCAGCAGTATTACAGCAGCCTCCCCAGTGGTATACACAGGCCCCAGCAGTATTACAGCAGCCTCCCCAGTGGTATACACAGGCCCCAGCAGTATTACAGCAGCCTCCCCAGTGGTATATACAAGCCCCAGCAGTGGTGTATACAGGCAGCCCCAGTCAGTGGTGGTGTATACAGGGCCCCAGTGGTGGTGTATACAGGCAGCCCCAGTGGTGGTGTATACAGGCAGCCCCAGTGGTGGTGTATACAGGCAGCCCCAGTGGTGGTGTATACAGGCAGCCCCAGTCAGTGGTGGTGTATACAGGGCCCCAGTGGTGGTGCATAAAGGGGCCCCAGTGGTAGTGTATACAGGGCCCCAGTCAGTGGTGGTGTATACAGGGCCCACTGGTGGTGTATACAGGGCCCCAGTGGTGGTGTATACAGGGCCCCAGTGGTGGTGTATACAGGCAGCCCCAGTGGTGGTGTATACAGGCAGCCCCAGTCAGTGGTGGTGTATACAGGGCCCCAGTGGTGGTGCATAAAGGGGCCCCAGTGGTAGTGTATACAGGGCCCCAGTCAGTGGTGGTGTATACAGGGCCCACTGGTGGTGTATACAGGGCCCACTGGTGGTGTATACAGGGCCCCAGTGGTGGTGTATACAGGGCCCCAGTGGTGGTGTATACAGGGCCCCAGTCAGTGGTGGTGTATACAGGGCCCCACTGGTGGTGTTGTATACAGGGGCCCCACTGGTGTTGTTGTATACAGGGGCCCCACTGGTGGTGTTGTATACAGGGGCCCCACTGGTGGTGTTGTATACAGGGGCCCCACTGGTGGTGTTGTATACAGGGGCCCCCTCCCCTCCCCTGTAAAAGAATACAGAGATCATGATACTTACTCCCTGCCACTTGCAGCGCTCTGCACCGCGCTCCGACTTCTTCCTGGTTCCTGTGACGACACATCACCTGCGGCTGCGCCCTGCGCCGGTCACCAGGAAGAAGCCGGAGGCGGAGCGCGGTGCAGAGCGCTGCAAGCGGCCGTGGCGCTCCCGCGCAGCGGCGCCGGCTATAGTCTGGCCGGGCCAGGGGGCCCTCTGAAACTTGGGGGCCCTAGGCAAATGCCTAGGCTGCCTGCCCCTAACGCCGGCCCTGCCAGCGAGGATGTTTTTTACTATATAAATAAATAAATAATAAATTCATAAGGAATGAAAGATTCCTAACTTCAATGGACGAGTGACCCTGATATTTCCTTTTCTGTATATTCACGGTGAAGCCTGGGATTCAAAGGGTGCATGAGATAGGGGTGGGCAGCATGTCCTCCTCCCCAATCCCTTCATGTGCAACATAAATGAGACACTGATGCTTCAGTATATGCATCATAAGGCAAACACTGGGACTGGAGCAAATACATCACATGAAAGAGGCTGGGGCTGTTGCATTTGCATCACATTGGATAAGCTGGGGCTGCAGCATATATATTAAAGAGAAGACACTGGGACTAGTACATGTACATAACACAGGAGATAATAGGACATATATGCCTCTAAATGGAAACATTTGAGCTGGAGCACATACATCGTATAGGAGACACTAGGACTGATGATATAGATCATATTGAAGATGATGAGGCATACCCATCCTGTAGGAGATGCTGGGGCTGTGATGGTGCATACGTATCCTGTACGAGATGCTGGGGCTATAATACATACATCATATTGGAGATGCTGGGCTGGAACATATGTAACATATAGAAGACACCAGGGCTGGATCATGTATATTACATAGGAGACACTGGTCTGAATACTGTCCCCAGCAATCTACTCAGAGGCTACAAAAAAAAGGTGTTGTGGAAAATAAATCCCACCCCTCTCCTAAAATAATAATGAACAGTCAGTGCTCTTCATTTAGGTGACATTTCTTTTTATTTAGTTGAGTGGTCCAACTTCAAAAAGGTTGTGCAATAGGGCTCAGCACTGTATGGAACGATGTCTCTACACTGCCTCTGCAAAACACACCTGACGTTTGCAAACATATTTTGAAAGCAATCAATTCACAAACTCTTGTTGAGACATACCTATTCATTGGCAGACATTCCGGTTGACCACTGCTGTAACTGCTTGAGAGAATACTAAGGGTACCGTCACACCTGGCGACGGCACCGCCGGTTTCTTAGGCGATGTAGGGGCGTGGTCTATTGGCGCCGATATCGCCCCTGCGTCGCCTAATGTAAAGGGGCGATGTCGGCGCTACATATCGCCTTTGAGTGGTCGCCTGGTTTGACCTCAGTGCTCTGAAACCAGGCAAGTACTCAGGGGCGATGTGTAGACATCTCCCCATGTAACAGGGGGACAACGATGTGACAGACGATGTTACAGCATCGCCGCTGGGGTTTTTAGACACCCCAGAAGCGATGCCACCTGTCAGATCGCCGGTGCGTCGCCACAAATGAACATGCGATGGCGACGCTGGCGGGGCACCAAAAACGTGCGCGCTCCCACCCGTCGCGGCCAACATGTCCGGCGACGTCACCTGGTGTGACGGGCCCCTAAGGCTGCCTTCACATCACGATTTGTGGCTATCAGTGGGGATCCGTGTTTGGGCATTATCCCCACGGGCAGCCACGGATCCACACAGATCCCTGCATTCAGATGACAAATAGCCATCCGTATCCGATTTGATGCAGGATCCGGGTGGATCGTGTTGTCCCTGTCTCTCCCTGTTCTCCCTGCATCTTTTCTATCTGTCCCTGTCTGTCCCTGTTTGTCCCTCCTCTATCTCTCCCCCCCCCCCCCCCACCCTGTTCCTTGAAATCCCATCTACTATGCTTCTACTGTACAACACAGCATTTTGGATGCAGTGGCAAGACGCTGCGTCCAAAACTCTGCATTCACTTATTGTGTGCACACACTATAACAGGCCATGTGAGCAGTTGTTGAGGGACCCAGGAAAAAGAAAAAGTGCTGTCTATAAATATTTAGTCAGCTTAAATGCCAGGTTGTGGGTGACAGACTCCCTTTAAATAATATTGAATGGTTTAGTACTGTTACGTAACTTCTTCATATTGATCCTAGAAAGCATATAGTGTGAAAATGTGTGTTTTCAAGCAGTGTGCAAGTTTCTAAACTTGTTTGAACAGCTTGTTCCAACTTTAATAAGTGTTAAAGCACCTAATCTCTTTTCAATAGTATGACCCAAGATGAGAAAAGCACAGAGATTACTTTCTTTGATTTTAAATTAAATGGATTTCACTAGTAAATTGGATTTTATTATGCTCTGTAAGAACATATTTGATAAGGCAGACTAGCTTGCCTACAGTACCTTTATTAATTGATGCAGATCAGAAGAGAAGCTTCATTTCATGCAACCTTTGAAATAACCATTTAAAATGTAAAATGTACTTTTGCATAACATATTTGCTTCAACCATCCTGTCCATTGAAACTGATTAAAGTGGACCTGTTCTTTACAAGTATGGAAATGTATGCTTTAAGCATTTCATTATCAATGATAGAATCTAATTTTCAATAGAATAAACTCATTCATGTATGATAATTAACCAATAAAATATAATGTGCTTAATCATACTAAGCATTATAAGTAGCATTCAGCTATTGCATTTGTGAATCTGTTTCTTTGAAACTTTTTGCAATAACGGTTACTTTATATTTATTTCACTTATATAGAACCAATTAATTTGTATTTCTCCACATGCATCTAATATTTTATTTATATGAAGCCATGTTAGCAATGATGAAAAGTTGGTGTTGGATGAACACTAGAGATGAGCCACCACCCTAGTGTTCGAATTCGATTCGTCGAATTGGGGTTGTGTTCGTCGAATGTTCGTCGAACACCGTCGAACACCACTGAAAGCAATGGCAGGCAAACACAAACACATACAAAAACATAGAAAACACCCTCAAAGGTGTCCAAAAGGTGACAAACTACTCAGAAGCCACAACAAACACATGGAAAAGTGACAAGTACATATAAAAATGCGAAAAGAAAAGAGCTGGACAAGTAAAAGGAGGAGGAGACACAAATATAGGCATTGCAAATAGACAACAGGGTCGCAAGAAGCGTGTTGGGCAAAAAAGGCACAAAATAACTGCCCATGAATTTAGGAAAATCAAGTGTCAAGCTGTCAAGATGCCATTTGCCACCAGTTTTGCAATATTTCAGAGCTGCAACGTTACTGGAGTATCAAAAAGTATAAGGTGTGACATACATGGCTAAAGTAAGAAAGGCTGAAAAACGACCATCTTTGAACAAGAAACATAAGCTAAAATGTCAAGAATGGGCCAAGAAATATCTTAAGACTGACTTTTTAAAGGTTTTATGGATTTATAAAATGAGAATGACTCTTGATGGGCAAGATGGATGAGCCAGAGGGTGGATCAGTAGTAGGCCGAGGGCTCCACACAGATGCCAGCAAGGTGGAGGTGGGGTACTGGTATGGGCTGGTATCATCAAAGATGAACTTGTGAGACCTTTTCGTGTTGAGGACAGAATGAAGCTCAACTCCCTGACCTACTGCCAGTTTCTGGAAGACAACTTCTTCAAGCAGTGGTACAGGAAAAAGTTGGTATCGTTCCATCACATGCATCCAACTACTCCACAGCGTGGCTGGCCAGTAAAAGTCTAAAAGAAGAAAAAATAATGACATGGCCCCCTTGTTCACCTGATCTGAACCCCATACAGAACCTGTGGTCCCTTCTAAAATGTGAGATCTACAGTGAGGGAAAATAGTACACCTCTCGGAACAGTATCTGGGAGGCTGTGGTGGCTGCTGCACGCAATGTTGATCATACACAGATCAAGCAACTTACAGAATCTATGGATGGAAGGCTGTTGAGTGTCATCATAAAGAAAGGTGACAATATTGTACACTAATTTTTGGGGTTTTGTTTTTGCATGTCAGAAATGTTTGTTTCTAAATTTTGAGCAGTGATATTGTTTTAGGCTGACTTCAGATTTGCAGATGCCTCCGCAGCGTTTTGCGGAGGCATCTGCAAGCATCTGCATGCAGACGGCAGCCCCTATGTTTATAATGGAGCGCACGGCGGTCTGCAGATGCTTTTAGACCGCCGTGCGCACCCATTCACTCCTATATGTGATCTGTGCGCAGGCGGATGCCTGCGTACAGATCACACACTCTCGTCCGCACCAGGGACGCGACATGTTGCTGCGGAGGCATCTGCAAATCTGAAGGCAGCCTTACATGATGAAAATAAACAAGTGAGATGGGAATATATTTGGTTTTTATTAAGTTGCCTAATAATTCTGCACAGTAATAGTTACCTGCACAAACAGATATCCTCCTAAGGGTACTTTCACATCAGCGTTTTTTTTAAATCGCGGCAGATGCGGTGAAAAAAACGCATCTGCCGCAATTACCGCATAACTGCTGCACTTGCGGCACAGTTGCGGCAAGCCCCATACAATGTATATGCGGGCTTGCGGCAGGTGCGGCAAGTGCGGTTTTGGCACTTGCGGCAGGTGCGGCCGCGAAAAAAATGCGGCTGACCACGTTTTTTTCGCGGCCGCACCTGCCGCAAGTGCCAAAACTGCACTTGCCACACCTGCCGCAAGCCCGCATATACATTGTATGGGGCTTGCCGCAACTGTGCCGCAAGTGCAGCGGTTATGCGGTAATCACAGCAGATGCGTTTTTTTCACCGCATCTGCCGCGATTTACAAAAAACGCTGATGTGAAAGCAGCCTAAGATAGCCAAATCAATATAAAACCCCACTCCAACTTCCAAAAATGTTAAGCTTTGATATTTGAGTCTTTTGGGTTGATTGAGAACATAGTTGTAGATCAATAAGAAAATAATCCTCCACAATACAACTCGCCAAATAATTCTGCACACGGTAAATATATATATATAATGCGCTCCCAGGCTATGGGGTACTCGGGAACCGGGCCAGTACTGTCTCTCCGGGGAATCACAGCAGTCGTGACCCGGTCCCGTGGCCTGGGATCAGTCCAATCAGGGGTTAATTACAATTGATTTGTTGTGATGCCACCCGGGGTATGTAGCTAGTAGAACCACAGCTGCTGTATTCCTGCTTGGGACGGTGACTTGGGCCAGCGTGGATAGTAAGCCCTCCTCAGGTAGGGCTGAGGCAGGGCAGGTGTAATGTGATGGATGGGCCTGGTGAGAGATTGTGTGTAGTGAAGTTCACTTACTTCAAAGCTACAGCTCTCCAGCCAGTGTGCAGGGATGACAGTTTGTGGCTCCTCAGGCGGGTCTTTTCTGCGATGCTGGAAGTAAACAGTCTCAGGCACTGATGAGCTTACTGGGTACTATACTTAAGGTTTTCAGCATTAATTCACAACAATTCACAGCTCTTTCTGTACAGTTCACACAATTTACACTGCTCCGTGCAACTCAAATTGTGCAGCTCAGGTGACGTTTCTGGGTTGTTCCCTCAAAGTCCTTTCAGGCCTCTCAGTCTCAACGTAGTACCTCACACATGGGTTCAGTTTGGTCGTCGCGGACTCATGGGTGAATGTTTCCCTTACAGTCAGGGTCACCAGTCCTAGTATGACAACTGTGTTCTTAGACGGTGGTGAAAAGTTAGGCTGCAGGTCATAAAGGACCTGCCCCACTCCGATGTGTTTCATGATTAGGGTCTGGATCATCCCCGGTCACCTCTTCAGCGCCGATTCTCTTGTCGTGGCCTAGGCTCCAGTGTCCCAGGTTCAGATATTTGGGCACACCAGGCTCCTTCTGTCTGTCACAGTTTCAGCTCAGGGTTCCTCCGGTCAGCTAAGATGCGGCTGCCGGGCCCTCGTCATCCCACCTTCTAAGCTGTGGGGTCTCCTTCAGTCTCAGGCTATGGAGTGGGCTTTCTCTCCTAGAGTCTGTGCCTCTCAGGATTCTGCACCTCCAGGGTACCCGAAACCTCCTGGGAAGACTCTCTCATTACTTCTCCAACCACCTTCTCCCTCCGGTGTTCTCTCTCCAACTGCTCTCTGCTCCCCTCTAACTGTGTGTCCCTGGGTTTTTATTGTGTTGGTCTCTCCACCCACTTGTCAGTGCTCACCTACACTCCACCCACCTCTCTTAACACCTGCCACCCCTTACCCAACCTAGAGGCGTAGGGCCGGTGTGTGCAACAGTGTGGGTGTGTTTCCAACCATCTTGCCTTACCTGGCTGCTCTTCCCTTTGTGGCGACCTGGTTGCTGGGGCGCTATATATATATATATATATATATATAGGAGATTAGTATATTGGTGCAGCACAGCTCCCCTTGGTGCTCAGCAGTCACAGCTCCTCTCCTCCTTGCTGTATAAGTATACAAAATAAAGGACTGCAGCACTCTTCTTTGTGAAACAACCGCCATTATTCGGCCATCAGGTGGGTGGTGACAACGTTTCGGGATCCTGTCCCTTTCTCTAGCCCTAGAGAAAGGGACAGGATCCCGAAACGTTGTCACCACCCACCTGATGGCCGAATAAAGGCGGTTGTTTCACAAAGAAGAGTGCTGCAGTCCTTTATTTTGTATTATATATATATATATATATATATATATATATATATAATTCATGTACAGTCATGGCCAAAACTTTTGAGAACGACACCAAAATTATATTTTCACATGATCTGCTGCCCTCTGGTTTTTATTTGTGTTTGTCTGATGTTTATATCACATACAGAAATATAATTGCAATCATATTATGAGTACCAAAAGGTTATATTGACAGTTAGAATGAGTTAATGCAGCAAGTCAATATTTGCAGTGTTGACCCTTCTTCTTCAGGACCTCTGCAATTCTCCCTGGCATGCTCTCAATTAACTTCTGGACCAAATCTTGACTGATAGCAGTCCATTCTTGCATAATCAATGCTTGCATTTTGGCAGAATTTGTTGGCTTTTGTTTGTCCAATCGTCTCTTGATGATTGACCACATGTTCTCAATGGGATTAAGATCTGGGGAGTTTCCAGGCCATGGACCCAAAATCTCTATGTTTTGTTCCCTGGGCCATTTAGTTATCACCTTTGCTTTATGGCAAGCTGCTCCATGATGCTGGAAAAGGCATTGTTGGGTGCCAAACTGCTCTTGGACGGTTGGGAGAAGTTACTCTTGGAGGACATTCTGGTACCATCCTTTATTCATGGCTGTGTTTTTAGGCAAGACTGTGAGTGAGCCGATTCCCTTGGCTGAGAAGCAACCCTACACATAAATGGTTTCAGGATGCTTTACAGTTGGCATGAGACAAGACTGGTGGTAGCGCTCACCTCTTCTTCTCTGAATAAGCTGTTTTCCAGCTATCCCAAACAATCGAAAAGGGGATTCATCAGAGAAAATTACTTTACCCCAGTCCTCAGCAGTCCACTCCCTGTACCTTTTGCAGAATATCAGTCGGTCCCTGATGTTTTTTCTGGAGAGAAGTGGCTTCTTTGCTGCCCTCCTTGAAACCAGGCCATGCTCAAAGAGTCTCTGCCTCACAGTGTGTGCAGAAGCACTCACACCAGCCTGCTGCCATTCCTGAGCAAGCTCGGCACTGCTGGTAGTCCGATCCCGCAGCTGAAACAGTTTTAAGATACGGTCCTGGCGCTTGCTGGTCTTTCTTGGGCGCCCTGGAGCCTTTTTGACAACAATGGAAGCTCTCTCCTTGAAGTTCTTGATGATGCAATAGATTGTTAACTGAGGTGCAATCTTTCTAGCTGCGATACTCTTCCCTGTTAGGCCATTTTTGTGCAGTGCAATGATGGCTGCACGTGTTTCTTTAGAGATAACCATGGTTAACTGAAGAGAAACAATGATACCAAGCACCAGCCTTTTTTTAAAGTGTCCAGTGGTGTCATTCTTACTTAATCATGACTGATTGATCGCCAGCCCTGTCCTCATCAACACCCACACCTGTGTTAATGGAACAATCACTAAAACGATGTTAGCTGCTCCTTTTAAGGCAGGACTGCAATGATGTTGAAATGTGTTTTGGGGGTTAAAGTTCATTTTCTAGGCAAATATTGACTTTGCAAGTAATTGCTGTTAAGCTGATCACTCTTTATTACATTCTGGAGTATATGCAAATTGCCATTAGAAAAACTGAAGCAGTAGACTTTGTTAAAATTAATATTTGTATCATTCTCAAAACTTTTGGCCATGACTGTAGTCAGGGGCGGAACTACACTGGTGCAGCCGGTGCAGCTGCACCAGGGCCCCGACCGGTTAGGGGGCCCCTTCAAGCCTGGAGGGGGCCCCCAGCCGACCCCCACAAGCCGCCGTCACCAGGCGGGAGAGCGCGGCTCTCCCAGAAGCAGCGGTAAGAGAGCTCTCTCCCAGCACCAGCACCCCCCCCCGGTCCACGCCTGCACCAGGGCCCCCGGGGGTGACGGTCCGCCCCTGACTGTAGTAATAATACCATATATACTCGTGTATAAGCCGACCCGTGTATAAGCCGACCCCCCTACTTTTGCCCCCAAAACCTGGGAAAACCTATTGACTTGTGTATAAGCCGAGGGTGGACTCCAGCACAGGTATACAGCCCCCAGCAGTGTGGTATATACAGGCAGCAGCCCCCAGCAGTGTGGTATATACAGGCAGCAGCCCCCAGCAGTGAGGTATATACAGGCAGCAGCCCCCAGCAGTGTGGTATATACAGGCAGCAGCCCCCAGCAGTGTGGTATATACAGGCAGCAGCCCCCAGCAGTGTGGTATATACAGGCAGCAGCCCCCAGCAGTGTAGTATATACAGGCAGCAGCCCCCAGCAGTGTGGTATATACAGGCAGCAGTCCCCAGCAGTGAGGTATATACAGGCAGCAGCCCCCAGCAGTGAGGTATATACAGGCAGCAGCCCCCAGCAGTGTGGTATATACAGGCAGCAGCCCCCAGCAGTGTGGTATATACAGGCAGCAGCCCCCAGCAGTGTGGTATATACAGGCAGCAGCCCCCAGCAGTTAGGTATATACAGGCAGCAGCCCCCAGCAGTGAGGTATATACAGGCAGCAGCCCCCAGCAGTGAGGTATATACAGGCAGCAGCCCCCAGAGGTATATACAGGCAGGCCCCCAGTGGCACTCACCCCCCCACAGTGTGCAGAGCCCCCCCTCCCGATGCATTATCTTACCATCCAGCCACGTCTTCATCACCGCCGGTCCTCCCGTCCATCCTCGCGCGCTGTGTTCCCGGTCTCATGTGACCCGGCGGTCGCAGTCGGATGACGTCATCGCGCTGGGTCACATGAGAGTCGAACACAGCGCGAGAGGATGGACGGGAGGACGGTGATGAAGACGCGGCTGGATGGTAACATAATGCATCGGATGGGGGGGCTCTGCACAGTGTGGGGGGGCGAGTGCCATTGGGGGCCTGCTGTATATGGCGGCCTGCTGTATATGGGGGCCTGTAAACATCTGGGGGCTGTATGCACGGCTCCCCCTGCCGCTGTGATGGGCGGGGGGAGCCGTGCATATCTAATGAGCGGCCCCATGTGACGGGCCGCTCTGTCAGGAGCCTCCCCCCGCCTCCTCCAGCCTCCCCAGCACCCGGACACCTAGGATTACCGTATTGACCCGTGTATAAGCCGAGGGGGTGACTTTTCAGCCCAATGTTTGGGTTGAAAAACTCGGCTTATACACGAGTATATACGGTATATGAGACATTACTAGTGAATATTTTGCTTACCTGTATTACCATATCTGACTTTTACTAAGGTACGGGTGCATCTCTGTAAATTAGAATATCATAAAAAATTTAATTTATCTCAGTATTCAATGCATAAAGTGAACCACATTGTATAGTGTCGTTAAAAACAGAGTGATTCATTTCAAGTGTTTATTTCTGTTAATGTTAATGATTATGGCTGACAGCCAATGAAAACCTAAAGGTCATTATCTCAGAAAATTAAAGAAGGGAGGATGAAGGGTCTGGGAGATAAGTTATTATCTAAATAGACTCTCAGGGAACAGGGAATAGGAATGAGCTCACCCCTCCTTCTCAGAAGATCCAGTCAGGTGCTGCAGCTGACGGCCGGCCACCGCCCGAGTCAAGGAATATAATGAAGATATGCTGGCACCTTCATCCGATGTAAAGTTTTACTTTATTATGTAACTCACAACATTAAAGTAAAAGCATCTTGGTGGCTGAACATGCCCCGTCAGACGCGTTTCGATAAAAATCTTTATCAATGACAAAGAGGCAACAAGACAACACACAATATATATACACAGAACATAACACCTGTGAGATTACAAACGAGTGTCACCTGGATGGGTTAAGTTAACAAAATGACTTGAATGGTCTCATTATAGAGTATTGGAGAGGAGTTCACTAAATTATAAAGGAACTTCTTTATATCACGAAAGGAAGGATAGCAACAGAAATGCAAAAACATATGCATATGCATGATGTGTATACACAAGGAAAAAGGCAATAAAATGGAGAAACAGTGGCAATACAGCAGAGAGAGGGGATACACTTAGTGCAAAATATCATATACAATTGTTGGATATACTGCTCTATATCGTGAAAAATTTCAGAAAACGTATTGGATATCATCAAAAGCATAACAGTGCACTATGTGCAGATAGAAAATTAATTGATTAACCAATCCAAAAGAATGAACAGCATAAAACCTGGGTTATATAGAGAATAGGAGCCTGTCCCGATATAGAGATGTATATGTACAGGACTATTTGATTCGACAGAGACAACTGTGAATACTCTAGAAAAAGAGAGAATATATATTAACATTATGAAAAGAAACAAAAAAATCCACCTATTTTAATAAAAATACATCAAATCGCTCCTATAATTCATTCCCCCAGGAAATCTGCTGTTCAAACATAATATCCAATAACTTTCACGATTTAACATATCTCGGATTCGATCCCCTCCTTGTACTGAGCTTCTCACCACCTCCAATCCTTTAACAGACAACTTACTGGTGTCGCCACCATGATGTTCAAAGAAGTGTTTAGATAGGCCTGACATAGAGCGTCTATTCCCTGAAGAGGAGGGATTAGCTGCTGATATATGTTCTGAGATACGTCTCCTAAGGGGCCGACTGGTACAACCAATGTAGTCTAGATTACAACACGTGCAAGAGGCCATGTAAACCACAAAGGTGGTTGCACAGTTAATATAATTTTTGATTTTATAAGTTTTACCACTAAATCTATCTTGGAATACATCTGTTTTCTTCATGTACCTATATAGATTGCAACGAGGCTGACCATATAATGACCGGAGGTCCTATTAAGATCCAGTGAGTCACAGACTGAGACAGAGGCAGAAATAAGCAACAGTATTTTTACTGATATGGGGATCAAAGTGTGGTTCAATATGGAATGTAAAAGTCTCCAAAATCCCCTTAAAATATAACCAATAACAGTTTCACACACTCAGCGTTAGCCGACATCAATGCACCGATCTCAGAGTTCCCAGGGTATGTAAATCACACTCAGAACCAGGAGAAAATGTACCTACATGTTAGACTTATCAAGGATTTAACTTAACTAAAGGCTATGTACATCAACTGTGGGCGGTCTGATGGGACCTCTGAGATGGCACACTGAGTATAACTTATCACAGCTAATAACAATACAATACACTATATCAATGCTGGCTATACACTTAGCACAGGGATACCCGGGTATCTCAAAACTATGGTACCATCAACCTCAAATGTAGCTTTACACCGGTGTATATTCCACGTGGGCTGCAGCAAGTCCAGAAAAAGTAAAAAGAAAAAAAACCTTTTGCGCAAAAGAAAAACGTATTGTAAAAAAAACAGCAAAATTTGGCAGCTTACCAGCCAATGCCAGATTCACATATGCAGTACTTTAGTTCTGTAAGCTTGGTGTGCAATCTGTGGAGCACTCTTTTCCAGGGCTTGTCAGGACCTTGTCAGGATCCTCCCAATGTGGATGGCACCGGACGCCGGCTCTCCTTTCGCAGTCACTCACGGCCTTCCTGGACGCCAATCACTCGCTCCATCAGGGGGACATCTCCTCAGCCTCTCCTCAGATGCTGGACACTTGCTCGGTTCAAGATAAAGTCTTTAGTCCACACAACAGGGCTTGCAAACAACTTTAAAGGCCCATATAGCTTGCACTGGCTTTGCTATAATCCTTACACTAGTAATGGCCACCGCAGAGAGAGATCAACAGCCACCGGAGCAACTGACAGAGCTGTCACCAAGGCAACCAGAGACACTGCTTTCACTTTTCTAGACACAGAGCAGTCACCATGGCAACCAGAGACTGTGTTTTATCTTTCCTGGGCCACTACAAAATGGCAGTCTGCTTGGTTTTAGCAGCTTATCAGTTTACTCTCTTACAACCACACTTAAAATTGCCAGTGTATCGTAGCCAAGTGGGTTTGTTATGGCAGTCTACTGGTTTAAAGAGACTCGGTGACACATAACTGGCAAGATTGTGACCCCTCCTGGCAACGCACCTAAATCAATTATTTAGAACCTTACGCAATGATGTATCTTGATACAGCATCGGAACATATTTATGTAAAATATCCACGATGCCGCTATAGTCGGTGCTAAACGGGGTGGAAAAGGTAATGGGTTGTTTCCTATTTTGAGATGAGAGTTGTTGATTATGTTGTTTATGACAGTCCATCAACTGCTCTCTGGTTTTACTCTCAACAATTTTTCTGGCACGATTGACCACCCACCCTTTGTAGCCCCTTGTTCTGCCACCAAGATGCTTTTACTTTAATGTTGTGAGTTACATAATAAAGTAAAACTTTACATCGGATGAAGGTGCCAGCATATCTTCATTATATTCATTACCTAAATAGGTATCAGAGGGATGTATATTCTCTTTTTTCAATAATTTTGCCCAGATAAAGGATAAGGAGGGTCATGAGGACTTCTTTTTTTCATAACACACTAAGATGTAATCAATTTTTGGCAAGACATAAAAAACATAAAAAGCTAAATGCTAGGGAATTGTGTTTCATTTAAACCACCACTACAGCATTTCTCTTTATTAGCCGTGAAATAAATTTAGCAATGGTGCTAGTATCACACTCACCTTCCACTGCCTTTGTCCCTTTCCAGCTGGCTTTTGGTGGGCCTGCGGGGATTTGTGACCTACCAGCAGCTCTTTAGTTTCTTTTTCAATAAACCTGTATGGTTACCTCATTCTGGCCTTGTTCTGGCTCTCATAGAGATATATTTAGTGCTTGTAACATAACTTCTGACTTTAGGCCAGTCAGGAGTTCCGAGCACAAGATGGCATTGCGGGACCGGAGCGACATTGGTATGAGGTGAATCCACTAAAAGGTGAGTATATGACAAGTGGCTTGCTTTTAAAGTGCCAGTCCAGTGTTGAAAAAAAAATCTGCTGAAGTGGTTCTTTAATTCTGCCTTCCCTACAGGTTATCATACTTGTATAGTTGCTTATCCCAGGATGCATTTATCATATTTAATGGTCAAACACATAAAAAAACAATGCAAAATTTAGAGTCTCAACCTATACCTACCATTATTTTCACTGTTAATAAAACTAAAATCTAAGTGTGCTTTGCTTTCTGTTAATTATCTTTATGCATTCTAAATCTCAATATTTCATTTCTGTAAATGCTGTTCACATCCTATGTCTGAAGTAACTTGTTTATTAAATTTAGTAGGTACTTAACAATGTCATCAATTAAATTAAAGGAAACTGGAGAAAATAAAAAATGGTATTCCCGGAAATGCGTATAAATTAGAAGAACAGCATTTAAGCTGAAAGCTTTTTAATCAAGTATAAATTTATTGATTTGGAAATATACCTTTCCAATCAAATTTACAATGTTTTATTAGAAGAATGTTCATTTTCTTTAAATAAACATTAGAGAATTACATATAGAGTCATACTATGTGTACAGTTTCAGATGGATCATTTTAAGAAGAATGATGATGATGATTGATTGACAACCCTGACAATGATAATTGCTATTAAAACACAGTAGTAATTTGAAAATAATTTATTGTAAATACAAGAAGTAAATTCCTGTATCAACAGGTACTTGTCTTCAAAATGCATGGAGCAAAAATAGCTTTATTACTATCCATAGTTGCCATTAACTTTATAAACATATTGTAATGAAAGTATGTATTAAACTTGCAGCTCGTATGTTTATACTCTAGCTATGCCAGCCATAGTCTCCATCATAATATCATGGATAACAGACACTGAAGTAATGATTGCAAGGTCTGAGCAATATTCTCGAGGCGCACTCATACTGTGTTCCATTAGGTACACTGCATGAGCACATTGCATTACAACTAGCGGCAACACTCATCTATGTGAACCTCCAGAATACTATCGAATAAATATTAAAGGTTATTTTTGGAGTATAATGAACAAGCTGGTATGGTAGCAAATAGGAATTCACACAAAAACTGCCACAAGAAATAAATATTTCCGGATAGTTCATTCTTAAACCTGCTTTATATTCTCACAATGTTTTATCAGCATTGAAAGATCAATTTACATCTCCATAGCCTGACATTGAGGCCTTTTTTTCTTTGCCATTAATGGTGAATTTCATTACTGATAATAGTAATACCTATTGCACAAGGCTAAGCTGAATTTACAGACTTTGTATAGCGGAAGACACAATAATAAAGCCACCGGAACTCCTTCTGTCATCATAGGGGACTTCATACACAACTGAGTAAATATAGTGACCTTTTTCACAAAAGAGGAGACCCTTGGATAATTTGCAAACAAGATATTTAATAGTAATACACCTGCCAGATGATGACAGATAATCTCCCCAATGGTTCTGCTAGTGTAGCCTTTCTCAAGGGTATGTACACACTACTCACCATTCAGTATGCTATGCATGCTCCTAACAGCTGGCAGTTGCAGTACAGATACCTTTAAGAAAGGTTATATCGGCCGACACATTGAGAGATTATCTGTCATCATTACAATTAAATGTCTTGTTTGCAAATTATCTAAGGGTCTCATCTTCCATGTCAAAGGTCACTATATTTACTCTATTATACTATATTCCTTCAGAGCACGAAAAATTATTTGTTCAGGGTGGGGTACGAGTCCTTATACACTTTCTATTTATACACAAATTATTCCAATTCCTCAGAACAATACTTCTAGGAAACAATACCTTCATAATAAAGTAGGTGATGAAGTTAGAAGGATAGGGACGAACCTATAACGCTTTTTGTCCCATCCCATTCCTTGCAGACTGTGAGCCCTCATGGGCAGGATCCTCTCTCCTCACCTACTGTATCATCAATATCCCTGTAGACTATGAGCCCTCATGGGCAGGATCCTCTCTCCTCACTACTGTATCCTCACCCATCCCTTGTAGATGTGAGCCCTAGTGGGCAGGATCCTCTCTCTCACCTATTGTACCATCAATCATCCCCTGTAGACTATGAGACCTCATGGGCAGGATCCTCTCTCCTCACCTACTGTACCATCAATCATCCCCTGTAGACTATGAGCCCTCATGGGCAGGATCCTCTCTCCTCACCTACTGTACCATCAATCATCCCCTGTAGACTGTGAGCCCTCATGGACAGGATCCTCTCTCCTCACTACTGTGTCATCAATCATCCCCTGTAGACTGTGAGTCCTCGTGGGCAGGGTCCTCTCTCCTCATCTACTGTGTCATCAATCATCCCCTGTAGACTTGAGCCCTCGTGGGCAGGATCTTCCCTCCTCCTGTACTGTCTGAGCCTTGTTTGTTCACAATTATTGTACTTATCTATGTAAAGCACCATGAGATAAATGGCACTATAATAATAATTAACCCCTTCATGACCTTGGAATTTCTCATTTTTATCTTCATTTTTTGCACCCCTGCTTCCAAGAGCCATAACGTTTTTTTTTTCCATCAATATAGACATATGATGGCTTGTTTTTTGCGGGATGAGCTGTACTTTCATAAGCAATCATTTATTTTACCATATAGTGTACAGGGAAATTGCAAACAAATTGTAAGTGCAGTGAAATTGCAAAAAAAGTGCAATTACATGTTTGTTTTTGGGTATTTTAGTCGCCATGTTCACTATATGGTAAAACCGGAATGACAGAGTGATGCCTGGGCTGGTACGAGTTCGTAGACACCCAACATGTATACCTTTACTGGTATCTAGGTGGTGAAAAAAAATTCATAAGTTTGAGGAAAAAAAAAACCGACTTTTTGTGCCATGTTCTGCGACCCGAGCCTTCTCATTTTCAGGATCTGCGGCTGCGTGACAGCTTATTTTTTCCGTCTTGAGCTGACGTTTCTAATGACACCATTTTTGGGTGCATTGGCTGTTTTGATGCCCGTTATTGCACTTTATAGCAAATTGCAGTGACCAAAAAAACGTCATTTTGGCATTTGGATTTTTTTTTCCAGCTCTCATTAACGGATTTAATATGTTGATAGATGGGCGATTCTGAACGCAGCGATACCAAAGGTGTATTTTTTTTATTTTCTTAATACTTTTATTGTGATTGGGAGAAAAGGGGGTGATTGAACTTTTATGGTTTTTTTTTTACAGGTTTTTAAAAACCTTATTTTTAAAAACTTTATTTTTTAATTGATTCTTATTTTTACACTGCCCATAGAGGGACTGCTGCACAGTCCGATCGCTTCTGGGAGATACAGATGAGCTGCAGTTCATCTGTATCTCTCAGAATCGCAGACTAATTGTGGTTGGCAGCGCCTGCCAACCACAACCGGAAGTGCTCCGTGACAGCATCCGGGGTCTAGCCAGGACCCCGGCCTGTCATGTGAGTGCTGGAGATCGCGCGATACTATCGCGGCATCTCCGGTGCAGGCGGGAAGAGCGCGTTCCCCGCCGCGGCACCTTTGTATACCACTGCCAGAGATTGACGTCGGAATCCAAAAGGTTAACAGCACCGTCGGATCCCGTATCCATCGGTGCTGTTAACCCGACATCTCAGCTGATGTAATCAGCTGAGATGTCGACTGTTTGATATGAGCTCTGTGCCGGAGCTCACATCAAACCCCCCCTACCGGCCCATGACGTTACACAATGTCATAGGTCGGGAAGGGATTAATAATAATAACAATATTATAGAATTATGCAATGTAGATCTGTAACATACCTTGGTGCATGAACCAAAAGACTTGTTTCTTGGAATTATACAGAAAATCCTACTATTGTTTCTGTTTATTAGCATTAAGAAATAGATTAGTTAGTTCCACATATATTCCCATCGTTTATTTGATCATAAGCAACCAAATGACCTTCAGTTGAATAATTAAAACTAGAAGGACATTGGTAAAGTAGCTTACTAAGAAAAAATATATTTATCCTGTTCTAAGGAACCTACAAATGTAAAACGAGCTACTAAGCTTCCATGTCCTTTCACTTCATTGTACAATGGTGAAGAGAAAAGTTTAATCATATAGAATTGTGATTTGACAGATGAAGGTCAGGTCAGATGAATAGAAGGCAAAAGCAAAAGAAGCTGATGCATTTAAAAACAAAAGTAATAAAAAAAACATACCCATCAGCCTTATTTTTACAAGGCTTTTACAGATTAAATGTAATCTGTGTCTTTTTTGCAGGTATTTAAATGAGGCAGAAGCATGACGCATTTCGGATTCGCAGCACAAGCCGTCATTTTTATCCACAACTGATGGATGAATGCAAAACAGACAATTTATAATCAAATTGTTTTCTTTTTGTATTCAACGACAAAATAAAAGAAATTTAAAGGGGTTGTTTGAGGTAAATTTCCTTGTAGACAAATTCTAATAAAGCTTCCTTGTAAAATGCAACTAGTCTAAACGGCCTTATAAGAATTTTCCTCTATCTCCAAGCCTCGGACATTGATTTCATGTTTAAGAACACAAGAATGAGATCAGGGAAGATTATTTCCTTTTATTATCATTTATTCAATTACATCTTTTTTATTTGCCGATGATATGTTTCCTTTTCCATATTATACAAAGCTCTAACGCTTCCAACATTCGGGGCATTTTACAAATCGTGACCTCAGGCTGCCTGTGGTTACAGATAATTTGCAGTAAATTGAACTTGCAGACTTTCCATTTTTGTTACTGTGAAGCCTACTATCAAAGAGAGGAAAGAAGAAAGAATACCACTTTCAGGGTTTCCTTTAACTACAACTGTACAGTACTATGTTAGAGTTTTGCATATCATACGATTGGAAAAGCTACTGCCATTTACATATCTTTAATTATATATTCATCTATTCCTGTTGAATTAATATGTATGCATAAAGAGAACGTATCATAGGAAAATGATCTATTGCAAAATTAGGGTTTGCGTTAAATGTGTTTTTAAAACTAAAATGTACTTTTTTCAAATCACAATCTGCATTGAATATAGAAATGTAGTAATTGTCCCACTCACCACTGGGACTGTTATAGACTAACACTTCCTAATCTTTTCAGAAGTTTCATTATCATCACAGGCAAGACTACACGGTTAAATGATGTCATAGCTCCCACTGCTCTTATTTCCTTTATATTTACCTTTACAGTTGCCGATCAGATATCGGAATAAACATTTTAAAGTCTCAGGTTATTGCAGCTAATCAAAATGAGTACTTCCTGATACATCTGGAAGTATTGGTCTATAATTGCTCCAGTAGCTTGTTTAAAAAATGTAAGATTTCCAAGTTTTTTTTAATGCATATATCAAAAATAAGGAAAAAAATGGCAGATAAAAAAAATACATTTACCATAAACAAGGTAATTTAACCCCTTACTGACCCATGATGTGCCATAATCACCATGGGTCATGTCCCTTCCTTTGATGTGGGCTCACAAGCTGAGCCCGCATCTTATCCTTCACATGTTGGCTGATCCCATCATCTGACATGTGCCTCTAACAGCTGTGGGTAGGTTAATCTAGTTAAATCCCAATGTTAATCTCCAGGTTTAAACGTGCACTGGTTAGGAGTGTGTCACTCCCTGCTCCCATTGCAAGCCCTGAGACATGATCAAGGGGCACTGAGGAGCTCTCAGTACAGCTAGGGTTTAGATGATGACCCCTGTGTCTGTCGTTACGATACGATTTGAGCCAATATTCATAGAAGATGATGATGTCTCCCATACAGAGCTGAGCTGATTAACTACTCTATGGCACAGAAGAGATCAGATGATAGCAGCTTCAAGCCCTCTAAGGAGACTAGTTAGGGGACTAGTAAAAACAGTAAAAAGTTAAAAAAGGGATTAAAAATCACTTACCCTTTGCTTCATTGAAAATAAAACAATTAAAAAAAATACACATATTTGCTATTACTGCATTCAGAAATGTCTGTTCTATCAAAATATAAAATACATTTATCTGATTTACTGTATAAACAGCGTAAGAAGAAAAAAAAATCAAAATACGCCCTGACAAAGCAAGAACACCCAACTTTCAAACGTATGTTGGCGGCAGGGATTTGACCATATAAGGGACCTCATTGATTCTATTGACTGCTTTAATCAGCAGGTACAACCATTATAGCACTATTATCTTTTGTGGTGATAACACACTATGAGAAACACAAAATGATAGCTAGGTGGTGAGCCTAGGTAATCTGATAGTAGTGGGATCTTTATAGTGCAGATATGTGAGAATCCTTGCGGAATTCTTTACTCATATAAACTATTCCTGAAATTATGTAATTGTATGGTACCAGGTATTTCTATAGTCCTGTTATATGGAGCCTGCCAACAGTACCTCACTGATTATGTTCCTATACATATGGTGTAAATGAGATAAAAAAATATATATGTATATATATATACCGTATATACTCGTGTATAAGCCGACCCGTGTATAAGCCGACCCCCATACTTTTGCCCCCAAAACCTGGGAAAATCTATTGACTCGTGTATAAGCCGAGGGTGGACCCTAGCACAAGTATACAGCCCCCAGCAGTGTGGTATACAGCAGTCCCAGAGGTAGATACAGCAGCCCCAGTGGTAGTATACACGCAGCCCCAGTAGTATATACAGCCCCAGTGGTATATACAGCCCCAGTGGTAGTATATACAGCCCCAGTGGTAGTAGATTGCAGCCCCAGCGGTAGTATACAGGGCCCCAGCAGTATATACAGCCCCAGTGGTATATACAGCCCCAGTGGTAGTATATACAGCCCCAGTGGTAGTAGATTGCAGCCCCAGCGGTAGTATACAGGGCCCCAGCAGTATATACAGCCCCAGTGGTATATACAGCCCCAATGGTAGTATATACAGCCCCAGTGGTAATAGATTGCAGCCCCAGCGGTAGTATACAGGGCCCCAGCAGTATATAGCAGCCCCAGCGGTAGTATACAGGGCCCCAGTAATCCAGGGCCCCCCCAGCGTCTCTCCGGTCACCTGAAAAGCAAACTATACTTATCAGTGTCCGCTGTCCGCGCCCGCTCGCCTCTGCCGTCTGCGATCCTCCATCTTCATGCAGCGTCTTCCGGGTTCCTGTGCTCGTCGCAGGGAATGACGTCATTCCCTGCGACGAGCACAGGAAACCGGAAGACGCCGCATGAAGATGGAGGATCGCAGATGGCAGAGGCGAGCGGGCGCGGACAGCGGACACTGATAAGTATAGTTTGCTTTTCAGGTGACCGGAGAGACGCTGGGGGGGCCCTGGATTACTGGGGATGCGGGGGCTGCTGTATACCGATGTATACATCGGTATGTACCGATGTATACATCGGTATACAGCACTGACTCGCGTATAAGCCGAGGGGGGTACTTTTCAGCCCAATTTTTGGGCTGAAAAACTCGGCTTATACGCGAGTATATACGGTATATATATATATATATATATATTGTGAGGCATGCCTGCGCTATAGCACGTGGCTGGTATGACACACATGGCCTGCATCAATCTGGGTGATTGCTGGAGCTAGTGGTACACACAGGGTTAATGGCAGCTAAGTGTGTGCATGAGTGAGAGGTGCTGATTAGCACTGTGTTGCAGCTGTGGGTTTGTCAGGCGGGATGTTAGCCTGCCCAGTGCTGTGTGAGGCAGTCTTCAACAAGCCTGAAAAGGGAGCAGATATACTAGGCTGGCCTGGAGACTAGGCCTCTGTGAGGACACTGAGAGAGATTGGTGTGTGCAGTCTCCAGACAAGTCAGTCCAGGCTTTGATTCCTGACTGGACCAGCTGCTATAATCAAGAGGCTGGAAGGATTCAGTTGTCTGCTGGCCTGCTGGACTGAGGAGCTGATAACATAAGGAGACGTGTGCTTTGTTTGTTATTCAGGTTTATTTTGTACATAGGATTCTAATGTTTAGTTAGTGGCCAGGTGGCCTTAGACATTTATTTTGATGTTTTCTGGTGTAACACTGAGTGAAAAGTGTGCACAATAAACACTGCTGTGTGAAGCCTGCCAGTCCGCCATTGTCTACTGTGAGTCCACAGCCACTCACTTGAATCAAAGCAAAGATCCCAGCTGAGCTATCTCCTCTTTCTCACAATATATATAATTTTAATCAATATAGAGAAGTTGTTTATTTGCCTACAGAGAGTATTGTGTGCAATTTCACTAAAAGTACCAATAGGACCCTTTAGGAGATATACTTGCAGTAATAGGGTTGATGTTCAATATTTAACAAGTAATAAAACCAGGGTTGGAACTAAAGTGAATCTCTGCAATTGTGCAAGTTCACACTGGCCTCATAATGGAAAACACAACAAGAAAAAAAACAACAAACGAGCAAATACCCTAAAATGATAAAAAAAATGTTAAAGTGCAGAAAATAAAATAGGGTACTTGGTGACATAGTATGATCCTGTAAATGCGTGAACTGTCCCACATGCAACAATGTGACCCCATCGGGACAGTCCCTGCCTAACAATAGTACTAATACCTTGCCATCCATCAGAGTAGTGGCAAGGACAGGATTAAGCAAGACTGAGCGCCTACATAGCACACCATACCTTGAGACGCTACACAGTATATCATGTCCAGCTCAAAGGTAGGCCACACCTAAGTTTGCATGACTTCAGCAAAACATAAAGAAATAAAACCAGGGCTGGAACTAAAGTGAAACTCTGCAGTGGTGCAGGTTCACACTGCCTCATAATAGAAAAAAAAAAAAAGAGCAAATACCCTAAATTGATAAAAGTAAAAAAGCTAAAGTGCTGAAAAATAAATTAGGGTACTTGGTGACATACATATGATCATATAAATGCTTAATCCGTCACACCAGCGACAAGGTGACTCTATTAGGACAGTCCCTGCCTAACAATAGTATTAATACCTTGCCATCTGTCAGTGAAGTGACAAGGACAGGATTAACAAGAACCGAGCACCAACAGAGCACACCATACCATGGGACACTACACATTATATCATGACCAGCTCAATGGTAGGCCACACCTATGTTTGCATGACTGCAACAAAACAAAGAAATAAAGCCAGGGCTTGAACTAAAGTGAAACTCCCCAGTGGTGCAAGTTTACATTGGCTTCATAATGGAAAACACAACAAGAAAAACAAATACACTAAAAATGATAAAAGTAAAAATGCAAATTGCAAAAAAAATAAATAGGCTACTTGGTAACATTGATATGATCATATAAACACGTTAACTGTCCCACCAGCGACAAGGTGACCCCATCGGGACAATATTTAACAAGGGCCTGGATGCCTTTCTTGAAAAAATAAATATTACCATTAATGTATACTACATTCTATTATTTTCTATTTATCCAGGAAACTAGTCTAATTGCCATATTGAGTTGGGAAGTAATTTTTTACCCCAATGTGCAGCTTAGTGTTTTTTTCCCATGGGGGTTTTTTTTTGCTTTCTTCTGAATCAACATATTAGGTTATGGGTTGAACTAGATGTACATATAGTCTACATTCAACCTTAAATACCACAAATATAATGACACTTCATTTTTTTTTTTACTTTGTAGACAAAAACTATGTAGGACGTAAATAAACATTTTGATTACCTACTATATATACTCTGATATAATTCAAACTGCAGCCCATCCTAATCATATGTCTGTGGCACCCCAGAATTCGGATGCAACTATGTCATTATCTCCGTTGGGGGGGTAGTGTCATACCTGACAGGAATAGAGGGAATCCACACCAGACAAAACCAAAGCACTCAACACCTTTCTGCCTCCATGCCTGAAGGGGAGATCTAAAACCCAGGTTCAGGGCAGCTCCCCTATAAATTCTGGTCTGGGGCAGAGTTAGTCAGTTCAGTACGGAGAAGTACTGAGGAAGACATCCTGTGGACTTCAGCAGTGCTAAGTAGAAATGAGCCACCACCCTGGTGTTCGAATTCAATTTGATTTGTTGAGTCAAATAGCCCGTCGGGTCAAATAAACAGAAATATAGGGAAGCCCTTTATGTTATTATTTTATGAATTTCATGAAATAATACAAAAAATGCGTGGGGCTTGGCGCTATTTCTATGTCCAGCCAGGTACAAATAGGCAGGTGGGGGCTGGAATCCGCAGTGTAGGGAGGCCCAAGGTTTCTGGGCCCCCCCACCCCCAACTGTGAATTGCAGCCCACAGCCACCCCAGAAAATGGTGCATTCATAGAAGCGCCATCTTCTGGCGCTGTATCGAGTTCATCCAGGGCCCTGGTGCAGTGGCTCACTGAGTAATAAAGGGGTTAGGGCCAGCTTTGTATTATCAGCTGGCCCTAAGCCCGAAATTCATGGGGTCACGCCAATAGTAGACATGACCGCCATGATTTTCTAGTAAAGTTTAAAAAAAAAAACACAACACAGAGAAAAAATTATTTATTAGAAGAAAAAAAACAAAGCAACACTTAGACTCCATCTTTATTAAAAAAATGATCTTCCATTTGACGTAGTCCAATTCAGTTTTCTTCTTTAGCTCAGCTACATCTCTGGTAGAGAACCTCTACCAGAGATGTAGCTGAGCTGTACGCTGGGTGGCTGTGGAAAAGTTCATGTGAGTTCATGATGCATGAACTCACATGAACCGTGACTGCACTGTCGCTACATCAAATGAACAGCTGATCTGCATCAGCTGATCATTTGAAATAACCAGTGGGAAAGCCAGCTGTGAGAAGACTTCACCCCCGGCTTTCCTGCTCTGTGCTGTGCTCCCTGATACCCCCTCATCGCTCCCCCTGCTGCCTCCCCGTCTGATCCTATGTTAAGACCGGGCGGGGGGGAGCAGCTCCAGGGAGCGGGTAGGGGGCATCAGGGAACGGGAAGCGCAGCACAGAGCAGGAAAGCCGGAAGTAAATTCTTCTCACCGCTGCCGGCTTCCCCTCCCCTTGTTGCTTCGCTCCCAGCTCCCTGGTGCTGTGCTCCCTGCCCAGTCCTAACTCAGGATCAGGATGGGAGGCGGCTGCGGGAGTGGAGGATGGGGATGGGAGACTGCAGGGGCAAAGGATCAGGCTGAATGATTGTTTAAAAGCCGGCTGCTTTTTACCACCGGCTTTTAAACAATCATGCCCCAATTTCAGTCTTTTCCTCTGCCCCCAGACTACTTTATAGGGTCCTTTTGGTGAATGAACTGTTATCGAACATGACCTCGAACTGCCGAATTTGAAGCTAATTGTTTGCATTCGTCGACTCGAACACCGCCCGAAACAGCTTGAATTTGAGATTGGCGAACATTTCAAACATCGCTCATCTCTAGTGCTAAGCTCATCCCAGGATAGCTAACCCTAGCTGAGGGGCCTAAGGCAAGGGCCTGAGGAGGTCGAGGAGAGCCTGTGGAGTAGGAAAGTGTCGAGCTCACCCCAAAGGAGTAAGAGCTAAGAAATGGACACAGGAGTCCGAGGCTGTGCAGGGCCTAATGACCCGGCAGCCAATACTGGCGTGAGACGAATTACAAGTTCTCCATCCACACCAAGTACCTGGAGGCAAAGCACTTTCAAGAGCACAGGAGTAGCCACCCATGAAGTGGGGCTAATAAAGGAATCGAGCTGCCATTCATACTGGCACATGCATGAGAGAGGGAGAGAGAGGGCCGCAGCTCAGCTTCAAGCAGCAGCAGGGTGTCACAGGATAAGCGCAGCAGGGAGGCCTCAGAACTTGTCGAGTGAGGAAACCCCAAGTTGCTCTCAGGTCACATGGACTCAAAGAATCATCATCTGTGGCTGAATCTGTATTTCCAGTAAAGAATTTGAGCAAACAAGAACACCGTGAGTCTGTCTGTTAATGCGCACCCTCCATCCTGCACCCTACACCCTTCCACATCCACTGTCCTGGGGATCCGCTCCACCTGTGGAGAGCCAATCCATCCCAGCTGCCTGTTCATCATTCCCAGAGGTTCTGCAGGAGCGGTGGCTACCTATAGCTACAAACCACTGGTGGCGTCATGAATAATCTTTATAATTTTCCCCAAAAACTGTTTAACACTGAACAGAGCCGGGTCTCAACCTCTGTGACTGCCTAGAAACATCGCAGCCAGTTCCGAGTACTTGGGGTGCGTCATGTCAGTATAGCCTAGGCTGCAGACTAAGGACTAGTGATGAGCGAGCATGCTCGGCGCTACTCGTTACTCACACGAGAGTCCCGGTACTAGGAAGCTCGGCGAGCACCGAGTACCGCCGAGATGATCGGACTCTTCACTAATAATTTTCGATCTGACACAAATACACAGCTCCCTTCAGTGCACACAGTGAGCTGGCACCTCACAAAGAGCAGATTGATTGTTAGGGTCCCTCTGGGGGCCACAGCAAGGTGTTGTTTGCTGCGACGATTTGAAAAAGCCCACCCTCCCGCCCTTTACCAGAAACACTCATTTTATAGCTGGAAGTCGGTTGGCGGAGCCTGTTACTAATTGACTTTCATTGGGCTCGGTGCTCGGGCCGAGTACACGAGTGTCTTGGGTGCTCGGCCTGAGCATCAAGCATCTGAGTATTTTAGTACTCGCTCATCTCTACTAAGGACTTAAGCTTCTGAAAAAAGAGTTTGAACTAACGATATGCATTACATTACTTTGATTTGTCCTCAGCAGTTTAAGTGAAGCTTTACCTGCAGAGATTCATGATTTGCCGAATTGGGTTGATGACTTAGGAGACATTATCCACATCCATCAAAGCAGGAGTTGTGGGGAGAGAGGAGGGGTCAAATACAGACCAGCAAGAATCATCAAACCATTATCATTAACCTTTGGAATGGGAGAATTATGCAAGGTGTTTTCTTTGATTTGGAGCTGGGGGCTTATACACAAACTTCTGAACTTCTATTTAAGAGGGATCAATGAAGTGCTTTTGTTACATAGATAATCAGGCAGATTACTTCACTGTTAGGTACCTTACCGCGACATCAGGTGGCTACAGGAACTTATGTTGCAGTGAATCATGAGACAGTTCTATCTGTGTGTAAATGAATAATCTCCATGATGTCCTGAACCAGTAAGTTACTGTAGCCACCAAGAAATGTGCAGTTAAGGGGCCTTAGTGATTGCTCTGATTTCTCCTTATTGTTTGGATATCAGCAGTACTAATTTTCTAAAGAATATGGTTTACCTAATCTATTTCTACAACTAGGTCTGTAAAGGTACCGTCACACGGGGCAACGTCGCCGGCAACTCAGGGACGTGGCGAAGTTGCAGCAATTGCTACGTATAACTGGGTGATTTCAACGGCAATAAGTTGCTTGATCGGAGTTGCCAGGTTTCCCAACATGTTGGGAAACCAGGCGATGTTGCGCAGGCTATCTGGCAGAATCGCCCAGTCTGACACCACAACAGCGATATTGAAAGCAACTTCCCCCATTCACTGCAATGTTAAATGATTGCTGCATGGGTTGAGTTTAACCCTGGCAGCGAAAGTTGCTTTCAACAGCGCTGCTACGTTGCCGGCGATGTCTCCTCGTGTAACATCTCCACAGCGATCTTGGCAAAGTTCCCAAAACGTGTGCACTCCCGTGAGTTGCTGGCGATGTTGCCCCATGTGACGGTACCTTTAAACTCTCAAACAGTAATCTGAATTATTGGGGTAATACAGAGGCGTGGTATCTGATATAAAAGGAGTCAAAGAACAAAATTATGGCCTACATGCAATTTACTTCTATACATCTTTACAAGTTCTTTGCCATTTTTGTATTTGTATTGCAATGTAAGCTAACCATGTACAGTCATGGCCAAAAGTTTTGAGAATGACACCAAAATTATATTTTCATATAATCTGCTGCCCTCTGGTTTTTATTTGTGCTTGTCTGATGTTTATATCACATACAGAAATATAATTGCAATCATATTATGAGTACAAAAGGTTATATTGACAGTTAGAATGAGTTAATGCAGCAAGTCAATATTTGCAGTGTTGACCCTTCTTCTTCAGGACCTCTGCAATTCTCCCTGGCATGCTCCCAATCAACTTCTGGACCAAATCCTGACTGATAGCAGTCCATTCTTGCATAATCAATTCTTGCATTTTGGCAGAATTTGTTGGTTTTGTTTGTCCACCCGTCTCTTGATGATTGACCACAAGTTCTCAATGGGATTAAGATCTGGGGAGTTTCCAGGCCATGGACCCAAAATCTCTATGTTTTGTTCCCTGAGTCATTTAGTTATCACCTTTGCTTTATGGCAAGGTGCTCCATCATGCTGGAAAAGGCATTGTTGGGCGCCAAACTGCTCTTGGACGGTTGCGAGAAGTTGCTCTTGGAGGACATTCTAGTACCATTCTTTATTCATGGCTCTGTTTTTAAGCAAGACTGTGAGTGAGCCAATTCAAATGGCTGAGAAGCAACCCCACACATGAATGGTTTCAGGATGCTTTACAGTTGGCATGAGACAAGACTGGTGGTAGCGCTCACCTCTTCTTCTCCTAATAAGCTGTTTTCCAGATGTCCCAAACAATCGAAAAGGGGATTCATCAGAGAAAATGACTTTACCCCAGTCCTCAGCATTCCACTCCCTGTACCTTTTGCAGAATATCAGTCGGTCCCTGATGTTTTTTCTGGAGAGAAGTGGCTTCTTTGCTGCCCTCCTTGAAACCAGGCCTTGATCAAAGAGTCTCCTCCTCACAGTGCGTGCAGAAGCACTCACACCAGCCTGCTGCCATTCCAAAGATCCATAAAGATCTGAGGAATCCACCTGGCAGACCTATAGTCGCAACAACTGATTCACTACTTTCCCCCATTGCTATCACCTTGGAGAAAATACTCTCACCTTTAGTACAGAAAACCCCAGCTTACCTCAAAGGCATATCAGATTTCCTTGATTGCCTTAGAAATATTGGCACATTAACATCGGACTGTTCGCTAGTTACACTAGATGTTAATAGTTTATATGCCAGTATAAATCATGTATTGGGACTAGAGGCGGTAGACTGGTTCCTTAATGAGTATGGTAACCTGACACCTTCAGGTAAAGAATTCTGTTTAGAGTCCTTAGAACTGGTACTTGGACAGAACTATTTTCTGTTTCAGGACCAGTTCTATATGCAACGTAAGGGGACTGCTATGGGTTCAAATGTGGCACCCCCTTACGCCAATTTATTTATGTCTTATTTTGAACATAGACATATTTATACACATAATATGATGGAGACACACGTGAAACTCTGGAGAAGATATATTGATGATGTCTTTTTGATTTGGAAGGGTTCATTGATTGATTTTGACATCTTCTTTGAATACATTAATTCTAGAACTCGGGGTTGACTTTTACCAAACATGTAGGACCACGGGAAGTTAATTTTTTGGACACGCTGGTCAGTGTTGATATAATGGGTATTGTTGAAACAGACTTATATGTTAAACCTACAGATAAAAATAGCCTACTTAGATTTGATAGCTGCCATCCACGTCCTTTGAAGGAGGCCCTCCCACATTCACAACATATGAGGGTATCGAGAATTGTTTCAGATCCAGAGAAGCGAACAATGAGACATTTAGAGATGGAGAATAAATTTAGAGAAAGAGGTTATCCTAGATTCATTTCAATACCCCGCACTGACGCTGTCCCACGCACCAAACGGACTGGTCCCTACGTGACTTGTGTCAACACTTATCATCCCTTTTCGACAGGTTTTAAAAAGATAATCAATAAACATTGGCCGCTACTGGGCCTATCTTATCCCACTGTCTTAGAGTTTAGCAGACCTCCACTTTTCTGCTATAAAAAAGCCGCTAATCTTAAGAATAAATTAATTAGAGCCGACATAGGTTCTTCCAAAATAATCCCAAGGCAGACTTTTTTGGCAACACCAAAACGGGGCAACTTTCCATGCTTGGGTTGCCTCCAATGTTCGCACATGACTAAGGGCGAAACATTCACCCACCCTAGGACCGGCAAGAGGTACATCATTAAAGAATTTTTTACTTGTAATTCGAGCTACGTGATTTATTTGATTAAATGTCCTTGTGGTCTCGGATATGTTGGAGAAACCATCCAACATATCCGAGACCGGATAAGCAAACATAAATCCACCATTAGATGTGGGCAGAATCTCCTACCTTTACCACACCATTTCATGACCCATAGTCACAATGTGGCACAATTGAGATTTCAAGTCATTGACCACGTTCCTGCCAGCCGACGGGGGGGTGACCGTATAGCCAGGTTAAAGGAGAGAGAACTATATTGGATACATACCCTACAGACGTTATCTCCATTAGGTCTGAATAGGGAGTATGACCCTAAATACTGAAATCAGAGGTATATTTAATAATCCCATTTACACAGAACCTTGAGGTCTGCCTTGCCTGTTAATATATACTATTAATATATATTCTTGGAGTTTATTTGTGGTATAATAAAGAAGATTAACTATAATTATTATTTTCCCATGTAACGTATATTTATGTATTTTCCGAAGGGTGGTGCTGCTGTAAACCTATATATACAATTCATCCATATATATATACATATACATCAATCCTGCTGAAAGATTTGATATATCTAAGTTGGACATTTATACTATGATCTATTCATTGTTACTCATAATTCTACATTATATTCCATCATTCTAGTGGATAAGTATCCCTATTACAGGATGTTTATCACTGTATGCCACTAATGCCTGTGTCTGTTTTCCTTTTTTCCTCTTTTCCGCAGATCTATTGACACAGTCTGCGGTTATCCACGTTCCATTACATGGGTCTGACAGGCTGATAGACGATAGGGAGCATAGCGGCACTAACGCGCATGCGCGGCTTGCGTTCCAGAGCGATTCCTGCGTTCCAGACGGCGGAAACAGGAAATCGCTTTACACCCGCCCCTCTCTCACATAAACACGGAGGTGGCGGCATTATCATCACCTGCACTTCCCCTGACCGGACGGTATGCACACATCTGAGAGGCACATCATGATTGCACATGGGTGAGATCGCTCTAATTATCTTTTCTATCTTTTCTCTTTCCCTATTGTTCAGAAACCGGCCTGCCTTTATCTACAAGGTATTTTATCCATTTCATCATTAACTGGCACCACTAGTATGTATTGAATTAGGAGATGCTGTACAAGGGTTTTATCCCTTATAAATGTTTCTCTTCTCTTTTCAGCTGCTTTTGAAATAGGAACAGCAGCACCACAGTGGGTTATTTTGGTTCTTGCAGAGGTCATTTGTTTGATTATCTGATTACAAATATGAGATCTTTTATGATCTTTCGCTAGTACTCCTCCGTTATGAGTGACATGTGTGCTCTTTTCTCTTTTTTAGGACTATTTGACCCTTACATTTGGTCCATACTGACCTATGGGTATACTTGTGACCTATTTACACTGATTGGTCACTCTTTTCCTTAATAGTAGGTAACTGCTTGCTGTTATGTTCTAGACTATGGAGGGTATTATACCTCTAGATTATGATATGATGATTCCTTTTCTCCTTATCACTTTCTTGTACACTTTGCAGGTATCTATACCTTATACACATCGGCCCCTGTTACAAGGCTGAACTCACACTTCTACATATTTGCACGTTCCTGAGGATCTTGATTCCTCAGGTAGATACCTTATTAATAAATGGATTGTCACTGACTTATTTTCTATTACATTATTGTCATTACAATGTTATGTATATAATTGTGGCGGCTTCCATTAGAAGTGACGATTGATCACAGTAGGATACTATTCTTCTGTTTAAATTCCATTTGTGTGGGTTCTTGCTTTTCGTTGCATAAGTATTGATATGTTTATTCTATGAGATATGTCAGTATGACATTTGTTTTCATTTGTTCCTTTATTTTTTTCATTATGTCCTATATATGATTGGTCTGAACCGTCATCATATACATCATGTATATTTATCTTCTTATCATATGTAGTTATATGTATATGTTTCTATTATTTAGTGTCAGTTGGCTGAAGAAAGTTCTGCGAAACCGAAACGTCCCATAATACTGACAAGATAATAATAAAAACAGGAACTGATGCAAAAAATCTCTTTTTCTTTGTTGTGTGCCTGAGATACTATTTTACATGCTGCCATTCCTGAGCATGCTCGGCACTGCTGGTAGTCCGATCCTGCAGATGAAACAGTTTTAAGATACGGTCCTGGGGCTTGCTGGTCTTTCTTGGGCGCCCTGGAGCATTTTTGACAACAATGGAAGCTCTCTCCTTGAAGTTCTTGATGATGCGATAGATTGTTGACTGAGGTGCAATCTTTCTAGCTGCGATACTTTTCCCTGTTAGGCCATTTTTGTGCAGTGCAATGATGGCTGCACGTGTTTCTTTAGAGGTAACCATGGTTAACTGAAGAGAAACAATGATACCAAGAACCAGCCTCCTTTTAAAGTGTCCAGTGGTGTCATTCTTACTTAATCATGACTGATTGATGGCCAGCCCTGTCCTCATCAACACCCACACCTGTGTTAATGGAACAATCACTAAAACGATGTTAGCTGCTCCTTTTAAGGCAGGGCTGCAATGATGTTGAAATGTGTTTTGGGAGTTATAGTTCATTTTCTAGGCAAATATTGACTTTGCAAAGTAATTGCTGTTAAGCTGATCACTCTTTATGACATTCTGGAGTATATGCAAATTGCCATTAGAAAAACTGAAGCAGTAGACTTTGTAAAAATTCATATTTGTATCATTCTCAATACTTTTGGCCATGACTGTACTTCAGCACCTAGAATTAAAACACTGTGTGCATGAACCAATTTCCTAGACAGAAATTGTTAATAGGGACAAGCATATTTGACAAACTTTTAACCCCCTCAACCTCCCCAAGAAGAGATTTTTGCAATGTAGAAGGAAAAGAAAGTGGCTAATGTGGGTACTCAGAAAATAGTAGACCAATTTTTCATTTCCACCCTTAATATTGGTCTGCTATTTCCTGAATGCCTGCATTAGCTGCTGTCTTTTCCTTCTACATTGCAATTTCACCCCTTCTGGGCACCCCTACCAGGCCCCAAAAAGTAATACACATATGAAATAAATAATTTTAAAAAGTACTTATACTCACCTTGATAATCACATTTTTGGCTTGGTGATCACTCTACGCCTAGATTTCAGACTGGGAGAAGGCCCCAATACATGTGCATTGAACTTCAGGGCCTGCTCGTGGCCAGAAACCCCAGGCTAGAGTTAACACCAAGCCAAAGATGCATGGCACCAGAAATTCAGAGGGCCAGAGAGCTTGCATGGTGCAGTGAAGCGAACAGGAGGTGAGCAGTTCAGTATATTTTTTTAACCTTTACCAATCAGCTACTGTTTTCTAAGATTGCCACTGCAGCTATTTTAAGACTCCCAGAAATGGCGGCGATCTGGACCCATTTCAATACAGTGATGCTGCTAACAAAAAAGATGACCTCACAAACTCGTGGTATAATAATAACAAGATTTACTATGTCAAATTGGCCGCAGTTTTTATGAAAAAAGTTAATTAATCTTCTAACAGTAAGTGCACTGAACAATAAATTTAAAGCCAGCAACTCTTATACAATAAGACCCTACCAAGAGAATGTCCACATATCCCTGCTCCTAATGAGAGGGTGTCTTCCTTTGAGTCAACAATGCCACCCCCTCCCCTAAATGCGTCCGGATCTAAACAGGGCTAGTTCCTATGGAGAAGCCGTGATATGTGTCATTTCTCTCTGGGATCCTGGTGTTACCTATCTATCACAGCTGCACAGCTAGGCCAATTGAAAATCAAGTTCAGATAACAACTGTAATATTTAAAACAACCGTATCTCACTCCCAATCACAGGAATCTATTTGCTAGAAATTTCATGTAATCTGCAGTCTCTGCAGAAGATTCAATTCGTTTATATGGGTGATTTGGGAGCTTCACCATGGACTGTGGACTATGGCCTTTTGGATCTTCGTACCTATCTATCTGCAGTTGTTAATGACAACACAATTCATGCTTTGTTGGTACAGTCCCGTTAAAGAAAAGTCGTTCAGATTCGTCCAATTACCTGGCTGGCTGTAACTGGAACAGTCAAATAGCATTCAACATAGGTGGATGAACAAAAGGTACCTTATCCCTGGTTGTAACACATAGTACTCTACCCTCTACAGGCGCTGTGTCACTCCTCACAAGATGCCCACTTTCTTCCATTGTCATCCTCTGATAGACTTTCCTGCTTTGTCCACCAAAAAGAGGTAAAGGTTGACTGTCCCCGGTGTCTCTGTTCACAGGGGACCAGGTTCCCTTGCTCAGGTTCTTTCCTTTTTTCTTTCTTTTTCACAGGAGCTGAAGCAACACACATCTAACTCCTGCTATTTCTCCGTGGCGACCAACTACCCCTCACCACACAAGCCTCATTTCCCTCGTCAGTTTAAGTGCATTAAAAGTATTTTACCAATCCAGCAACAAAATTGCATTTTCACTGCACAGTTCTTTTGTTAAATACATCCCACCATATATAAAATTACTCAAGCTTTGTTTTTTTCAATTCTTAATAAATTCAGAACAATAGCAAGTGTTACTGACATCTAGTAGTCAGATGTTATCGCTACAGGTGTGACCCATAATCATAGTTACAACTGAAAAGTACAACTCTGTACTCCCTCCTACAGCTGAACACCAGTTTGAAAAATTCACGATTTGCAATAAATCCATATTCTTTAGCATGTGGATTTTTGTAAGAAAACTATTTCACACAAATAAGTTTCTCCGTCTCCACTTAAATAGATTATATCTGTATTTGTTTTCTCTGAATATAAATCCTGCTTCATCTCAGAATTATACTTCATTTCAATGTTTTTCTCTACCAAAATAACCTTGCTATACATTTCTTTCATTGATTTACAACTGTCCATTTCATTTTTTTAAGTTGATAACACACTTCTTCTCTTCTGCTTGGACTCCAAATTTAGTTGGACTCAAAATGCTAATTTTACTTTAGTCATCTTGTTAGCCATACGTTACAATTGACACAATTCCCAATTTCTTCGTGAAGCAACTTGGGAGAAATATGTCCAGTATTACTATTAAGCCTTCTTATATTGGTTCCTAAGATCAGTTTTTGTCTTAAACTGCATGTGTAATTCATTCCAGGCATAGATCCTCTTCTTATCCAATGTCCCTTTTTATATCAAATAGCTGCATGAAACCTTTGATACTCATTATCATTTAATTCTTTATAAAGAGGACAACCCTATAATGTAGTGTTAAACTACTGCCATTCAAAATCCTAACATGTCTTCATTAAATTCCATGTACATTATTTATGTTTAGCTCCTTCAGCGGGGATTGATGTATTTAATTCCAAATTAAAAAGCAATTAAATCAGTTGTTCTGTATCAGCATGTTCACTTTTGGTTTTAGAAAGTGTAAAAAGCAGAGAGATAAAACTATAGTGGGAAAGTGTAAAACTCTGTCTAATTAAGACTAAGATGGGTTAAGGTAATGTGCTTTGGAAAAAGATGTAATTTGCTTTAATGACATGCATGTATTAACACATTTTAATTAAGCGCTCTTAACCATTGAAATTTATACATAAACCTCTGAAGTCTAAATCTGCAGATTGGTGATTACAGCAATTTATCTGTTTATACTGAATTATAATACCATGAATCACTTATTTGGACTTGTGTATTACAATTACAATTTACAACAAAGGTGCTATAGGGATCTGTAGATCCAATAATTCATTCATCCATCAAAGATGAACTGTGGAACTGTAATAGCAAAAATAAGTAAAATAGCGCTATATTCAGTAACTAGAACTAACATTCTCACTAGTGAAAGGGCAATAAGATGCTGCCAAAGTTTGCCATCACTTGGGAGTCTGGACAATACCGCATATTAGATTGTTGGTTTCATCATTGGCCACAGTGGTAATGCTTTGGACACTGCAGCTATAATTCATAGACACCAATGGAAAAGGAATACAGGAGCCTAGCAGTGAATACAGGCAGCAAGAAGAGCAAAAATGGGGGAGTTGATTCAGGGGTGAGGGGAATTGATTGTTATATTGATCATAAGTGTATTGTTGACCAATTATTGAAATACAAAAGGGTTGAACACCAAAATTAAGGGATACTATAACACAAATAATTAATACATAATTCACTGTTCAACAGGAGAATTAAGCAAACTTCCTGATATTCGATCCTAGCAAATTAGCTTAATTTGAAGGTGGAGGTGAGGGTTCAATTTGCTTTAAATGTGTTCTGTGCAAATCAAATCTGGCAGAAAGGGGGTCAAAAACCTCTTACACTCACCTCTCCTCAGCTCTCCACACTCACCTCTCTTCAGCCCTCCCCATATCTATCCAACCACGTACTAATTATTTGAGTTGTTCTTCCTCAGCTCTTCATTCTTCTTCTACTATTCAACCTTTGTTTCCTTCCTGTGGTTGACTGGACCCCACATGGTCACATGGTGTGCAATGTACATCATTGAGGTTAAACTGAGACAGTAGACACACATAGGACTGGAAGAAGAAAGCCAAAGGGAGACTAAATGAAGGACAACATGTTACAAGGACAAGTATTGGGAGGGCCAAAGAGAGGTGAGTATAAGCAAAATGATTGTATTGGAGGCCACACGATACCTCGGTGCAGCGCATCTAGGACATTCCAGTGAATATTCTGTTACTGGTATCTTGGTGTGCTAAACTGTCAGTATGATGATCTTTAGAGCAGTTCATTCTGTGTATTGGAGGGGTTGTGTTGCTCAGGTTCTCCAACTTCCCAGTGATTACTCTGTTACTTAGTTGAGCAATCGCTCCCATACCTCTGCCAGTCGTACATTCTGTCTGAACTGCTGTGGGACCTACATATCTTTGTCTGCTCTGATCCCCATTATCTTGCCCAGACTGTTGCTTGGTTACTGTAATGCCAGCGCCCCCATGCTTCTCTGTCTCTGCCATGCAGCGGAACTTACCATCGGCCTCCCACATGTGCTGCTGCCTCACACTTCAAGGTCCTGTGCATGCTGTATAGCTCTCCCGGGAGTGCACCTAGGGTGCATATTCATGCCCCTGCCCTGCTCTGAAAGGGCCAGTGTGCTATTACATGGAGGAGCCCCTCAGCCTATGGCTGAGAGTTACTGAGTATTTAAGGTATCCTCCCATTAGGTGAGGTCTCATCAACACATTCAATTGGACTTTTTCTAGCTAGCTAGTTGTTAGGTCTTGTACTTACTACTTGTCTCTGTGACCTTTCTTCTACACCCAAGACTGTGTTTGGGTCTGTCCTTGCCCTCGGAATTAGCTGCCACAGCTCAATCTGTGGCCAAGTAGGTTTACTTCCCCATGCCCACCTCTTGCAAGCATAACAGTTACTCTTTTGTCTGGTCCCTGTACTTGTCATGATCTCCAGGTATTTTTACACCTGTACCATGACCTGATTTTACTTTTGTTTACTACCAGAATCCTCTTCATAATGTCCTGGAAAACCTGACCCTGTGTTGCATGACTATGACTCTCCAGTTATCTCATCACCGAAAACGTTTCTTTTTTATCTGGTTGTAGTAATCTTTGGTTTAACTTTCAAATTTTTTCCATGTATTAAAAAGGTCCCAGTATTTTTGACAGGAACTATTGTGTGCACTAAAAAATGGACTCTAACTTCAAGGTTGATTTCCTAGATATTTGCACATACCTTATAGACACTATTTACAGGCTCTTAAGGTACCGTCACAAGCCGCAAACTCGCCTGACGATATGATCTAATGTGCGCATGCACGTTTTTCATGGTCGCCTCAGATCGCCAATGGCGGAAACACAATACGCAATATCGCCCTGAAAGTAAGGCAATGTGTTGCTCCGGAAATCGCCTCACCTACAGCGCAACCAATCTTGCCTCATTCCATCGCCGCTTCACATGCCGCAATTCCAAAGGCAATGTGGGCTTACATGTTCAGCGCGGCGAGGAGATAGGCATGTCACAGTGGTTTGCACAGTGCCCCATACACGCTCATTGAACAACACAACAGCGTTACGATTGGTCAGCCTGCTTTGGAAGGCTGGCTAATACATGACGCCATTGTCTATCGGAGCTGAAGATGTGTGTGGTGCTGAACGGACAGCTCTTCAATTATGGTGCCATGTCAACTGACAGCCAATGGGAACACAGTAGCCAACACCAATCATCGCAGATGGGGCGCGGACTACAGAACGCTTGAGCCATGCCTACTGGAAATCATAACCAATGCTCTTTCCATCATTATCACCCTGTCACACACCACAACATGGAAATCTCGCCTTAAGGATTGCGGCTAATTACTGAGCACTGTTCAGGAATCAGGCGACGGCCGAGGGGCGATTTATCGCTGCAAAATTGCCAAATCACATGCCGCAACCATGAGACAATTTCATGGCGATTAATCCGGGGCGACATATCGCCTTTATGATTTCCATGCGAGATTGCGGCGTGTGACGGTACCTTTACGCTCTTCCAATAAAGTCTTGTTTTTGCATCACAAAATGAATGACACTTCAGTTTTAACAGATCAAATAAATTGCATGGGTGGCAAACATAAATCATTACAATGGGAGAAATCATTGAAGTCCTTAAAGGTACCTTTACACACATTTTGTTGCCATGTACAAGTGGAACAATGTGTCCATGATTTCACTGCAACCAGTGAATTGCAAGCAATATATCTCTGTGTGTAAAGGTACCTTTAGAAAACCTTACAATGGAACCAACTGGTAAATCAAACGGTGGTCTGGCAATTCCCAACTTGTCGGCATATTATAACGCTTCAGTAATAAAACTTAGTCAGACATGGTGGAACCAAGATTCTAGACCTAGTTGGCTTTCTTTGGAGGAAACCAAATTTTCCAGAAATAGACTTACTCTTCTGTTGCTCTCATACTTATGTGATTCATCTAAGCGACTTCCTAAAGAGCATACAGTCAAAGCAACAATTCAATCCTGGAGGCGCCTTTTGGCAAAAAACCATAACCCTCTGTCAACTACTACTCCCAACTGGATCCCCATAGAAATAATGGAATTCCTTTCTCCGGGCCTGAAAATTGACTCTTGGAAAACTGCTGGAATTAATTATATCTCGGACATAATTAATAATGAAAAAAAACTTATCCCTTTTGATGAACTGAGTTCAATCTTTAACCTGAAGGAGCTGGAAGTTAAAATTTGGGACAAAATCAACAATCTTTATAACAAACACAAAATTAATTTCTTTCTCCCCCTAAATGTCACCCAAATGTTCAAACACTCAAATAACTTTACCTTTTGGAAGACAATGGAACCAACTGAATCTTTAGCAATTATTTCAATAGGTATTCAAATAATTTAAAGCCTAACTTAAAGATATTCTATCACCAAGCTTTTGCCATATGATTAGAGAGAAGTACAAGGTAGGAAGAGACAACCTGATTCCAGCAATGAGTAACTTACGGGGCTTCTTAATGTAGTTTTGATAAAATCATTATTTAATCAAGAATAGATTATCTTTGGAGGACTACTTTGTCTGCTGCTTAGTCAAGCATATTCAGGAACGCTGAACTGATCGAGTGAAAGAAAACAGGAGGGGTGCTCCAATGGAAAATTCCCGGTGGTCTAGTGCACAAGTCCCGAAATCCAGTCCTCAAGGCCCACCAACAGGTCATGTTTTCAGGATTTCCTTAGTATTGCACAGGGGTTTCAATCATCACCTGTGCAGGTGATTCAATTATCACCTGTGCAATACTAAGGAAATCCTGAAAACATGCACTGTTGGTGGCCCTTGTGGACTAGAGTTGGGGACCTCTGGTCTAGTGGGGGAGGTGGATAGATTAACACTAACCTTTCCTGGTTGTACTGCCCATACAACCAGTATTTCCAGCCTGTGATGTATTACTGCTCACCAAGCAGGGCCCGGCATTTCTTGGATGACCGGAATACACCTGATGAAGGTGGGCAATACCGCCAAAACGCGTTGTGAATAAACATCCTGTGATAAGAATCTCCTGGCTGGCCCTTCTCTAAGGCCTGCACAAACTACCAATCTTCTTGAACTGAACTGATTTGCAGTTTTCTGCGTAAACTGTATGTAGACAGAAAGCTGTCATTCAGTGGTGGAGGGAGGAGTTCTAAAGGTCCACCTTCAAATAACTGCTAGAACTGCAGCAGAGAAAACAGATTTTATCAAAATGACAAAATCATATACTACTTCAGATGGGATAGTAAAAACCTAGCAAAACATTCACTCTACTTCATAAACACTTTTCTTATTTATAAATTATATACCGTGATTATCAATCTATAATATAAAAGCCGAAGGCCACTTCCGGAAAACCCGAAGGTTACTTCCGTGATGGCCTCCACACCATGGTGGTGATGTCACCAGTGCGGGGTAGCCGGGCGGCGCCCGGCTACAGGGACCGGCGGAGGAACGTTCCGGCCAGGAACGTTCCCGTCTGTCCCAGCCGCCTCCGCTCTCCAGCTCCAGTCGCCTCTGCCCTGCCCACTCCAGCCGCCTCTGCCCTGCCCGCTCCAGTCGCCTCTGCCCTGCCCACTCCAGCCGCCTCTGCCCTGCCCGCTCCAGCCGCCTCTGCCCTGCCCACTCCAGCCGCCTCTGCCCTGCCCGCTCCAGCCGCCTCTGCCCTGCCCGCTCCAGCCGCCTCTGCCCTGCCCGCTCCAGCCGCCTCTGCCCATCCTCTCCAGCCTTTCCCCTGTCCTCTCCAGCGCCCCCCCTGTCCTCTCCAGTGCCTCCCCTGTCCTCTCCAGTGCCTCCCCTGTCCCCTGTCCTCTCCAGCGCCTCCCCTGTCCCCTGTCCTCTCCAGCGCCTCCCCTGTCCCCTGTCCTCTCCAGTGCCTCCCCTGTCCCCTGTCCTATCCAGCGCCTCCCCTGTCCCCTGTCCACTTCAGCGCCTCCCCTGTCCCCTGTCCTCTCCAGTGTCTCCCCTGTCCCCTGTCCTCTCCAGTGCCTCCCCTGTCCCCTGTCCTCTCCAGCGCCTCCCCTGTCCTCTCCAGCGCCTCCCCTGTCCCCTGTCCTCTCCAGCGCCTCCCCTGCCCTCCAGCGCCTCCCATGGCCTCTGCCCTCCAGCCTCCCCTGTCCTCTGCCCTCCAACCTCCCCTGTCCTCTCCCCTCCTCACCCCTCCAGCCTCCGCTCTCCTCTCCCCTCCTCACCCCTCCAGCCTCCGCTCTCCTCACCCCTCCTCACCCCTCCAGCCTCCACTCTCCTCACCCCTCCTCACCCCTCCAGCCTACGCTCTCCTCACCCTCCTCACCCCTCCAGCCTCCGCTCTCCTCACCCCTCCATATGCAATGTACAGTATGTGTATATATGTGTGGATGTAGGCACTTTCCTCACTTTGTACACACACATACTCACACACACACACACTCCGCTATAATTACCACCGGCCCTGCGTCCGCTGCCTGGATCCTCAGTCAACATGTCGCCGCCCCCGAACTACTGGATCCAATATAGCGTCCAAGATGTCTCGCTAAACTACCCGGACGACATATTGGATCCAGTCGTCCGGGGGCGGCGACATGTCGACTCAGGATCCAGGTGGCGGGGAAGACGCAGGGTCGGTGGTAAGTATAGCGGAGTGTGTGTATGTGTGTGTATGTGTGTGCTGACCACTCTGCCCACGGCGCTGCGCTGACCACTCTGCCCACGGCGCTGCGCTGACCACTCTGCCCACGGCGCTGCGCTGACCACTCTGCCCACGGTGCTGTGCCGACCACTCTGCCCACAGCGCTGCGCTGACCAATCTCACCACACTCACTGCTAACCACTGAGCCACCGCACTCACTGCTAACCACTGAGCCACCGCACTCACTGCTAACCACTGAGCCACCGCACTCACTGCTAATCACTGAGCCACCGCGCTCACTGCTAACCACTGAGCCACCACACTCACTGCTAACCACTGAGCCACCGCACTCACTGCTAACCACTGAGCCACCGCACTCACTGCTAACCACTGAGCCACCGCACTCACTGCTAACCACTGAGCCACCGCACTCACTGCTAATCACTGAGCCACCACACTCACTGCTAACCACTGAGCCACCACACTCACTGCTAACCACTGAGCCACCGCGCAGTGCTAACCACTGAGCCACCGCGCAGTGCTAACCACTGAGCCACCACACTCACTGCTAACCACTGAGCCACCGTGCAGTACTAACTTCTGAGCCACCACGCAGTGCTAACCCCTGAGCCACCGCGCAGTGCTAGCAACTGAGCCACTGCGCAGTGCTAACCACTGAGCCACCGCGCAGTGCCAACCACTGAGCCACCGTATACTGTGCTACCCACAGAGCCACCTGTATACACACAATTCATTTCACCGCACTCCCGTAACTACTAGTAAATAAACCATATATGGATTCTAGACTACCCGATTCTTTAGAATCGGGCCGCCATCTAGTTCATTATATAATTGTACTTAATGGAAGTAATATCCTTTAAGGCCGCTTTAGACATCACGATATCACAACGCAACTACGATAAAAAATCACGTGGTAGGGGCGTTGCAGTTATCGTTGGTGAGTTGTGTCGTGTAAATGAGCAATGCGATGCAAGAACAATGCAAAAAACGATATTGTTTGTGGATTGTGCATGCTCTTCAACCGTGCAATATTGGCTTGACGATCTGGCAGGATCGTGCTGTGTGACAGCGCAACTACGATTTGGAGCGCAACTTCCCCTATTCACTCCAATGTTAATTGGTCGTTCCCTGAGTTGCTCAGACACAGTGTGAAAAAGAGGCGTACAACATCGTAGTTGCGTTACCTGCTGATATCTCCCTGTGTAACATCTCCTATGCGGTTTTAGACAAGTGCCAAAAACTTGCGCGCTCCCGTGAAGTTGTATGCAATATCGGAACGATATTGCGACGTGTAAAGCAGCCTTCACTGTTGGCAACAGGTAGACGCTATAACAGTGTCATGGGAAGCAGAGGAAGTAATTCAGTACTATCCCTTCTTTCATACCCTAGCTCATAGAAGTGGTATGCTTCGCCTCTATTGTAAGGTAATGCACAACAGATGTCTGAAGTTAATGGTTGGTCTTCAACATGTTTCTCTTTGTATTTCCTAATTGTCTACCTTTTACCTCAAAGTGCCATAGAAATCATAGCTGGAATTAATTAAAAAAAAAAAATTATTTATTATGTCTTAACTCTCCCTTATGTACCAGAATGTAGTGTGAGAGTCATGTGGCATTAGTGGATGAGGGCAGGTATATCTCTCCCAGGTATCTGTCCTATGCAACCTAACCTGGTCAGTATCACCTGGCTTCTAATGAATTCGTGGAAGGCAGTTGGGGTAGGTAAAAGGAGTCTGGGAGGTCGGGCGGGGATCTCTCTCAGTTTGTGAACACTGAAGGCCTCACTGTGCATGGAGACACATGTGAGTGAAAGCATTGATCTTTGGTTATATGGGTTGGCTGAATGGAGAAGCCCTTCAGTCTATAGTGAGGTTGCATTCTGTTTAGTTAGTGCCGGACAGGCAAGGATTTTTGTTTGATGTTTTGTTTTCTTTCTGTTTGCTTTCACCGTAATAAAATCTGGCCCAGGGCCAATGGCAACTAAATCTCTGTTGTTGGACTAATGGTACCTTTACACGCCGCGACGGCAGGCTGGATACATCGCGCTACAAGCTACAATTGTAGCTTGTAGCGTCCATATCGCCTGTAGTAGCGGCGTCTGAAGAGGCGACGCTACAGCCGGCGACAGATACATCTGTTTATGGTCTCTGCTCATAAACTTAAGGCAACATCGCCGATTGTAGCGAGCTGTATCGGCGTGTAAAGAAGCAACGGAAGGCAACTCTGGACACCCGGCGATGTGGCTGCCATGTATCTAAGGCGTGACACAGTCGCCATGTTACCGCGTCCCATCTGCGATCATTGGAGGTCGCTCCTGCTTTATGATTGGTAGTCGCAGCATAGGGCGGGATATTTAAGGAGCTGACCAGTCACACTACACAATTACTCGAGCGTGCTGTATTAATCAGCCTACTGCGATGCCTGGCCAATCCTGATGATATTGCGCTGTCCTATCATCGTACGGACGGCTCGTAATCCAAGATTGTTGCACGCCTATGTGCTATCCATGCTGCACCGGGTCCGCCCATAGTAGCTTGTTGGAGCGGTGTGTAAACATGGTACGCTACGCTACAGCTGGCTACTTGAGACACCCGGCGATGTAGCTAGCTATAGATGTAGCGTGGCGTAGCGCACCTTATGGCGGCGTGTAAAGAGAGTGCGTTGACCGTTTGTAGCCGTTCGGGCGTGCTCGTGCACGTGAAGTAGCGCGATGTATCCAGCCTGCCGTCGCGGCGTGTAAAGGTACCATAAGTGATAAACGAAACATATGTGCCCTTTGACCCTGGCAAAGGTGAACCCCGAGTGTGTTATCACAGTAGCAAATGAATATTATGTATATTTATATAAAGTATCAAATCAAAACATGCATTTGGACTACAATATTTCTATGTAATTGATAAAATTAATGTTTTATTTTGACTTTTAAGCTCTATTGTTGGCTTATGTTGTGGTAGCTACTGTTATTGCTTGAATACTAATTAACAGTATATTAGACTGTACACACTTTCCTTTGCTTAATAGTTTATCTAAAAAATTTCATAATGAAGTGTTGAAAATTCAGTACAATTGATTACCACATTTAATGAATGTAAAGTTATATTGTGCGACAAAAAGTATTATGTACTGTTGGCACAGAGGATGAATATGAAGAATTGCAATTACCATTTTGAAAAATTGTTTTGCCTCTATAATACTTTTTCGCCTGTGCTTCAGTATATTATATATCGATGAACGAGAACTGTAATATTCGTAATTGCTATACTCTTAACGAGTACTTTGTAATACATGTGTATTCGTTACGAATAGCGAGTACAATACAAGTCAATGGGAAACGCGAGTAATTTACTGCTGAATCACTTCCGAGGCTGCCTATGAAGTTACTTGCATATGCACTGCACTGTCAGACAAACAGCCAATCAGAGAAGCTCCCACTCTGTGAGCACCTCTGCGATTAGCTCTTGCAGTCAGAGTGTATTTCCACATTAGTGTATGGCAACCAACCTGCCCTCATAGAGTGTTACATAAATAAATAAATAATTTAAAAAATGCGTGGGGCTTCGCAGTATTTGTAAGTCTAGCCCAGTGAAAGCCGACAGCTGCGAGATGCCACCCTCAGCTGCATAATTTTACCTTGGCTGGCAAAAAAAATGCCTGGGCTTTGCCATATTTTTAATTGCCAGCCAAGGTAAAACTAGGCAGCTGAAGGATGATATTCTCAGCGGGTTGAGGGCTCATTGTTTTAGAGCCCCCTATTTCCAGGCGCTTTACCAAGCTCTTCCAGCGACCCTGGTGCAGGTGGCACACTGGGTCATAAGGGGTTAATACCAGCTTTGTTTTTTCAGCTGGTATTAATCCCTGAGACTCTTAATGTCAGGCCAAGTTATACCCTGCCATTAAGAATCTCCAATAAAGGGTTAAAAAAAGACACCACACAGAGAAAAAATTCTTTATTAGAAATAAGTATACAGACACGCTTAGGGATGCCAATTTTATTACACCCACGCACCATTCTACGATCCTGGTCTTCTGTCTTCTTCAAATGATGCAGCTCAGTTAGCACGAGGAGGAAGAACGCTTATGCTCCCCGTACTGTCTGATCACTCAATGAGTTAGCAGAGACCACTGCCACTGTTGCCATAGTAACGTAATAAGTGGTTACTATAGTAATGGTGATCTCCGATCACCTGATTACCGGCATCGCTATTCATGCAGCTCCTGCATGAGCTGGCTGATGAAGAGCTGGGTAAATAGTGGCGCCGGTAAGCAGGGAGTTGACTCCTGTAGCTCTTACATGAGCCAGCTCATGCGGGAGACGGCTCTTTCAGGAGCCTCGTGAACTGGTAATCAGGTCATTAACAGCAGTGATCGGAAATCACAATTGGTATGGTAACCGCTCAATGAGTGAGCAGAGACTGCAGCGTGGTAAGATGTGATGTCACTGCTGCCACCGTTGCCATAGTAATCTAACAAGCAGTTACCATAGCAATGGTGATCTCCGATCACCGCTGTTAACTACCTGATTACCAGTTAACATGGTTCCTGAATGAGCGGCTCATGCAGGAGCTGCAGGAGTTAATGCCCTGCTTACTGGCGCTGCTATCACCGTGGCTCCTATTCACATGAATTATTCAGGAGTCAAGTGAACCGGTAATCAGATAGTTAACAGCAGTGATTGGAGATCACCATTGCTATGGTAACTGCTCGTTAGGTTACTATTAGTAACTATTAAATTACTATTAGTAACTTAAATGAGTGGTTAACATAGCAACGGTGATCTCTGATCACCTGATTACCAGCACCACCATTCACGCAGCTCCTGCATGATCCCATTCATGCAGAAGCCGCAGGAGTTAACTCCATGTTTACTGTCACCACTATTCTTGCAGCTCTAGCCAGCTCATGCAGTAGCTGCGTGTATAGCGATGCCAGTAATCAGGTAACTGGAGATCACTGTAACTATAGTAACTGCTCTTTAGGTTACTATGGAAACAGTGGCAGCAGTGACATCACTGCTTACCAAGCCACAGTCTCTGTTCACTCATTGAGTGATCAGACAGCATGGGGAGCAAAAGCGTTCTTCCTCCCCCTGCTAACTGATATAGCAGAGCTGCATCATTTGAAGAGGAGAGAAGACAGAAGACCAGGATCGTGGAGGGGTGTGTAGAAATAATAAAAATGACGTCCTTAAGTGTGTCTGTGTATTTATTTCTAATGAAGTATTTTTTCTCTGTGTGGTGTCTTTTTTTAACCCTTTTATTGGAGATTCCTAATGGCGGGGTCTAATTTGGCCTGACATTAAGAATCTCAGGGCTTAATACCAGCTGGTAAAACAAATCTGGTATTACCCTTATTACCCATCATGCTTCTCGCCACCAGGGCCGCTGGAAGAACCTGGTAAAATGTCTGGAAATAAGATAAATGCACCATTTTCAGTGGTGGCTGTGGGCTGCTATTCTTTAGCATGGGTTGGACCTAAAACAATGGGCAATCACCCCACTGAGAATACCAGCCCTCAGCTGCCTAGTTTTACTTGGTCTGGTAATTGAAAATAGGGTGGCGCCACACATTTTTTTTGCCCGCCAAGGTAAAATTAGGCAGCTGAGGGTGGCAGCTTTCATCTGGCTAGACATAAAAATACTGCAAAACCTCACACTTTTTTTTTATATTTTTTATTTAACACCCTATGACGACAGGTTGGTTGCCATACACTAATGTGCATGGCAACCAAGCACAATCACCATTCAGATTGTAGATATGCACTCTGACTACAACAGCCAATCACAGAGGTTCTCACAGAGTGTGAGTATCTGAAATTGGCTGTTTGTCTGACAGTGCAGTCAATATAAAGTAGCTTAACAGGTGACCCCGGAAGTGATTCAGTGGAAGACTGAGCAGCCCGGGAGTAGCAGCAGGAGTCTGGTAAGCCTTATCTGCATGTTTTATCTTTCTATCTATCTATCTATCTATCTATCTATCTATCTATCTATCTATCTATCTATCTATCTATCTATCTATCTTCACTAGGTTCTGTCACAGCTCTATGGCAGAACAGTATGCAGACACTATACGTCTTGTCTGTATACTTTTCCCATGCAGTTTGAGCATGTTCTCATCCATCTCTGCCTTTTTACAGCCCCACCCTCAGACCTCATGATATTTGGATTGACCATCTTTTTTTTTTCTTTGGTTATATTGCACCTGCCAATCACAGTAATGACATTATCAAGGATAAATATGGCATTACTATGACTGGCAAGCAATCACAGCAGGTTTATTGTCTGAAAATCAGTCGAATATCACAAGTAAAATCAAAAAACTCGTTGAGTAATGAGTATTGTGAATACCATACTATTTGTGCGAATAGTAACGAGTATACTTGCTCATCACTAATTATATATTTAGCACGAATATTCCACAAGAGCAGATGTTTGTGTTAGAATTTTCCTTTATTTAATAAAACTAATGAAACAATTTATATACTACAAAACTCAAAAAACTTTTTCAGTTTGCGCCTTTTTTTCAAGCAGAGTCAAAATAATAGTGTTTTAAGGGTTCATGTTGGATTTAAAGACAATGTAGACTGGATGGTCAGAAAGATTTGTATGTTACAGCAGGGCAAGACTGTACTTTGTTTAGACCAAAGCAGTAGGTTCAGGGCAGAAAGACTAGACTAGAGCAAGGTCACAGTGGCCATGAGTCAGGACCAGGAATACTGCACTAGAACATGGTTAGATGCAGTCATATGTCAAAGCCAGCCAAAGATAGAATCAGAAACACAACAAACAGGAAACAACATGAAAGATCTTGACAGTTTGTAAACAGGGGGATGAGCTAAAAGCAGACTATACACTGTGCGCAGAATTATTAGGCGAGTTGTATTGTAGAGGATTATTTTTATTATTGATCAACAACTATGTCCTCAATCAACCCAAAAGACTCAAGTATCAAAGCTTAATATTTTTGGAAGTTGGAGTTTTTTTTTTTTAGATTTGGCTATCTTAGGAGAAAATCTGTTTGTGCAGGTAACTATTACTGCGCAGAAATATTAGGCAACTTAATAAAAACCAAATATATTCCCATCTCACTTGTTTATTTTCACCAGGTAAACTAATATAACTGCACAAAATTTAGAAATAAAAATTTGACATGCAAAAACAAAACACAAAAAAATTAGTGACCAACATAGCCACCTTTCTTTATGATGACACTCAACAGCCTTCCAACCATAGATTCTGTCAGTTGCTTGATCTGTTTACGATCAACATTGCGTGCAGCAGCCACCACAGCCTCCCAGACACTGTTCCGAGAGGTGTACTCTTTTCCCTCCCTTTTCCCACGACGGAGTTTAAGTTGCATAAACTTTTACCTTTATTAAATATATATAAACTAGCTGTGAGCCCGATGCAAATGCATCAGGTGTCTAGAATATGTTTATTTTTTTTTAAAAGATTTTTAAATAATAATTGCATCATCAATAGCAATAATACTAGCAATAGCAGTATTAATAGCAGTAATAGCATTATTATTAGCATTAATAGCATTATTAATAGCATTAATAGCATTAATAATACAATTAATAGCATTAATATTAGCATTAATAGCATTAATAGTATTATTAATAGCATTAATAATACAATTAATAGCATTAATAGCATTATTAATAGCATTAATAGCATTATTAATAGAATTAATAGCATTAATAGTATTATTAATATCATTAATAGCATTATTAATAGCATTAATAGCATTATTAATAGCATTAATAGCATTAATAGCATTATTAATAGCATTAATAGCATTAATAGCATTATGAATAGCATTAATAGCATTATTAATAGCATTAATAGCATTAATAGTATTATTAATAGCATTAATAGAATTATTAATAGCATTAATAGCATTATTAATAGCATTAATAGGAATATTATTAGCATTAATAGCATTTTGAATAGCATAAATAGCATGATTATTAGCCTTAATAGCATTATTAATAGCGTTAATATGATTATTATTAGCATTATTAGCATTAATATTAGCATTAATAGCATAATTATTAGCATTAGTAGCATTATTATTAGCAGTAATAGCAATATTATTAGCATTAATAGCATTATTAATAACATTGATAGCATTAATAATACAATTAATAGCATTAATATTAGCATTAATAGCATTAATAGTATTATTAATAGCATTAATAGCATTATTAATAGCATTAATAATTGCATTAATAGCATTAATAATACAATTAATAGCATTAATATTAGCATTAATAGCATTATTAGTATTATTAATAGCATTAATAGCATTATTAATAGCATTAATAGCATAATAATACAATTAATAGCATTAATATTAGCATTAATAGCATTAATAGTATTATTAATAGCATTAATAGCATTATTAATAGCATTAATAGCATTAATAATACAATTAATAGCATTAATAGCATTATTAATAGCATTAAAAGCATTAATAGTATTATTAATAGCATTAATAGCATTATAAATAGCATTAATAGCATTATTAATAGCATTAATAGCATGAATAATACAATTAATAGCATTAATAGCATTATTAATAGCATTAATAGTATTATTAATAGCATTAATAGCATTATTAATAGCATGAATAGCATTAATAGTATTATTAATAGCATTAATAGCATTATTAATAGCATTAATAGAATTAATAGTATTATTATAGCATTAATAGCAATATTAATAGCATTAATAGCAATATTATTAGCATTAATAGCATTTTGAATAGCATAAATAGCATGATTATTAGCCTTAATAGCATTATTAATAGCGTTAATATGATTATTATTAGTATTATTAGCATTAATATTAGCATTAATAGCATAATTATTAGCATTAATAGCATTATTATTAGCAGTAATAGCATTATTATTAGCATTAATAGCATTATTAATAGCATTAATAATACAAATAATAGCATTAATATTAGCATTAATAGCATTAATAGTATTATTAATAGCATTAATAGCATTATTAATAGCATTAATAGCATTAATAATAGAACTAATAGCATTAATAGCATTATTAATAGAATTAATAGCATTATTAATAGCATTAATAATATTATTAATAGCATTAATAGCATTATTAATAGCATTAATAGCATTATTAGCATTATTAATAGCATTAATAGCATTAATAGTATTATTAATAACATTAATAGCATTATTAATAGCATTAATAGCATTAATAGCATTGTTAATAGCATTAATAGCATTATTAATAGCATTAATAGCATTAATAGCATTATTAATAGCATTAATAGCATTAATAGCAATATTATTAGCATTAATAGCATTTTGAATAGCATAAATAGCATGATTATTAGCCTTAATAGCATTATTAATAGCATTAATATGATTATTATTAGCATTATTAACATTAATATTAGCATTAATAGCATAATTCTTAGCATTAATAGCATAATTCTTAGCATTAATAGCATAATTATTAGCATTAATAGCATAATTATTAGCATTAATAGCATTATTATTAGCAGTAATTGTTATTTTTATATTTATTTTTTTTCATTTTTTTTTATTCTTTTTTTTTATTTGTTATTTTTATTTTTTTTTTAAGATTTTCGCGGCCGCACTTGCCGCAAGTGCAAAACCGCACTTGCCGCACCTGCCGCAAGTCCCCCTATACTTTCTATGGGGATTACCGCAACCGCGCCGCAAGTGTAACCGCATCTGCCGCGTTCGCCGCATAAGCGTTACACTTGCGGCGCGGTTGCGGTAATCCCCATAGAAAGTATAGGGGGACTTGCGGCAGGTGCGGCGGCTGAGGTAGCGACTCGCAATGGCCTCGCGGCCATTGCTCGCGCTACACAGCGACTCGCAATGGATCTCCATAGAAAGTATAGGGGGACTTGCGGCAGGTGCGGCGGCTGAGGTAGCGACTCGCAATGGCCTCGCGGCCATTGCTCGCGCTACCTCAGCGGTAAATCGCTAAGTTTGTGGCCGAGCCTCTGGTTCTATTTTCGGCCAGCGACTCGCAATGGCCGCTTCGCGGCCATTGCTCGCGCGTGGTGACGTCACATAGTGACAAAGCCACGGCGATTTCGGGGTCCGACACGATTTTGCCTACGGCAATTATAGAGTAGATGCTGACACATAAACGTTCTGAACGGTTAGCCACTTGGCTTAGGTATCCATTATATATATGTGCACATTGAAGCATGTGGTGATGTTGTACTATATATGCTGCATGTAAAACCCATGGAGTGACCACCTGCTTGTAGCCTCTGGAGGTGTCTCCCATATGTACTTCGTTCAGAACGTTTATGTGGCAGCTTTTATATATATTTAATAAAGGTAAAATTTTATGTAACTTAAACTCTGTAGTGGTGTCCACTTGTATAATCAATTGAAAGGAGTGTTACTTACTGTCCAAAGAATACACACCATAATGATAAAGAATTTACAACATGAGTGTAAATAATGGTGAAAGGTGTGTTATATTTTTGAATATTTGCATCTTTTCCCTCCCTGTAGATCTCACATTTTATGAGGGACCACAGGTTCTCTATGGGCTTCAGATCAAGGGGTAACAAGGGGCCATGTCATTATTTTGTGTTATTTTAGACCTTAACTGGCCAGCCACGCTGTGGAGTAGTTGGATGCATGTGATGGAGCATTGTCCTACATGAAAATCACGTTTTTCTTGAACTATACCACTGCATGAAGAAGTTGTCTTCCAGAAACTGGCAGTAGGTCTGGAAGTTGAGCTTCACTCCATCCTCAACCCGAAAAGGTCCCACAAGTTAATCTTTGACGATACCAGCCCATGCCAGTACCCCACCTCCACCTTGCTGCCGTACGAGTCGGAGTGGAGTTTTCTGCCCTTTACTGATCCAGCCTCTGGATCATCCATCTGGCCCATCAAGGCTCACTTTCATTTCATCAGTCCATAAAACCTTTGAAAAATCAGTCTTAAGCTATTTCTTGGCCCAGTCTTGATGTTTTATCTTATGTTTCTTGTTCAAAGGTGGTCGTTCTTCAGCCTTTCTTACCTTGGCCATGTTCCTGAGTATAGCACACCTTGTGCTTTTTGATACTCCAGTAACATTGCAGCTCTAAAATATTGCAAAACCGGGTGCAAATGACATCTTGACAGCTTCACGCTTGATTTTCCTCAATTCATAGGTAGTTATTTTGCGCCTTTTTTGCCCAACACGCTTCTTGTGACCCTGTTGTCTATTTGCCATGAAACGCTTGATTGTTCGGTGATCACGCTTCAAAGGTTTGGCAGTTTCAAGACTGCTGCATCCCTCTGCAAGACATTTCACAATTTTGGACTTTTCAGAGCTTGTCAAATCTCTCTTCTGACCCATTTTTTCAAAGGAAAGGAAGTTGCCTAATAATTTAGCACACCTTATATAGGGTGTTGATGTATTTAGACCACATGCCTCCTCATTACAGAGATGCACATCACCTGATTTACTTAATTGGTAGTTGGCTTTCAAGCCTATACAGCTTGGAGTAGGACAACATGTATAAAAAGTATCATGTGATCAAAATACTCATTTGCCTAATAATTCTGCACACAGTGTAGAAGAAGACCAGGTCAGAAGCAGACCTTGTCAAAACCAGTGGTAAGATGCAAAGGCTTGGTCCAGATGTAGATTAAGCGTAAAGGAACCTAATCTCAAGAAGAGGCCAGGGGATATTAGTAAAACAATCGGCCAAGAACAAATCCACTTGAGAAAATTGACAAGGGATGTAAGTTAGGATAGAGTCGGAATTGTGCAATGCAAGGCTGGCACTCAGGAAATAAGTGATAAAAAAAGGTTTGAGAAAAGTATTATAGGAGTGATACCTTTATTGGCTAACAAATTACCTTATATACTCGAGTATAAGCCGACTTTTTCAGCCCTTTTTCAGTCCCCCTCGGCTTATACTCGAGTCACTAACTTCACTAACTTCTGCCCTTCAATTGCTTCTCATCCTAGCCGTCCCCCAAACACCCACACAACCCCCCTACAACCCCCTCGCCCCCCTACTTCCCTTCAGTCATTACCTCAGCCCAGATCAGGACTGATCCCTCCGCTTCACTCGCGCCGGCTGCGGCTGGCTGGGGCTGGATGTGGCGGCCTGGATCCCTCTGCCCTGCTCTAGCGATGTGCGGATGGATCCTTCCGCTGCATCGCTCCATCCTGCTGTAGCGATGTGCGGATTGGATCCCTCTCCGCATCGCTCCATTCTGCTGTAGCGATGTGGTGGCCGGATCCCTCCGCTGCATCGCTCTGTCCCTCACAGTGCACACACAAAAAAATCCCCTGCGGCCAGACATTGACCTAATGCACAGTGTGGCCGCAAGGGACTTTAATTATCGTACAGTGTCCCACTCTAAGAGGAAGGAGGTGGGGCGCCATTATAGTATAGGATTGTAAGTTTACTTTGCATAGAGCAGGGAAAAGAATAGTGAGGGAAAGATGAGCAGAGCAGGGGTAAGATATACGGTATTCTCAGGGAAATTACAGAAGTAATAGAGCAGGGGAAAGAAGACTAGTGAGGGAAAGGAGAAAGCAGTACAGGGTATAGAATTAGCAGGATGCTTACCGTAGGCTGGTTTCACACTGGCGTTCCCCTCTGCAGCGTTTTATTGTTTATACCATATTGGTTTTGTGAGCCTCTTTTCCTCTTAGAGTTTACCGTAGTTTACTGTTTCTATTTGAAATAAAAGTTCAAAATTATATTCGTATCTATTTTCATTTTTGAAATTTTTCTGTACCAGTAGCTGCTGCATTTCATACCCTAGGCTTATATGCGAGTCAATAACTTTTCCCAGCTTTTGGGGGCAAAAGTAGGGGGGTCGGCTTATACACGGGTCCGCTTATACACGAGTATATACGGGTATAATTATAATTTTTCTTGTTAGCCAATAAAGGTATCACTCCTATAATACTTTTCTAAAACCTTTTTTTTGGGACTTAAGTATTTACATCGATTTCTCTGGCTAACACGGTACGACAATATTATTTTGTATTGTACTCTGAGGAAATAAGTGAGAAACTTGGATAGGTTTAAATAGACTTTGCTTATCAAAAGCAGCACAAGAAACTGAAAATCAGGGGCGGACATTGACAGCTTGTAGCACCTAAGCAAGAAATGTGTCTGTTCGCATTGCATAGTGATAAAGCCACAGATTACATATTCTGTGTGTATATAATGTATATAATTACATAGCTTCCACTGTTACTATGCACCGTCTCTTACAACATAGTGTCCTATCTTGTTATATATAGCAAAGTCTCCTACATACTGGATTCTTTTGTTATTTTTGTTATTTATAGCGCCCTCTCTTTATTTAATAGTGAACTCTCTTTAGGTAAAAAATGAAATGACTGCTGTTGGAATACAATACATCTTATGTTTTAAAGGAGGAGGCAGATAGACTGGTTTTCTAGTCAGATGTCGCTCCATCAGCAGTCATTTTGTCTATATCTCACTAGATGGTGCCCGATGCACATGCATCGGATTCTAGCAGAGCGAGTCTCTGACCGCAATGGCCGCTGCGCGCCAATGCTCGTTCGATCACATGACCACGCCGACTCGCACGAGAGCGTCTCAAAAGGGCAAAAAACCCATCGTGATATATATAGATAAGGTAGAACATGTAATAAAAAGAAAACACTGTGAATAACAAATATAACGAGAATAGGTTTATATATGGGACTAGTGTTAAACATAAAAGAGATGATACTTGTATAACGAAACGGTGCCATTCATAAAACAAGACTCTATGTAAGGAAAGAAGTAATATACTAGAGAAGATACTATGTAAAATTGATAGTTATCTATTATAATTGCGAATGGTTTTTTGCCCCTTTTGAGTCCACTCTCGCTGCGAGTCAGCGTGTCATGTGGATACCCCGAAGCATTGGCCGCGCAGCGGCCATTGCGAGCAGTTCTAAGCGACTCGCTATGCCGCGCACGGCATGTGATCGCCTAGCAGTGCGAAGCATGGCCGCGAAGCGCCATGCGAGTCAGAGACTCGCTCTTCTAGAATCCCATGCATGTGCATCGGGCACCCAGCTAGTATGTAATAAAAGAGAAAACTATGTAATAAAGGATGTAGGTAAATATAACAGGAATCTACGCCATAAAGTATATTAAGGGACTGTGCTATACATAATAAGGCTACATTTCTGTATCTTAAGTGTCAATATGCTGCCCTATTTTTTTCCACAAGGTCAGATTAGAATAGGACATTGTCTCAGTTTTGCAAATCTCATTCTCAGATCTGAATGGATCTATTAAACTTTATGAGTTCTTGTGCTGTCCGGTAATGAAAAAAATCTGGCAGCACAGGGACATGTCACATAAATGTGTGAATGTGGCCTAAGGGTGCTTTTACATTGCGATTTTTTCCTGTCCGTGGGGATCCTATTTTTTGTAGGACCCCACAGACAGGAAATGACAGAATCGCATGTGGCATCCTGGTGCCATTTCTGTGTCCGAGTCTGTGATTTTCACGACCCCGACGCAGAAAGGGCACTTTCACTTCAGCAATGTATATACCAGTGGTTCTTAACCGTGTTTGAGGTACCGAACCCACCAATTTCATATGCGCATTCACCGAACCCTTTAGTGATAAATCAAATGTGATGTTTTTCCAAATTCAAGACATAGGTATATGTTTTTTTACTGGTACACAAAATGAACCGTGCATGACCCTAGGGTTCGATCGAACCCCGGTTAAGAACCACTGGTATATACATACATTGCGGAAGTAAAATAAAGTAAAAAAGGGTTAAAAATAAAAAAAAATCATGCTCACCTCTCAGGCGAGTCCCAAGATGCCTCCATCTAGCTTCCGACAGCAGGACCTGGCAAGGCCGAATCAAGACGATCAGCTGAATGGTCACTTGACCGCCAAAACTGATCGGCGAGCGTGAGATTTAAACCGCTCAGCTGATGCTGGTCATGTGACCGATCAGCTGATCATCTTACACCGCCCAGCCAGGTCCTTGTTGGGAGCTACTTGGAGGCATCGGGGAACATGCCGGAGAGGTGAGCATGAATTTTTTTTATTTTTAACCCTTCTTTTACTTCATTTCACTTCCACAATGTATGTATACACATTGCGGAAGTGAAATTAGACGGTAAAGAGCAGTTTTAATGTACTGAGCATGCTCAGTACACTAAAATTGGGTCCGAGAGAACAATCCTGTGTTTTCTTGGATCCATGCTCCATAGGCCCCCATGTTAATTGCCGCGGACCGCGTCAGATCTGATTCAGTCCGATTTGGTCTGCTGTGCCTAAAATCAGAGCAGTCTCCGATCTTGGGTACAGCAAAAAATCTGACAGAATCGGATCCGACACAAATCGGATACCATTAAGGGTAAATTCGATGTGATCCAATGCCCATAGAGACACATGGGAGCTAAATCGGATCTGTGGCTGTCCGTTTTACAATGGACATCCACGGATCACTAAAAATCGCAATGTAAAAGCAGCCTAAGGTAGGTTGTTAGACAAACAACAATATTTCTCCAAGTCATACAGTTTTGAATAAATATTTCCATCCAGTGATGTACCGATGACATCTTATCTGATTATAGTCATTTTTGTAGTTACTTTTCCATCTGGTCAGACTTTCATGTTGATATCTTGCAGCAATGACTCATCTTGCCACACTGATCAGCTCAGCCTTGAAAATAACAAGGTCACATATATTGTCTATACACTTGTCTGCTAAATGAAAAATCCCCCACACTGTGCCCATTAATAAAAATAGGTAATAAAACATTCATATATAATTAGTCACACACCATTCAAAATATAAATGCATAAACCAGCATTCTGCCCACCATTAGCTATAATCTTCACCACTGAATAAGGCTGGGGTCACATTTGGACAGGTAATTGCGGTTACCGCATCCAGATCCGGATGCAGTAACCGCAATTGCCTTCAGACACATTTTTTTTACAAAATGTGTCCGGCAAACTGGAATGCAGTAACCGGATTGCTCAGGATGTGTAATCCGGAGCAACCCGATTACTGTATAGGTTTTTCATCCCTGCGATAGGTTAATGTTAATAATAGATGTGGTCAACATATCTCTAGGGGGTGCACATCCCCCCCAGAGACATGCTGTCTACTCAGGTGGGCATGTGAGGGGTTAATCTTGTCATTTACAGTATTGCCAGCTATTGTCTGCATTTACTATTTTATGAATGAACCCGGCGGCTCAGTGCTGTGTAGTACATACAGTACGTAATGTGCGTACTGTATGAGCCGCTAGCCTTGGTCCTGAAAGCATTAACATTAGGTCTATGGGCAGCGCACCGCCATAGACCTAATATTAATGCTTTCAGGACCAAGGCTAGTGGCTCATATAGTACGTACATTACGTACTGTAAGTACTACAGAGCGAGGAGCCGCCGGGTTCATTCATAAAATGGTAAATGCCGACAATAGCCGGCATTACTATAAATAACAAGATTAACCCCTCACATGCCCACCTGAGTGGACAGCATGTCTCTGGGGGGGCACCCCCTAGAGACATGTTGCCCACATCTATTGATAACATTTAACCCTTTGTTCATCCCTGCTCACAACTGGATCAGGATCCTCAGTGCCCTGCCGCAAGTGTGACCCTAGCCTAAATATAAATTATTTAGTGACTGCTAATCTACCTCAATTAATTTGAAGGTTATACGCACACATATTTTTGTTTAGATTTTTTTAGCACTTATTTGTTGCACTTTATAATACTAGCAAAGTGGATGAAATTTATGAAATTTCAATCACACATTGCTTATTTTTTTTATCGCAGATTTCCAGCAGATTGAAGTCTTCATCATGTCAATTCTTGCAGGGAATATTTCACCCATAATAATGAGAAAGGAAAAATAGGTTAGGCTAAGTGAACGTTTGGGTTTGGTTGCGTTTGGATGCAATGCATTTTTTCAGGTATTCATAGATACGCGATAAAATGCATGCATTAATGCACCCATAAACTTGTATGGGAAGATGCATGCAAACGCAGTAAAAACGCATTGCAAAAGGTGGTTGCGTTTGAATGCATGCATTTTTACCCAGTGCAAAACCATGTTTTGCAATGCATTTTTAAGTGTGTTTGCATGCGTTTGCCCATACAAGTCTTTGGGTGCGTTAACTCATGTGTTTTACCGCGTTTCTATGTGTTAATGCACCAGAAAAATGTATTGCGTCAAAACGCAACAACACCCTGACGTGAAAAGGCTCTTACGCAGAGTTTTTCTGGCCAACACATCAATATTTGCAACAGAATCTTCTGCTGCAAATCCCCATTGTGTGTATGCAGCTTTAATTTCTGTTCTGTGTCCTGTACCCAAACTTCATTATAAGTTTCTGTATACTGCTCCCCCCACCCCCACTCATTACATAGAATCCTATTACTCTTCACTTCATTATAAGTCTCTGATAGCATCATAAAGACTTGGGAGTAGGAGAAGATGTTATCATGGTCTTAATCATAAATTGGAGGGTTGGGGGAGGACATTATCAGGGTCTTTCTATCTTCTCCCACCAACCAATTTATTATGAATCCATACTCCCTCCCCCACTCTCCCTGTTCATTATGAGAACCTGATGCCATCTTCTAGCCTCAAATACTCCCATCTCAACCCTTCATTGACTACCTCCCCCATCATGCTCTTGTAGCGCCCAGGCTTTGGGATACTCGGGTGTCAGGCAGTATGGGTTATTGCTCCGGTTGTCATGGGGAATGGCGGCCGCGCCTGACCCCGTGTCCTGGGCCTATCTTTCAAAAAGATATCAAATAGAATTCCATAGTAAAAAGCAGACCTCACTACAATTAGGGGGCATACTTCAAAAGTTACTCCAGGAAAATTGCATAACATAGACAAGGAGTATAGACTTAATTTATCTTGAAAAATTATCAAATTTATTTAATATTGACAAAACAAGGACAAGGAGGGGAAGATCACAAAGTGCTCAGTGCAGGTAGCCACAGGACGGTTCACACATGTTACACTTTGTCAGACACACATAACATGTCCTGTCTTTACATATAAAGATTGGTGTCTGCGCAGAGACCCATATACAATAAATCACATAGGGGTACCTTATACATCAATCACCTACAAGCCGTAGGGATAAACATTTACAATGACATTATAACATGTTCCATGCGTTATATCCCTTGCGGACTATTGTAGATCAAGGTATAATGAGTATACACATGTATCATACCCAGTATATGGGAAAGGAGCGCGGCACCTATGGGGTTTTTTGCTGACAGGCTAAAATCAATGTGTGGTCTAGCTAGTATGCATAATTACCAGGGCTGTCACTGGCCATCTTGCACAGAGCAGCAGGGGTGAGAGGTGGTCTGGACCGAGGGACCCCCAACGCGTTTCGTGACCTCGGTATACCGGTCACTTCATCAGGGGATGCTCCAGGCTCCTCCATCGGAGATTTTTATATCTGCTCGCGTCACCGGAAGTGACGGTCCGCAAGCCGGTCACCTGACCGGAACTGTGCGCGCCCGTGTCACAGGACACTACACCGCCCACCGCACCAGCGTCAGGCCGCACGTGCGCGCGCGGTCGCAGGGACGCGTCATCACAGAGCCCAGACACCAGCGCTGATAAGCAGGAGATCCTGCGACAGTGCGCTCATAGTATAAAGGGGCTACAGAAGAGGAATTTGCAACTGTTACCTTATCAATCTATTAACTCAGTGTGCCAGTATTACACTACTTAGAATCACACATATAATATGGCAGTACATATGTCAAATATAGCACACTGGTGGAAGGTTTTCCTGATTCCTCAGTAGGTTATGCAATTTCCACAGCGCTTAGTCCTCAAGTCCTTCATTTGGAGACCTTGCTTGTCTGTATCACAAGAGCCAGAAAAATATCCCACAGAAGCCAAGGGAGGAACCTAAAAAATCCTTAAAAAGAGGAAATAAAAACATAATTTGTCAGAAGAAACTCTGACTAAAAGGTTAAGAGGTACAAAAAGATCCGGATGCACCAGGCAGCAGCGGCTACAGAAAAGGCGCAAAGCTTAAGTCTTCGTTTAGACCACTAGGTGACATTGTGTCCAATGCCACAATCCACCTTGTTTCCCGTTGTGACAGTACTTTTTGGACATCACCACCCCTAATACCACCGTGTACCACGTCGATACCTCTGAACATCAAGGTCGACGGGCCACTGTTGTGGTATTTCAGGAAATGACGTGGTAATGTCTTCAAAGTGGTTTGGTCTTTCACTGTGGGGGCCGCGACAATGCCCCTCACGTGCTCCCTCACCCTCCTTCTCAGCTCCCTACATGTCCTACCTACGTATATCTTACGGCAGGAGCACGTTGCATAATATACCACGCAACTCGTGCCGCACGACACGTATTCACGGATATCATAAGAGCGGGAGCCATCGGAGGAGGAAAAGGAAGCAACGCGCTGGACATTCTCGCAGGCCACACAGTGACCACAGGGAAAACATCCCTTTAGTGGTCTCCTAGCTCCAAACAGGCCTGATGGAGTTGTTAAGTGATGGCTATGGACTAGTAAATCCTTCAAATTTCTTGAACGTCTGGCCGTCATAAAAGGACGGTCAGATAGGGAACCTTTCAGATAGGGGTCTGAGAGGAGTATCGGCCAATGTCTATTAAGTATTTCCCTCATCTTATCCCACCCCTGATTAAAGGTGGATATAAACCGAATCGGTTGGACGTCGGGAGTTTCAGATTTTTTGGGACTATAGAGAAGAGAGTCCCGAGGGGTATTTTTTGCCCGTAGGTACGCTCGTTTAATTGACCTATTGCTATACCCCCTTTCACGAAAGCGCTCCTTCAGGTCCTGGGCTTGTTTTTCGAACAGTTCTGCGGACGAGCAAATGCGTCTCATCCGCAAGAACTGTCCGATAGGGACAGCACATATGGTAGACCGTTCATGCGAGGATGATGCATATAAGAGGGAATTCACTGCGGTTGACTTTCTGAAGACGTCAGTCTGCATAGTGCCATTAAGACCGACCTCCATGCAAATGTCCAGAAAGTCAATCCTGTGAGCATCAGATTTGTAAGTCAGTCTTATATTCACCTCATTCTGCGCCAATCCGCGCATGAATTCATCAAGCTGCTCCAGTCCACCCCGCCACAAAATAAACAAATCGTCAATGTAACGAAGCCAGCACTGCACATGGGCGTCGGCTGGCCCGCCCCCGCCGCAAAGTAAATCCCTCTCCCAGAAACCCAGAAAAAGGTTTGCGTACGAGGGCGCGCAGGCCGCGCCCATGGCAGTGCCACGCGTTTGGAGGTAATAGTTGTCCTTGAAAACAAAGAAATTATGTGTTAGGGTGAACTGGAGCAGCTCGAGGATCAATTCACAGGTTCCCACGTCCCTCCCACTGGACTGAAGGAAAAACTTGACTGCTCTCAGACCATCCTCATGATGTATACTAGTATAGAGGGACTCCACATCAGCTGTTACCAATAAAGTTTCATCTTCCACCGTGATGCCGTCGATCCTCATCAGGACGTCCGTCGTATCCCGGACAAAGGAGGGCAGCAATTCCACTAAAGGTTTCTGTAGTCCCTTTATACTATGCGCGCACTGTCGCATGATCTCCTGCTTATCGGCACTGGTGTCTGGGCTCTGTGCGCGCGCGGTCGCTATGGTGACGCGTCCCTGCGCACGTGCGGCCTGACGCTGGTGCGGTGGGCGGTTGTAGTGTCCTGTGACACGGGCGCGCACAGTTCCGGTCAGGTGACCGGCTTGCGGAATGTCACTTCCGGTGACGCGAGCAGATATAAAAATCTCCGATGGAGGAGCCTGGAGCATCCCCTGATGAAGTGACCGGTATACCGAGGTCACGAAATGCGTTGGGGTCCCTCGGTCCAGACCACCTCTCACCCCTGCTGCTCTGTGCAATATGGCCAGTGACGGCCCTGGTAATTATGCATACTAGCTAGACCACACATTGATTTTAGCCTGTCAGCAAAAAACCCCGTAGGTGCCGCGCTCCTTTCCCATATACTGGGCATGATACATGTGTATACTCATTCTACCTTGATCTACAATAGTCCGCAAGGGATATAACGCATGGAACATGTTATAATGTCATTGTAAATGTTTATCCATACGGCTTGTAGGTGATTGATGTATAAGGTACCCCTATGTGATTTATTGTATATGGGTCTCTGCGCAGACACCAATCTTTATATGTAAAGACAGGACATGTTATGTGTGTCTGACAAAGTGTAACATGTGTGAACCGTCCTGTGGCTACCTGCACTGAGCACTTTGTGATCTTCTCCTCCTTGTCCTTGTTTTGTCAATATTAAATAAATTTGATAATTTTTCACGATAAATTAAGTCTATACTCCTTGTGTATCTTTCAAAAAGGGGTTAATATTTACAGGGGATTATGTACAGTTTGTCATCGTGACGCCACCTGTAGTTTCTGGTGAAATGCACCAGCGCCGCCAGAGTCCGCCGGAGGTAGATGGTATCGCGGCTGAGATGGTGAAGTCCTCCACAGGTAGGACTGAACCTCCGGGGCAGCATTCCTGTAAGGAAACAAGTTCATGCAAAGAAAGCAAGCTGACTCCAAAGTCACTGGTACTTTACTGGCATTTGTATTAGTTGCATACAAAGTTACAGTGCAGCACTCCTGATGGTGTGAGGACAGGTAGCTGAACGGATGGCTGCAGGCAGATCTTAGGTGGTATGGTGGACCCTTGGTGTGTGCCTTCGTGCTCTACTCTCGTCTGTTCCTTTCCTGCTTCCAGTGGTGGTGTGAAGTCTGGTTCCTTAAATCCAACCTGACCTCCTTCTTTCGCTCTCCTTTGCTCCCGTCGGATAACCTTCTGCTGGCTGGCTGCTTGCCCATTAAGCGGTGCCTGGTACCCTCTCTTGGTCACTCAGGTGCCCAAGAGAATTGTAGACTCCACGGGTCTCTGGATTTTCTGTAGTCCTATAGTGTCCCACAGGTGCGGGCTCCAGTGCCCGGTAAGCTTTCAGGGATGAAACTCCTCAAGCTCTTTCTAACTCCCTTTTGGCTGTCTGCTCCTGGGATCTTTCCTGAAAACCCTCTCATCTTCTTCCATCTCACCTGGTCCCTCAGCCAAGAGACCCTAAGCACTCACACTTAGAGGCAAAGACCTCCTTGTTCCCCTAGAGGTGATTTTATTCCCTCCCACCGTGTAATCTAGTGTGGGAATGCTGGTGAATGGGTGCCACCCACCATCCTATGATCCACCTGCAGCTGGAGTATCTACACCTCATTTACGGGTGCAGTACCCCTCTGTGACGCCCGCTTGGCATGCAGAAAAAAAAATAGCACCTCTCCAGACATTTACACACTGCATTGCTTCTATCAACCACTTGCTGGGTATTTTCTAAATGATGCAAACGCACTGAAGTCAACACTTCGCGCACACAGGTGCCACAAGAAAGCAACGAGCTGAAAGGTGAGGATATTCTTCTGTGGCTGTATTGCCATTTCCTGCTTTGGGCAACTAAGCTATAGGAATTTTCCTTGCCCAGCATGCCATTAATGATGATGATGATGGCAGTCTGGCCATGGGTCCCCCGTAACCTCAGGCTTCAATCATCTGGCCAGATCCCCCACATTATAACTCGCACTGCAGGGGTTAAACAATGCTTTACTGAAGAAGATGGTATCTGCTACTACTATTATTCAACATAAAGTACAATTCCCAACACTTTAAGATCAACGATTCTCTAATGAATTGCTTTGTCATAGTCTTATTCATTTGATTTCTTTAGAGCTAATTATTGAGTTCATAATAAATCAGGTTAATTATTGCAGAAATGCTGTGTTGTTTAATCATTAATGTAGGAGAGGAATTAAACATGGCCTTGTTTAGTAATTCGTTATTATGAGATTTTCACTATGAATAAAGCTGCATTTTAAATTGGCGCCTCAGCATTTTCTCAACTGGGGTAACAATTAAGATAACAAAAACAAGAAAACAACAAAAGACATGACTGTAAGTGTCCATAAAAGCCAACGTATAGTATGCTTACTTATATCATATAATGTATGCTCTTAATAAAAAGTTGTTGAAAAGGATAATATTACAATTACTATTGATAATATTAAGTAAATAGTGTGTACAGTAGATGCCAAAAGGTATTTATAATATTAAAATAAATTTATCCGGTGTAGGCTAGCCCCGGACCGGATTTTGGCCCCATAATAGCCTATGAGGTCGGATCGAGCTGAATGGCAGTTATGGCACCATACCGGATCCTCCCAGATTGGGGCAATCCGCCCCATAGGCTCCCATGTTAAGGGAGCGCCGGATTGCCCTGGAAGGATCCGGGGAAATCCGGTGGAATCCGGGAGACACCAATTATGGGGAGATTGGTCTCCCAGGACACAAAAATGTTGCAAGCAACGTTTTTGTATCCGTTAGAAAAATCCCACTTCTCCCGGATTCTTCCGGCAAGATGGAAGCCGAATGGCAGATATCCGCCATCCGGCTACATCTGGCCCCATAGGCTACTATGGGGCCAAAATCCAGACTGGATCTGACCGCAGTGTAAAGGGATCCTAAGGGTGCCCTCACACTGTGGCATGATCCGGTCCGGAACTGTCCGGGATGACACTGACAGCCATGGACTGGATCAGCACACAGGACTGGAGGGTTAATATGCCTCATATACTCCTATCTCAACCCTTCATTGACCACCTCCCCCCATCATGCTCTTGTAGCGCCCAGGCTTTGAGGTACTCGGGTGTCAGGCGGTATGGGTTATTGCTCCGGTTGTCATGGGGAATTGCGGCCGCGCCTGACTCCGTGTCCTGGGCCTATCTTTCAAAAAGGGGTTAATATTTACAGGGGATTATGTACAGTTTGTCGTAGTTTCTGGTGAGATGCACCAGCGCCGCCAGAGTCCGCCGGAGGTAGATGGTATCGCGACTGAGATGGTGAAGTCCTCCACAGGTAGGACCAGTGGCGTAGCGTGGGGGGGGCGGGGGGGGGCGGTCCGCCCCGGCGGCACATATGTGGGGGCGGCAATGTGGCAGCTACTGCCATAGGATCCGCGGCCGCCGTCCCGCGCTATATACTGAACTGAAGCAGTGCAGCACGTCGGCTGCTGGCTGCTTTCAAATCTCCCGCCCCTGCAGCTCTGCTCTGCACGGAGAGGGAGGTGATGTCATCAGTGAGTACCCCGCCGTGCAGAGCACAGGACACATGCTGGGAGAGACTGGAGGAGGTGAGGGGAGCTGCGAGGAGAGCGGAGGGAAGAGCTTGAAGATGAGAGGAGAGAGGGGGTGCTGACTGGCCAGTGGACAGAATGAAGGGAAGCAGTGAGAGCCAGCTGGAGGAGGACACCTAGGAGGAGCAGCTCTGGGTCACAAGGTAACTGATCTCCTGCTTTGTAGTGAGTGGGGGAGGGGTGGGGAGTGGGACCCAGCTGCTGTGAGCAGGTGAAGCTGCCCATGTGAACAAGTTCTGCAGCACAGAGGTTTGTGATACCTGAGTGAGGAATCTGTAGAATGTATGTGTGAGTTGTGTGTGTGTGATAGCCGTGCCTCTGTGTGTGTGTGATAGCCGTGCCTCTGTGTGTGTGTGTTTGTGTGTGTGAGCCGGTGCCTCTGTGTGTGTGTGATAGCCGTGCCTCTATGTGTGTGTGTTTGTGTGTGTGTGAGCCGGTGCCTCTGTGTGTGTGAGCCGGTGCCTCTGTGTGTGTGAGCCGGTGCCTCTGTGTGTGTGTGTTTGTGTGTGTGAGCCGGTGCCTCTGTGTGTGTGAGCCGGTGCCTCTGTGTGTGTGCAGCCGTGCCTCTGTGTGTGTGAGCCGTGCCTCTGTGTGTGTGAGCCGTGCCTCTGTGTGTGTGCGCCCGTGCCTCTGTGTGTGTGCGCCCGTGCCTCTGTGTGTGTGCGCCCGTGCCTCTGTGTGTGTGCGCCTGTGCCTCTGTGTGTGTGAGCCGTGCCTCTGTGTGTGTGAGCCGTGCCTCTGTGTGTGTGAGACCGTGCCTCTGTGTGTGTGAGCCCGTGCCTCTGTGTGTGTGAGCCCGTGCCTCTGTGTGTGTGAGCCCGTGCCTCTGTGTGTGTGAGCCGTGCCTCTGTGTGTGTGAGCCGTGCCTCTGTGTGTGTGAGCCCGTGCCTCTGTGTGTGTGCGCCCGTGCCTCTTAGTGTGTGCGCCCGTGCCTCTGTGTGTGTGCGTGCCGTGCCTCTGTGTGTGGGCGTGCCGTGCCTCTGTGTGTGCGTGCCGGTGCCTCTGTGTGTGTGCGCCCATGCCTCTGTGTGTGTGCACCCGTGCCTCTGTGTGTGTGCGCCCGTGCCTCTGTGTGTGTGCGCCCGTGCCTCTGTGTGTGTGCGCCCGTGCCTCTGTGTGTGTGCGCCCGTGCCTCTGTGTGTGTGCGCCCGTGCCTCTGTGTGTGTGCGCCCGTGCCTCTGTGTGTGTGCAGCCGTGCCTCTGTGTGTGTGCGCCCGTGCCTCTGTGTGTGTGCGCCCGTGCCTCTGTGTGTGTGCGCCCGTGCCTCTGTGTGTGTGCGCGTGTGTGTGTGCGAGCCGTGTGTGCGCCCGTGCCTCTGTGTTGTGTGCGCCCGTGCCTCTGTGTGTGTGCGCGTGTGTGTGTGTGTGTGCGAGCCATGTACTAAGTGTACACCTCTATATTGCCATCCTCTGATCTCTGTACTAGGTGATGACCTGTATATTACTATGTTCCTCTGTGTGCAATGTTTCCTTACTGTTTATTCTCATTAATTTACAGTTAGATCGTTTTGTATTCAGTGTTTGATTTATCCCATTCTTTGATCTTTGGTGCTATCGTGTTTCCCCGAAAGTAAGCCCCCCCCCGATTGTAAGGCCGCCTATGGGTAAAGGGGGGGCCTGCTAATGTAAGGCCTCCCCCGAATATAAGGCCTTACAACCGGGGGGGGCTAATGTAAGGCCCTGCTACTGCTCACATCTTACCCTCCAGGGTCTTCTTGCAGCAGCCAGGGCGTCGGTCCTCCGTTCCCGTCTTCAGCTGTCTCCCGGATCATGTGACCGGCCGGTCGCACTAACGATGACGTCATGCGCTGCGACGGGTCACATGATCCGGGAGACAGCTGAAGACGGGAACGAAGGACCGACGCGCTGGCTACTGCAAGAAGACCCTGGAGGGTAAGATGCGAGCAGCAGCGGCGGCAGCAGCAAAGGGGAGGGGGCCCTGTATGCCACACTGCTGGGCTGTATCCACACTCCTGGGCTGTATCCACACTGCTGGGGCCTGTATACCCTGTGTACCACACTGCTGGGCTGTATCCACACTGCTGGGGCCTGTATACCCTGTGTACCACACTGCTGGGGCCTGTATACCCTGTGTACCACACTGCTGGGGCCTGTATACCCTGTGTACCACACTTCTAGGGCCTGTATACCCTGTGTACCACACTGCTGGGGCCTGTATACCCTGTGTACCACACTGCTGGGGCCTGTATACCCTGTGTACCACACTGCTGGGGCCTGTATGCCCTGTGTACCACACTGCTGGGGCCTGTATGCCCTGTGTACCACACTGCTGGGGCTGTATACCCTGTGTACCACACTGCTGGGCTGTATCCACACTGCTGGGGCCTGTATACCCTGTGTACCACACTGCTGGGCTGTATACCACACTGCTGGGGGCCGTATACCTGTGCTGGGGGCTGTATACCAGGGTGGCGGTCTGCTGTATTTCCCACCCTCGGCTTATACATGAGTATATACGGTGTGTGTGTGTGTGTGTGTGTGTATGTGAGTAGGCTGGGGGTGCCAATATAAGACCCCCACCCCCCCCGAAAGTAAAACAGGGGGCCACTTTTGGCCCCCAAAAAAATGTAAGACAGGGTCTTACTTTCGGGGAAACGCGGTATATACTGTATATCCCAGCGTGTTCTATTGGGGAATTGTTAACATTGTTGTTCCAGATAACAATATGATGACTATAATAGGGACACTGGTGATCGGTGATAGAATCCGTGGTGATGTCACTGCCCGCATTTTACGGCATTACGGCATGACATCATAACTAAGCGCCAGCGGGCATTCCGGATCCCGGAGGCCGCAAGCGCGCATCCTACAGCAGCTGATCACCATTGAATTTGACCCTGGTTAACAGGTACACTTAAGTGGCTCCTAACCCACTAGCGGTACCTGCCCTGACCCCTGGATTATCAACGACCAAGGGGGCGGCAAATTTTTCGACCGCCCCGGGCGCCACAAACAGTTGCTACGCCACTGGGTAGGACTGAACCTCCGGGGCAGTGTTGCTGTAAGGAAACAATTTCATGCAAAGAAAGCAAGCTGAGTCCAAAGTCACTGGTACTTTACTGGCATTTGTATTAGTTGCACACAAAGTTATAGTGCAGCACTCCTGATGGTGTGAGGACGGGTAGCTGAACGGGTGGCTGCAGGCAGATCTTAGGTGGTATGGTGAACCCTTGGTGTGTGCCTTCATGCTCTACCCTCTTCTGTTCCTTTCCTGCTTCTCAGTGGTGGTGTGAAGTCTGGTTCCTTAAAGCCAACCTGACCACCGCGGTCCTGACCAGTCAGCGGCTGCAGCTGCGTGCGGCTGCACACCGGACTGGAGGGCATATTAGCCCTCCAGTCCTGTGTGCTGATCCAGTCCGCGGCTGTCAGGGTCATCCCGGACAGCCCCGGACCGGATCACACCGCAGTGTGAAGGCACCCTTACCGGAATGCACATACATTCTGCTAATTCATGATTGATTTGAATGAGTTTACCTGAGGAGAATTAGGGATGGGCGAATCTACTCGCTAGGACTCGTTACTCGGCGAGTAGTAAGGGACTCGCAGGACTCGGTACTCTGCGAGTTTCCCAGTGATTACTCGCACGAGTCCAATGCAAATCAATATCAATCCTAGTTTTGTCAGAAACGCTGACAAAACTAGGATTGCCATTGTTTGCATTAGACTCGTGCGAGTAATCACTGGCTACTGTGCCAGTGATAGCAGGGAAACTCGCAAAGTAACTGCTGTTTCTTTGCGAGCCGAGTCCAGCTGTCTTCTCTGAGCAGCTCCAGGGTCCTAGAGCCCGCCTGCTGCCTGATCTGGCAGTGCTGAGATTGTTCTCAGTCTGCTCATTCCCTGTGCATAGACATCTATATTTATGCACAGGGGATGTAGCAGAGAGGACATCGCGTTTTGGACTGCGTCGGACGGAAGAGGATTTTTTAAATTAAAGATGGAGTCCCTAATGGCTTTTTTTTTTTTATTTCAAATAAAACATTTTCTCTGTGTTGTGTTTTTTTAACCCTTTATTGGAGATTCTTAGTGGCTGGGTCAAACGTGGCCTGACATTAAGAATCTCGGGCTTAATACCAGCTTGTATAACAAAGCTGGTATTAACCCCTTTATTACCCAGCGTGCCACCGCCACCAGGGCCGCTGGAAGAGCGGGGTTCAGCGCCAGAGGATGGCGCTTCAATGAACGCGCCATCTTCTGGGGCGGCTGCAGGCTGCAATTTGCAGCGGGGGGTGCCCAGAAAGCTTGGGCATCCCTGCGCTGCGGATTCCAGCTCCCAGCTGCTTAGCTGTACCTGGCTAGACATAGAAATTGCGCGGAGCCCCACACATTTTTTTTTTTATTATTTAATGAATTTCAGAGTCAGAGGCTCAGAGTCAGAGTCTCGGAGTCGGAGTCTCCTCAGAGTCGGAGTCTCAGAGTCGGAGTCTCAGAGTCGGAGTCGCCTCAGAGTCGGAGTCGCCTCAGAGTCGGAGTCGCCTCGGAGTCGGAGTCGTCTCGGAGTCGGAGTCGTCTCGGAGTCAGAGTCGTCTCGGAGTCGAGTCGGAGTCGTCTCGGAGTCGTCTCGGAGTCGGAGTCGTCTCGGAGTCGGAGTCGGAGTCGTCTCGGAGTCGGAGTCGTCTCGGAGTTGAGTCGGAGTCGGAGTCGTCTCGGAGTCGAGTCGGAGTCGGAGTCGTCGTCGTCTCGGAGTCGTCTCGGAGTCGGAGTCATCTCGGAGTCGTCTCGGAGTCGGAGTCGTCTCGGAGTCGGAGTCATCTCGGAGTCGGAGTCGTCTCGGAGTCGGAGTCGTCTCGGAGTCGGAGTCGGAGTCGTCTCGGAGTCCGAGTCATCTCGGAGTCGGAGTCGTCTTGGAGTCGGAGTCATCTCGGAGTCGTCTCGGAGTCGGAGTCGTCTCGGAGTCGTCTCGGAGTCGAGTCGGAGTCGGAGTCGTCTCGGAGTCGGAGTCGTCTCGGAGTCAAAAAAATGCGTGGGGCTCCGCGCAATTTCTATGTCTAGCCAGGTACAGCTAAGCAGCTGGGGGCTGGAATCCGCAGCGCAGGGATGCCCAAGCTTTCTGGGCACCCCCCGCTGCAAATTGCAGCCCGCAGCCGCCCCAGAAGATGGCGCGTTCATTGAAGCGCCATCCTCTGGGGCTGAACCCCACTCTTCCAGCGGCCCTGGTGGCGGTGGCACGCTGGGTAATAGAGGTTAGGGCCAGCTTTGTATTATCAGCTGGCCCTAAGCCCGAAATTTATGGCGGTCACGCCAATATTAGGCATGGCCGCCATGAATTTCTATTAAATTGTTTTAAAAAAAACACAACACAGAGAAATTTTTTTATTAGAAATAAAAAAAAAAGCCATTAGGGACTCCATCTTTAATTAAAAAAATCCTCTTCCGTCCGACGCAGTACAAAACGCGATGTCCTCTCTGCTACATCCCTGTGTATAGATATAGATGTCTATGCACAGGGAATGAGCAGACTGAGAACAATCTCAGCACTGCTACATCATCTCTGTGCACAGACATTCATGTCTGTACACAGGGAATGAGCAGACTGAGAACAATCTCAGCACTGCTACATCAGGCAGCAGGCGGGCTCTAGGACCCTGGAGCTGCACAGAGCAGACAGGACTCTTCTCTTATCTGTGCGAGTTTCCCAGCGATTACTTACAAAGTAAACGAGTCCAATGCAAATAAATGACAAAACTAGGATAGCTTCAGGCTGAAGCTTCCGAGACACATCTGCGATTTGTAAATCTCACACTACTCGCTATTACTCGCTTCCCCATTCATTAACATTGGACTCGCTAGACTCGCAACGAGTAGCGAGTCCTGGGCTCGGACTCGCTAGAGTCAAGCGATTCCGAGTAATTTAGGATTCGCCCATCACTAAGGAGAATTTACTGAGTTCAATGAGAACAAATCATACCAAGTGTTCATCTCCTGGCAAAAAAATGCACCAAAAATGTGACACTTTATTTTTTTTTCACATGTTTTTGATGTATATTTAGGGCAGTTTTTTGTTATAAAACTGTATGCAAATAATTTTTAATAAATTTGGGGTGGAAATATGTTACAAAAATATTGCAAGAATTGACATGTTGCCAGTTTATTTCGACAGTAAAACTGCAGGGGAAAAAAGCAATATCTGCAGAAAACGTCTGAATTTTCATTGACTTTGCTGGCATACAGCTTTGCATGTAGTTTTATGACAAATCTGCACTGAAACTCATCAAAAACATGCTTTGTTTTTGTGCATTTGTCTGCCAGGAGATTCAGATTTTATGCAGAATTTACTCATTAATAGCATGCAGACACAAACGCAGTGCAAAGCAGGGACATTTTGATGTGTCCGCAGCGGAGAATGTCCGCCTGCGGACACATCACTGTGGAGCCCAGCAGCCAATCAGCGGTGTCCGGGGGCGGAGATCAGCACCGGAGATCTCCGCCTCCCGGCCTCCAATAAGCTCCGGGACATGTCGGCGGGGAGAACAGCTGATCTGACAGCTGTTTGAATCTTCCCGTGCCGACACCGAGAGGAGATGTCGGCGCGGGAAGATTCAAACAGCTGTCAGATCAGCTGTTCTCCCCGCCGACATCACCAGCAGATTACCAGCAGCGGGGAGGAAGAGGACAGCAGTGGCTCCAGCTGATCTCCCGGTGGCCGTCGGTGATCTCCTGTGACATCACCGGCGGCCACCGGGAGATTTTTCAATGGGTCCGCAGCGTTCTCCTGCGCTGTCAAGCGCAGAATACTGCGGACCCATTGAAGCCAATGCATTTTTTTGTGCGCTTGGGGACGCTTGCTGATTTTCCAAGTTCCCCAAGCGCACAAAAAAAAACAACATGCTGCGTCCCGGGTGCGGATGCTGGACACCGGAAGGAGCAGATATCGTCTGCATCCGCACCCGAACGCAGCAAACGCAAGCACTATGCGTTCCTATGTTAAACATAGGAACGCAGTGCGCATGCGTTTGACTGCGTATGGGAACGCAGCAATACGCTGCCTTCCCATACGCAAATGTGAAGCCAGCCTGAATATATTGAACTCAATCATTGATTACCGGAATGTGTGCGCATTCCCGTAATCTTGCATTGATTTCAATAATGCCAGATTATTGACTTCAATGGTGTCAGTAATGAGTTAATCTGTCAAAATCTGGCAAAAATAATCCAGTAATCCAGCACCATTGAAATAAATAAAATCACTTTTTGATGAGATTCTAATTAATTGAGATGCACCTTTATATACTCAGTCAATCTACCTGTCATCTGACTTCACAAACATTTCTGTCTAATAGGGATCATGGCCACTTTACACACACCAATTTATCTGTCCAACTTCTGAACAACTTACTGGTTGCAGTGAAATCATGGACACATTGTTCCATTTGTACACAGCCACAAAATGGAGCAATGTGTCCATGATTTCACTGCAACCAGAGATCTGTTCAGAAGTTGGACAGATAAGTTGGTGTGTGTAAAGTGGCCCTCAGTTAGACAGAAATTGATAAACTCCTCCATAAAATTTTCAGTTACAGAATTATAGACTGGACTTTTTGGGAGGGGTTTTGAATGTTAAGTTAAATAATATAATAAACATACTGTAGCTTCAGAATGTTGCTTTACGTTTTGTAAAAACTGAAATTCTTGTGTTTGCTCCTTGTTGTCTTCAGAGGTTCCTTGCGTGTTCATAAAAATTGATGAAGATCATAAAATTTATATATATATAATTAAACCCTTATACATAAAAAATAGAATTATATTAGCATTAAAAGAAATATTTCAATACTCAAAATAATTAGTTACTTACTTGTAGCAGTGAGCGAGTATGCTCGGAACTGCTTGATACTCAATTGAGCACCATGCTCAAGCCCCAAATGTTCTGCACCTGTCTTCCAGCCACTAAACATGTCGGGATTGCCTATCAATCATGGTAATACCATAACTTAAGTTGGCTAAAGACATTACTGCGGGGTCTATATAAGACCCATCTAGTAACACACCTCTTAGGCTGCCTTCACACCACGATTTTGAGGCATCCAAGTGCATCCGTGTCAAATCCATGTATCCCTATGTATCCCTATGGGGCTCGGATTGTGCTCGGATGTGTCCTTTTTGCCATCTGATTTAAGCACAATCTGTAGCCTTCCGATTTAGTCATGGATCCAAAATCGCAGCCTGCTGCGATTTTGGTGTCCGTGACTAAAATTGGGCACCACGGATCCGTGAGAGATCCATGATGGTCCGTAGGGCTACATAATGGAAACATATGGACATCGGATCCGATCCTAAATCGGATTCGATGTTGGCTCCATGATTATGTACTGAGCATGCCCAGCGGCAGTGCTCAGTACATAACCCTGCCTGTCCCTGTCACTTCCTGTCTGTCCCTGTCCGTCCCTCTTCTATCTCTGCCCCCCTCTCCGCAATCCTCTCCCCCTTGTCCTGCCTCCTGTGCTCTCCCCTCCGGTATCTAAAAAATAAAAAAAATCCTCCCAGAGGATACATTACCTGTCTGCCGGCTCCATGCGACAGTCCCCTTCTGGTGGCTGAAGGACCTGTCATGATGTCACAGAGCCGATCAGCTGATGTGTCAGCTGACCGGCTCTGTGACATCATGAGAGGTCCTTCAGCCACCAGAAGGGGACTGTCGCATGGAGCCGCCGGACAGGTAATGAATCCTCTGGGAGGATTCTGTTTTATTCTTTAGATACCGGAGGGAGAGGAGACAGGGGGGAGGACAGGGGCAAGAGGACAGAGGAGAGGGGGGCAGAGATAAAAGAGGGACAGACAGGGACAGATAGAGAAGCTGCAGGGAGAAACAGGGACCACAGGATCCACACAGATTCTGCATAACACGATACAGATGGCTATTTGCCATCCAATGGCATGGATCCGTGTGGATCCGAGGCTGTCTGGGGGTTCTGACCTAAACACAGATCCCCACGGACAGCCACAAATCGTAGTGTGAAGCCGGCCTTAGCTCAATGTATCCCAGAAGCAGTGTAGGGAGAGATGCTGCACAAGGAATTGTGTATTAGAGTGATAATTACCTTATAATCCTTGCTGCTGCAACATAAAACATCTATTCTATTTTCTAATAATACTGCATTTAGCTGTATGTATTGTAGAGTAACTTTCTGGAGAAATTATGGTTTGGCATTAGAGGCCTATAAGAAGTGATTAGTACATTACAGTCCTTGCTGTTGCAACGTAAAAAAAAAAGTTTCTTCTCAAGCATAAATCTAATATATTCTATTCCCTGTTATTATGGCTCTTAGCTGCATTTTACTTAGGGTGAGTTTCTGCAGAAGTGATAGTTTAGCAGTAAAAGCCTTTTGGCAGCGATTGGTGCCTTACACTCCCTGCTGCTGCAACATAAGCACTAAAATCCTTTTGTGAAGGCTACTTCTATTGTATACTACTCCTTGCTACTACCACTTTTAGCTGCATAACTAATCTCATACATTGAAGGAAATGATTATTTGATGTCTTGCTGATTTAGTAGGTTTGCCAACTGACAAACACATGACCAGTCTATAACTTTATGGGTAGGTTAATTTTAACAGAGAGAGATAGAATATGAAAAATAAAATTCAGAAAATCACATTGTCTAAATTATATAAATGTATTTGCATTTTGAAGAAGGAAATAAGTATATTATCCCTCTGGCAAACAAGACTGAATATTTGGTGACAAAACCCTCATTGGCAAACACAGCAGTCAGATGTTTTTTGTAGCATGATGAGGCTTGCGCATACGTCAGGAAGAATTTTGGTCTACTCTCCCTTGCAGATCATCACTAAATCATTAATATTTTGAGGCTGTTGCTTGGCAACTTGTGCCTGCTCAGACATATTCACTTCTCCCCCCTTGATTGTTTAAAGGCATACTTAGCACCGTCCACCCACTCTGCTGGCATCTATAATTGGTAGCCAAAATAGCAACAAAACTGATGTCAGATTACTCTAAAAATAAATAAATAATTGAAAAAAATTGTCATGGGTTCCCTCTCCCCCAATTTTAATATAATTTTAATCAAGATAAAGCTGCCACAGTGGTCTGTAGGCTGAAGCTCTCTGCTGTACTGGTGAAGAAAAATAGGGGGCATCTATAAATCTCTCTCTACTTTACATCTATCTATCCGTGCATCCATTTGAACAGTTGTAAAGTTGAGCAATCTTCAAAATCTTGAAAATCTTAGCAGGCCGCAGCCACTCCAGGACTGGCACCCCCATTAGATGCGCCACTCCTGGTGCTTGCACTGGTTCTCCCACTGCTCAGGTGCATTGGCAATCATCTTAATGGTATTTGGAGTTGATGCCAACTGGATAATGTCAGCTGACAGCAAGACCAGATGTTAGAAATGTCGAGGCATCAATTAGATACCCGTTATTACTAAGTCAGTAAGTAAACAAATAATAACAAAAAATATTTTATTTGAAAAATCACAATAATACATTCCAGTTTTACTTCTCTTGTTTTAATTAAAACCCATTTTTTTAAAGTCTCATATTCCACCCAACCCTCCCAAAAAAGGATGTAAAAAAAATTGTGTCATTGGCTGTCTTTGTTACATGTCCCTCGGGATCTCAGGCCATTTGATGCTGTCACAATGTTTTGTAAAGTGTTACTGCTAGAGTCAGTGCTGCTGCCACTTCGTGCTGCTCCATCCTGCTCCATTTATGCTACATGAAAAGAAGCTAGCCACTCAATCACTTTTTAGATAGAACAGGAGGACAAGTGGGTCCATCCGGACGAGGCATTTTTTGCTTAAAACAAGTATGATTAACAAATCTGTATGCATGGCCAATACTGCATTTTTTGTATACAAGTCATTGCCAAATCGTGTGTTTCCCCCTAAAAGGCAGTGTTTGTCCTTAAAGCAGTGATTTACAAATCCTTCTTTTACCTAAAAGTTTTTTTTGGCCTGACAGCAGTGATTGTCAAATCCTTCAGTTTCCACTAAAAAGCAAGTAATTTTCAAATCTGTCTGTTGTCAAATAACCTTTTATTATGCATCAAACAATGCTTTCCAAATCTGTGTTTATTAAACTTGATGGGAAATCCAGAGGTCATGGTGGAAAGGGGAATATGTTTGGTGGAAAGGGGACTAAGCATAATGTAAGGAATAAAAGTCCTGGTGTTTCAGTGTATGTGGGATAGGTTCTACGGCTAATGTTACTGTAAGCTTTACTGACTGAACACAGGCTCGTCATAGTCGAAGCCAAGAATCAACTTCTGATCTCTTTGTTTTCCTGTAGCAGAACGATATGAGTTGTGAATAAGACCAAGAAAGTGCTTTTTCTTCAGTTCATGGCAAGTACTACATCAAGTGGCCTGTACTCCTTTTACTCAACCTCAACATCAAACACAGTACTGTCCTCAGAGCTGGTGCACAAAGTACTCATATTTTTCCCCATGTCACAACTCTACAACCGCACAACTGACTATGGGGAAACACAGATGTTTGATTCTGCAGAGTTGTTCACACATTCTATTCCATGGGCATCAGAGGTCTGCTAGAAAGAGTCATACTCCAGAGGAGGAGAGCATCTGCACCAATGCCTAACATTTGTTTGATTTGGATCCAGGTACAGACAAAGTAGGATCTCAGCAGAATTCAAACTTTCGTCACCAAACGTTAACCTTTGGGGGTGGAGGTGGTTAACAACAAGCATTGCTTCTCAGTCATAACTCTGGCTTTGAACAGCAGTGGTTGTGCGTGTGCAGTTGTCAGGGTAGGCAAGAGCTGCCTTGCCAGGGCCTTTTTTGAGACCGCAGAGAGTGACCCAACTCAAGTTATTTGCAAAGTTTGAAAAAAAAAAAAACTTAAGTGGAAGCAAAAAAAACAACAATTTGACTACTACTTGCATGAACAGCCACATGGCCCAGCAACATGCTTGACTCTGACATAGTTACTGCACTAAAACTGGGCCTAGTGAACCTCACCAAACATCATCAACTACATCAACCGCATCTGCAGGTTCTTAATCTTTCATCAACATCCATGGAAAGTAGATATAAGAATAGGGACTTGTGGCCGTGCTCCAGCTCGAACAAAATCCAAGAGTCAAGGATTATTTGAATTCATATGGTGATGTTTATTTCTACGCATTTCAGGGTAAACCCATCCCTCAGGAATATTATTATTATTATTATTAATTTATATAGCGCCATTATATTCCATGGCGCTTTACATGTTAAAAAGGGCAGACTAGGACAAGTAACATAGTAGCAATACAAGTAACAATAAATGTTGACAATTCAGTTGTACAGAAACAAGAGGGGAGAAATCCTGTCCACAAAGGCTCACAGTCTACGAGGGGCGGGTGGGGATACAGTAGGAGGGGGAAATTCCAGTCATGAGGCGGTGTGGTGGACCGGGTCTTATTGCAGGTGGTAGGCTTGCGGAACAGGTGGGTCTTCAGGCTTCTTTTGAAGGTTCCCAGGGTAGGAGAATGTCTGATGTGTTGGGGCAGTGAGTTCCAGAGTCTGGGTGAAGCACGGGAGAAATCATGTATGCGGTTGTGCGAAGAGGAGATGAGGGGGGAGTAGAGGAGAAGCTCTTTGGAGGATCGCAGGTTGCGTGAGGGTAGATAACGGGAGACCATGTCAGAGATGTATGGAGGGGACGGCTTGTGAATGGCTTTGTATGTCATGGTTAATATTTTAAACCGGGATCTCTGGGAATCAGGGAGCCAATGAAGGGCTTGGCAGAGGGGGGAGACAGGGGAGTAGCGGGGAGACAGATGGATTAGGCGGGCAGCGGAGTTCAAGATAGATTGGAGAGGTGCAAGGGAGGTATTAGGGAGGCCGGTGAGCAGGAGGTTGCAGTAATCGAGGCGGGAGATGATGAGAGCGTGAATAAGGGTTTTAGCAGTGTCATGGTCAAGGAAAGTGCGAATCTTATAGATGTTTTTGAGCTGGAGTCGGCAGGAGGTGGCGAGGGCCTGGATGTGGGGCTTGAAGGAGAGGGAAGAGTCAAGGATAACCCCGAGGCACTTGGCATGGGGGACTGGAGAGAGAGAGAGAGGTCAGGTAGTGAGGGGGAGCATCTTGGGGGGAAGACTATGAACTCAGTTTTGTCCATGTTCAGCTTAAAGGGAACCAACCAGCCCAAATGACCCCCACGGACTATTAATATGGTTCCCTACACCCAGCACATACATGTGCTGCAAGCTTTTTTGCTAAAAAAACTGGTTTTTATAAGTTAAGATATAGCTTTTGAAAGTTTATAACGAAAGGACGGATGGGCGTTACTTAGCTCCTTCTAAAGCCGAGATTCTGCTGCCAGTCATCATCCTGTCCTGGTCACAGCAGTAATGGCCAGCCCTTTTTTCCACCTCCCAGGCTGGTGCACGGGATGTCATGCCCGTGCACACGTCATCAGCTACAGCCGGGTCGCGAGCGCTCGCTCTGACTTCCTGCGCTCAGAGCGTGTGCTCACGACCCGGCTGTAGCTGATGACGTGTGCACGGGCATGACATCCCGTGCACCAGCCTGGGACGCTGAAAAAAGGGCTGGCCGTTACTGCTGTGACCAGGACAGGATGATGACTGGCAGCAGAATCTCGGCTTTAGAAGGAGCTAAGTAACGCCCATCCGTCCTTTCGTTATAAACTTTCAAAAGCTATATCTTAACTTATTAAAAACAGTTTTTTTAGCAAAAAAGCTTGCAGCACATGTATGTGCTGTGTGTAGGGAACCATATTAATAGTCCGGGGGGGTCATTTGGGGTGGTTGGTTCCCTTTAAGGAAGCGAGCAGAGAAGAAGGATGAGATGGCGGACAGGCAGTGTGGAATTTTGGATAGAAGGGAGGCGATGTCAGAACCAGACAGGTAGATTTGGGTGTCGTCGGCGTAGAGGTGATATTGGAGGCAATGGGACTCAATGAGTTGCCCTAAACCGAGAGTGTAGATTGAGAACAGTAATGGTCCAAGAACCGAGCCCTGGGGGACCCCGACAGATAGGGGGTAGGGCGAGGAGGATGTGTGGGAGTGGGTGACGCTGAAGGTGCGGTCCGTTAAGTATGAGGAGATCCAAGAGAGGGCAAGGTCCGTGATGCCAAGAGATTCCAGGATGTGTAGTAGAAGGGAGTGGTCAACAGTGTCGAAGGCGGCTGACAGGTCGAGGAGGAGGAGAACAGGGTAGTGGCGCTTGCTTTTGGCAGTCAGTAGGTCATTTGTAACTTTGGTCAGGGCTGTTTCAGTGGAGTGGAGGGGTCGGAAGCCAGATTGAAGGCGGTCAAAGAGGGAGCAGGAGGAGAGGTGAGAGGACAGCTCAGAGTGGACATGCTGTTCAAGTAGTTTAGAGGCGAAAGGGAGGAGAGATATAGGGCGGTAGTTGGAGACAGTTGTGGGATCGAGGGAGGGTTTTTTGAGGATGGGTGTGATCAAGGCATGTTTGAAGGCTGAGGGGAAGGTGCCAGTGGTAAGTGATAGGTTGAAAAGATGAGTTAGGGCTGGGATGATAACGGAGGTGAGGTTGGGAATGAGGTGGGATGGGAGCGGGTCGTGGGCACTGGTGGTGAGGTGTGATTTTGACAGGATGGAGGAGAGCTGGTCTTCAGTTATAGGGGGGAAGCAGTTGATGGAAGTAGAGGGCAGTATAGGTGAAAGGGGAGGCTGTGGGGACAGTGGATCAAAGCTGTCTCTGATTCTGTCAATCTTTTCTTTGAAGAAGGAGGCAAAGTCTTCTGCAGAGATAAGGGGAGAGGGAGGGGGAGCAGGCGGGCGGAGTAAGGAATTGAAGGTTTTTAAAAGTTGCTTGGGATTGTGGGACAGGGAGGTAATTAGGGATAAGAAGAAGGTTTGTTTGGCGGTGGCAAGTGCAGTCTTGAAGGCGATGAGGGACTGTTTGAACAGTGCAAAATGCTCAGTGGAAGGTGATTTTTTCCATCGCCTCTCGGCGACCCTGGATGCTCGTCTCAGGTCTTTAGTGAGGGTGGTGTGCCAGGGTTGCCTATTAGTGCGTGGAGCGTGGTGTGTGAGGGGGGCTGCTAGGTCAAGTGCCTTGGTTAATATGGTGTTGTAGAGGGTGGTGGCAGTGTCTGTGTCACATATAGATGTTATGTTGGCGAGAGGGAGAAGGGATTCTGAGAGTGAGTGTAGATCAATGTGTTTTAGGTTTCTGCGGGGATGATCAAGTTTGCGGAGAGGAGGTGATGTAGTAGGGGAGGAGAGGGCGGAGAAGGTCAGCAGATTGTGGTCAGACAGGGTGAGGGTTGAGTTTGTGAGATTAGTAAGGGAGCAAAGACGGGTAAAGATGAGATCCAGCGTGTGGCCATCTTTGTGGGTGGCAGAGGAGGACCATTGGGAGAGCCCAAAGGAGGAGGTCAGGGAAAGAAGTTGAGAGGCGGTTTGGTGGGCAGTGTCAATGGGGATATTGAAGTCGCCCATAATGATGGTGGGGATGTCAGTAGAGAGGAAATGAAGTAGCCAGGTGGTAAAGTGATCGAGGAAGGTGGGGATGGATTCAGGGGGGCGGTAGATGACGGCTAGCTGGAGGTAAGAGGGGGAGAAGATGCGGACAGAGTGGGCTTCGAAAGATGGGAGAGTAACAGAGGGGGGTAATGGAATAGGGGCGAAGGAGCAGGTGTCGGATAGGAGTATGCCGACACCTCCGCCATGTTTGTCAGAGGGGCGGGGTGTGTGGGAAAGATTGAATCCGCCGTAGGGTAGTGCAGCATGTCGGAGGGGGTGAGCCAGGTCTCTGTGATGCCAAGGAATGAGAGTTTATTAGAAATAAAGAGTTCATGGATGTCTGTGAGCTTATTACAGACTGAGCGGGCATTCCAGAGTGCGCCTGGCAGGGAGATTAGAGGAGCAGGGGCTGGGGGGATGGGTCTAAGGTTAGTCAGGTTGCGAGGGTGGGTGATGGTGGGGTTATGAGAGTTGGTGATGGGACGTGGGGGTGGGGTGTAGGTGACTGTGGAGATGTGGCGGGGGGGGTCGGGATTAGGGGAAATGTCGCCAGCGAGTAGGAGGAGCAGGGAGAGGGTTAGCAGGTGGGAGCATGAGAGTTTACGTGGTGGCCGTGCCTGATTGGAGATGAAGGATTAAAAGTGCATGAATAGTTCAGAGGAGTGGGTGAGGTGGTTAGGTAAGATGGAGGGTGAGAGAAGTACTTTGTTGCTGGGTGGATGGATGACCGGGGGTAGCAGGAAGTGGAGAAGGATGGGAGTGAGAGTGCAAAGGAGAGGATACATTGTGGATGGTGAGCAGGGGATGGGAGTAGTATGGGTCAGATGCAGCGGGAAGGAGAGCTGTAGTGGTGGGTGAGAGGTCAGTAGTGATGAGTAATACTAGATTAGCCTCGGCACACTCAACTATTGAAAAATGAAAAGGAAGAAATGTTTCTTTGTGCTGATAATTTTATTGTACAGAAACGAAATCATCCCACGTTTCGGCTCAATCCGGGCATTGAAGAATTTAAATTACCACCACTCGTCTGTCATAAGAGGACTAGGAATCTTAGAAATTCACTAGTCAGGGCTGACATTGGGTCTCACCTACAAACTCTTAAGCAGAGAACTTTGAGTAGCCCCAAAAAAGGCACATTCCCATGTCTGGGTTGTGCACAGTGCACGAATGTAAGCAAGGGTGAATCGTTTACCCATCCATTGACTGGCAAAAGATTTAACATCAATGGTTATTACACATGCAACTCCAGTTATGTCATCTATCTCATCAAATGTCCTTGCGGTCTCGGATATGTTGGGGAGACCACCCAGCATGTCCGGGACCGCATCTCCAAACACAAGTCGACCATCAGGTGTAAAAATACACTACTACCAATCCCTGCCCATTTTATCGAAAGTAGACACTCTATTAGGGCCCTTTCACATCAGCGTTTTTCGTAATTCGCGGCAGATGTGGTGAAAAAAACGCATCTGCCGCGTTTGCCGCATAACCGTTCCACTTGCGGCACGGTTGCGGTTTTTTCCATAGGAAGTATAGGGGGACTTGCGGCAGATGCGGCAAGTGCGGTTTTGCACTTGCGGCAGGTGCGGCAGCGAAAAAAACCGCGGTCAGCCGCGGTTTTTTTCTCTGACGCACCTGCCGCAAGTGCAAAACCGCACTTGCCGCATCTGCCGCAAGTCCCCCTATACTTCCTATGGAAAAAACCGCAACAGTGCCGCAAGTGGAACGGTTATGCGGCAAACGCGGCAGATGCGGTTTTTTCACCGCATCTGCCGCGAATTACGAAAAACGCTGATGTGAAAGGGCCCTTAGTCAGTTAAAATTTCAGGTGATTGATCACATACCCATACCAAGGAGAGGAGGGAATAGGGTACGCATGCTTGGGGAACGCGAAGCGTATTGGATTTATCACCTGAATACCCTCTCCCCTAAGGGCTTGAATAGGGAATCTGAAATTTATTACTGAACTTGAGTGCTATGTCCTATTCTTCTAGACATATTAGTAGCCTAATCCATTATTTACCTTGGAGTTATTATGTGATATTCTCTTTGTCGTGTTTAGTTTTATTAGGTTATAGATGTACTTAACCATATATTGACAGGTCTTGTATTGCTTTGATTTCAATGTTTAGAATGTATTCTAACCTTGTTTCTTTACTCTTAGGCAGGACTATTCTGAATGTTATTGAAGGTCTCCGCAGTCCCTGCAGTATCTGCAGTATCACCCTCACTCCAGAGCACAATCATCTTCAGCACCTACAAAATCATCTTTCTAATGTGCACAGTATTTGTAGGCACTATCCCACCAATAAAATGGCGGCCGCCAGCACTGTGACAAGGAACCACCACTTCCTGATCTGATTCCCCTCCCTGGAAGGTCAATTAGCTCCCCGCCCTACCAGGAAGCACTGGAGGGTATTTAACATGGTCACACTTGATCACACACACTCCTGGCCTCCCTTGCAAACACTATGGACACAAGGTAACTGCTGCACAGCCCTTTTTTGCTGTTTTCTCACATGTGCCTGTTATTTCTACTTACTTCTAATAGCCTGCTGCACTTTCTTTACAGGACAGGAGTCATGTACCTCCTTACAATTTAAGGGTATGTGACCCCTATAGACTTCTCTCAGCATATACCTTCATTCTCTTTTGTAATACCTTTCTTATTTCTCTTTCTCCAGCGACCAGTTCAGTAGTTATCTCTCTGCTATTTTCCTCTATTAAGGATAATCACTAAACGACTCTTTGAGGTAATCCCATATTTTTCTATATACTTCAGCCCATATTAAGCAGTAATCCTAAGCATTGCCTTTTCATCTCATATGTTTACCTTGGTTGTTTTTAAATATTGGACTTTGACTACCTCAGCTTGTCTTTGCCTTATATATCTCTTTACAGTTTTCTATAATGATACCGATTCATCCTTTTATATACCTTAAATAGATTTTTCCTTGCTACTGGATCGTTTCTATACCTACTTATTCCTACTCTCTGAGTTTGTAAGGTAATTTACCTGATTTTAGTTATTATACTCTATTCATTGTTTCTCTTGCCCCTCCCCTTTTCCTCTATTGTCTTTCTTCACCTTTGTATACCGTTTGTTGGTTTTATTTTCTTTCTTTTTCTTTTTGTCTGAGACCTCTTGATTTTTTTATCTACTCCTTTTATTTCCTCTCACTCTTCCTCCTATCCTTTGTTTCCTCACCTACCACTTCACCCCTACACGCCACCATTCACTTACGGACGTGCCCACCACATATCTTAGTGCGCACGCTATGGATTTCACCACACTCCAGCATTTTGTACCATACACCGCATGTAGGTTTTTTTCTGTTAACATGTACTTTGCATTTATGTTGAACAAAATTGTGACTTCTTTTTGTTTATGTTTAATTCAGCTCAATTCCCTGAGGAAGGCTCATGTTGAGCCGAAACGTGGGAGATTTCGTTTCTGTACAATAAAATTATCAGCACAAAGAAACATTTCTTCCTTTTCATTTTTCATTAGTTGAGTGTGCCGAGGCTAATCTAGTATTACTTTTGGTTGCATTTTCCTCTGAGCACCTCACATAAGGCTTGAGCCGGGTCATACTCTATTCTATTACGCGTTTTTTTGGACCTAGTGCTCCCTGTACACTTTCGTACCACCACATGGCATCATTTGGTGTATTCTCATATAATGAAGAAGAACAAGCAACGATCCTCTCAACCGTAAGAGAGACCGACAACTTCTTGAATATTCCCGCCCGTGAGGTTAAATCAAGGGATTACGAAAGGAGTTGAAGAAATTGGCCTCTTTTGAACTACACTCTTATACTTTGGCTCAGCACACCAAAGCACAACGTATCCCAAGGGGATTGAGAGTTGCCCTCCGACCGACCTTATTCAGTGACAATGAAGAATATTGTCAGCTTTTTGAGAATATTCTGAACAAGTGCTCTATCGATCTAATGGTTCTCACTATTAAGTTCCTTCAGGACGAGATAGTTAGAGTTAAAGAACAGGTTACGGCTATTGAGAACCAGCTTGCTAACACCCTCTCTTCCACAGATCTAACGAGCCTTAAAGCGAAAGCTAACAAGACCTTACAGGACTTCACTAACGAACTGAAAACAAGGAAAAAGAACAAGTTTCTGCGAGATCAGGACGATTATAGCAAAAACCAAGTCTATAGATGGCGTTACACCACTTTACCAGAGGGTCCACCTCACAGAGACCGACAAGGATCGTCAGGGTCATCTGGTTCGGATGGAGGACGAGGACGTGGTCGGAGTGGGCGTGGAAAAGCCCGCAAACCTTTTTTCGGCAGACCGAATCCATCGGTACCACCCGACGAGGAAGGAGAAGGAGCGGACGCAGATCCCAACCTGGAGAACAGGATCCATACTCGGTCACAGGTAAGAACAACTTGGTCTTCAACATTTCCACATACTACCTTTCACCTGCCGAGACCAGAGTTCTCCAGAAGGGACTCTCCTTCTGTCCCACACCACCTTTCGACCCGTTCCTCGTTAACCAAGAACTGAACCGTTTCTTTCGTTTAATAAGACTTAAGGTTCACTTTAGTCAGGTTAACGACAACAAAGCCACAACTATCTCTGTTCCTGAGGAAACAGCACAAGACACTTTCATCTTGAGGGATCTTGGCATCAGGATCCCGAGTTCGTTCCAACCTTCAAGATCTTCTCATCCGGTCGAGACGTATATCTCATTGGTATCTCAATCTGTAGATATGTATGTAAATAACATTAAGAAAGGCAATTACCACCTTAGGCATAATTTAAGTAAAGAGGAATCTATAGCTCTCAAGAGCTTAAAAAATAATGATAAAATAATAATTAAGCCGGCAGATAAAGGTGGGGCCATTGTTGTCATGGATAAATCATACTACATATCGAAATTCACAGACAACTGGCAGATACATCTACATACAGACCAATCCCCAAGAATCCTACTTCCACTATCCAAAAGAAAATTGAAAATCTAACTAATTTGTATCTATTACAGGGCACCATTGATGACAAATTGGCAGAATATCTGCATAAAAAAGACCCTATTACACCGGTACTATACATTTTGCCTAAAATACATAAGAATCTTGAGAGACCCCCAGGAAGGCCAATTGTGGCCTCCACCGATTCAATACTCTCACCTCTATCCATAACATTGGAGAAAATCCTAACTCCTTTAATTCCTAAAATAAAATCATTTGTAAAAGACACCTCCGACTTCTTAAACCATGTTCATGGAATGACAAATATCCCGGATGATACGATACTGGTCACACTCGATGTGAACAGCCTGTATACAAGTATCGACCATGACAAGGGCATCGAGGCTGTTCACTGGTTCCTTAACCAACATACCAATTTTAGTGAACCACAGAAAATGTTCTGCATAGACATTCTGACACTGGTTCTGAAAAATAATCACTTTCTTTTTGAGGACCAGTTCTTTTTACAGGAATGTGGGACCGCTATGGGGGCCAATATGGCACCCCCATACGCTAATATCTTCATGGACAAGTTTGAGACAGACCATGTATATACTAATCATCTATTCAAAACCAATGCCATTACATGGCTTCGATACATAGATGACATTTTCTGTCTATGGACAGGTGATACTGACTCATTAACCAGGTTTGTTGAAGAAATTAACCAGGGTACAATCAACCTGACTTTTACCCTACACTACGATTCCAACAACATCAATTTTTTGGACACACTCATTTCAAAAACTCCCAATGGCAAGTTGACAAGTGACCTATATGTAAAACCGACAGATCGCAACAGTCTCTTACACTGGTCAAGTTGTCACCCCAGGCATGTCAAAAAGGCCCTACCTAAATCCCAGCATCATAGGGTCGAACGTATCGTTTCAGACCCTGTCACAAAAACACAAAGACATGACGAGATGACAGAAAAATTTCACAAAAGGGGATACCCGCTAACAGATTCTATGCCACAGCCATTGACTTTCCAAAGACCCAGGACTGTTGACAATAGACTCAAATTTGTAAATACTTTCCATCCTTTTTCTCCACTTATCAAAAAAGCAGTCCTGGATCACTGGCCCTTACTGAATAAAGCTTATCCGGGCATTGAAGAATTTAAATTACCACCACTCGTCTGTCATAAGAGGACTAGGAATCTTAGAAATTCACTAGTCAGGGCTGACATTGGGTCTCACCTACAAACTCTTAAGCAGAGAACTTTGAGTAGCCCCAAAAAAGGCACATTCCCATGTCTGGGTTGTGCACAGTGCACGAATGTAAGCAAGGGTGAATCGTTTACCCATCCATTGACTGGCAAAAGATTTAACATCAATGGTTATTACACATGCAACTCCAGTTATGTCATCTATCTCATCAAATGTCCTTGTGGTCTCGGATATGTTGGGGAGACCACCCAGCATGTCCGGGACCGCATCTCCAAACACAAGTCGACCATCAGGTGTAAAAATACACTACTACCAATCCCTGCCCATTTTATCGAATGTAGACACTCTATTAGTCAGTTAAAATTTCAGGTGATTGATCACATACCCATACCAAGGAGAGGAGGGAATAGGGTACGCATGCTTGGGGAACGCGAAGCGTATTGGATTTATCACCTCAATACCCTCTCCCCTAAGGGCTTGAATAGGGAATCTGAAATTTATTACTGAACTTGAGTGCTATGTCCTATTCTTCTAGACATATTAGTAGCCTAATCCATTATTTACCTTGGAGTTATTATGTGATATTCTCTTTGTCGTGTTTAGTTTTATTAGGTTATAGATGTACTTAACCATATATTGACAGGTCTTGTATTGCTTTGATTTCAATGTTTAGAATGTATTCTAACCTTGTTTCTTTACTCTTAGGCAGGACTATTCTGAATGTTATTGAAGGTCTCCGCAGTCCCTGCAGTATCTGCAGTATCACCCTCACTCCAGAGCACAATCATCTTCAGCACCTACAAAATCATCTTTCTAATGTGCACAGTATTTGTAGGCACTATCCCACCAATAAAATGGCGGCCGCCAGCACTGTGACAAGGAACCACCACTTCCTGATCTGATTCCCCTCCCTGGAAGGTCAATTAGCTCCCCGCCCTACCAGGAAGCACTGGAGGGTATTTAACATGGTCACACTTGATCACACACACTCCTGGCCTCCCTTGCAAACACTATGGACACAAGGTAACTGCTGCACAGCCCTTTTTTGCTGTTTTCTCACATGTGCCTGTTATTTCTACTTACTTCTAATAGCCTGCTGCACTTTCTTTACAGGACAGGAGTCATGTACCTCCTTACAATTTAAGGGTATGTGAACCCTATAGACTTCTCTCAGCATATACCTTCATTCTCTTTTGTAATACCTTTCTTATTTCTCCTTCTCCAGCGACCAGTTCAGTAGTTATCTCTCTGCTATTTTCCTCTATTAAGGATAATCACTAAACGACTCTTTGAGGTAATCCCATATTTTTCTATATACTTCAGCCCATATTAAGCAGTAATCCTAAGCATTGCCTTTTCATCTCATATGTTTACCTTGGTTGTTTTTAAATATTGGACTTTGACTACCTCAGCTTGTCTTTGCCTTATATATCTCTTTACAGTTTTCTATAATGATACCGATTCATCCTTTTATATACCTTAAATAGATTTTTCCTTGCTACTGGATCGTTTCTATACCTACTTATTCCTACTCTCTGAGTTTGTAAGGTAATTTACCTGATTTTAGTTATTATACTCTATTCATTGTTTCTCTTGCCCCTCCCCTTTTCCTCTATTGTCTTTCTTCACCTTTGTATACCGTTTGTTGGTTTTATTTTTTTCTTTTTCTTTTTGTCTGAGACCTCTTGATTTTTTTATCTACTCCTTTTATTTCCCCTCACTCTTCCTCCTATCCTTTGTTTCCTCACCTACCACTTCACCCCTACACGCCACCATTCACTTACGGACGTGCCCACCACATATCTTAGTGCGCACGCTATGGATTTCACCACACTCCAGCATTTTGTACCATACACCGCATGTAGGTTTTTTTCTGTTAACATGTACTTTGCATTTATGTTGAACAAAATTGTGACTTCTTTTTGTTATGTTTAATTCAGCTCAATTCCCTGAGGAAGGCTCATGTTGAGCCGAAACGTGGGATGATTTCGTTTCTGTACAATAAAATTATCAGCACAAAGAAACATTTCTTCCTTTTCATTTTTCATTAGTTGAGTGTGCCGAGGCTAATCTAGTATTACTTTTGGTTGCATTTTCCTCTGAGCACCTCACATAAGGTTGAGCCGGGTCATACTCTATTCTAGTAGTGATAAGTAGTCTGGGGTTTACATAGTGAATACTTAATTGTAGTACAAGTGAACAAATTGCATATATGTTTGTTTGACTTGCATGACTTACCCGTTTTCTGCCCCGTTTAACTGCCCGGTGTAACTGCACTTATGCAGTTGGCATGATTGCAAGACCCCGCATGATTGCACCCCTTAAGGTGGCTCTACATATATAGTGAGTTTCTACTTAGATCTGGGTCTATTACACTTGTTAATCAATCAATCAAAGAAACTCAGCACAGCAGAAGGTAATAAATGCAAGACAAATAAACAAGAGTTTCTGGCCATCCTGGGTCATAAACACTTTTAAACCAAAGATGACCTCTGAACATCCCACATCACACACAGTAAGATGATTTCAGTATATTACATTATTAAAAGACAAGTATATTGTTGATTGAAGTGATAGATTCATATACCCCTCTTGTGAAGAGAGCCAGGCAGGAAAGATGAGTGAATTGAAGTGATAGATTCATATACCCCTCTTGTGAAAAGAGCCAGGCAGGAAAGATGAGTGAATTGAAGTGATAGATTCATATACCCCTCTTGTGAAGAGAGCCAGGCAGGAAAGATGATTGAATTGAAATACCACACCAATAGGATGTACCATCCCAGGTAGATTCCATTGGTGTGGTATTCCTGATTCAGTGGTTTACCTCGAAATGCGTAGAAATAAACACCACCATATGAATTCAAATAATCCTTGACTCTTGGATTTTGTTCGAGCGGGAGCGCGGCCACAAGTCTCTATTCTTATATCTACTTTCCTGGACTACTACTGGAGGGAGGACTGCTGCAGACCGCGAAGAAAGCTTGACATCTTAAGTTACAAGTTTTTTCGGACGAAGTAACTTCATGTCCGCGCTGCTGCCAGGAAGATAAAGACACACCAACGACACTGGACGTCTGGGTGCTGATGATATAGATTTATTTTCCAACGCGTTTCGGAGCCAAGTACCGAGCTCCTTCCTCAGCGAACATCAAGATTACACTGAACAGATTCGTATTTATCAGAGAAAAGGCGCCAAAAGATAATCACAATGACATCAGCATATAGGGAGGATCACAGATTGACGTCACATTGTTTATCAACAAAGTTACGTGGTAAAAACAAATGCTATCAAAAATGTCAAAAATAGTATGAAAAACTGAAGCTCTAATCATATAAAGTTTATATGATTGCTATATCAAACAGATAATCTAAAAATATATTAAAAATTCTACAAGAGAAAAACAGATTATATAAAGTGACATAGTGCTGATTAGAACTCATAAAAATAAAAGTCCTATAAAATCTAGTATCATAGGTGTTATGAGTGCACTACCCATTCTGCTATCTATTCATTCATGTTTTAAAGGGATCCTGTCACCCCCAAAACGCATGTAAACCTATTAAAACCTGTCCCTAGAGCATATTAACACTATCCCTACACTCTTTTTACCTCCTAAATGCAGTAAGTGACATTGAATAAAAACGTTTTATAAGTACCTGATTAGTGCTGATAATGAGTGACTATCTATTCATAGTCACTCATCAAGACTGCCCCTCTGCTTCATATCACGCCTATTCAGGCGTGATCGTCAGCCTAGATTCAAATTGCCGCCTCCCTGCCGTGCCCTGTCTCGTCCGAGGCTGCAGTGTGGCTGGTGACGCGATCCGCGTCATTCCCGGCGCCTGGTGATGTATTTAGACCGGCGCCGCGCTGTTAGCTTCAAAATGCGCACTGCGCATGCCCAATGCGCATGCGCAGTGCGCATTTTGAAGCTAACAGCGCGGCGCCGGTCTAAATACGTCACCAGGCGCCGGGAATGACGCGGATCGCGTCACCAGCCACACTGCAGCCTCGGACGAGACAGGGCACGGCAGGGAGGCGGCAATTTGAATCTAGGCTGACGATCACGCCTGAATAGGCGTGATATGAAGCAGAGGGGCAGTCTTGATGAGTGACTATGAATAGATAGTCACTCATTATCAGCACTAATCAGGTACTTATAAAACGTTTTTATTCAATGTCACTTACTGCATTTAGGAGGTAAAAAGAGTGTAGGGATAGTGTTAATATGCTCTAGGGACAGGTTTTAATAGGTTTACAGGTGTTTTGGGGGTGACAGGATCCCTTTAAGGATTGTTGAAATTGTTATGTATAGATTCTTAAAGATGATGTATTTACAAATTTGTGCTCTGGGCATAATAGTGAAAATTGTGAAAAGTATGTAAAAAGTGTTACAAAGTAATAAGAATTAAATATTTTATGATTTTGGTACTATTAGTCATGTTCAGTATTTAAATATATTATTATTTTTATTAGAACAGGATTTGACTGGTGGGATTCTCATTTGGAATGTCAGGATGTTCCCGGGGTGCTTGAGTGATCAGATCCACTATTCTTCTATATCAAGCAACAAGATACCATATATACTCGTGTATAAGCTGAATTTTTCAGCCCAAAAATTGGGCTGAAAAGTCCCCCCCTCGGCTTATACACGAGTCATATACTTTTCTGTGAAGTGGGGGCTGTGTCCGGGAGCAGAAGGAGGCTGGAGGAGGTGGGGGGAAGGCTGCAATATGAGCGGCTCGTGACGTGGAGCCGCTCATAACTTATTCATGATATGCACTGCATCCCCCGCCCATCCGCGGGGGGAGGAGTGGATATCGCCTTACAGCCCCCCAGCACGATGTATACAGCCCCCCCCCATCCCTCAAAGTATGGCTCCCACCCCTCCATGCTGCCGCTGCTGTACAATAAATACAGTGTTATTATCTCACCGGCCCGGTTTCAGTGAATCCTCCCTCCTCCCTGCGTGTCATGTGACCGGGGCTCACGGCGATGACGTCACCGGCCGGTCACATGACACGCAGCCTCGCAGGGAGGAGGGAGGATTCACTGAGACTGGGCTGGTGAGATAATAACACTGTATTTATTGTACAGCAGCGGCAGCATGGAGGGGGGGGGCGCTATACCCTGAGCCTGGGGGCCTGTGCACCCTGTGCACCCTGAGCCTGGGGGCCTGTGCACCCTGTGCACCCTGAGCCTGGGGGCCTGTGCACCCTGTGCACCCTGAGCCTGGGGGCCTGTGCACCCTGTGCACCCTGAGCCTGGCAGCCTGTGCACCCTGTGCACCCTGAGCCTGGGGGCCTGTGCATCCTGTGCACCCTGAGCCTGGGGGCCTGTGCACCCTGTGCACCCTGAGCCTGGCGGCCTGTGCACCCTGTGCACCCTGAGCCTGGGGCCTGTGCATCCTGTGCACCCTGAGCCTTGGGGCCTGTGCACCCTGTGCACCCTGTGCCTGGGGGCCTGTGCACCCTGTGCCTGGGGGCCTGTGCACCCTGTGCCTAGGGGCCTGTGCACCCTGTGCCTGGGGGCCTGTATACCCTTTGCCTGGGGGCCTGTATACCTGTGCTGGGGTCCACCCTCGGCTTATATGCGAGTCAATATATTTTCCCAGTTTTTGGGGGCAAAAGTAGGGGGGTCGGCTTATACACGAGTATATGCGGTATATGTTTCTTTAAAATATATGTATATACGGTAAGTGTTCAAATAAAAGCATAAATATAGATATAATTTTATTCTGACTATTCATAAAAATAATATGTAGTTTATTAGTATAATAAAAAATATTGAAAATGAATAAAAATGGGAATTGTGTTAAAAAAGTTTTTTGTGATGATAAAAATAAATATAAATATTTTTGAATTAATAAAAAATATCTCAATGTATTCATGACGAGACTCTTTCTTAAAACATTATGTTTTAATTTGATGGGAATATAGAGATCTTTTTGTATTTTCAAATTCTCATGATGTTTAATAGGATTAGAACCGGTTACATTGAGTCGGGATCACTTAATGCTTATAGTTCAGAATGGGGCGAATGGGTCCAGGACAACCCAGAACTCATATAGTTCAAGATATGTTTGTATCAGGGTGGAATTGTCAGTAAAAATACTCCAGGTTATAATTATGTTAATGTTTTAATCCGGGAGAAGTGAGATCTAAAACTAAGGAAGTAGGGAGAAGGGTGAGTGAAATGTTAATAGAGTATTAGACTCAAGCTGTGTTTATTCTTAGAATACTGTGCTTGTCATTAGTTAGAAAATAGACTCAGTGCGTGCTGCAGATTGATGGCAGCCGTCGGCGCGTGCCGGCGCTTTAGAATAGAAGCTCCAGCGCGTGCCCTATATTAAATGTAACAAGTAGCACGAGTAAGTGTGTGCCTTCAATTAGAGACCAAGTACAGCACGTGTCTGTAGTTTGGAGGTAAATTCCCGGCGCATGCCCTCAATTAAATGTAACAGGCAGCATGCTTAAGCGTGTGCCATCAATTTGGTGTGAAGTTCAGCGCGTGTCAGTAGTTTGGAGATGGAATCCCGGCGCGTGCCTGTGTTTAAACATAACAAATGGTACGCGTCGGTGATTAAGACATAAAACACACGTTTGCTGGTGTTCAAGCCCATACTGTGATTTTCATGTATTGTAGTTTAGTGTCACTAGATAAAAATCTAAATTATAAAGCTAATTTATAGTTTGGATTAAGAAGGTCTTTGGAGAACAAGGTCAGTGCTAACAGGTTGTGTAAATTTGACATTAGTTGGCACTGTATTAATGAAATAACTATTCTGGTGATTAAAATGGTATAAAATAAATAAATATACATAAAGTACTAGTGATTATGTTGTTTTCAAGTGATGTAAAGTAGGGATGGGCGAATCTACTCGTTACTACTCGGTACTCGCCGAGTAGTAAGGGATTCGCCCGACTCGTTACACTGCGAGTAATCTCAGGGATGACTCGCAGTCAGTAACGAGTCCGCAGGGAGCGAAGGAAGAGAGGGGGGAGAAATGCTCCTTACCTCTCTTCCGGCTTCTGCTATGTGCTGTGTGCTGGGCTCTGGGACTTGCGGGCTGCGGCAGCTCCAGGGTCCTAGAGCCTGCCTACACAGAGATGTAGGAGAGCTGAGATAGTTCTCAGCCTGCTCACTCCCTGTGCATAGATATGTATATGTATGCACAGGGTTGTGGCAGTGAAGATGTCGTTTTTGGACTACGTCGGACGGAAGAGGATTTTTGGAGTAAAGATGGAGTCTCTAATGTCTTTTTTGTTTTATTTTTAATAAAAAAAATTTCTCTGTGTTGTGTTTTTTTTTTATATTGAGTACTGGAAATTCATGGCGGTCATGTCTAATATTGGCGTGACCGCCATAAATTTCGGGCTTAGGGCCAGCTGATAATACAAAGCTGGCCCTAACCTCTTTATTACCCAGCGTGCCAATGCCACCAGGGCCGCTGGAAGAGCGGGGTTCAGCGCCAGAAGATGGCGCTTCAATGAACGCGCCATCTTCTGGGGCAGCTGCGGGCTGCAATTTGCAGCGGGGGGTGCCCAGAAAGCTTGGGCATCCCTGCGCTGCGGATTCCAGCCCCCAGCTGCTTAGCTGTACCTGGCTAGACATAGAAATTGCGCGGAGCCCCACGCATTTTTTTTTTTATTATTTCATGAAATTCATGAAATAATAAAAAAAAGGGCTCGCCTATATTCTTGTGTCTGGCCAGGTACAAATAGGCACCTGGGGGTTGGGGGCAGCCCGTCGCTGCCTGCTGGATCCGGCTGGTTACAAAAATACGGCGAAGCCCACGTAATTTTTTTTTTTGAAAAATCTATAAAACAATCCTAAAAAAGGATTGCATCTTTACTAACCCCTCGACCATGGTGGAGGGGTTAATAAAGAGGCAGTCCCTTTTTTAGGATTGTTTTATGGATTTTTCAGAAAAATTTCACGTGGGCTTCGCCGTATTTCTGGAACCAGCCAGATCCAGCAGGCAGCGACGGGCTGCCCCCGACCCCCAGGTGCCTATTTGTACCTGGCCAGACACAAGAATATAGGCGAGCCCTTTTTTTTTATTATTTCATGAATTTCATGAAATAATTTAAAAAAAAATGCGTGGGGCTCCGCGCAATTTCTATGTCTAGCCAGGTACAGCTAAGCAGCTGGGGGCTGGAATCCGCAGCGCAGGGATGCCCAAGCTTTCTGGGCACCCCCCGCTGCAAATTGCAGCCCGCAGCCGCCCCAGAAGATGGCGCGTTCATTGAAGCGCCATCCTCTGGCGCTGAACCCCGCTCTTCCAGTGGCCCTGGTGGCAATGGCTCACTGGGTAATTAAGGGGTTAGGGCCAGCTTTGTATTATCAGCTGGACCTAAGCCCGAAATTTATGGCGGTCACGCCAATATTAGACATGACCGCCATGAATTTCCAGTAATCAATATAAAAAAAAAAACACAGAGAAAATTTTTTATTAAAAATAAAACAAAAAAGCCATTAGGGACTCCATCTTTATTTTAAAAATCCTCTTCCGTCCGACGTAGTCCAAAACGCAATCTCAGCTCTGCTACTTCCCTGTCTGTGCTTAGACAGACAGGGATGTAGCAGAGCTGAGAACTGACTAAACAGTCAGAGTTCAGCTCAGGGCATTAGGACCTGAGCTGAACTCTGCTGTCAGCCAGACTCGCTCTGCTCCGGAGATTCCCGAGGAGTGACGCAAGTTAATTTATTCACTGCTCCTGTCACCATTCGGGAATCTCCGGAAACAGAAGCAGAGAGACTCGGGGAGCGAGTCTGCGGCTGAGGCGGCAGCGGCGGCGGTGGCAGGGGTAAGTAGCCGGCCGGGCCGGTGCACCCCCCCTCTCCCCCCTCTCCCCCCCCTATGACCCCCCCTTCCCCCCTCCCCCCTTCAATCTTTTTTTTTTTTTTTATTATTATTATTCTTTAAAAGCCAGCGGCTTTTTGCTGCCGGCTTTAAAAGAATAACAGGGGGATTTGCAGGTTTTTCCTCTGCTGCCAGACCCCTTATAGGGTCCGGCAGCAGAGGAATCGCTGCAATACTCGCCTCCCCATTCATTTACATTGGACTCGCTAGACTCGCAACGAGTAGCGAGTCCTGGACTCAGACTCGTTACAGTCTAGCGAGTCCGAGTAATTTAGGATTCGCCCATCTCTAATGTAAAGTGGAGGTGAAACTAATTCTTTGTTAACATCTTAAGTTGTCACAGGCGCAAAGGGTGGTTGTGATGTCTCACAACCCAAATAGGTGAGCAAATCCACCATTTATTTACAGACTTTTTGCCGACAGATATACACTATTGTGTGCCCATCCTTCTTTTCAGCTGTTTATTCTTTCATCAACGTGGCAGGTGTTGCCAAAAAGTATCCAGCTGCAGAATCTCCACTTTTTTACTCTCTACAGTTGGGGCGGGTGATAGCCTGTCAGCTGTTACCAAAGTTGGCATGCCTGCTGTTCTTGACCAATCTCAAATACCAAGCACACTACTTGATTGTCAACGCACCATAACACCTCAGACTGCACCTCCCTCACAGTGCAGCAGTTGTAGGGTACTACCTACTCCACCCTCCCTCAGCAAAGCAGCAAGCCCTAGGTCCCGCAGTTTTGGTCACATAAAAGATTATTTCCTCTCACATATCCCAAAGCAAAGAGCTTGAACTTTACCATCTCCGATTTGTTGGCCACAGAAATGCTGCTTTCCGCCTGGTGGATACAAACTAAACCTTAACCTAGTTGTCCAGCAATTCCAAGGCAAGGTTCCTGTCTGCTCACTCCTGCCATTCACACCGTGTGGATCATAGATTAGAATTGCTACAGAGGTCTTTCGGACAATCAGTTATCTGTTTGATATGTGTGGCATCCCCGAGTCACAGTGCTACAGTGTCACCATTACTAGGTGTCACCAGAGAGCAGTAAAGGGTATTCCACTCAGGCAACTGACAAACAACACCAACACCTCCCAGCAAGAAGGGGGAGACCAAGCCCGGCTTCAGGGTGAGCTATATATTCTAGTCTGAGGAGCAACAAGCTCAGTTCAGTCCCCTGGAGGGCTGTGAAGAGCACAGTTCAGTGTCAGCGAGAACAGTGCAGAGGACCTGAGTGTAAAAGGGCTGTGGCAAGCCTATCTCAGAGTTCCACAACGAACACGAGGCCTAAGGCTAGGGTCTGAGGAAAAAGGAGAGAGAGAGACAGAAGCCTACCGGGAGGCTGCATCACCTTGCTTTCCCTCCCGCAGAGGAACACCACAAGAATGGACACCGGAGTCGCAGCCAGCGGACACAGCACAGCGAGATGACGGAGCACCCGGCGGTACTGGAGGGCGAGGGATGTCGCTGATTATGCCGTTCTTGATGCCGTACACCCCGGGCGCAACATGGCTACCGCAATACTCAGGTGAGCCCAATACCTTAACTGACTTTAAAGAAAAACTGGACAGCTATTATAGCATATATTCCCTTATGGAGGGCCAGCGTGTCAGCATACTTCTGGGACAGTTATCTGGACATGCACAGCAGGTAGTGAAGTCCTGGTCAGATGATGATAAAGACACAGTAGAACATGTAATGACCAGGTTGAAAGCCACTTTTGAGACCAGTGTGCATGCCCGAGCTAAGATGAGATTCTATGGGTGCCGGCAAAAGCCACAAGAGAGTGTGAGAGATTTTGCTTTAAACTTGCAGGAGACACTCAGGGCACTCAAACAGGCAGAACCCTGTTGACTTCTTTCTCATTTCTCCTTCACCTCAATCCCTCAGGAGGAGTATGGAGGGCTGCAGCTTGCCACCACCACAGCAAAGGACAAGAAAAACCTCTCTCCATGCCCTATGGGGAAAGTAAAGACACTGGCTAGTGGGAGTTGTGAGGGCCTTTTAACCTCTCATGTGCTTCCTGCCCCAGCTAGGGTGTGGAGAGGCAACCTCCTATGCTGTCATAGAAGGTTCCTAGAGAAAGTGGGGGACTCCAGATTCTCCAGCTACTTAGTGCCAGGAACACAGCAACGCATAGAATCCAGAAACACTGACTCCCCAGGTGAGGACAGAAAAGTGAAGGACTCGAGTTGCCTGTCAGATGGCTAACGCAGGCAGAGACAGGGCCGGCAGCTTAGCTGAAGCAACTGCAGGGCCACTATACCAGTACAGTGAGAATTACCCCGAACTGCTCTCTAGACTCCAGGAACAGCTTGTAACAACTACTAATACTCCAGTAAACGGACTGGGAACGGCTATCATGAGTCTGTGTGCCTTATTTGCATCTACTAATCTGTGTCTAACAACTGAATCCCAGCTGCAGAGCCGGAAACTGCTTTCTTCCCAGCACCACAGAAGAGACCTCCATATGAGGAGCTGCATCCCTGCCTCCCCTGCACACTGGCTGGAAGAAGCTGCAGCAGCAAAGTGAGTGAACTTGCACTGTGTACAATCTCTCATCAAAGTCATCCATTCCAACTACTCCTGCCCTGGGGACACTCAGCCCTACCTGAGTAGGGCTTACCATCCACGCTGCCCCAAGTCACCGTCCCCAGCAGGAATATGGCAGCAATGGTTCTATTAACCACATACCTCGGGTGGCGTCACAACAAATCCCCTGTAAATACCCTTTTTGGACTGATCCCAGGCCACAGGACCAGGTCACGACTACTGTGATCCCCAGAGACAGCACCGGTCCAGTTCCCGAGTACCCTATAGCCTGGGGGTGCATCATATGCAATGTGCCGACATGGTGGATTTCAACTCTGCACATGTCTCAGCAACTGTGGCAGCAGCGACAAACCCTGACGCAATATGTAAGGATGCATACAGTGACTTAAAGCGAGCCAAATGTGGAGCAAATTATGCTTGCAGAGTGGGCACAGATCAACGGCCTCGGCACCCTTCTGCGCAGTTTTGAAATGGCTACTAAAATAGTTAACACTGACAATGCCATCATCAGCATTTGGTCATCTACATACTGTAGAAAGCTTTGAAAAGTCTACTGGATTAGGTGGTGGCCCCAGAGGAAGATAAGGAGGAAGAAGAGGAGGATGCAGAAAGGATACCAATATTTTTAAGGTTCGGAATCTTGCTGCATTGGCAGGTTACATGGAAGGGTGGAGTAGAGGGACATAGGTGGGATCACGGCACCAGACAAATTGTTAGTGAAGATGAAGGAGCAGAGAAACAAATGTAGGAGGTCTAGGATGAAGAGGTGATGCACACAGAACAGTCAGGAGATTAGGTAGAAATGATTGCCCTTTCTGTTTTCCAAGGTTGGCTCGAGAAAACGGAGGAAGGAATCTCCATTTTTACCCTGCCGCCAACACAAGAAGGACTTGGGACTTATGGATGCATCAGACACATGAGCGCCTTCTTGCTGCAATCTGCACTACAATCTGCAACATGATGCCCGCATTGTTAGGATTCGAATTAGTGATGACCACTGGTTTGTAACACTATTGGATCCATGGTACAAGAGTAAATTTTAGCCAGTTGCTTCTCACCCTGGACATTGAAACGCGCATGATGGAGTATCAAAAAAAGCTAGTAGACAATCTTAGGACTTGTTTTCCCCAACACAGGAGTGAGGGACACAGTATGCATCACAAATCTACACTTTCAACCTAGTGAACATCGAGTTGTCAGAATAAAAACATTAACCGCAGCAGTTTAACTGTCAGAAGCAATTTCTGGCCATCATTTGTTCAATTTTTTTTAAACCAGCCAGAACTAAGTACAAGTCTGACACCTAGTGTCAATATCTATGCCATCAGGGGGTCTTGGACCCTTTTGCACCTTTGGCTTCAAAAATAGTCGAGTAGCTTGAGCTCGCCAGTCACACCATGGAGATTCAAGGCCCGGCAGCTAGCGTCCTCTCAGAACATGTCTTCAGTGGTGCGGTGGTGTCCTGATGGATAAGCACATATGGGTGTCCCCCTGAAAGTGTAGACCCCCTAATGTTCATCAACATGAACGAGTAATTGATCTCCAATGACTTTTCCACCTCATTGGCAGACTGGGCAGACAAGGCGATGTTGTACATTTCAGTGTGCTGCATTGATCTCACCATTATAGAATTTTTATTCTGGGTCAATTGATGCAATCATGGTGGTATTTTTCGAAATGTGGAGACTCTTCTTGGGATCTCTTTTAGAGATGAATGAACCTTTTGAAGTTCCGATTTGGTTCGGTTCGCTGAATTGGCATATGTTCGGCAAATTGATTGACGAACAGTTCGACGAACTTCTGAAACCCCATTCAAATCAATGAGAGGAAAAATCAAGAGCCTTCAGAGCAGCCCAAAGACTGCAAATACAGGTCAAACCAGCAAGTTAGCAAGTTTTAGCACCAGTGTCACCATGCTTCCGAGCTGCTCCTTAACTTCAGACACATTGACAGCTTCCCCCTCAATTGGTTAAAGACAGACTTTGCCCGCCCACCCTCTATACTGGCATCTGTGATTGGTTTGATCAAAATAATGTTACCAAGTACCCGATTATTATTTTCATGCACTATTGCAATTTATTTATTTACTTATTTTAGGATATCTGCCTATTTTTGTTTCATTTCTTTGATTTAGCCATTTTGGGGCCTGTATGAACATGCAAATACGTATTGCATGCATATTTTTGCATTCCAGTTAATTTTTTTGTTTCCATACAATATATCTGTGTAATATGTATTGTGCTTGTTACATACAGTGTATGTTGTGTCCATTTAAAACTCTTATGGCCACTTTACACGCGGCAACAGGAAGATAGAAAACGGCAGGTGTCGGAGACAATTGTACCTTTTACCTTCAAAACACCTTGAAGTGACTGCATGTAATTCAGGTATCTGCAAGGTGTTTTGAAGGTAAAAGGTACAATTGTCTCCGACACCTGCCATTTTCTATCTTCCTGTTGCCGCGTGTAAAGTGGCCATTAGGGTACCTTTACACACGGCCACAGGAAGGTAGAAACCGGCAGGCATCGGACACAATTGTGCCTGTTGCCTTGAAAAGACCACGATGTGGCGGCGTGTAATTCAGGACTTTCCTTCCTGTGTCTTTCCTGAAGGAAAGAAAGTCCTGAATTACACGCCACCACATCGTGGTCTTTTCAAGGCAACAGGCACAATTGTGTCCGATGCCTGCCGGTTTCTAATTTCCTGTGGCGGCGTGTAAAGGTACCCTTAAGGTACCTTTACATGCTGCCACAGGAAGGCAGAAACCGCCAGGCATCGGGGACAATTGTGCCTGTTGCCATGAAAACACTACGAATGGCGGCGTGTAATTCAGGAATTTCCTTCCTGTGTCTTGCAGTTCCTTCAGATACCTGTTTCTGAGCCGTGCTCAAAAACAGGAAGGAAGAATTCCTATGGTGGCGGCGTGTAATCGGGGCACAGGCAAGGTATTTGCGTTGCCTAGTGAATTCCCTGGGGCGTGCCACAGCGTCATGGATTACATGCCCCATCAGCTATCATTGGTGGGGGCTACTGTGTAAACATTGGCTGTACCTGCACAGGGCACCATATTTAAAAAGCTGACCAGTCACACTACACATTTGCAATGGCATCATGTATTAGCCAGCCCTCTTGTGCAGGCTGGCCAATCATGATGCTATTGCGTTGTCCAATCAATGCTTTAGAGTCACGTAATTCACAACTCATTCACGCCTATGTACTTGCGGCACGAAAGATGTACGCCCATATTCCTATGTGGTAGCGGCGTGTAATGCAGGGAAGGTGTTCCACAGGAAGGTAGCCCAGGCACCCATCGGCACTTCCGGGGAATGCAAATACCTTCAGTAGAGCACGCTGTGGCAAAGTCTATATGCGGCATCAGGCACCGTTAGCAACAGTTAAAAACGCGCGCGTACACGTGCGATGCCTGCCTGTTGCTACCCTCTGTAGCAGCGTGTAAAGGTACTTTAGGGTACCTTTACACGTCGCGATATCGTTCCGATATTGCATACAATTTCACGGGAGCGCACACATTTTTGGCACTTGTCCAAGATCGCATAGGAGATGTCACACAGGGAGATATCGGCAAGCAACGCAACTACGATGTTGTACTCCCTTTTTTTGCGCTGGGTATGAGCAACCCAGGGGAGTGAGCATTTAACATTGTAGTGAATAGGGGAAATTGCACTCCAAATCGTAGTTGCGCCGTCACACAGCACGATCATGCCAGATTGCATATACAATATCGTACGGTTGAAGGGCTTGCACAATCTTCTTGCAATATCATAGCTACGATTTTTTTGAGTCGCATTGCCTATTTACACGACACAACGCACGAACGATATCAACTGCAACGGCCACACCACGTGACTTTTTATCGATGTTGCATTGCGATATCGGACTTGTAAAGGTACCCTTAGATGCACAGATTAGAGATGATAGATGTAAACATGCTGCCAATCGCGCAATGAATGAGCAAAATTCTACTCATTCATCAGTTGATTGAATTACTTCTGGTGGAACAAAAATCATTGTTCTCAGCAGCACAATGCCCGATGTAAACTGCAGATATACTGCTAATATGATATTGCATGGACAGATTAATTCTATAGTGATCATTCTGTACCCATCATTCTTCATCATCCTGTCTAAAGAGGACTTGAATATTGCTGATCATGCTCATTAAGGCCGGGTTCACACCACGGCCAGATCTGATTCGGGGCTGTCAGGGTGAACTTGACAACCCCAGACCGGATTTGCAAACAGAACTGGAGGGCAAATATGTCCTCCGGTCCAGTTTGCAGCCGATGCAGCTAAAAGCAGCCGCAGCTGCTGATTTTCAAGATTGCGGCTAGCAGGAAGCTAGCCGGGGTCCTGAAATTACAGCAGTGTGCAGCCACCGGTGTCAGGTTGCCGGATCCTCCCAGATCAGGGCAATCCAGCCAATAGACTCCCATGTTAGGAGCGCCAGATTGCCCCGGATCCGGGTGGATCCGGGAGAATCCGAGAGGATCCAACTTGGGAGATTTTTCTCCCTGACACAAAAATACTGCATGCTCCGATTTTGTGTTCAGGAGAAAAACCTGATTCCTCCCGGATTCTCCTGGACACATGGAAACCGGATGGCAGAGACCTAAATTAGTGAAGGCGAGTCCTAAATTACTCGGAATCGCTTGACTCTAGCGAGTCAAGCCCGGGACTCGCTACTCGTTGCGAGTCTAGCGAGTCAATGTTAATGATGGGGAAGCGAGTAATAGCGAGTAGTGTGCGATTTACAAATCGCAGATGTGTCTCGGAAGCTTCAGCCTGAAGCAATCCTAGTTTTGTCAGAGACTCTGACAAAACTAGGATTGGCATTGACTTGCGTTGGACTCGTTTACTGTGCAAGTAATCGCTGGAAACTCGCACAGTAAGGAGTCAGGCTGTCTGCTCTGTACAGGCTGCCGAGCTCCAGGGTCCTAGAGCCCGCCTGCTCTTCCTGTGTGTAGCAGAGCTGAGATTGTTCTCAGTCTGCTCATCCCTGTGCATAGACATCTATATCTATGCACAGGGATGAGCAGAGAGGACATCGTGTTTTGGACTACGTCGGACGGAAGAGGATTTTTTTAATTAAAGATGGAGTCCCTAATGGCTTTTTTTTGTATTTCTAATAAAAAATTTTCTCTATGTTGTGTTTTTTTTAAAACAATTTAATAGAAATTCATGGCGGTCATGTCTAATATTGGCGTGACCGCCATAAATTTCGGGCTTAGGGCCAGCTGATAATACAAAGCTGGCCCTAACCTCTTTATTACCCAGCGTGCCACCGCCACCAGGGCAGCTGGAAGAGCGGGGTTTAGCGCCAGAAGAAGGCGCTTCAATGAACGCGCCATCTTCTGGGCGGCTGCGGGCTGCAATTTTCAGCGTAGTGTGCCCAGAAAGCTTGGGCCTCCCTGCGCCGCGGATTCCAGCCCCCAGCTGCTTAGCTGTACCTGGCTAGACATAGAAATTGCTCGGAGCCCCACACATTTTTTTTTTATTATTTCATGAAATTCATGAAATAATAAAAAAAAAGGGCTCCCCTATATTCTTGTGTCTGGCCAGGTGCAAATAGGCACCTTGGGGGTTGGGGGCAGCCCGTCGCTGCCTGCTGGATCCGGCTGGTTCCAGAAATACGGTGAAGCCCATGTAATTTTTTTTCTGAAAAATCAATAAAACAATCCTAAAAAAGGGACTGCATCTTTATTAACCCCTCACCCATGGTCCAGGGGTTAATAAAGATGCAGTCCCTTTTATTTACATTGTTTTATGGATTTGTCAGAAAAAAATTTCACGTGGGCTTCGCCGTATTTCTGGAACCAGCCGGATCCAGCAGGCAGCGACGGGCTGCCCCCAACCCCAGGTGCCTATTTGTACCTGGCCGGACACAAGAATATAGGGGAGCCCTTTTTTTAACTATTTCATGAATTTCATGAATAATAAAAAAAAAAATGCGTGGGGCTCCGCGCAATTTCTATGTCTAGCCAGGTACAGCTAAGCAGCTGGGGGCTGGAATCCGCAGCACAGGGATGCCCAAGCTTTCTGGGCACACCCCGCTGCAAATTGCAGCCCGCAGCCGCCCCAGAAGATGGTGCGTTCATTGAAGTGCCATCCTCTGGCGCTGAACCCCGCTCTTCCAGCGGCCCTGGTGGCGGTGGCACGCTGGGTAATAAAGGGGTTGAATACCAGCTTTGTTATACAAGCTGGTATTAAGCCCGAGATTCTTAATGTCAGGCCACGTTTGACCCGGCCACTAAGAATCGCCAATAAAGGGTTAAAAAAACACAACATAGAGAAATTTTTTTATTAGAAATAAAAAAAAAGCCATTAGGGACTCCATCTTTAATTAAAAAAATCCTCTTCCGTCCGACGTAGTCCAAAACACGATGTCCACTCTGTTACATCCCTGTGCATAGATATAGATGTCTATGCACAGGTAATGAGCAGACTGAGAACAATCTCAACACTGCTACATCATCTCTGTGAGCAGGCGGGCTCTAGAACCTAGGAGCTGCGGCAGCCTGCACAGAGCAGACAGCTGGACTCGGCTCGCAAAGTAACAGCAGTTACTTTGCGAGTTTCCCTGCGATTACTTACACAGTAATCAGACCAATGCAAGTCAATGGCAATCCTAGTTTTGTCAGAGTCTCTGACAAAACTAGGATTGATATTGATTTGCATTGGACTCGTTGCTGTGCGAGTAATCGCTAGGAAACTTGCAGAGTACCGAGTCCTGCGAGTCCCTTACTACTCGCCGAGTAACGAGTCCTAGCGAGTAGAATAGCCCATCCCTAACCTAAATGTTTGTGTGATTTTGCAGTATGCCTGGGTTCGCACTTGGGCATCAGTTTTTGCACAAGGCTCAAATACTGGATCCTTTTTTTAAAGTGTGTTTTTTGGCTGTTTTTTTTATCCTCCTGTGCTGCTCTGCTTTTTATTGGACTTTGTCATTGTTTCCTAAAAAATGTTAGAAAAAACTGATCAGATTTTTTGAGCCATTAAAAACCGGATCAGATTTCCCATAGGGCCCTATGTTAAAAAACCTGATCAGTTTTTTTTTTACTGCACCCAAAAACGCTGCTAGCAGCGCTTTTGGGTTCCAGTTAAGAAACTGACACCATTGCAGTCACACTTCAGTGCAGCATCAGTTTTTGGCATAAGGTTTTGGACTTATGGCCGCTTTACACGTCCCGATATCGTTCCGATATTGTATATAATTGCACGGGAGCGCGCAAGTTTTTGGCACTAGTCCAAGATCACATAGGAGATGTTACACAGGGAGATATCGGCAGGCTACTCAACTGCGATGTCTACGCCCCCTCCTTTGCGCTGTGTACGAGCAACCTAGGGAACGCCCATTTAACATGGGAGTGAATACGGGAAGTTGTGCTCCAAATCGTTGAAGGCCCGTCACACAGCACGATATTGTCAGATCGTCAAGCCAATATTGGCCAGTTGGAGAGCCTGCACAATTCCCCAATGATATCGTTTTGGCATCGTTCTTGCATCGCATTGCTCATTTACACCACACAACGCATGAACGATATCGGCGGTAACGCACGAACCATATGACTTTTTATTGTTGTTGGACAACAATATCGTGCAGTGTAAAGCGGCCATTAGAAAAAAAAAGTGCACAGAATGATGCAAAAACCTGATCCAAGGCTCAAGTGTGACCCTGGCCTTATACTCACCCTGAGGCATCTTCATCTGTTAATATCACCTCTCCCATTGATCATTTACAATTTGTGATCTGCGCAGCTCCAGTGTTTAATGGAATGAGTTGAAGGTCACAAATTAATGCAAGTCTATTGGAGCCTCACTCTAGCCTTGTTCTGGCTCTCTTAGACTTGCATTGATCGCTTGTAACGTAACTTCTGAACAGCTAGAAAATTTGCTGTTCTTCATGAATCTTGGCAACAGTATGTTATTTAGAGTGGTGCCAAGAGGATGACAATACCTTTCAAAAAAGGATCAGTTACAGTATACATTGTAGTAGTACAATAGCTCACCCATCAAATACACTGTTGGCTTTACTTTACTGCTACTATAGCATATAGTGTAGCTTAACCTTTTTCCAGAGTATTACTTTATTCTTGACATTTCAATCTAAACAGCAAAGATGTGCATACCAAATAGACCAAATAGGGGCTTTATATAAATAGGCACAAGATCAGGTATACCTTATACCTGGTGTTGTATATATAAAATAACTATTTGGTGAACACATCCTATATGCATCCTTGTGTTCTTACTCATTTTTTTGACCAATTTTGTGGTCAACGTAGCCACCAACATGTCTTTGTGTCTATTGGATACTTTTGGATACATGTATGCTTTTTTAATATACATTGAATACAAGCTATATTTAGCTCTTTTCAGTAGCAATCCATTTTGTCATTGCCTGTGTTGCAATTGTTGTTTTTTGGTATATGTTAAAGAGGACCTATCACCAAACTAGGCATGGTGATATAATTAAAGCACTGGATGCAGCATGTCTGCAGCAACCAGACAAGGGGTCACCCAGCACTTGAGTAGCCCTGTACCCCAAGATAATACATTTAGAAAACATACATCCTACAGCCACTAAGGAGTTGGCTAGGGGCTGCAGCCAAGGGCAGATTCACACCCCCTGCATGTTTAATCTGCCCACTGCTGCCAATCATTCTCTCCCTCTTCAGCAGCCCTGAGGGGCGGAGCCAAACGGCAAGATCTGAAAAAAAAACTCTGTTTAAATGCTGCTGAAGAGGGAGAGAATGATTGGCAGCGGTGGGCAGATTAAACATGCAGGGGGTGTGAATCTGCCCTTGGCTGCAGCCCCTAGCCACCTCCTTAGTGGCTGTAGCATGTAAGTTTTCTAACTGTATTATCTCGGGTACAGGGCTGCTCAAGTGCTGGGGGACCCCTTGCCTGCATGCTGCAGACATGCTGTATCCAGTGCTGTAATTAGATCACCATGCCTGGTTTGGTGACAGCTCCTCTTTAAATGTTGAAGAAGTGCAATCAAATTGCCAAAACATCAAAACTTACATTCAATGAACATGTCTCTATATGTACATCATATATATAAAAAATGTAGTTCATCTACTGAGCATTTCTTTCATGCACCACGAGTTAAACTTACATCTGGATTTCTCCTAAATTACAGCTGTGCACATAATTTTAATGAAATAAATCTACTAAAATCAATTATTCTGTTGATCAGTAGTCTGAAACTAATTGGAAAAAGATAAATGTTGGTGATTATATCCATTAGCTATTGCTAGGTTCGGCTAAAGGAGACTGTCTGATAGTAAAACACCACACTAATAAGACTGCTGTACCCAATAAAGAGCTTTAAATGATGACTACTTTATCCAATAAAATGCTAATAGCATGCTTGCCATGACATATATTTGGGTCTGTGCAATATCCAGTGTGTATACTTTTTCTGCTAGTTAATTCAATTACGCTGAATAAAGATATAGCAGAGCTGAGATTGTCATCTGCTGTAACACATTAAGGTTACTTTATTCATTACATCACTTTGAGATAAGAAAGGACAATGCATCGGGACAGCGTGATTTCATTTTAAAAGGCAAATGCTGTACATGTGAAAATTCAGTTCTAATATTGTAAGAAATAATACCTAGGCTTGACAATGGCTATGTTGTGACTTGTTTTGCTTGACAGTGATTCTCAGACAAGTAGAGTAAGTAGAGATTTGGAAATATGGAGTATGGACTAGAAGTACACTTGAATATTTCAAAAATTTGGAATTGGCAATTTTTTGTAATTAGTTTACACAAAGGCTAGGGTCACAAATGCGGCAGGATTTTTAAATCCTGATCCGGTTTTGAGCTTTCAAAAAGCTCAAAACCGTATCAGGAAAAGCTCCCCATAGGAGCCCATTCTGGTAACCGGATTGCTTTACATGCAATCCGGTTACCGGCTCTGGATCTGCAGCCTGCGCAGATCATGCAAAGCCTGCGCAAAAATCATGCAGGCTGCAGTTTTCGGAGCGCTTCTGTCAACCGCAAGGCAGTAACCGGATTGCTCAGGATGTGCCGCAGGGATGAACAAAGTGTTAAATGTGTATAAAAACATTAATTATTAATATTAGCTGTGGGCAACATGTCTCTAGGGGGTGCCCACCCCCCCAGAGACATGCTGTCCACTCCTTTCAGCATGTTAGGGGTTAATAAGCAATTTACAGTAAGCCGGCTATTGTCGGCTTTGTACTTAATTAAGAATGAAGCCGCGGCTCCCCTGACAGTACAGAAGATACTGTACATAATGTGCGTATAGTATCTGCCGCTGTCCAGGGTCCTGTAGGCATTTACATTAGGTCTATGGGGGTGCGCTGCCCATTGACCTAATGTAAATGCCTAAAGGACCTCGGACAGCGGCAGATACTATACATACAGTATCTGCTCTAGTGTCAGGGGAGTCGTGGCTTCATTCATAAATTAGTACAAAGCCGACAATAGCCGGCTTACTGTAAATGCCTAATTAACCCCTAACATGCTGAGAGAAGTGGACAGCATGTCTTTAGGGGGAAGGTGGGCACCCCCTGGAGACATGTTGCCCACAGCTAATATTAAGAATTAATGTTTTTATACACATTTAACACTTTGCTTATCCCAGTGGCAGCAGGGATGAGCAAAGTATACGGTAACCGCATTGCTCCGGATTACACATCCGGAGCAATCCGGTTAACACATTGAGGTTTACAGTACACATTTTGGGAAAAAAGCATAAGATTTACCAAAGTGCTGGCCATTGGTTAATCATTGAACTCAGAAGCTCTACGTAGATATCTGTAGTTTGGTAATTGGATGAATTTATTCATTTCTACAATGCCATTAATTCAACAGAGGTTTACATACATCATCAATATAGTCCCCACAATATACCCTATCTGTAATAGAGATGAGTGAACCTTTTAAAGTTTGGGTTCAGTTTGCTGAATTGGTATATGCTCGCCGGACTGTTTGTGAACTGTGTGGCTGAACTTCCAAACCCCATTGAAATCAATGGGAGGCAAAAACAATGGCCAATAAAACACCTTAAAAGGGGCCAAAACAGCTCAAATTAGAGACAGACGCCAGAAAAAGTGCCATCTATTCCTTGGAGTTAAAATTGCTACCATTGTGCATTATGGATGGATGGGACAAGGCCTGGCCCAGTATTTCAAGCTTTAACATTGATCAGGAACAGGGAGATGAGTGACAGGTGTAAGAATGGTGCTCAGAAAGCCCTGCCTAATTCAAGAAACAGATAGCAAAGACACCACAAGAAGAGTTTCCGAATTTCAAAAAATTGGTGCCAGACAAGGTGAAAGTGGTATCAAATGATCCAAACTAAAAATTGTATAATGCTGCAGCCTGCGTGCATGGCACTAGGTCTAGAACAGGGCATGGCTTAGCATTTGAAGGAAAAACATTGATCAAAAACACAGGGATGAGTGACAGGGGTAGGACTGTTGGGCTGCGACCCTCATACCTCATGCAACAGCTCCAATAAATGATATGCTCTGCCATACTCAGATGGTATAAGTATTAGCTTCATGGACTAAGGCTCAAAGAATTAGTCAGGTGGGTCAGTGATATGTATAGCCCTAGTGGGCTAGGGGCCCTCATACTTCTTGCAACTGCTACAATAAATGTTATAGAGCAGCCTATTATCCAGTATCCTGACCACTGTTTCAAGATTTGCTAGAGCATGTAAATGACTGGAATAGAGATGCTGACGACACATCGTCAGTGCTAACCATCTTAGTAGCCATTTCAAAACTGTGCAGAAAGTTGCAGAGATCACTGATCTGTGTCCACTTTGCAAGCATCATTTGCACCACATTTGGCTCACTTTCACTCACCGTACCCATCATTAAATACAGCTCCAAGGCTTGATGTTGCTGCCATAGTCACAGCAAAATGTCCAGAGTGGAATTCTATCATGTTAGCACATCACAGAGGAAACGGTTAACCTATTGCCTAAAAGACCTCTGTAGCAATACTAGTTGATGAGCCATGGGGTGAGAATGGCGGAAGTGAGCACACAGCAACCGTGTCTTGTGTAGCAGCACATCCAGGCTGGGATGGTGGCATAGAAATTGCTGGACAAACAGGTTGATGATGTCAACCATGCAGGGTAAATGTGTAAGTTTTCCCCGGCATATGGCCACCATCATCCTCTCTATTGTTTCACTCCTCTCCATGAGAGTCCCCCTCCTCCTCTTCTTGCTCTGAATGTACAATGTGGGTGCGCCTCAGCTCAGGTGTCTGTGTCTCATCTTCATCATCACCCACACCCCTGGGGGATAACATCTGGTGACAAAGGTCTTGATTTTGCTGGGACCCTACTTTGTCTATCCCCAGATCCAAGTCCATAGGATTTTGGGCATCAGTGCAGATGCTTTCCTCAACTGGAGTATGTAAATCTTTGAGCAGACCTCTGATGCCCATAGTATAGAATGTTTGAACATCTCAGCATAATCACACATCTTTATTTCCCCACAATCAGTTGTGTGGTAGGAGAGTTGTGACACGAGGTGACACATGGGTAATTGGGGCACCACCTCTGAGGACTGTACTGTTTGTGATGTTGAGGTGCATGAACAGGAGGATAGTCTACTTGATGCAACGCTTGACATGAATTATAGCAAAAGCTCTTTCTGAGTCTCATTCACAGCTCATATCGCTCTGCTGCTGGCAGACAAAGAGACTGGAGTAGGCTGTCCAGTAACAGAAGATGTCACTTTGCTTGGAATATGAACAAGACAATGTTTGGTTAGTACAGCTTTCAGTAACATAAGCAGTAGCACATACCCCATGTACATCTCGAACACCAAGTGTTCTGTCTCTGACATTCAATCCATCTCCAAATGTTTGTTTCTGTATAATTTGTTATTAATTCGTATAGCTGTAGATTTTAATGAGTTTTCCCATATGTAGTGTTCTGGCTCCCTCTAGCGGCCAATGCTATGTTTGCAGTCTTTCTGTCTAATTCTCCTCCCTCTTGCAATGCATTTGGTAGCCCAACCTCCATTTTACTTTCATTTCTGGAAGGAAGAAGGCACTCAGTATTACTGTTCCCATGCGATTGCATTGCCGGTATGTATTCATGCCTTCTTTGGTTGTTTACTGCTCTAGTTTAGCCTGGCTCATCTAGTTATAATCTAGATTAGTTACTAGTTCGTTCATATTGTATATCCATGTATAATGTGTATTCTGTTGTACCATGCACTGATTGTTCTGTATTCTGATTGTTTCCAGTTTTACCATATACAAATATACTGCAACGTTCAATAAAAGCACAGACTTCACCACAGTCTTCTCATTGGACTCAGTATAAAGGTTTAGCTGTCTGCAGGGGCGGACCTACCGTGGTGCAGCTGGTGCAGCTGCACCAGGGCCCCGGCCGGTTAGGGGGCCCCCAAGGCTCCAGCCGCGGGTCCGGTGCCACGGTTCCACCCCCACCCCTTGCACGGGCCCCTGCCTCCACTGCTCTGGGTGCAACAATCACAGTCGCAGCGGTCGGGACTGGGCCTGGGAGTGCAGGGGGCACACCAATATCAGCTGTTGGAGCTGCCTGGGGAACGCACTGTGGATTTGAATGTAACTATTCTCCCGCCCGGCTGCTCGCAGATCACATCAGCAGCTGCAGACAGGCCTCCTGCACACTGTGTGTACGGGGTCTGCAGAGGGACACTTCACTGCTCCTTCAGCCTCCCGGAGAGCAGCTTGTGGATGGACTAGACCTCAGAAGATGTCGATAAGCAGGAGGTCATTAATCATGGTGTGGGGCAGGAGGACGCTCCTCAGTCCGGTCAGGGTCTGCTCTCTCTGCTGGGGATCAGAGTGAGTGATTGCAGGAGTCTGTGGCAGATCAGGTCGGGCTGTTAGTGCTGAATTATCGGCTCCAGCATCACCCGACCTACAGGAAAGAGCAGACTCCTGCAATAAATCACTCTGACTCCAGCAGACACCACACACCTCAGTATACAGAGCCCTGCACTATGACCCCAGCAGACACCACACACCTCAGTATACAGAGCCCTGCACTATGACCCCAGCAGACACCACAGACCTCAGTATACAGAGCCCTGCACTATGACCCCAGCAGACACCACAGACCTCAGTATACAGAGCCCTGCACTATGACCCCAGCAGACACCACATACCTCAGTATACAGAGCCCTGCACTATGACCCCAGCAGACACCACATACCTCAGTATACAGAGCCCTGCACTATGACCCCAGCAGACACCACATACATCAGTATACAGAGCCCTGCACTATGACCCCAGCAGACACCACAGACCTCAGTATACAGAGCCCTGCACTATGACCCCAGCAGACACCACAGACCTCAGTATACAGAGCCCTGCACTATGACCCCAGCAGACACCACATACCTCAGTATACAGAGCCCTGCACTATGACCCCAGCAGACACCACATACCTCAGTATACAGAGCCCTGCACTATGACCCCAGCAGACATCACACACCTCAGTATACAGAGCCCTGCACTGATTGATCACATCTAAACCTACAGGACATCACATATTATTTTATATGGCTCCATATATATGTGATGTCCTGTAGGCAGTACCAGGTGTGATCAATACAGTGCATTATATATCCAGTGTACAGATGGGGACATATACCAGTATGGGCCCATATATACCAGGTTGGAGGACATATTTACCATACTGGGAGATATACTGTATATACCAGAATGGGGAACCTATACACCAGGATAGGAGACCCAGGGGGTAACTACTGAAGTCGGGGGGGCCTGCAGTGCTTGGGGGCCCCGTTGTGCAAAGAAGCAGCCGGCCGGCTCCTGAGTGTCAGTGAGACAGGAGCTTTGGATGCACATTCATGTAACTTACCCTCTCTGTCCTCTCTCTCCTCCGTCCCTCTCTGTCCTCTTTCTCCTCCGTCCCTCTCTGTCCTCTCTCTCCTCCATCCCTCTCTGTCCTCTCTCTCCTCCGTCCCTCTCTGTCCTCTCTCTGCTCCGTCCCTCTCTGTCCTCTCTCTGCTCCGTCCCTCTCTGTCCTCTCTCTGCTCCGTCCCTCTCTGTCCTCTCTCTGCTCCGTCCCTCTCTGTCCTCTCTCTCCTCCGTCCCTCTCTGTCCTCTCTCCTCCGTCCCTCTCTGTCCTCTCTCTGCTCCGTCCCTCTCTGTCCTCTCTCTGCTCCGTCCCTCTCTGTCCTCTCTCTGCTCCGTCCCTCTCTGTCCTCTCTCTGCTCCGTCCCCTCTCTCCTCCGTCCCTCTCTGTCCTCTTTCCCCTCCGTCTCCCTTCTGTGCGTTTAGGTGTGTGTGTGTCCACTTAGCCGCCCCCTGCATTCCGCCGCCGCACCAATCCTCGCCCTCCAATGTGATCGCATCGGGCACACATCTAGTATATGTATATATCCTCCTTGAGGCTGTCTTGGGCTATATATGTTATACGAGGCTATGCTGGGCTGTATATATTACCTGGAGGCTGTGCTTGGCTGTATATGTTACCTGGCGGCTGTGCTGAACTGTATATATTAGGCTGTAATGGACTGTATATATTAGGCTGTGGGGGGGGGCCCCGAAAAATTTCTTGCACCAGGGCCCACTACAGTCTGGGTCCGCCCCTGGCTGTCTGTTTAAATTCATGAGCCCCCGGCCCATTTAGTGAAAACAGAACAGTAAAACGGCAGCCATCCTACTGGGAAACAGTGAAGCAGCAGCCATCCAGATAGTAGGGTACAAGTCACCGGCTACACAGAGACTTTGTACAGCTACAGCAATCTCTGCACAGCCAAGACTTTCCCCAGAACACCATGTCCCACAGATCACACAGGACAAGATCCATTACTTCTACCTCCTCAAAGACAACATCCATCAGCAGTGCGGTTGCCATTGCCCGCGCAAATGCCGAAGCCGCCAAAATGCGAGCAAGCTTTGCTGAACAAGAGATGCAACTTAAGTTAGAGAAAGCACGCCTGGATGCCGCCTTAGAAAATATAGTAGCGAAAAGGGAGGCTGCAGCCGCCATCGCAGAAGCAGAGTCACTAGAAGCCGCTCAAAACCCAGAGCTGCATAGGCGAAACAATGTCCTGAGTCTGGAATTTCCACTGCAAGATCCTCCACAACGCACATCTCAGTACGTTAATGAACTCCCTGAGCCAAACTACAATCCTGATCTGGACCCAAAACTCGAACACGACACCTCCAGTGAAGAAAGCAGGAGCCATCATGAGCCTCAGCTGCAGAACAGACAAAAACTCGAAAATGTTGCACAAAACAACTCTGCTAAAGACTACCTTGCCTCTCAACAGGTAACCAATGTAAACCACCTTGCTGACACATCGTATGTCAGACCATAGCAACATGACACCGGCTGGCGCCACCCAGAGGATACTAACAGGTACGAACACATCTCACACCACGTACCCTTACCTGTGCACCCATCACTAGTATACTCTGCTGACAACCTTTTCACAACAGAATTTGCAAAGTTCTTGACGCGACGTGAGCTGGTTGCCAAAAGACTCATGAAATTCACCGACCAAGCTGAAAGCTATAGAGCTTGGAAAGCCTCTTTCCAAAATGTCACTAGAGACTTGGGTGTGTTACACAGAGAAGAGATAGACCTCTTAGTTAAGTACCTGGGAGAAGAGTCAGTCAAACATGCAATAAGAATCAGAGACGCTAATATAAGCGACCCTGAGATTGGCCTCAGTGATATCTGGAAGAGGCTGGATGAGCGTTACGGCTCAGCAGAGGTAATAGAAAGCGCTTTGTTCAAAAGAATCGATGACTTCCCTAAAATATCTAACAAAGAGCTACAGAAACTTACAGAACTTAGCGACCTGCTAATGGAAGTCCAAGTTGCCAAATATGAAGATGATCTACAGGGACTTGCATTCCTCGACACAGCCAGAGGTGTGAACCCTATAGTCCAAAAGTTACCCTACAATTTGCAGGAGAAGTGGCTCACACATGGTTCCACATACAAATACAAGCACAGTGTTCCATTCCCTCCCTTCTCTGCTTTTGTAGACTTTATACACCAACAAGCAAGAATTAGAAATGATTCCAGCTTCGACTTTACAATGTCGTATGCCACACCGCCACCAGCAGCAAATCCACGCAGATTGTCTGTGGCTGTACACAAGAATAATGTTTGTTCTTCAGATTCCAATCACAGGTCTGCTGACTACTGCCAATCAGAGACAAAGATGCAGGACCCTGACAAGCAGTGCCCGCTCCATCAGAAGCCTCATCCTCTTCTCGAATGCAAGACCTTCAGAGGAAAATCTATGCCAGATCGCAGAAGCTTCCTGAAAGAACACGGTATCTGCTATAAGTGCTGCTCGTCCACAGGTCATCTTGCCAAGGATTGCAAGGTCAGTGTAAAATGCACAGAGTGTGGCACCACAGACCATAACACAGCTCTACACCCTGGTCCAGCTCCATGGTATACACAAAACACATCAGCTGACAGTGAGCATGGCAGGGAGGAAAGGAACACTGCTACACCTACCCCAGAGATCACTTCACAATGTACAGAAGTCTGCAAAGGGACAATAGACAGTAGGTCCTGCTTTAAGATATGCCTCGTCAGAGTGTACCCAAAGGGCCACAGAGACAAAGCTATAAAACTGTATGCTATCTTGGATGATCAAAGTAATCGATCCCTGGCTAGATCAACATTCTTTGACCTATTCAACATCAAAGGGCCAAGCACTCCCTACTCATTAAAGACGTGTGCAGGTACTGTGACAACAGCAGACAGGAAAGTTACTGACTATCAAATCGAGTCCTTAGATGGACAATTCTGCCTACCACTACCCACGATCATTGAATGCAACCAGATCCCAGACAACAGATCTGAAATTCCTACGCCAGATGTAGCAACCCACCACGCTCACTTAAAACGCATAGCTCACCTCATACCGGAACTAGACCATCAGGCTCAGATAATCCTGCTGTTGGGAAGAGATATCCTGCAGGTGCATAAAGTGAGACGTCATATCAATGGACACCACAATGCTCCCTATGCCCAAAGGCTAGACCTAGGATTGGTCATAATAGGAGGCATATGCCTGGAACACATGCACGCCCCCTCTTCTGTGTCAAGCATGCTGACACGTACGCTGGAAGAAGGATGCCCATCTCTGTTTCAACCTTGCAACAGCCTCAGCCTCAGAGACCTGGACTTGGGGTCAGACCCCGCACCAATTCAACGTAGACTTGGGCTTCCCTGGAATCTAAGATCAGATGCTTTCACCTTTCAAGTCAGCCAAGGAGAAAAGCCTTTTACTCGTAAAGGTGTTCTGTCTACCATCAACAGTCTGTATGATCCCCTGGGTTTCGCAGCTCCTGTCACAATACAAGGCAAGGCCTTGCTAAGAGACTTAACTAGGGAAACATCTAACTGGGATGCACCTCTGCCACCCAATAAGAGAATCCAGTGGGAATGATGGAAGAACTCGTTAGCTACCCTCTCCAACCTGAACGTGCCAAGACCATACACCCCGTCAACAGAAATACGAAGCCGAAAACTGTACATATTCGCGGATGCTTCTGTGAAAGCAATTGCTGCTGTTGTCTACCTTAAAACCTACCTTAAAGACTCCAAATGTCAGAGCCACATTGAGTTTGTTATGGAGAATACCAAGCTTGCACACGCAACCAGGACAGTTAACTCAAGTCAGCTACAAAGTACAACGTGGCTTTCAGAACCAAAACTATTATATGTTGAAGAACACCTTACGGACACCTTTGAAGTAGTAGGAGAGAACGCAGATGGTGAAATCAACCCTCAGATGTCTACACTTCATACAAAGACTTCTGCTACCCAGCTTGGATCTCACAGGTTCGTCAAATTCTCAAGGTGGAAGTCACTCGTTCGAACCATTACCTGCTTGAGCTACATAGCTAGCTCCTTCAGAACTCCCAGAACTTGTGATACAGGAGAATGTAAAGGCTGGCATATCTGTAAAAATACCTACGTTACCTCAGACTTGGATTTCTCTAGAAACCACATAATCCTCACTATTCAAAGAGAATCCTACTTTACAGAAATCCAATGTCTTATTAACAAAGCTCAAATACCAGCGAGTAGCGTGTTAAGAATTCTCGACGCCACTCTTCAAGCAGGAGCAGCGAGGCTTACCCACGAAAGTCTAATCACCTACATGGCGGAAGCCACAGCTAAGATCAATGCAAGACCCTTAGTTCTAGTTCCTAACGACTCTGAGGAGCCCTTGTTATTGACTCTAGCTACCCTCCTTACCCAGAAAACAGGACCGACCAGTACCCCTCCAGGAGGATTAGATGTCAAGAACTTCCACAAGTGCCAATGGAGACAGGTACAAAGTCTTGCAAATACTTTCTGGGGCAGGTGGCGCAAACAATATCTGTCTACCCTGCAGCCACGGACAAAGTGGCAATCTACTTGTCCCAATCTGAACATAGGTGACCTTGTCCTTGTGAAAGACTCTCAAGTACACCGGAACCAGTGGCCACTTGGTGTAGTTACTGCAACATTCCCGAGCAATGACGGTAATGTCCGCAAGGTTGAACTAAGAATGACTAAGGGAAATGAACCTAAGACATTTCTCAGACCAGTATCTGAACTGGTCTTGCTGTTACCCTCAGAAGACAGAGATAGTGACATCCGGTGATGCCAGACAGGGAGTGTTCTGTCTCTGACATTCAATCCATCTCCAAATGTTTGTTTCTGTATAATTTGTTATTAATTCGTATAGCTGTAGATTTTAATGAGTTTTCCCATATGTAGTGTTCTGGCTCCCTCTAGCGGCCAATGCTATGTTTGCAGTCTTTCTGTCTAATTCTCCTCCCTCTTGCAATGCATTTGGTAGCCCAACCTCCATTTTACTTTCATTTCTGGAAGGAAGAAGGCACTCAGTATTACTGTTCCCATGCGATTGCATTGCCGGTATGTATTCATGCCTTCTTTGGTTGTTTACTGCTCTAGTTTAGCCTGGCTCATCTAGTTATAATCTAGATTAGTTACTAGTTCGTTCATATTGTATATCCATGTATAATGTGTATTCTGTTGTACCATGCACTGATTGTTCTGTATTCTGATTGTTTCCAGTTTTACCATATACAAATATACTGCAACATTCAATAAAAGCACAGACTTCACCACAGTCTTCTCATTGGACTCAGTATAAAGGTTTAGCTGTCTGTTTAAATTCATGAACCCCCGGCCCATTTAGTGAGAACAGAACACCAAGCCTTCTACCCTTTCCAACAATCCATTTCCCCTTTTAAGCATGACCTCGGGATTTCCCACTCATCTTTTATGCACAAAGATTTGGAAAGCATTTGTTTGAAGCCAAATACAGCCATTTTAGGGGAACTGAAGGATTTGTCATAGTGGTTCCTATTTTGCAAACCAGCTAAAGCAGCAGCTAGGAAGGGGATAATATTACTTGCTCTTCTCACCCTGATAATACCACTCACTAGCTGTAAGTTTTACCCCCACATTTTTGATAACCAAGGTAAAACAGACAGCCATAGGATGGTTTTATCAGGGTGGGAAGGACCATTTTTAATTGACCCTTTCCAGCCTAAAAATAGTAAACAAAAAGAAAAAGTTGCGCCACACTGTATAATTCAAGTGGAAAGTTAGGTGACAATGTCCCTTGCTCACCTGATCCTGTTGTGCCGACCGCACAACAGGTTGCAGAGCTGTGGACACGTCCGCTGGTGTTCACGCTGGCTCAGTAATCAATGTGGTTCACGTGAACCGCCGGTGTCCGGTGCACGTGACCGCTATGGGAGGGTGTTGGTGTCAGGTCTGCGAGGTCCTGGGTCCCGAGCTGCAGTATATCACGCTTCCCACAGGGAAGAAGATGTATGGCAGAAAACAGAGAGTGATAATGAACCAGCGCTCAGGGAGACCCGGACACTGCTATAGCATAAATTACCTTTAGGTTTTATTATATCGATATGGGAATCCAGTCTCCACAACGCGTTTCAACGCAAAAGGCATGTATATAAGTAATTGTCATGGAGGATTGTGCATGTATATAAGTAATTGTCATGGAGAATCCTGGTTATCACTTGATAAAGACGCCTTTTGCGTTGAAACGCGTTGTGGAGACTGGATTCCCATATCGATATAATAAAACCTAAAGGTAATTTATGCTATAGCAGTGTCCGGGTCTCCCTGAGCGCTGGTTCATTATCACTCTCTGTTTTCTGCCAGCCTAAAAATAGTAGCATACAGCCACCCCAGATTTGGTGCATCCATTAGATAGATTAGTCTGGTTTCACACTGCATTTTTTCCCTGCATCATCAGGTTTTGTGTGCTAAAACAAGGAGTGAAACTTGCAGAGAAAAATGTATAATTGAAAGATTGACACCTGTTCTGGGTTTTGGAGGCACTCCTGGTTTTGGCACACAAAACCTGATAAAACTGCAGTGTGAAACCAGCCTTAGGGCTTGGAAACACTTTCCTAGTTACATCAGAGTTTGACTGAGGAGACTCTGAAAGGGCTGGAGCAGTGACCCTGAACCGCCTCTCCCTCTCTGGATGGGGAGTCTGGAGCTGCACAAAAACACAAGCAACTGACAGCCCCTTCCAGAGAGGGAGAGGCCGTTCAGGGTCACTGCTCCAGCCCTTTCAGAGTCTCCTCAGTCAAACTCTGATGAGTGTGTCCGAGCTCTTAGTCATGAAGCAGCGCTGGTGTGGGTTCAGTCACGACTGTCTATACATGCTTGCAAATTGAACTCTGCTGCCAGGAGGAAAAGAAATTGAATCTTCCAGGTAAAGTTTTGAGACCAGTTATTCAATCATGGGGCAGCACCAGTCTGGGTTCTGTCACTGCTAGTGAGTGGCTGTAATCATGCCTCCTGCCTGACTGATAGGAAGTTCTAAGGCTACATTCAGACTGTGCAAGTTTTTAGCTGCAAAACAGGAGCTGTGAAAAAAACGCACCCAAAATAACAGATCCGTTTTTTGATCCGTTTTTTTTTTTTATTATAAGATATAACAGAATACAGAGTATAACTGTTCTATATGGATTACAAGATTCTTTACAAACAGATCAAGTCAGATATGTTTAAAAAAGTGGTTCTAAACAGTAGAACTCTGGTAAGATTTGTGAGAAATCATGTCAAGTTCGTGCTGCAGCATCAGCTTTCAAATATCGCGAAGAGGCAATTTGTGGTTTAGGATGCTTGTCCATTGGAAAAGTAAATTAATGGTAACATGAGCCCTCTCGGATGGTTCGGGCATGCCTGAAAATTATCAAGATAAAGACTGTACGCTAATTACGGATAATAAGAACAGGGTATAAGAAAGTGAGAGGGGTTATAGAAGAGATGGGGATAGAGAAAAAGGGTGTGGAGAGGGATAGTGTGGCATGGCAAGCACTAGTGATCACATGAAGCGATATGCTGAGTTACGGTTTATTTAGTCGAAATGGAGGACCTATAGTTAATCCATGGGCGCCAAATATCCAGTAAGGAAGCCTGCGTATGGTTCACCAATGACACCATAGTAGGCCACCTTATCTTGCAATTGTATTAATGTAGGTGGATTAGGAGACTTCCAGTGTATCGGTATTAATAGTTTAGCTGCAGTGAGTATGTGTTGAGCCAAGACTGATGCCTTTCTGTGTTCAGGCCATATCGGGAAATTCAAGAGGGCCATCTTTGGCTTCAGTCTTAGGTCTTTGTGTAATACAGTTCGGACAAGGCTTTCAACATGTTGCCAGACTCGAGAGGACGGGGCATAGTCAAATATGAATGTAACTGCCAGGATTCGCTCCACATCGCCAGCATGTAGAAGAAACATCTACACTCCAGCCAGAACTTTGGTTTGGTGTAAGATACCATCTCGCAATTATCTTAAAGGAGTTCTCCTATGCTCGAACGCATTGGATCGGACCATGTGAGTGCTTATAGATGTATAGAGTTTGGGCAGGTGTAAATTCGTAGCCCAAATCTTGTTCCCAATGTGAGATGCATGCCCTTTTAGGGCAGCTGTCAGAGGTTAATAGAGTCTGGTAGATAGATGAGAATATTTTCCTGGGCCTAGAGGATTTTGTGCATAAAGTTTCATTGGGAGTCAAATATGTGGTTAAATTGGTATTTTTAATTTGTTGTTTCAGTAATTCTTTGATTGAACCATATTGAACAAAATTTAAGATCGATAAGCCTGGCGTCTCTTGCAGTTCAGGCAGCGAGAGGATCAGGTGATCAATAGTAATGTTTGAGTATCTCAGACTATCTCTAGTAGATCTTGAAAGTGGCATAGAGTGGGCAAGTATGTCTGTGAGTTTGAGCAGGGGGGATAAGGGTGTGCTTAAAGTGTCTATACAGTCCTTCAAGATTTTTAGTGTAACTTTAGTATCTGAGTTTAATAAGTGAATGTTAGGTTTTATATGTAGATCAAAGAAGGAGGAGGGGAGGGGAATGCTCTCGCCGGAATCGACCCAAGTCGTTGGTGCCTAGACAGAGGTCCAATCCAACACAGAGTAATGTAGAAAATCCGGCACCGGACAAAGTATTATTTTTCTCAGATTTATTTGTGCATTAACATATTAAAAGGAATCATACATGGGGCAAAGCCCCTCCAAAACCGCTGAACGCGTTTCGAACAAAAAGTCCTTTATCAACAGCATAAAACTATGACAGACTAATCCACTTTAAATAGAGGAAAACGTACAAGGTGAATGCACAAAGGTGATGATAATTATCATTATCCAGATCTTGGGAAGATGGTGTACCACGGTCCGCGCTGCTGCCTCAATGGAATCACAAGGAATGTAAGGTTCCAAGAAGTCACAAGGAATGGAAGGTTCCAAAGGTAACAATCTCCTTTATTCCACCAACGTGTTTCGGCGCCTCTCCTGGCACCTTCAGGATAATTATCATTAGGTATAGCATAGGTTGAAGACACCTATTACAATTAACATGTTAGTGTCAGGAGCCAATATCAGATGGTAACATATCCAATATATAATAGGTACTTATGCTGATTATACTCATATATAACTCATATATTATATATAAACAAAATGTTCATTCTTTTGTTATAAAACAGGGCATATTATTTATGCAGAGATTTATTACACAGATGTACACGTTAGTCACCTATACAAAATCAATGACATGTTGGCTGTTAATAAAAGTATGAAAGATCAGTATGTAAATTTAGACCAGCTGGTTGTCGCGTGTCCAGCTCTAAGATCCAAGACCCCTCGCTCTCTGTCCCCCCCTCTTTGTGACCCAACCACCTTCTCTATACCTCTAACTTTGAGGCTGGTGTTATCACCGTTATGTTCCTCCAAAAAGTGCCGTGACAGATTAGACATGCCTCTCAGACTGGCTCAAGAATTAGGATTTGTTTATGTAATATGCTCTGCCACTCTCTTTTTGAGGGTCCTGATGGTACAGCCCACGTAGTCTCTTGCGCATGTTGTACATGTCGCTAGATACACCCCATGTGTGGTGTTACAATTAATGTATGCACGGATGTTATAATTGCGCCTTGTAATTCTATTATTAAAGGTTTAGGTTATTGTCATGTGGTGACATAAGTTACATCTATTGCCCCTACATCGATAGTTATCCACTACATTAAGCCATGTTGGCTGAGCCGTGGTGTTTTTAAATTCAGTAGGTGACAACATATTTCCCAAACTCAATGACTTTTTAGCGGCATACCGATATCCATGTTTAAGAAATTTACATAACATTAGGTCTTGGAACAATATAGGCAAATTCCTGCGCAAGGCATTTACTATGTGATTGTAATCTGTGCTAAATCATGTAGAAAATGTGGGCAAGGAGGGCCCTAACTCTAGGTCATTTTAGAGTGTCACTGATCTGTTAAGAGGAATTCCCGTGTCCTGAGAAGAACCTTGATCCTGGCCCTATTCAGACAGGACGGCTTATAGCCGCGATCCAGCAAGCGCCTGCAAATTCTCGCTGACTCCAAATCGTAAGTTACCTGCCCGAAACATGCTCTTTTTGCTTGGATTAACTCTCCCAGCAGTAGATTATCCACAACATTCTTGGGGTGGCAACTATGGGCATGTAGAACAGTATTCCCGCTGGTGGGCTTACGATACCGTTTGGAGTGTATAATGCCTGTCAGTGAATCCCCACTTAGTTCTACGTCCAGGTATGCCACAGACATTCCATGTGTTTGATGTGTAAATCTGATATTGTAGATGTTATTATTAATATATTTGATGAATTCAGCAAAATTGCGTGATGATAGGAGCACATCATTAGACGATGCCCACACCATTATGACATCATCTATGTACCTCCCCCACCAAATGACGCAGTCCAAAAAGAGATTTCTCTCACAGAGGATATAGTTGTATTCCCAAAACATCATGTCGATACTAGCCAGGGATGGGGAAAACCCCGCCCCCATCATACAGCCACAAAGTTGTAAATAGAAGTTTGTGGTCAAAAGATGTTTAACACTCATAAGAATAAATTGATTCAGATCTGAGGAAACAAACATGGTTTAGTTTAAAAAATACTCCACTGCTGAAAGTGCAAGATTGTGCGGTATGCATGAGTAGAGGGAAATCACGTCCAAGGTCACCCAATTATAATGAGATTTCCATTGCATTTTAAAAATGGTCTTAAGCAATTGTTTGGTATCCCGTATTTACCCAATGGACGTGGTCAAAATTTTTTGCAGCTTATTGTCAACCCGCTTAGACAATTTCTCATTGACACCACCTATGCCCGCAACAATCGGGCGAAATGGGGAGGAAAAATGTTCTTGTGGATTTTCAGCAGTGCATGGAACAGGGTGCACACATGTTTAGTGACTAACAAATGTCCTGCCATATCTGGGGTAATCACATCTAGCGCTAAGCCCTCCTCCATCAATGTTTTCAAACACACAATAACACTTTTGGTGGAATTGTTGGACAACAGACGATAAGCTGCAGAGTCAGATAGTAAATTAATCAATTCTCTTCTATATTGGCCCCTATCCAGCACCACAACAGATCCTCCCTTATCCGCAGCCCGAATGATTATATTAGGATTATGCTGTAGCTGTTTAAGGCCTGTTTTTTTCTGAAAAATTTAGGTTGCTGTGGTGACCTGGTTCCATATCTAGAATATTTTTCACGTCATTTTCCATAGCGCGTTGGAACTGATCCATGAAAGGCACCCGGGAATTGATAGGATAAAAGTATGGATTCAGGATTCTATAACATCGATCAGGCCCAACGGTAGGGACAGATGATTCTATGGACAAGGTATTGAGATCATGCATTGTAATCTGTTCCCTGAGTTTAAAATGTAAAGGAATGGCATCCGAGAACTGAGGAGATGTAACGGGATTATCATTTTGTAACTGTGTAGGTGCATCTGTAAAAAAAGTGTTTTCTAACCATCAATGCTCTCACAAATTTATTCACATCTTTTAACGTTTCCAACATTTTGCCTCTGCAAGTCGGTACAAAAGTTAACTCTTTCCTCAACACATCCCGCTCAGCATCTAACATTATACAAGCTGACAAATTGATGACCGTGAAATTATCACACAAGTGTATTGCCTAAGATTTCTCAGAGGATAATGATGAATAAATTCGTGAGAGCATTGACGGTTAGAAAACACTTTTTTACGGATGCACCTGCACAGTTACAAAATGATAATCCCGTAACATCTCCTCAGTTCTCGGACGCCATTCCTTTACATTTTGAACTCAGGGAACAGATTACTGTGCGTGATCTGAATACCTTGTCCACGGAACAACCTGTTCCTACCGTTGGGCCTGATCCATGTGATAGGATAAAAGTATGGATTCGGGATTCTATCAATCCCCAGTGCCTTTCATGGATCAGTTCCAACGCGCTATGGAAAATGACGTGAAAAATATTCTAGATACGGAATCAGGTAACCAGAGCAACCTAAATTTTTCAGAAAAAACAGCCCTTAAACAGCTACAGAATAATCCTAATATAATCATTCAGGCTGCGAATAAGGGAGGATCTGTTGTGCTGGATAGGGGCTTATATAGGAGAGAACTGATTAATTTACTATCTGACTCTACAACTTATCGTCTGTTGTCCAACAATCCCACCAAAAGTGTTATTGTGAGTTTGAAAACATTGATTTAGGAGGGCTTAGCACTAGGTGTGATTAACCCCGATATGGCGGTACATTTGTTGGTTACTTAACCTGTGTGCGCTCTGTTACATGTGCTGCCGAAAATCCACAAGAACATTTTTCCTCCCCCATTTCATTTCGCTCGATTGTTGCGAGCATAGGTGGTGTCAATGAGAAATTGTCTAAGTGGGTTGACAATAAGCTGCAAAAAATTTGGACCACTTCCATTGGGTCCATACAGGATACCAAACAATTGCTTAACACCATTTCTAAAATGGAATGTAAATCTCAGTATAATTGGGTGACCTTGGACGTGATTTCCCTCTACTCATGCATACCGCACAATCTTGCAATTTCAGCAGTGGAGTATTTTTTAAACAAAACCATGTTTTTTTCCTCAGATCTGAATCAATTTATTCTTATGAGTGTTAAACATCTTTTGACCACAAACTTCTTCCGATTTGACAAGGATTACTATTTACAACTTTGTGGCTTGATGGGGGCGGGGTTTTCCCAGTCCCTAGCTAATATCTAACTGATGTTTTGGGAATACATCTGTATCCACTGTGAGAGAAATCTCTTTTTGGACTGCGTCATTTGGTGGGGGAGGTACATAGATGATGTCATAATGGTATGGGCGTCGTCTAATGATGTGCCTCCCCTATCATCACGCAATTTTGATGAATTCATCAAATACATTATTAATAACATCTACAATATCAGATTTACACATTAAACACATGGGATGTCTGTGGCGTATCTAGACGTAGAACTAAGTGGGGATTCACTGACAGGCATTATACACTCCAAACGGTATCGTAAGCCCACCAGCGGGAATACTGTTCTACATGCCCATAGTTGCCACCCCAAGCATGTTATGGATAATTTACTGCTGGGAGAGTTAATCTGGGCAAAAAGAGCATGTTTCGGGCAGGTAACGTCCGATTTGCAGTCAGCGAGAATTTGCAGCCACTTGCTGGATCGTGGCTATAAGCCGTCCTGTCTGAATAGGGCCAGGAGAAAGGTTCTTCTCATGACCCAGGAATCCCTCTTAACAGATCAGCGACAAGATTTAGCACAGATTACAATCACATAGTAAGTGCCTTGCGCAGAAATTTGCCTATACTGTTCCAAGACCCAATGTTATGTAAAATTCTTAAACAAGAATATCGGTGTGCCCCTATAAAGTCGTTGAGTTTGGGAAATATGTTGTCACCTACTGAATTTAAAAACACCACGGCACAGCCAACATGGCTTAATGTAGTGGGTAAATATCGATGTGGGGGCAATAGATGTAACTTATGTCACCACATGACAATAACTAAAACCTTTAATAATAGAATTACAGGGCGCAAATATAACATCCGTGCATACGTTAATTGTAACACCACACATGGGGTGTATCTAGCGACATGTACAACATACGCAAAAGACTACGTGGGCTGTACCATCTGGACTCTCAAAAAGAAAGTGGCAGAGCATATCACATCAGCAAATCCCAATTATCGAGCCAGTCTGAGAGGCATGTCTAATCTGACACGGCACTTTTTGGAGGTACATAACAGTGATACCACCAGCTTCAAAGTTAGAAGTATAGAGAAGGTGGTTGGGTCACAAAAAGGCGGCGACAGGGAGCGAGGCATCTTGGAACGCGAAGCACATTGGATCTTAGAGCTGGACACGTGACAACCAGCTGTACTAAATTTACGTACTGATCTTTCATACTTTTATTAACAGGGCATTGATTTTGTATAGGTGACTAACGTGTACATCTGTGTAATAAATCTCTGCATAAATAATATGCCCTGTTTAATAACAAAAGAATGAACCATTTGTTTCACATGTATTGTGAGTATAATCAATATAAGTACCTATTATATATTGAATATGTTACCATCTGAGATTGGCTCCTGACACTAACATGTTAATTGTAATAGGTGTGTCTTCAACCTATGCTATACCTAATGATAATTATCATCACCTGTGTGCATTCACCTTGTATGTTTTCCTCTATTTAAAGAGGATTAGTCTGTCATAGTTTTATGCTGTTGATAAAGGAATTTCTGTCCGAAAAGCGTCCATCGGTTTTGGAGGGGCTTTGCCCCATGTATGATTGCTTTTAATATATTAATGCACAAATAAATCTGAGAAAAATAATACTTGGTCTGGTGCCGGATTTTCTACATTACTCTAGGTTTTATATGCGCCTATAGTAGGAAAATAGATTTGCGAGGAGGAGGTGCAAGGGCCTCCTGCACTTCAGTCCACTGTCTATCTCTAGAACCTCTAATTATATCCACTGTCCTAGTCAAAATCTCAGCTCTATAATATCTCCTTATGTCTGGTGCACCCATTCCTTCTCTTGTTCTTGGGAGAGTCAATGAGCGGTATGAGATGCGAGGCTTCCCACGCTTCCACATATAAGTAGAGAATAGGGAGTTCCCCTTCTGAAGGAAGGACAATGGTATTGTCATGGGTAGCATTTGAAATAAATAGGTAAACTTAGGCAGAATCAGACTTTTCAGTATATTCTTCCTCTCCATCCAGGATAGGTAGTTGTCTTTCCATTGCTTAATAAAAGCAGCTGTGGACTCAAGCAGAGGAAGGATATTTAGTTTAAACAAGTCCGCATGCAAGCTACCTATTTTACACCTAGATAGGTGATTTAGGCCAAGTAAAGGGGTATACATTTTTCAGTTTCGACAGGGTGGGTGGGGGAATTTATAAGTCTAGAGCTTCCGATTTGGACATGTTTATTTTGAAATTGGAAAGACTGCCTTATTGCTCTATGAGGTCTATTAGGGCCGGGAACCCTTTCAAAGAGTTGGTTATCAAGAGGTCTTCAGCAAAAGCTGCAGTTTTAAAATATGACTTGTTTATTCTGACGCCCTCAATGTCCTGGTTTTCTTGTATGGACATAAGTAATGGTTTCATTGCAAGAACAAACAGCAGTGGAGAGAATGGGCAGCCTTGTCTGGTCCCTTTTTTGATGGTGAACGTGTCCGCCAAAGAATCATTGATTCTAATGCGTACCGTTAGGTTATGGTACATAGCCATGATGGCTGTAACTAATGTGGATGATAGACCGAAGCGCAAAAGCGTTTCCTCCAAGTAAATCTAGTCCCCCTGTCGAAGGCTTTTTCTGCGTCAGTGCCTAATAGTACTAACAGAGTTTTGTAGGCTTTGGTGTACTGAATGAGATGCAGTATTTTGTGTGTATTATCCTTTCCTTCTCTCCTGCCGACAAAGCCTGTTTGGCTCAACGAGATCAGATTTGGTAAGAACTCGGTGATCCGATGGGTGAACATGCTGGCTAAAAGCTTTAGGTCTACATTCAACAGAGATATCGGCTTATAGCTACTACATAGGGCCGGGTATTTTCCTTCTTTGTGTACGAGTGATTAAATAGTCTGCGGAGATATCCCAGAGATGTCATATCTGATATACATTCCCCAATGCTGTCATGTCCTGATCTGACAATACATCTTCTTCATTTGCAGGTATGGACCCATTGTACCACTGTTGTATGTAACTTCTCCTGTATCCAATCTCTCTGTGCCTTGCATATGTCTTATGGCATGGACCCATTGTACCACTATTGTATCTAACTTCTCCTGTACCCAATCTCTATGTGCCTTGTATATGTTTTATGGTATGTCATATTCCTCCACCTGCTTTGCAACTTACAAATATCCGTATTCTTTCATCCTGCTTTGTGTGTCTCTCTCCTGCTGATTTGCCCCAAATGTTTCTATTAACAGCAATCTGTTAATTTTCCCCTAGTGCTTTGTGTCCTATCTCCCTCCTCTGACCCCTCCATCCTACTCACCTGGCTCATTCTCTGCACCGCTTAGATGTATAAATTAGTTTGGGCAAGCCTGTGTGCCTTGGCCTGTGTGTGTTCATAAAGTGTGATTCATTAAGTGGTCTGAGATAAACCAGAGGAAACCAGAAGGTACCAGCTATACCCGTCTGTTGACTTTCTCAAAGACTTTACTTTCCCACTAACACTTTAACCATGCTTACTTATGCCCTAACAGTAATTGCTCCACTAATCCTTTCCCTCTTTCACTACCCCCAAACTCCAACACTACCAGCAAGGATATTTATCTCCCCATCCCTCTTATCTCCCCACCTGAGCTCCTCTGCAGGCTAGTCCTCGCTGACTGCCTTCCCAGCACTAACAGTCTAAACTGAAACTTTCCCTCCCACTACTCTATCCTAGGCTCCACCCCCCACCCTTTTGGGACCTACTAAATTACCAGCCCCCCTATTCTAAGTGGTGTGGTCCTAGGTGGGTGTAAAAACAGACTCCATAAGGTGAACCTTGAACTGGCAACTTTACAGGGTTAACACATTATTATTAAAGTGCAATACTACCCTATGGCGCCTAGTCACAGGGACGCCACACTTGCTCTCTCTTTGCTGCTTCTATCCTCTGGAGACATATCTCCCAACTCAGGACCTCCACAGCCAACTTTCCCCACTATTCCTCCCTCCTATCAAAACACACCAGCAGGAAATAGCCACAATCTCCTAAATATAAAACCTATTTCCCTTACCCCCTCTCCACCGCCCCCTCTGGAGCGCTCTGGAATGCCTGTTCAATTTGTAATAAACTTCACTTCCTTCGTGACCTCTTTACCTCTCACAGACTCTCCTTCCTGGGCTTCACAGAAACATGGCTGACACCCTCCGACATGGCCTCCCCTGCTGCGCTGTGTTACAGTGGTCTTCATTTCTACCACACACCCCGCACTGGCAACTAACACAGTGGAGGAGTGAGTCTTCACCTCTCTAGCAACTGCATCTTCAACCCAATACCTCTTTCTCCCTCCCTTATCCTCTTATCTTTTGAAGCGCACTCTGTCTGTATCTGCTCTCCTTCCAACCTGCAAGTGGCCATCATTTATCAACCAACAGGTCTGACCACTACCTTCTTTGACCGAATCTCCATCTGACTCCTATACTTTCTATCTGCTCACATTCCCACCATCATAATGGGCAACTTCAGTATGCCCATTGACACCCACCAGTCAACAGCCTCAAAACTCCTGTCACTTACCTCATCCTTTGGCCTCTCTCAATGGTCCTCCACAGCCACCCACACAGACGGACATACACTAGACCTCATCTTTACCTGCTGCTCCCTAACTAAACCCACAACCTCTGCTCTCCTCCTCTCTGACCACCATCTACTTACCTTCTCATCCTTGTACTCCTCATCTGCCACCTATGTCCACCAACTGACACACCCTCGCAGAAACCTCACACGTCTTGACACTCACACACTCTCAAACACCATTTTACCGCTATCATCTATATCCTCACTCCACGACACAGATAATGCCACAGCTTTCTATAACTCTACACTCACATCATCTGTTGATGCACTTGCCCCTCTCATTCATAGCAGAACACGACGAATCAACAGACAACCCTGGCACACAGGCACCACTAAAAATCTGCGGCGAGCGGTTAGGGTTGCAGAGTGGCGCTGGAAGAAAACACACTCACAAGAAGTCTGCACAGCATTCAAACCACCACTAAAGAGAATTACTTCATTAGCCTCATATCCCCTTTGTCCCACAATCCCAGGCAGTTATTCAATACATTTAACTCCCTCCTCCGCCCCTCACTGCCCCTTCCTATTTCTTGTATCTCTGCAGAAGACTTTGCAACATACTTCTCCAACAAGATCGACCAGATCAGACAAGTCTTTGCTACCCAACCACCACAGCCCCCATGTATACCGGATCACTCCTCTTCCCTACTAACCCTCCTCCCATCCATCATTGAAGGAGAACTTGCACACCTCCTCTCCAGATCGCACCTCACCACTTATGCACTGGACCCTATTCCATCCCACCTCCTCCCCAACCTCACCAAAACACTTATCCAAGCCCTAACCCCCCTTCAAACTATCACTAACTTCTGGTACCTTTCCTTCTGCTTTCAAACATGCAACAATTACACCTATCTTAAAGAAGCCATCCCTTGACCCCTCTTCTACATCCAGCTACTGGCCTATATCTCTGCTCCCGTACACTTCCAAACTTCTCGAAAAGCATGTCCTCACCGTACCCTCATCCCACCTCTCATCCAACTCTCTCGACCTTGAATCCGGCTTCCACCTTCACCACTCCACTGAAACTGCCCTGACCAAAATTACTAACGACTTACTCATGGCCAAAGCTAACAGACAATTCTCCGTTCTCCTCCTTTTAGACCTGTCCTCTGCATTTGACACAGTCGACCACTGCCTCTTATTACAGATCCTCTCTTTCATTGGTATCACTGACCTTGCCTTCTCCTGGATCTCCTCCTACATTTCCAACCACACATTTAGTGTCTCCCACTCCCACACGACCTCCTCGCCCCATCCCCTCTCTGTTGGGGTCCCTCAAGACTCTGTCCTCGGGCCCCTCCTTTTTTCAATCTATACTCTTGGTCTGGGAGCAAGGGGGCAGGATGGTGATGGGGGGGAGGAGGAGGGGCATGCGCAGGATGGAGCGAGCGTGGCAGGATGGAGCCGGGGGAGGGGCAGGATGGAGGCATGTGGGCAGGATGGAGGCGGGGCAGGATGGAGGTGGAGGAGGGGGCAGGATGGAGGAGGGGGGGCAAGATGGAGAGGGGTGGCAGAATGGAGGAAGGGGGGAAGGATGGAGGTGGGGCAGGATGGAGGCAGAGGAGGGGGCAGGATGGAGGCGGAGGGGGGCAGGATGGAGGAGGGAGAGCAGGATGGAGGAGGGGGGCAGAATGGAGGAAGGGGGGCAGGATGGAGGTGGGGGAGCAAGAACAGCGGGGGGCAGAATGGAGGCGGGGGCAGGATGAAAGGAGTGGGGCAGGATGGAGGGAGCGGGGAAGGATGGAGGGAGCGGGGCAGGATGGAGGGAGCGGGGCAGATTGGAGCCGGAGGAGCAGGATGGTCGCGGGGGGGCAGCATGGTGGCAGGGGGGCAGGATGGTGGAGAGCAGGGCAGGATGGAGCGAGTGGGGCAGGATGGAGCCGGAGGAGCAGGATGGTGGCGGAGGGGGCAGGATGGTGGCAAACGGGGCAGGATGGAGCGAGTGGGGCAGGATGGAGCCGGAGAAGCAGGATGGAGCCAGAGGAGCAGGATGGTGGCGAGCGGGGCAGGATGGAGCGAGCGAGGCAGGATGGAGCGAGCGGGGCAGGATGGAGCCGGAGGAGCAGAATGGAGCCGGAGGAGCAGGATGGTGGTGAGCGGGGCAGGATGGAGCGAGCGGGGCAGGATGGAGCGAGTGGGGCAGGATGGAGCCGGAGGAGCAGGATGGTGGCGGAGGGGGCAGGATGGTGGCAAACGGGGCAGGATGGAGCGAGTGGGGCAGGATGGAGCCGGAGAAGCAGGATGGAGCCGGAGGAGCAGGATGGTGGCGAGCGGGGCAGGATGGAGCGAGCGAGGCAGGATGGAGCGAGCGGGGCAGGATGGAGCCGGAGGAGCAGAATGGAGCCGGAGGAGCAGGATGGTGGTGAGCGGGGCAGGATGGAGCGAGCGGGGCAGGATGGAGCGAGTGGGGCAGGATGGAGCCAGGGGAGCAGGATGGTGGTGGGGGGGCAAGATGGTGGCGAGCGGGGCAGGATGGAGCTAGCGGGGCAGGATGGAGCCAGCGGGGGAGCAGGATGGTGGCGGGGGGCAGGATGGCGGCGGGGGGGCAGGATGGAGCCGGCGAGGTGTGCAGGATGGTGGTGAGCGGGGCAGGATGGAGCGGGTGGGGCAGGATGGAGCTGGCGGGGAAGGATGGAGCGATTGTAGCAGGATGGAGCGAGCGAGGCACGATGGAGCGAGCCGGGCAGGATGGTGGCAGGGGGGCAGGATGGGGGCTGGCAGGATGGTGGCGAGCGGGGCCGGATGGAGCAAGCGGGGCAGGATGGAGCCGACGGGGGAGCAGAATGGTGGCGGGGGGCAGGATGGTGGTGGTGGGGGGGGGGACAGGATGGAGCTGGCGGGGCAAAATGGAGCCCGTGAAGCAGGATGGTGGCGAACGGGGCAGGATGGAGTGAGCGGGGCAGGATGGAGCTGGCGGGGGAGCAGGAAGGTGGCGGGGGGGCAGGATGGTTGCGGGGGGGCAAGATTGAGCCGGCGGGTGAGGAGAAGGATGGTGGTGGCAGGGGGAGGGGCAGGATGGATACTCACCCATCCGCTGGCTCGCAGGACCTGTCGTTGCCTGGGAAACAGATCAGCTGATCGGTTTTCCAGGCAACCACAGGTCCTCAATCCATGGAGGAGCTAGAAGACGTAGGTAGAGCACGCCGGCGAACGGGTGAGTATCCTCTATGAGGGTTTTTTATTTTTAGCATCACCAAGCAGCGGTAGAGCCACGGGGGGCAGGAGGAGCGGGGGGCAGGGCCACAGGGAGAGGAGGAGCGGGGGGCTGCAGGGACAGGAGGAGCGGGGGCCACAAGGACAGGAGGAGCGGGGAGCCACAGGGCCAATAGGAGCAGGGAGCCGCAGTGACAGGAGGAGCGGGGGGGTCGCAGGGACAGGAGGAGCGGGGGGCCGCAGTGACAGGAGGAGCGGGGGGCCGCAGGGCCAGGAGGAGCAGGGGGGCTGCGGGGACAGGAGGAGCAGGGGGAAGCAGGGACAGGAGGAGCGGGGGGCCGCAGTGACAGGAGGAGCCGGAGGGTCGCAGGGACAGGATGAGCGGGGGGCTGCAGTGACAGGAGGAGCGGGGGGCCGAAGGGACAGGAGGAGCGGGGGGCCGCGGGGACAGGAGGAGCAGGGGGCCGCAGTGACAGGAGGAACGGGGGGGCAGAGGGTGCCACGAGGAGCAAAGGGGGCAGGAAGAGCGCGATGGCCACGGGGGGGCTGTGAGAAGAGCCGCCGCTGCGGCCACCATGTATCCTGGCGAGAGTGGCGCCAATGAGTGGCCTGTGTCTGGCGTGCGATTTCGGCGACAGACACACGCGAAAAACCCTTAGACAATTATATAGTAGATAGAAGGGATGCCAACCCATTTAATTAAAAAAAAATGTTGTAGGGCCCCCCAATTTTTGATAAACAGTTGAGGTAAAGCAGACAGCGGGGGTTGGTATTATCAGGGAGGGAAGTGTCATGATTATTTGGCAATTCCCAGCCTAAATACACCAGCCCACACTTGCCCTAGATTTGGCGCCGCCATTAGATGTGCTATCTTTTGTGCAGGGTGTGGCTTGTAATATAGCTAGGCATGGTCAACATTTGCCTGGTTTGCATTGTTTGTGCCTCTTTCTCTTCTGTAAAAGTTTGGAGGTATTGAGTAGACATTGTTCCAGAGCAAGTGAAGACTACTAGAGCCATCAGTGCTGGATCTGCCGAAGTGTGGAAGCATAATAATTATGTCTCCCTTCATACCTAGTAAAAATGTATTCAAGTGTTAGACAACCCATTTTAGTGTAAAGTGTGTTTTGATTTGGGGCTACTTTGCTCTTTTTTCTTTTCTTAGGCTGGCTTCACACTGCAGTTTTTTCATTGATCAGTGTCCATCAAGTTTGTGTGCCAAAACCCGGAGAGGAACAAGGAGAGGAACTTGCAGAGAAAAACTATAATTGAAAGATTGACACCTATTCTGAGTTTTGGAGACACTCCTGGTTTTGGCACACAAACCTGATCGAACCTGATCAGTGAAAAAACTGCAGTGTGAAGGGGCCTAAGCATGGGCTGGTTTGGAAATTTAAGTGAGCCAAATCTGTCAAGGACTCTGACATTGCTCTTCACTTATTAAACTTACCATGCATTTTTGCTGGAAATTTTCTATAACAGTAACTATGAATTTTACTACGGTAAATGCAGAAATAAAAAAAAAAAACACATTTGCATTTTTTACCACTTCGCAATATGTTTCCTAATAGACATCAGACAAGGAAACACCAACTTAATAATGCCCTTAAATCCCTGCATTAGCTAATTCAAGAATTAATTGGGATCGTTAGGTAATTTTAGGAACATCTGTGATCTTGTAGTCTAATCATTTTACTCCTACTACTAATTACTAACAAGAAAGTATATTTTAACTTAATGACATAAAATTCTACCTTTACTGGAACATTTAAATAAATGACCTTAACCTCTGCAGCATTTTAATATTCATGGGCCGAAAAGACTACATTTACATGATTAAACTCTAAAATGTTCTTTCAAGTGAAATGATCAAAAATGAAAGTTGCCACTTCTTTCACAGTCATTAATTTAATGATTGTTAAACAGTAATGAGTTTTGATATAGATCAATTGTGATATTTTTTAAAGAAACAGATTTAGGGCGGCTTCATACTGCGGTGTGATCTGGTCCAGGGCTGTCAGGGATGAACCTGACAGCCCCGGACTGGATCAGCACACAGAACTGGAGGGCTAATTTGCCCTCCGGTCCGGTGTGCAGCCGCACACAGCTGCAGCTACTGATAGGTCAGGACCGTGGCGCCGTGGTCCTGACTTATCAGCATCGGGGGCTGCGTGCGGCTGCACACCATACCGGAGGGCAAATTAGCTCTCCAGTTCTGTGTGCTGATCCGGTCCGGGGCTGTCAGGTTCATCCCTGACAGCCCCGGACCGGATCACACCGCAGTGTGAAGCCGCCCTAAAGACGATGGATAGCGTGTGATCATGCTCCAATGATTGTATACAGAGCTCTGAACAAGTGCTGTGTATACATTATAGGAAGCACTAGCAGCAGAGGTCAGTGAATCTACCAAAGTTCGAATTCAACAGATTTGCTCAAAATGTTAAAGAAACTGCTTTAAGCCAATGGTTAGAGTGTAATCATGCTCCAATAGATGCAAATGCATATACCGTATATACTCGTGTATAAGCCGAGTTTTTCAGCCCAAAATTTGGGCTGAAAAGTCTCCCCCTCGGCTTATACACGAGTCACTACGGTTGGTGGGGGCTGTGGAGGCTGGAGGAGGCGGGGGGAGGCTGCTGTATGAGCGGCCCCGTCACGTGGGGCCGCTCATTATATATGCACTGCTTCCCCCTGTGGAAGCAGTGCATAGCTAAATAAATGGCCCCCAAATGCTGGCACTCGACCCCCTTGTAAGGGCCCCCCCCCCCGCTGCTTATCTTAGAATCCCGGTCTTCTGCTCAGCGCCGCTCCTCGGTGCTCCGTTCTTCATCCTCCCGTCCAGCTACATCCGGGATCCCCGGCCGTCGCAGGCATATGACGTCATCGTGCGACGGCCGGAGATCCCGGATGCAGCCAGCGAGGACGGAGCATGAAGAACGGAGCACCGAGGAGTGGCGCTGAGCAGAAGACCAGGATGGTAAGATAAGCAGCGGGGGGGGGGCCCTTCCAAGGAGGGGGGGTGAGTTCCAGCATTTGGGGGCTGCTGGATACCCCCAGGGGGCTGCTGGGTACCCCCTGGGGGCTGCTGGATACCCCCAGGGGGCCGCTGTGTACCCCCTGGGGGCCGCTGTATACCCCCTGGGGGCCACTGTATAACCCCTGGGGGGTGCTGTATACCCCTGGGGGGTGCTGTATAACCCCTGGGGGCTGCTGTATACCCTCAGGGCTGCTGTATATACTGCTGGGGCCTGTATACCACTGGGGCTGCTGTATATACTGGTGGGGTCTGTATATACCACTGGGGAGGATGCTGTATACCACTGGGGTTGCTGTATATACTACTGGGGCCTGTATATGCCACTGGGGAGGCTGCTGTATACTACCATTGGGGGGCCTGAATACCACACTGCTGGGGGCTGTATACCTGTGCTGGGGTCCACCCTCGGCTTATACACGAGTCAATAGGTTTTCCCAGGTTTTGGGGGCAAAAGTAGGGGGGTCGGCTTATACACGGGTCGGCTTATACACGAGTATATACGGTAAGTATTTAAAAACAACTCAAGGAATAAGTCGTAAGTAGAGATGAGCCACCACCCCGATGTTCGAATTCAATTCAATTCGTCGAATTTGATGTGTGTTCGTCGAATGTTCGTCAAATGTTCGTCGAACAACGTCGAACCCCATTGAAAACAAATGGCAGGCAAACACAAACACATGCAAACACATAGAAAACACCTTCTAAGGTGTCCAAAAGGTGGCAAACTACTCAAAACACACAACAAACACATGGAAAAGTGACAAGTACATATAAAAATGCGAAAAGAAAAGACATGGACGAGTAAAAAGAGGAGACACAGATATAGGCATGTCATGCCCCTCTAAAATCCGTTTTTACTCCAGTGTTTGTAAGGCATCATGCAGACAATGAGTATTTGGAGAGTTTTACTTCAGTTTTAGTAAGGCTATGTTCAGATGATGAGTACTTGGTGAGTTTTACTTCAGTATCTATAAGGCCACGTTCAGACGAGAAGAACTTGGTGAGTTTTACTTCAGTATCTGTAAGGCCATGTTCAGACAAGGAGTACTTGATGAGTTTTACTTCAGTATCTGTAAGGCCATGTTCAGACGATGAGTGTTTGGTGATGTTTTTCCTCACTATCTGTAAGGCCACGTTCAGACGAGGAGAACTTGGTGAGTTTTACTTCAGTATCTGTAAGGCCATGCTAAGACAAGGAGATCCATAGAGATAAGCGGCACTCGTGCTTCTTGTTTAAATTCGGCATTTATTCATCGTGCAGACATAACACAAGGGCAGTGTTCATGGGGAGGGGGAAGCTGAGGGCGACGGCAACCGTTTCACGGGAATATCCGCTTCTACGGGCTCTACAGGGGGTCAATGACGCCACTTCTATATTGGTGGTAACTACAAATTCCCCAGGTGAACATAATTAAAAAGCCATAATGGCTGATACTTATCAAATTTACATGCAACACATACATAAAGATTAACAGTGGAAACACACAGAGAAATACTGCATATTAGTACAGAAAATAGCAAACAGATATATCATTTTTAACTTACATTGGCTGCTGCAGGGAAGCCGTGGTGGAAAACCTTGTAAATGAATACCGATTCACACAAACTCCTTACACATTATCTCAGTACTGTATGGGCCAGTTTTTTTTGTGTTTGTTATTATTAATCTTAAAAAAGGAAATACCGTATATACTCGTGTATAAGCCGACCCCCCTACTTTTGCCCCCAAAACCTGGGAAAACCTATTGACTCGTGTATAAGCCGAGGGTGGACCCCAGCACAGGTGTACAGCCCCCAGCAGTGTGGTATACAGGCCCCCCAATGGTAGTATACAGCAGCCTCCCCAGTGGCATATACAGGCCCCAGTAGTATATACAGCAACCCCAGTGGTATACAGCAGCCTCCCCAGTGGTATATACAGACCCCACCAGTATATACAGCAGCCCCAGTGGTATATACAGCAGCCCCAGTGGTATATACAGCAGTCCAGTGGTATACAGGCCTCAGCAGTATATACAGCAGCCCCCAGGGGTTATACAGCACCCCCCAGGGGTTATACAGCGGCCCCCTGGGGGTACCCAGCAGCCCTCAGGGGGTACCCAGCAGCCCCCTGGGGGTACCAACAGCCCCCAAAATCTGGCACTGTCCCCCCTTGTAAGGGCCCCCCCCCCCCGCTTATACATTACCATCCCGGTGTTCTGATCGGCGCCGCTCCTCGGTGCTTCTTCTTCATCCTCCCGTCCTCGCTGGCTGCATCCGGGATCTCCGGCCGTCGCGCGATGACGTCATATCGCTGCGACAGCCGGAGATCCCGGATGCAGCCAGCGAGGACGGGAGGATGAAGTAGAAGCACCGAGGAGCGGCGCCGATCAGAACACCGGGATGGTAATGTATAAGCACCGGGGGGGGGGGCCCTTACAAGGGGGGACAGTGCCAGCTTTTGGGGGGCTATATGAACTGCTTCCCCCTGCCGCTGATTGACAGGGGGAAGCAGTGCATATATAATGAGCGGCCCCACGTGACGGGGCCGCTCATACAGCAGCCTCCCCCGCCTCCTCCAGCCTCCACAGCCCAGAGGTACCGTATTGACCCGTGTATAAGCCGAGGGGGGGACTTTTCAGCCCAAATTTTGGGCTGAAAAACTCGGCTTATACACAAGTATATACGGTATTAGAACGTAGATATAGAGCATAGAAAATGAAATAGCTCTGTTATATCACTTTGAGACACTGAAACAAGGAAATAAACAATATTTACCGTAGACATTAATCTTAATGTTCCGGTATATAACTTAGAATCAGTGCTCACTAATAGAATAGTCTCAATCGTTCTTTCATTACCCCATTTACTCTAAACTTCCCCTGTTAAAAGAGAAATGCACAATGAAGGTGATCTCTGAGTAAAAATATTAAGGGACAGAAAAGCTGATTCTAGTCTATATCTAATTTGTACCAGTCTTTCCGTTCACAATGCCCTAATGATAAGAGACCATTCTATTACACCAAATAGTTTTACTTCGGTATCTGTAAGGCCATGCTCAGACGAGGAGTACTTGGTGAGTTTTACTTCAGTATCTGTAAGGCCATGTTCAGACAATGAGTATTTGGTGTTGTTTTTACTCACTATATGTAAGGCCACGTTCAGACAAGGAGTACTTGGTGAGTTTTACTTCAGTATCTGTAAGGCCATGTTCACACGAGGAGTATTTGGTGATGTTTTTCCTCACTATATGTAAAGCCACGTTCAGATGAGGAGAACTTGGTGCGTTTTACTTCAGTATCTGTAAGGCCATGCTCAGATGAGGAGAACTTGGTGAGTTTTACTTCATTATCTGTAAGGCCTTGTGCAGGCGATGAGTATTTGGTGCAGTTTTTACCGCAGTATCTGAAAGGCCTTGTGCAGGCAATGAGTATTTCGTGTTATTTACTTCAGCATCTGTAAGGCCTCGTGCACATGCTGAGCATTGTGTCACATTTAGGGGACTACAATAAGAGTCTCCATGTTTTCCAAAAATTTGGGCCCAGACACCACTTCAGTGGCATCAATTGCCCCCAGTTGCAAGCTTAAAATGGTTGGTGAGGTGACTTTCATGCAGCAAATTCCAAAATCCACAAGCCTTTAGTCTCCCCATTTTATCTGTAAGATCTGTAAGATTTGTAACCAAAATCTAAGTAGAGGCCAAAAAATCTATACTTTGAGTTGTTCATGCATGAACCGTCACATGGATATGAAGCAAAAGCCGCAGTGGGAAGCTCACTGTGCTACAATGCATCCTAGCAGGCCGGGCCAACCACCTACTGGCCCATCAAGTGCATCTCCTGCCTCTTCATCCTCTGTGACTGTGGGGACAGCAGTCACACATGCTTTTGGACGCAGACCTTCCACCTTTACCCGCAACAGCCAGTGTGATTGGCAGGTCGTCAGTTCTTTTGGAAGTGAAAACACCTGCTGTTGTTGAGCGCTGTCAGACATCAAGAGCACCACCTTTGGATGAAGACAACATATTATGTCCGCCTGCACCTTCCTCACAGACCAACAGTTTGTCAGGGACACCCTACTCAACCGTGTCTCAGCACAGCAGCCAGACGTCGGTCCCTCATATGTGGAAAAGTAATAGACCATTTCCTCCTGGCCATGACAAAGCTAAGAGGTTGAATTTCAACATCTGCAAGCTGTTGGTTACAGAAATGCTTCGTCTTCGTCTGTTGTACACAGAGGATTTTTGAGACCTTGTGTCCGTCGCAGTGCCCCAGTATCAGATGCACAGTCGCCAAAACTTCTCAAGAAAGCTGTGCCTGCGCTACACTGGCATGTCGCACACAAAATCACCGCTTCCTTAAGAAACTCTGTGTGTGACAGGGTGCTTTTCACCACAGACACTTGGACCAGTAAGCATGGACAGGGGCGTTACATGGTGGTGACTCTGCACTGGGTAACTATGAAGACAGCAGGAGAAGGGGCTGCTGCACAAGTCTTGCCATCCCCACGAGTTGTGCGTCAATCCTCTGTATGTATAAGTTCCTCCACTCCTTCTGCCTCCTCAACCTCGTCTTGGTCCTCCACTGCACCCAAAGCCTGTCTGGTAATAGCCACCCGATTCTAACTGCGCACAAGGAATCCTGCACACCTCCTTACTATGATGGCAGCAGGGCATCAGCGGTCTTTACCTTGAAATGTCTGGGAAATATGAGTCACACAGCTGAGGATTTGTGGTCAACTGTAGAGACCGAGTTTCATCAATGCTTGTTTCCCCTGAACCTGCAGCCACGGAAGGCCGTGTGCGACAATGCTGCAATGCTGGGTGCAGCCCTCCCCGGGGCAGTGTGACACACGTGCCTTGCATAGCTCACATCTTAAACCTGTTGTCCAGCCAATGTTTGCATACTATCCGGGCCTAGATGGTGTTAAGCAGAGGACAAGGTCGCTGTGTGCTCACTTCCCTGTTCGCATCCCGCAGATCAACGCCTTGCATCCTATAGAAGTCGTTCAGCCTGCCAGTTCACCGGATGAAATGCGATGTGCCGACACGATGGAATTCAACTCAACACATGTTGCAGCAACTGTGCAGCACCGACGAGCCCTGGTGTAATAAGTCATGACGTATAACCTGGGCCTACGAGATCCAGAGGTGGGGCAAATCATATAGTTGGAGTGGTCTGAAATGAATGACCTATGCACATTCTGTACAGTATTGAAATGTCGACAAAGATGTTTAAGGATGATGATGCCATTATCATCATGACTATTCCTGTAATTTCCATACTGGAGCACACTTTAAACAGTATTCAGAGTCAGGTGGGGCACTAGAGGAGGGGGAGGAAGTACAGGAGGAGTCGTAAGCGGAGGGGCTCACAAGATCTCCAAGGTGCAGTTCAAAGTTTATGAATGAGGGTCTACATTATGCTTGCTCAGACCCTTCTTTATTGGGCCTGGATCCGACTCCAAAACCTTCTGGGCATCAGTGCAGATAATTTCCTCGTCTTGACTCACAAAAGCTTTGGAGCAGACCTCTGATTCCCAGGCTATAGTATGAGAGAAGAGCGATGCATACTCAACCATCTGTCTTACCCCATACTCAGATGGGTGGCTGGAGACTTGGGAGTGTGCGGAAGCAAGTGGGATTGGGGTGACACCTCTGAGGACTGGTGTATTTTTTTGGATGTAGAAGTTGAGGTGGAGGAGAACCCACTTGCTGAAGCGCTTGCTATCCATTCAAGTGCCTGCTCTTTTTGTGCCTCATCGAGAATTGGTATCGATCGTTGTCTGAGTCGTGTCCGTATGAAAGGGATCAAATCAGAATCTCCTGGGGAAAAAAGTGGACATCTTACTTTGGCTGGAAGATTGCCTTTCTTCAGTAGATGTTAATGGAGATTTAGCATCTACCCCAGACACAAACTTTTTTTCCCTTTCTACCACGCCTACTCCCAATCCCACCAGCAGCAGGCCTTTTGCCACTCATTTTGTATGGGACAAAATTTGAAACTGTACAGTTGTTGGACAACAAAAAACAGGATGTAAATCAAGCAGAGGTGACTGAACCAACACTGTACTTGACCCAAAGTGAGACCTGGGCAAGGTGCAGTTAAAAACTAGAAGTAAGTGACTACGCAGTCGGTGTATTTGTTTGTATTAGAAGTGGCCTACACTGGCTTCTTTTTGTGGCACTGCTACTTGACCCAAAGTGAGACCTGGGTAAGGTGCAGTTAAAAATGAGAAGTAAGTGACTACACAGGGGTGTAGTTGTTTGTATTAGAAGTGGCCTACACTACTTCTTTTTTAGTGGCACTGCTACAGTACTAGTCCCAAACAAATTGCCTGGATAGCTGCAGCCAAAAAATTCCTATAAGGCAGGTGGTGTAGCTTTCTTCACAGCAGTGCTACACTACCTGCCCTAAAGGACTCCCAGAGCTAGATGTGACCAGATGCTGTGAAAAACGCTTGCACAGCACTGGCACACTTCTGCCTGGCAAAAACTAATAGGGACTGCTTACCTAGCCCTAAAAAGGGCTGAAATTAAAACTAGTCCCTGCTTCTATGAAGTACACCTGAAAAAGGGCTGCTAGACTCCCTAGTCCCTAATCGTACTTCCTATGAAGCAGCCCTCAAAAGGGCTGATACTCCTAAAATTCACACACTACCTCCAGTCCCTACTCCCTAAACCTATCTATCTACCTCACTAGCTGAATCAGAACACAATTGCTTGATTTCGCTCTATATCGCCCACAGCAGCAGCAGTGCCGTCTGACACAGAGTTTCAGCAATGAGCAAATGGTGGCGATGGAGAAAATGGCTGGGTCTTATAGTGCTAGGACATGTGACTTACACAGCCAATGATGCCTAACCTTGCTTGTGTGCAAAAAATGCACTTTGCTGTGTGTATGTGTGATTGGATGACCACCCCACTGTATCTGCAGTTTGGAGAAAAAATAATGGAGATCGCTATCATTTCTACAGCACTGGTACAACCCCCACCCCCCAAATTATACCCAGAAACTGGATATTCACAGTCATTAACATGGTTAGGGTTAGGGTTAAGCTTTGGTGATCGAAGCGTTATCGAACATAACCGCGAACTGCCGAATTTCAAGTTAATTGTTCTAATTCGACGAATGCCTTGAACACCGCCCAAAACAGCTCGAATTTGAGATTGGCGAACAAATCGAATCGAACACCGCTCATCTCTAGTGATAAGAAATTATTTTATTTGTACTCTTGATATTGTAATAGTCTAATAACATTATCTAATTTACCTAAGGCGGCCGTCACACGGTTCAATTTCTTGCACGATATCGCTTAAGCGATCTGCTTTTTGATCGCTTAAGCGATATCGTTTGTGCATCGCTACGTGCGATCAAGCGATTTTACAATGTAAATCGCTTGATCGTGAGATAGCAGATATGAGAGCCGGAGCTCATATCAAGCAATCATCGCTTGTTCAATCTGCTTCATCGTGGTGTATGACACCACGATGAACGATCTCTCAGCGCAGAGCCTATGCTGGGAGATGGTATCTATGGTAAACGTTGGTTACTAAGCGCCGCGCGGCGCTAGTAACCCGATGTGTACCATAGTTACAGCGATCTCGCTGGTCCACATCGCTGGTGAGTCTGCCTGTGTGACAGCTCACCAGCGATGTGAGCGATATCGTTAGCGATCGCGCATGCACGTGATCACTTACAATATCGCTCACGATATTGTAGCGTGTGACGGCTGCCTAAGAATAATATTAGAATCTGAGAATCCTCAGTGGTTGATACCTATTATGGATAACTAAAAGATGGTGAGTAAAGCAAGCTTTGAGACACTATGGCCCCTTCATCAGGCTGATAATGACACAAATTCTGAAGATACACACATATATACATAAGCAGGGTGAGACGATGCAGTAAATACGACAGGTGACATAAAGCAAAGTCTGTCTTGGAAGGGGGAGAGGAGCTGGGGAGGTAAAATCAAAATTCCGAGATAAATGGCACAGATTGTATTATTGTTCTATGATCAGTGGTCTGTGGAGATCTGAAAATTCCTCAGTGAGTGTAGAAAGCTATAAATCATGCGAGACAGTTAACGTAAGAAGTGTCAAAAGTTCATTGTCCTCTAACTGGGGTCTGTTCAAAGATGTGATATCCCCAAATGCCCTTTCAATTGGGATAAAACGCATGAATCCAAGTGAGACATTCAATCTTGTTTTGAATGTGTCAAAGGTAAATATCAATTTGTATTCTCAAATTCTTCTCTTTTTCTGAGATTTTAAGTTACTTTTTAAAATGAGCAGATTCATATCTGTTACCCTGTGGTCAGAGCTGCAAAAATGCTTTGCTACAGGTAGATCCTATGCCTTTCTTTTATTGTGTGGCGATGAGAATAATTCTTGTTTTGAATTTTTGTCCTGTCTCACCTACATATATGTCACCTGTTGGACATTTGGTACATATACGTAATTAAATACACCAAATTAGTTGTGGTGCAACTGAAGTTACCTGGGATCTTGTAGTCCTGATCTTTTTTGGGAATCTTTATCTTGTCAGTTGTCATTTTAAATGGACAGGTTTTGCACCTGTTCTGGTTGCAGAGAAAGGTTCCTGTAGCTGCTGGAGAGGACAGGGCACTTCTGATAATGATGTCTTTTAGATTCGGAGGTTGTCTAAAACACAAGAGTGGGGGATCCAGAAATATTGATTTTAGTTGGGCATCTTTATGTAGTATTGGTTGCAGTTTCTGTGCAGCTTATCTTAGCACCTCCATACTTGGATTGTAGGTGACTACAAGAGTAACCTGGTTGTTTTCTTCTCTAGTTTTGTAATGTAGGAGATGATTTCTTGATATTCTGGTGGCTCTTGTAATCTGGTTCTAATTGCTCTTGGATGGTGGCCCTGGTTCAAAAAGGTCTTTCTGAGGTCCTCAAGGTGATTGTCTCTGTCTGTAGGGTTGGAACATATCCAATTGCATCTGATGGCCTGACACAATAGAGTTTTTTTATGTGTTTTGGATGAAAACTGTCCCATCGGAGATATGTTGGACGGTCAATTTGCTACAGGGATGTCTCTATTTCATTGTTCTGTAGCTTAATGATGGTGTCCAGAAAGTTGATTTCAGTGAAGGAGTAGATGATTGTTAAGTTGATGTTGGGATGGAACTAATGTGGATGGAATGTCTTCAGCTGTTGCTCAGACTCTGTCCAGATGATTAACTGTCATCGATAAAACGTTAGTAGGCCAGAGGCCTTATAGGACTAGAAGATAAAAAGTCACCTTCAAGCTTGGCTATGAAAAGATTTGCATATTGTGGTGTTATTTTGCTTCCCATTGCTGTACCAGTCTCTTGTAAATATATGTTGTCGTCAAATGTGAAGTAGTTGTGCGTGAGTATGAATTTTGTAAATTTCACCACAGAGTCAGCATCAATCCCTGTGTTTTCCATGAAGGTTTTGCAGGCTTTTAATCCATCCTGGTGTGGGTTGTTGCTGTACAGAGATTCCACATTCATGGTGGCGAGGATGGTTCCTTCTGGTAGAGGACCTATTGCTGACAGTTTATTCAATAGGTCAGTTGTGTCCTGAATGTAGCTGGGTGTCTCTTTTACCAGGGGTTTGAGAACACCCTCTATCCACCCAGAAATTTGTTCGGTGATGGTGCCCACATATGAAATGATTGGTCTTCCTGGATTTCCTGATTTGTGAGTTTTGGGAAGCATGTAGAATGTGCTTGTTCTTGGACTTTCTGGCATTAGGTCATCAGCTCTTAAAGATATGTCAGGTAAACAAGAAACCAGCCTGTTTAATTCCTTGTGATTGATAGTCCTGTTTGGGGTCAGACTCCAATTTCTTGTAGTAGTGTGTGTCCGTCAGTTGTCTGTTTGCTTCCTTCAGGTAGTCAGAATTTTTCATCACGACTATTGCACCACCCTTGTCTGCAGGTTTAATGATGATTACTTTGTTGATTTTCAATGACTGTATGGCCCTTCTCTCCTGGGTATTGACATTGGATGGTTGAATCTTGCGTGTATCTAAGATTGTAGATTTTGCCAAATGTCTGAAAGTGTCTACATTTGTGGCCAAAAGTATTGACACCCTGCAATTCTATCAGATAGTACTCAATTTCTCCCTGAAAATGATTGCAATCACAAATTCTTTGGTATTATTATCTTCATTTAATTTCTCTTCAATGAAAAAAAACAAAAATAATTGTCCTAAAGCCAAATTGGATATAATTCCACACCAAACATAAAAAGGGGGTGGACAAAAGTATTGGCACCCTTAGAAAAATCATGTGATGCTTCTCTAATTTATGTAATTAACAGCACCTGTAACTTACCTGTGGCACCTAACAGGTGTTGGCAATAACTAAATCACACTTGCAGCCAGTTGACATGGATTAAAGTTAACTCAGCCTCTGTCCTGTGTCCTTGTGTGTACCACTTTGAGCATGGAGAAAAGAAAGAAGACCAAAGAACTGTCTGAGGACTGGAGAAACCAAATTGTGAGGAAGTTCCCTGATGTTTTGGGGTTGCTTTGCTGCCTCTGGCACGGGACTGCTTGACCGTGTGCATGGCATTATGAAGTCTGAAGACTACCAACAAATTTTGCAGCATAATGTAGGGCCCAGTGTGAGAAAGCTTTGTCTCCCTCTGAGGTCATGGGTCTTCCAGCAGGGCAATGACCCAAAACACACTTCAAAAAGCACTAGAAAATGGTTTGAGAGAAAGCACTGGAGACTTCTAAGGTGGCCAGCAATGAGTCCAGACCTGAATCCCATAGAACACCTGTGGAGAGATCTAAAAATGGCAGTTTGGAGAAGGCACCCTTCAAATATCAGGGACCTGGAGCAGTTTGCCAAAGACGAATGATCTAAAATTACAGCAGAGCATTGTAAGAAACTCATTGATGGTTACCAGAAGAAGTTGATTGCAGTTATTTTGGCTAAAGGTTGTGCAACCAAGTATTAGGCTGAGGGTGCCAATACTTTTGTCTGGCTCATTTTTGGAGTTTTGTGTAAAATGATCAATGAACTACGTCATCGCTACTGGCCACCTGATTGGCCAGTTTGCAAGGTCCTGATAGTACATCTAGGACCTTGCAAATTGGTCAATCAGGTGGCCGCTAGCGATCACGTGGTGTGACGTGGCGCCATCTGATTGGCCAGATCGCTACCGACCATCTGATTGGCTGGTAGTGAAAGGTCCTTGTCCAGTGAGCGGAGGTGAGGTTTTCCGGTCCCGGTGCAGGTGTCGGACAGGTGAGTATGTAAGTTTATTGTTTTTTAACAACTTTTGCTCACTTTTAGGCTACTTTCGCAGTGTATCCATAGATACACTGCGAAAGTATTAGGACTACTCGCAACTCCCGAGTACACATAAGTACTCGGACTGTGGCGAGTAGCCCGAATAACGCTTTTATTCGGCGAATACCGAATAGTAGCGAGTATACTCAGTCATTCCTAGTGAGGTCATGAATTAACCAAGGCCTTATCTTGTCATGGTCACTCACATTTCAACAAAAAATTACCCAATTCACTAGGGAATTTAGGTGGCAATTGAATAGTATATAGATTAAATTGTGTTAACTACACCTAAGCCCATAGTATGTCTCAATGAGACCACAAGCAGCTGGTCAAATATTGGTCAGTAATACTTATAATACACAGTCAGCCAAAGGGTATAGTCAATAACAGCACTGACTACCATTACAGGTTTGGGGCGGTTCAAGAGTATCCTCAAGAAACTGATCTGAGGGAGTGATCCCTAGGGGTGGCTATCACTGATCTCTGAAACCCTCCTTTCTCTTATTAACAGCATTAAGCCAAATGATCCGGTAGAAAACAGAGATAGACTCCTCCTATGGAAGATGATACAAACTGCATCATAGACTGGGAGTGTCTAAAAAATGTCACAAAAACACTCCCGCGGTCTCCGATTGGAGAATGATACTGGGAGGATGTGACGTCACAAATCGAATGTGACGTTATGCGTTCCACAATACTGTGACGTCGCACCAGAAGTGATGTAATGCATTCTATGGTGCTCTGTGAACCAGGAAGTGGGGCGGAGATGATGTGGAACCCTGACAGGGAATAGAGGGTACATAATAACTGGCCCATCATGGCCGTGTGTCCCATTATGGCGTATGCACAACGGCCATAGTCATGTGGTAAGTGGTGGGCTGTATGTACTTGACTGCTCAACTACATATGAGATTGTACAGTGCTGTGTAGATTAATTGGGACAAAGCAAGTCTTTACTTGTTTTTATTCTATTAGTTTTACTATTGCTGATAAGTGTTTAATCAGTTCTTGGTGTCGTTTTCCTTTTTCTTCCACATTTCCCTTCTCGTTTTGGAGAAAACGATCCAGTTTCATTGTGTGTGCAAATTATTCTTGAAATGGTAGATTTTCCAATACCAATGGTGGAAGCGATTCCTCTTACAGTCATACTTGTATGTTCATTAAGAGTAATAATTCTAGACCTCTTCCGTGGACTAACATCCAATTTTACAGACACGAATCACACTAAGAGAAAAAGTACACTAAACCACTCCTAACAGAAACAAGCTCTCAACTGAAGCTGAGGGCGCAGCTAGCTGTTATTTTCTGACTAAAACCAGTCAAACCACATGTTGTTACTCAAGGTTGTACACTCACACCTGTTCAAAGCAGTTAAAATTGGTTTGAATCAACCAGGCAAAGATCCCGCACTCTGCGCGAGTTACCGCCCAATCTCATTGATTAATGTAGATGTGAAACTCTACGCTAAGCTACTGGCGGCTAGACTTTCACCTTCTCTACCTCGACTGATACACAATGATCAGATAGGCTTTGTCCCCCACAGAGAAGCTGGGAAAAAATACTACCGTATTTCCCCGAAAATAAGTCCCCCCGATAAAAAGTCAGGAGGGAAGGGGGAGGGCCTGCTAATATAAGTCACCCCCCGAAAATAAGTTGGGGGTGGCGCTGCTCAATATAAGTCCGCCTGGGGGGGCGCTGCGCAATATAATTCCGCCTGGGGGGGCGCTGCGCAATATGTCCTACCTTGTCCGGTGCTCTCCGGTGGGGCCCCCGCTGTCATGCCCCACTCCTCCGGCCGTCAGGTGGTCTCCCCACTCCTCTCCTGGTCTGCGGTGCGGTGTCTCGGTCAGGTTGCTTTCTGATCGGTGCAGTGCCCGGCCGACTTCCTGCTTCTTCCGGCAATCCCCGCCCAGGTCAGGCCCTGCGCCAATGAGAGCGCAGGACCCGTGACGTCAATCACCGCCCAGACACGGCCAGATGACATTGGGGCCTCTGATTGGCCCGACGTCATCAAGCTGCTGCTGGGCTGTGATTGATGTCACAGGTCCTGCGCTCTCATTGACGCAGGGCCTGACCTGGGCGGGGATTGCTGGAGGAAGCAGGGAGTCGGCCGGGCACCGCACCGATCAGCATGCATGTGTGTGTGTATGTATGTGTATGTATGTGTATGTGTGTGTATGTATGTGAGTGTGTGTATGTTTGTGGATGGGGCTGGGGCTGCCAATATAAGTCTTCCCCCCCGAAATTAAGTCAGGGGGCCACTTTTGGCCCCCACAAAAATATAAGACACGGTCTTATTTTCGGGGAAACACAGTATTAATTCTATTCTTTTGATCTCTCACATACATAAGATTAAACTGCCAGCATGTGTGTTGTCGGTCGACGCGGAGAAGGCTTTCGATAGGGTGAGTTGGCCCTTTCTTACATGTATGCTCGAGCGGGCGGGACTTGGCCCAGGTTTTAGAGAGGCAAAATCATGGCACTATATACCATCCCCACAGCCAAGATACAATGTAACGGCATTCTATCTACTCCATTTTCTATTCGTAATGGGACTCGGCAGGGCTGCCCTCTCTCGCCCTTACTTTACACATTGGTCATGGAGCATCTAGCGATGGCTCTGAGAAAGAATCCTGATATCCGTGGGGTCCAAGCCAGAAACCAAACCCATAAACTGGCATTATATGGTAATAATTTGCTGTTATATGTATCTGAGCCGGAGACGTCTTTGCCATCTGCTTTGTATTAGTTTGAGAGATACTCCTTAGTCAGCAATTTTCGAGTTAATCTCTCTAAGTCTGAGATCCTGAATGTGACTATCCCCTCTGATAGAAAAGCCAAACTACAACAATCATTTCCTTTTAAATGGTGTGGGTCTGCCTTGAGGTATCTTGGGATCAATCTGAGCTCAGATCTGATGCAATTGTATCATTTGAATCAAAAACCTCCACTCCAGCTCATTGCGACTAATCTTCTCTCCTATACCTCCAAGAAATTATCCTGGTTCGGTAGGAAATGTCCTCAAAAGGGATGTCCTCCCCAAGCTGCTGTATCATTTTCAAACAGTTCCCATAGCACTGCCCAAAAAATGTATTTCTCAGCTTTGGCTGTGAGCGGGAACTTTGTTTGGAAAAATAGCAGGCCTAGACTAGCTCATAAACTCCTTGCGAGACCTAAAAAACTTGGAGGTACTGGACTGCCAGATTTTCGCCTCTATCACGCAGCTGCAATGCTGACCAGGGTGGTGGACTGGTTTCACGGGGCTGACTCGAGGCAGTGGGTCAAACTTGAAGCGATTTTAGTAGATTGGAAACTTACCTCCCTGCCTTGGGTAGACAAGTTTAAGAGGCTCCAAAGGATTATCTTGTATGCTCTAACGGATGACTTGTTGCACCTCTGGAATGGGATGTGTTGTAAATTTAAACTGTCGAGCAAATGGAGCCCTTTGACTCCTCTTTTTGGCAATCCAAACTTCCCATTGGCTGCCCGAGCTGAGAGTTTTATGGTCTGGACCGCGTCGCAGGGGACTAGGGTAGGTGAGGTTTTCTGTGGCTCTTCTCATCTTCCCCCTCTGCTGGAACTCTGCTCCCGCTTCCCAGATCAGAAGATCTCATGGTTCAAGTACCTGCAGCTCCAATCGTTCCTCTCTTCAGCTGGCCCCTCTTCTGCCTTGGTCGGAGGATGTTCCAGTTTTGAATTCTTACTGATATCCTCGACCTCCCCAACACATGTAATCTGTCACTCTTCCGGGGGAAGGCGCCCTACAGTGGACCCACTGGGCTGTGGTACCGAACTCCCCTGGGTGAGCTGATCCTAGTTTACTCAACCCCTATACGGGGATCGTCAGGGGCAAGCCCAGGGGGTCTAAATACCACAGCAGCTAGTACCAGGGGGGCGGTTCGTAAGGTTAGCCAATACTAAGGAATAGAGAAGTATTCCAGGTAACAGGGCACAAGGCTAGGAGACCAGGAATGGTGCTACCGGGGAAGAGTATAGCAAGGGTTCCAGGAAACAGACTACAAGGCTAGAGGACAGGAATGGTGCTACTGGGAAGGAGCTCAGCAAGGGTTCCAGGACACAGAGCACAAGGAAGGCCTGACCAATAGTCAGCAAGGCAGAAGCAAACTGACCTAATAATCAGGCACCACCCATCAGAGGAGGTGGCCTCATATACCATGGGAAGAGCAGCTATTGGTCAAGGGGAGTGTCAGGTTGGACCTTGCCAGCCCCTAGAGTCACAGGGAAGGAGTGCACCTAGCGCGCCGTTGAGTAGGCTCATGAAAATGACCATAGTAATGTGCTCATATGCGAACCCGGCAGTCAGCTGACAGGATGGGAACATGGCGACGGCTCCGAGACACAGCACGCCTGGATGCCGAACGCCCGGTCGGCAGAGTAGCAGGAGATGCCGACTCGGGAGAGGTGAGCTGGGAAGTAGTGCAAGGGGGCCTAACATAATCTCACAGATATTCTCATCAATGGTTGCTTTCGAAAACATTACTCAGATCTGGTTTGTATGTGCATGGGAGAAGGAGCTGGGAGAGTCATTCTTGGAACAGGAATGGGCCAAAGCATTTTTCTGCACACATAAACTTCCTCTCCATTGCAAATTGTAGGAGCAGAACTTTAAGATTGTGTCCCATTGGTATAGATATCCTCACAGATTTTTTCCTCAGGAGCCAGACACCTGTTGGATATACAGAGCCTCGGGTGCCTCTATGCTTAACATTTGGTGGAGTTGCCCCTCAGTTCAATCTCTCTGGCGCCAAGTTTTCCAGATATATTAGCGGGTTATGGGGACTTATGCTCATTGTTTGCCACAGGTCAGTCTTTTGTCCATCATCCCTGGGTTCTTTAAAGAACTCAAATGTGACCTACTGAGACACTGTGTGGCTGCTTGTAGATCTACCATCCGACAACTGTGGAAATAAAAAAAGACCCCTAGCCTGCTTGACTGTTTAACAGAAATAGACCACATATGCAGGATGGAAAGGTTTTCGGCCCACTCTGACATTCAGTTAGAGAAATATTTCCGAACTTGGAAGGAATGGCTTATGTTCAAAGAATCTAATGAGTTCTCTGATCTTCTGACCGTCTGGTGGTCACCTGGGGGACACGTGCCGGGGAGGGGGAGGAGAGAGTCACGGGGCAGATGTAATGTAAATGAGGTTGTCACGCTTCCGGGGGAAGGCACCCTAGAGTGGACCCACTGGGCCGTGGTACCGAACTCCCCTGGGTGAGCTGATCCTAGTTTACCCAACCCCTATACAGGGATTGTCAGGGGCAAGCCCAGGGGGTCTAAATACCACAGCAGCTAGTACCAGGGGGCGGCTCGTAAGGTTAGCCTATACTAAGGAACAGAGAAGTATTCCTGGTAACAGGGTACAAGGCTAAGAGGCCAGGAATGGTGCTATCGGGGAAGAGCACAGCAAGGATTCCAGGAAACAGAGTACAAGGCTGGAGGACAGGAATGGTGCTACTGGGGAGAAGCACAGCAAGGGATCCAGGACACAGAGCACAAGGAAGGCCTGACCAACATTCAGCAAGGCAGAAGTAAACTGACTTAATAATCAGGCACCTCCCATCAGAGGAGGTGGCCTGATATACCATGGGAAGAGCAGCTATTGGTCAAGGGGAGTGTCAGGTTGGACCCTGCCAGCCCCTAGAGTCACAGGGAAGGGGGTGTACCTAGCGCACCGCAGATTAGGCTCATGAAAATGACCATAGTAATGTGCTCATGTGCAAAGCCGGTGGTCAGCTGACAGGAAGGGAACATGGTGACGGCTCCGAGCTACAGCACGCCTGGATGCCGGCCGGCCGGTCGGCAGAGGAGCAGGAGATGCCGACCCGTGAGAGGTGAGCTGGGAAGCGGTGCCAGGGGGCCCAACAGTGGTCCTCTTGCCCATGGCCCTTTTCCGCCCCCCTCCTCCTACTGGCACTACTGCTACCTACTTCAGCTCTCTTCCTTCTTTTTTTCTCCCCTTATTCTTTTCTCTCTCCCTCTTATCCTTTCGTTCCTTTCCTTCCCTCTCATATATTATTTCACTTCTAACATCTATAAGAGTTGACAGCTCTCTATTACAGTTACATTGCAATTTATGTATAGCATAAATGATATGACTCATTTCATTCATGGTTATATTCTTAGACATTTCCTCATAAGCAGAATCATATGGACACAGGTTCGATCTCTATGTCTATTTCTCCCTGTGATGAGGTTTCATGCAGGAATATAATTTGTACTCAACTGTTTAATCTGCTGATTGCTTTATGCCTCAATAAAGATTTTTGCAAAAAAAACTGGTTTGAATCACTGACTGGTAACCCCAACTTACGATTTTACTTAAAAAATGCTTTGTCCCAATTAATTTGCACTGCACTGTACAGTGTTGGCCAAAAGTATTGACACCCCTGCAATTCTGTCAGATAATACTCAGTTTCTTCCTGAAAATGATTGCAATTACAAATTCTTTGGTATTATTATCTTCATTTACCGTATATACTTGTGTATAAGCCGACCCGTGTATAAGCCGACCCCCTAATTTTGCCCCCAAAACCTGGGAAAACCTATTGACTCGTGTATAAGCCAAGGGTGGACCCCAGCACAGGTATACAGCCCCCAGCAGTGTGGTATACAGCAGCCCCAGAGGTATATACAGCAGCCCCATTGGTAGTATACAGCAGCAGCCCCAGTGGTATATACAGCAGCAGCCCCAGTGGTTAGTATACAGCAGCCCCAGAGGTGTATACAGCAGCCCCAGTGGTAGTATACAGAAGCAGCCCCAGTGGTATATACAGAAGCAGCCCCAGTGGTTAGTATACAACAGCCCAAGAGGTGTATACAGCAGCCCCAGTGGTAGTATACAGCAGCAGCCCCAGTGATAGTATCCAGCAGCCCCAGTGGTGTATACAGCAGCCCCAGAGGTAGTATACAGCAGCCCCAGAGGTATATATTGCCCCAGTGGTAGTATACAGCAGCCCCAGTGGTAGTATACAGCAGCCCCAGTGGTAGTATACAGCAGCCCCAGAGGTAGTATACAGCAGCCCCAGAGGTATATACAGCCGCCCCAGAGGTATATACAGCCCCAGAGGTATATACAGCAGCCCTTAGGTAGTATACAGCAGCCCTAGTGGTGTATACAGCATCCCCAGAGGTAGTATACAGCAGCCCCAGGGGTGTATACAGCAGCAGCCCCAGGGGTGTATACAGCAGCAGCCCCAAGGGTGTATACAGCACCAGCCCCAGGGGTGTATACAGCAGCATCCCCAGAGGTATACAGGCCCCCCCATCAAGATCCAGGGCCCCCCTCCTTGCTCGGCAAACCTGTAAAGTAAAATCATACTTATCACTGTCCTGTCGCACCGTCCCGCCGCTGCCGACATCACTATCCCGGGCTTCATTCAGCGTCTTCCGGCTTCCTGTGGTCGCGGGCAATGACGTCATTGCCCGCGACCACAGGAAGCCGGAAGAAGACGGATGAAGCCGGGATCGTGATGTCGGCAGCGGCGGGACGGCGTGACAGGACAGTGATAAGTATGATTCTACTTTACAGGTTTGCCGAGCAAGGAGGGGGGCCATGGATCTCGATGGGGGGCCTGTATACCTCCGGGGGTTCTGTATACTCGCGTATAAGCCAAGGGGGGACTTTTCAGCCCAAATTTTGGGCTGAAAAACTCGGCTTATACGCGAGTATATACGGTAATTTGTCTTCAATGAAAAAACACAAAAGCGAATGAAGCAAAGAGCAAAATATTGATAATTTCACACAAAACTCCAAAAATGGGCCAGACAAAAGTATTGGTACCCTCAGCCTAATACTTGGTTGCACAACCTTTAGCCAAAATAACTGCAATCAACCGCTTCCGGTAACCATCAATGAGTTTCTTACAATGCTCTGCTGGAATTTTAGACCATTCTTCTTTGGCAAACTGCTCCAGGTCCCTGACATTTGAAGGGTGCCTTCTCCAAACTGCCATTTTTAGATTTCTCCACATGTGTTCTATGGGATTCAGGTCTGGACTCATTGCTGGCCACCTTAGAAGTCTCCAGTGCTTTCTCTCAAACCATTTTCTAGTGTTTTTTGAAGTGTGTTTTGGGTCATTGTCTTGCTGGAAGACCCATGACCTCTGAGGGAGACCCAGCTTTCTCACCCTGGGCCCTACATTATGCTGCAAAATTTGTTTGTGGTCTTCAGACTTCATAATGCCATGCACACGGTCAAGCAGTCCAGTGCCAGAGGCAGCAAAGCAACCCCAAAACATCAGGGAACCTCCGCCATGTTTGACTGTAGGGACAGTGTTCTTTTCTTTGAATGCCTCTTTTTACTCATGTAAACTCTATGTTGATGCCTTTGCCCAAAAAGAGAGAACATTCTTCCAAAGCGTTTTAGGCTTTCTCAGGTAAGTTTTGGCAAACTCCAGCCTGGCTTTTTTATGTCTTGGGTAAGAAGTAGGGTCTTCCTGGGTCTCCTACCATACAGTCCCTTTTCATTCAGATGCAGACAGATAGTACGGGTTGACACTGTTGTATCCTCGGACTGCAGGGCAGCTTGAACTTGTTTGGATGTTAGTCAAGGTTCTTTATCCACCATCCGCACAATCTTGCGTTGAAATCTATTGTCAATTCCTCTTTTCCGTCCACATCTAGGGAGATGAGCCACAGTGCCATGGGCTTTAAACTTCTTGATGACACTGCGCACGGACACAGGAACATTCAGGTCTTTGGAGATGGACTTGTAGCCTTGAGATTGCTCATGCTTCCTCACAATTTGGTTTCTTAAGTCCTCAGACAGTTCTTTGATCTTCTTTCTTTTCTCCATGCTCAATGTGGTACACACAAGGACACAGGTCAGAGGTTGAGTCAACTTTAATCCATGTCAACTGGCTGCAAGTGTGATTTAGTTATTGCCAACACCTGTTAGGTGCCACAGGTAAGTTACAGGTGCTGTTAATTACACAAATAAGAGAAGCATCACATGATTTTTCTAACAGTGCCAATACTTTTGTCCACCCCCTTTTTTATGTTTGGTGTGGAACTATATCCAATTTGGCTTTAGGACAATTCTTTTTGTGTTTTTTTTCATTGAAGAGAAATTGAATGAAGATAATAATACCAAAGAATTTGTGATTGCAATCATTTTCAGGAAGAAACTGAGTATTATCTGACAGAATTGCAGGGGTGTCAGTAATTTTGGCCAACACTGTATGTACATGTGAGTAAAGTATTTTTGTTTGTTCTAGCACATGTGGGCAAAGACTCAGACAGTGTATAAAGAGACAGCACGCCCCATCTCCATAACTCCCCTGATGACATACAAGTTATAGAAATGCTTTGGGAGAACAATGCACATATGTGAGGGGTGCAGTCTTGGACTACAGTAATTGATGTCTAGAAGGAGAAGGGCTCATTCCAGTGTGAAAAAGTTTATACAGTCAAGCATTCCTCTGAAAACAACCACTTGGTGAGATCATTTCAAAACACTTTTTGCTAGAATAATCAGAGGCAGAGTTATATGTGTCTTACACGAGTCATTAATGTTGAATCACCTGATAAGATAGATCATAAGTGCATCTCTACTTGGGATTACATAATGCTCTAGCATTTCACTGTGGTATCCTATTGTGGATCAATTGAGCTTGGTATACGCTTTAGAGCTTCCACTGTACTTGTGCACCAATTTTAACCATTCTATAGGTCAATGTACTTTTTTTAGCAATCACCTATTAGAGTTAAGTTTTGGGTAGATATTACTTTAGTCACTATAGCTGCTGTGTTTCAATGCTAAATGTTGGTGACCATTGTGAGAAAATCCGAGACTGTACGCATTGACTTTTATGGCATAGGCCAAGCAAACTGTGACCCCAAAAATTACAGGGGGTAGAAGGACCAGTACTTTTTAAAGGACACCAGAAATGAAAACCACTCTATTTGGCAGGATTTTAAGAGCTCACTAGGATCGTATTAATATTTAGGACTTTTATGGCGTAGGCCAGGCAAAAATTGACCCCCAAAATTAGAGGAGGCCAAAAGATCAGTGTTTTTTTAAGTATACCAGAAAAGGCAACTACTCTATTTGACATGATTTAAAGAGCTCATTAGCACACTGTTAATATTTTAGACTTTTGGGCAAATGCCAAGTAAAATGTGACCCCAAAATTACAGAGTGCAGAAGTATCAGTGCTTTTTCAAGGACACCAGAAAGGGCAAATAATCTGTTTGACATGATTTAAATAGCTTACCAGCATGCTATTAATATATAAGACTTTTGGGCAGAGGCCAAGTAAGCTGTGACCCCAAAAATTACAGGGGCAGAAGAACCAGTGCTTTTTAAAGTACACCAGAAAATGCAAATACTCTATTTGACAGGATTTTAAAAGCTCACTAGGATCGTATTAATATTTGAGACTTTTATGGCACAAGTCAAGTAAAATGTGACCCCCAGAGTTAGAGGGGGCAGATGGACTAGTGCTTTTTAAAAGATACCAGAAAAAGGAAATACTCTGTTATATAGTATGCAATTTGTGATGGAAATGTAGCTTTAAAAAGAGCTGTTGTTCTAATATGGAGATACTGGAACAGTACTATTTTGTCTTTCCCTGCTTCACAAACTCTCCCTACACTATTCTGAACTAATTTAGATTCGAAATATTAGTGCAGAAGTCCCAAACTCCAGGCCTCAAGGGCTGCCTACAGTGCAGGTTTTTAGGATTTCCTTAGTATTGAACAGGTGTTAATGTGATCATCTGCACATGTGATGATTCCAACTCCTGTGCAATACCAAGGAAATTCTGAAAATCTGCACTGTTGGCGGCCCTTTAGGCCTGGAGTTGGGGACCCCTGTACTAGTGCATCTCAATGAATCAGAATATCATCAAAACGTTAAAGAGGACCTGTCACCCCCCTGGTGCTATGCTAACTGAATGCAGCATTAAATGCAGCGTGCCTGCTGCATTCAGGGAAGGGGTCCCCCATGTTTCTAGCCCCCTGTAAGTTGTTAAAAAGACTTTATAAAGTGTACAGATAACGAGTCCGGAGGGACTTACCCAGTAATGAGTCATCACTGTTACTGGTGAGAGCGGGGAGAAACAGCTGATCTGACAGCTGTTTAAATCTCCCGCGCTGACACCGAGTAGGTGAGGTCCGCGCGAGATTTGAAGCAGCGATCAGCTGTTTCATATCTCCTGCACCGATATCACCCTATTCGGTGTCAGCGCGGGAGATTTAAGCAGCTGTCAGGTCAGCTGTATCTTCAAATCTCCCGCGCCGACACAGCGGCAGATCAGCTGTGGCCGGGAGGAGGAGATCTCTGCTGCTGATCTCCTCCACCCGGCCGCCCTCGAGACAGCTGATTGGCTGCCCGGGCACCATACTAAAGTGCTTACAGTAGGTTATCTGCCGCGACACTACTTTTTCATGATTAATGATAATGTGAATCAATGAGTGTCACTAGAAGCAAGAGGATCCATTGGATATAATGTAAGGTGAATTGCAGAAACTGCCTTATGCTAAATGTAATAAAACGGAGATCTTGGTTTTCAATAGTGATCACTAGAGAGTAAGCTTGGCATCCACTTACAAGGAGCCTCCACTGCCAAGTCCTATCACTAACCTGATAAAATTGTGAATTGTGAACGGGTTTATATGCCCAAGGATAATTGGAAATAATGAATAGGTGTGTGTAGGGCCTTCACAATGGTGTCCAAGTGTGGATACCAAATTAAGGAATGTTGAAAGGGGAATAATTACAGTGGAGCTCAGTCACAAATAAACAATATATATATCAGATTAAGACGGCATCACCACAAGCGTAGGTGCTGGCAGAAAATAATAATATACTTACAGTAGGTTATCTGCCGCGACACTACTTTTTCATGATTAATGATAATGTGAATCAATGAGTGTCACTAGAAGCAAGAGGATCCATTGGATATAATGTAAGGTGAATTGCAGAAACTGCCTTATGCTAAATGTAATAAAACGGAGATCTTGGTTTTCAATAGTGATCACTAGAGAGTAAGCTTGGCATCCACTTACAAGGAGCCTCCACTGCCAAGTCCTATCACTAACCCTGATAAAATTGTGAATTGTGAACGGGTTTATATGCCCAAGGATAATTGGAAATAATGAATAGGTGTGTGTAGGGCCTTCACAATGGTGTCCAAGTGTGGATACCAAATTAAGGAATGTTGAAAGGGGAATAATTACAGTGGGAGCTCAGTCACAAATAAACAATATATATATCAGATTAAGACGGCATCACCACAAGCGTAGGTGCTGGCAGAAAATAATAATATACTTACAGTAGGTTATCTGCCGCGACACTACTTTTTCATGATTAATGATAATGTGAATCAATGAGTGTCACTAGAAGCAAGAGGATCCATTGGATATAATGTAAGGTGAATTGCAGAAACTGCCTTATGCTAAATGTAATAAAACGGAGATCTTGGTTTTCAATAGTGATCACTAGAGAGTAAGCTTGGCATCCACTTACAAGGAGCCTCCACTGCCAAGTCCTATCACTAACCTGATAAAATTGTGAATTGTGAACGGGTTTATATGCCCAAGGATAATTGGAAATAATGAATAGGTGTGTGTAGGGCCTTCACAATGGTGTCCAAGTGTGGATACCAAATTAAGGAATGTTGAAAGGGGAATAATTACAGTGGGAGCTCAGTCACAAATAAACAATATATATATCAGATTAAGACGGCATCACCACAAGCGTAGGTGCTGGCAGAAAATAATAATATACTTACAGTAGGTTATCTGCCGCGACACTACTTTTTCATGATTAATGATAATGTGAATCAATGAGTGTCACTAGAAGCAAGAGGATCCATTGGATATAATGTAAGGTGAATTGCAGAAACTGCCTTATGCTAAATGTAATAAAACGGAGATCTTGGTTTTCAATAGTGATCACTAGAGAGTAAGCTTGGCATCCACTTACAAGGAGCCTCCACTGCCAAGTCCTATCACTAACCCTGATAAAATTGTGAATTGTGAACGGGTTTATATGCCCAAGGATAATTTTATCAGGGTTAGTGATAGGACTTGGCAGTGGAGGCTCCTTGTAAGTGGATGCCAAGCTTACTCTCTAGTGATCACTATTGAAAACCAAGATCTCCGTTTTATTACATTTAGCATAAGGCAGTTTCTGCAATTCACCTTACATTATATCCAATGGATCCTCTTGCTTCTAGTGACACTCATTGATTCACATTATCATTAATCATGAAAAAGTAGTGTCGCGGCAGATAACCTACTGTAAGTATATTATTATTTTCTGCCAGCACCTACGCTTGTGGTGATGCCGTCTTAATCTGATATATATATTGTTTATTTGTGACTGAGCTCCCACTGTAATTATTCCCCTTTCAACATTCCTTAATTTGGTATCCACACTTGGACACCATTGTGAAGGCCCTACACACACCTATTCATTATTTCCAATTATCCTTGGGCATATAAACCCGTTCACAATTCACAATTTTATCAGGGTTAGTGATAGGACTTGGCAGTGGAGGCTCCTTGTAAGTGGATGCCAAGCTTACTCTCTAGTGATCACTATTGAAAACCAAGATCTCCGTTTTATTACATTTAGCATAAGGCAGTTTCTGCAATTCACCTTACATTATATCCAATGGATCCTCTTGCTTCTAGTGACACTCATTGATTCACATTATCATTAATCATGAAAAAGTAGTGTCGCGGCAGATAACCTACTGTAAGTATATTATTATTTTCTGCCAGCACCTACGCTTGTGGTGATGCCACCATACTAAAGTGAACGCATGAGGAGATTCTCCGCTACGTTCACATAAGTATGTTCTGCGTTGCACTGCATTTGCGTCTGCATGCCATACGCATGCAGACACAAATGCAAGTGTGAAGCCAGCCTTATCCCATATTTATCAGAAAACCGACTGGCAACACTAACAATATGAACAGTTGCCAGCCGAAAAAAAATCACTGCAAAAAATTTAAAGGAAAGAGTAAAGTTTTTCAGCTCACCCCATTACAGTTTTCCTCTGCTTTCAATGGATCCAATTCCAGACGCACATGAATACGCTCATGGTCTTGGACGGCAGAGGATGTGTGTTAGCCGAAATGTGTAGGATTGTGGCAGTGTTCTGCCTTGGGGCACTCTGTGCTGCACTATATTTTAAATTTATCCTAATAAAACTGTTTGGTAATATACTCCTGCTTGCTGCCGTCACTGGATTTCCACTTTTCTAATCTGCAGAGAAATATACAGCTGCACTCTGGAAAATGAGAAAATAGGGAGGCATGGCCTTACATAACTGCTATGAGAATACTAGAAAAAGGAAAATACACTTAGCTAATGTAAAATTGAATGAAGAAAACTTGGCATTGTATAACTGCTTGAGAAATATTTGAAAAAAGGAGAAACTTAGCTAATGTATTGGCCAATGCATATGAGACTGATTACCAATGACAAGCTGTCCTCCTGTATCAGGAACCTAACCTGAAATGCCTCTGTGTGCTATTAAAAATGTGCATGTTTGGACAGATAAGAACCTGGCCAGATAAAATAGTGAACACACAAAGGCTATGGAGCAAGCGTGCTCAGTCAGAAAAATTTACTACAAATTTATCAGAAAACTTACCAGTGACTAGGGATGAGCAAACTTTCCTATGTTCACCAATTTCAAATTCGGCCCAAATCCAGTGCATGGATAAAAATAAAGATAAACATGCCCAGTGGACCTTGCTAAAGGCATGTTGGTGGCTGTGTGAGACAGTGACCCGTCCCTTACTTGGCATTGTGTGCTGGAGTGTGCAAACAGTGCTTTCATACTGCCCTACAGAGACTAGCAAACAAGGTGCTGGCCTCTAGCCTGAAGGTATGAGGTATGGCACTGCAAGACACTACACCATTCCCATAGAACAGGGCTGGCCACGTGCAGTGATCAAGGGCTGCAAAGAGTGAATGTTTCGTGAGATTTCTAGCATTGCACTAGGTCCCTGGAATCATCCATCATCTATGCAAGTAATGAAATAAGTACCTGCACTGTTTTCAGACATTGAGGACTTTGGATTGCAACCCCGCCCTAGAAGTCTCTGTGTAAGTAGCCAGGGGGCACGAGGAATCCTTGAGCCCTTTCACCACAACTGTGGCTCTGCCTGGACTCGCTTAAGCCCTGTGCCTTGAGTGTGTAATGTGTGTTTTTTTTAATGCAGAAGCTGCATCAAAATCTGCATGTCTACCCAGAGGCCAGCAAAGTGTAGGACAGGTCAGAAGTGCTGTGCACATGTTGCTTTTTTGTTTCCTTGCACATGTGGTTCAGATTTTTTCTGCCCCAAAATCTGCAATAAAAAAGAAACATGTTGGCACAGCGCTTCAGAACTCTTTTAGACTTTGCTGGCTGCAGGATACAGATGCAGATTCTCAAAATCTGCTTCCAAAAAATCATAAACAACATGGCGGGGTCACAGTAGGGTTTCCATGCTGCGTGGTACCGGTTGTGTAACCTAACATAAAATATTTAAATAATGGAAAGAAAGTGTTGGGCTTCACCCTATTTTTAAGCCAACCAAGGTTAAAGTAAGCAGTTGAGGGCTGTTATTTTCAGTGGGGTGAGGGCCCATCATTACTGTCCCCTCCCACATTATAGAATAGAATCCGCATCCACCCACGAAATTGGCACATTGATAAGAAGCTCCAAATCCTGTAACTTTACCTGCCTCTTTCAGTGCCATGTAGAGGTGGCAAATTGGGTATTAAGGGGTTAATGGCAGTTTTGTATTGCCTGCTGGCATTAAACCCGAAATTCTTAGACCCATCCATTAAGAATTTCAAGTAAATAGTAAATAAATATTTTATAGGAGAATGACAAGCATAGCAGAAATCCCCTCCACATAGTTCTGCCCTCTCCACTTAGTGCCATGGGCAGATCTATGTGGAGGGGAGAAGGGCTACATTGAGGGGCAAGACTATGTGGAGGGGGCATCTCTATGTGATGGGTGGGACTACCGGAGGGGCAGCTATGTGAAGGGGTGGGCTGTGGAAGGGCAAAGCTGAGGAAGTGGGGATATATGTGGGGGTGTAGCTATGAAGGGGTGAGGCTACTAGGAGGGGCAGAGCTATTACCATATATAAGCATTACCTCAGGCAACGCTGTCTCTACTGCTAATTAGAAATAAAAACACAAACACGTATCTGGACTTCATCTTTATTACTCCCTCATACCCATCATCCTCATCCTCTGCAATGTTTTCTTGATTCCTTGGGTGACCACAGGAGTCACCGCTTACTGGGTCCGGAGCTGGCGGCTTATCCATTCAATGTTTGGAGGCTGCGTGACAAGACGCTGTGTTCTTCACCACATCCTGCAATCCCGAAGATGTTGCAGAGGATCAAGGGTGGATGGGGAGGAATGAGGGAGTAATAAAAGAATGAGTCCAGATATGTATTTGTGTTTTTATTTCTAAAAAAGTATTTTTTCACTGGATTGTGTCTTCTTTACTATTTACTGGAATTTCTTAATGGCCCGGTTTAACATTGGCCCGACATTAAGAATTTTAAGCTTAATGGCAGCTGGCAATACTCAGCTGCCATTAACCTCCTATTACCCAGTTTGCTACTGCTACATGGCAACTAAAAGAGTCATGTAAAGTGTTTGGAATTGGAGCTTCTCATCAATGTGCCAGTTTCTGGAGAAGCTTCAAGCTGCTTTTCTTTAGCATAATGAATGGGCCCTCTCCCCGCTGAGAATACCAGACCTTAGCTGCCTAGTTTTACTTTGCTGCACGAAAAATAGGATGAAGCCCTACAAAAATTTTTTATATTTTTTTTTGACACACAATGACGCAAGATTGGTTATGTGTATGACAGGGGTGGGGAACACCAGACCTCAAGGGCCAACAACTGGTCATGTTTCAGGATCTCCTTAGTGTTGCACAGGTAATAATTGAATCAACTTCACTGGTAATGATTCCAACCCTGTGCATTATAAGGAAATCCTGAAAATATGACCAGTTGGTGGCTCTTGACGCCTGGAGTTCCTCACTCTGATTTACTACAACCAAGCACAGACCCCATCCAAATTGTGGAAATGCAGTCTGATTGCAACAGCCAATCAAAGATGCTCTCACAAAGCATGAGCATCTGTGATTGGCTTTTGCCAGTCAGTGAAGCATATATGCATGAAGCTTTATGGGCAGGACCAGAAGTAGGTGAGAGGGAGAGCAGACCCAGAAGCAAGCAGCGGGAAACTGGTAAGATGATCTGTGTATGTCTGTTTCTGTTTGGTAGCTTTTGGACTCCTTTGAAGGTGTTTTCTATGTGTTTTATGTTGCCTGCCATTGATTTCAGTGGGGTTCGGAAGGTTCAGCGAACTGTTCACTAAACAATTCACTGAACACCTCACATTCGGCGAAGCAAACCGAATTTGAACACTCAGGTGTTTGCTCATCTTTAGTAACTGCTAGAGACAGTGCTGCTGCGGCTCCATGCTACACCGTGCTGCTCCATCTGTGTTACACAATTAGATAGCTAGATACTTGATCGCTTCTTATAAAGCATAGGAGTGTGAGAGTGTCCATCCGAATGTAGGCATTTTATGCTGAGAACAAGAGTGATTCCTAAGTCTTTGTGCGTTGGTAAAGCTGCATTTTTGTTTTTTGCATACAAGAAGAGATTGCCAAATCTTTAAGTTTACCTTAAAAAGGAATTCCCCCAAAAAGATTTCCCCCCAAAAAAGCATTTTTTTCGCCTGTAACCTGTGAATCTCACACCCTTCAGTTTCCTGTAAAAAAAAAGGCTCTGTTTGTCCTCTAACCTGTGAATCTCAAATCCTTCAGTTTCCCACCAAAAAGCATTATTTTGCCTCTAACCTGTGTATCTCAAATCCTTCAGTTTCCCCTAAAAAGGCTATGTTTTGCCTCTAACAAGTGTCTTCCAAATCTGTGTGCATAAAAGATGAATGGGAAATCCCAACGTCGTGGCGGAAAGGGGAAGGGGAAAATGGTTGTTGGAAAGAGAAGAAGGCTTGGTGTAGGTTGTGTACTTGGAATAGGTGCTACTGCTAATGTTTCTGTAGTAACCAAACATTGGCTTGTCATCATATCCCAAGCAAAGTGACACCTTCTGTTACTGGACAGCAAGCTCCAGTTTCTTTGTTTGTCAGCAGCAGAGCGATACGGGTTGTGAATGAGTTCCAGCTTTTCCTACAGTTCATGGAAACCGCTGTATCAAGTGGCCTGTCTTTCTGTTACTCCACCTCAACATCACAAACAGTACAGTCCACAGAGCTTGTGCCCCAATTATCCTAGTGTAACTCCTTGTCACAACTCTCCATTCAGCACAACGGATTGTGGGGGAACACAGAAAGGCTATTCTGCAGACATGTTCTCACATTCTATTCCATTCCCCTACTCCAGAGGAAGAAAGTATCTTCCACGATACCCAAAATCTTTTGTAGTTGGATCCAGGGATGGAGGGCGTATGATCTCAGCAGAATACAGAACCTTGTCACCAGACATTAACCCCCGGGAGTCGAAGTGACGATGATGATGATCGGACTCAGATACCAGCATGTACATTCCGGGCAGGAAGTAGAGGAGGGTGACTCTCATGGCAAGGAGTGGGACAAAAGAGAGGATGATGATGATGAGGTTCTAGATTCCACTTGGAATTAACCTAGAGTCACTCACTGAGTAGCTCAGTGGAGGTGGAGGAGGAGGAAGACAAGGAGGTTAGGTTTGTGTATTCCTACAGAGACACTGAGGGCTGCAAGCATGACAGGCATTGCATTCTCAGCCACAACTCTGGCTCTGGACAGCAGCAGTCGCAGTTATTGCAGCAAGGAATGTCTAGCCTGGACCAATTTTTACACCGCAAAAGATGACCTAATTCACGTAATTTGCCAACTTTTAGTCAAAAATTAAGTAGTGGCAAAAACCCCACCAATTTGTCTTCAACATGCATGATCCGTCACATGGCCGAGTACCATGAATTTATCTGGACAAAATACTGCACTAAAACTGTGCCTAGTGGGCCTCACCGAACACAGTCTGCCACAACAAATGCATCTGCTACTTCTTTTTCCTCTTTCAGCGTGGCAAGTGTTCTCTGACAGGTGTCCGGCTGCAGGACCTCCACTTGTTTACCCGCTACTGTCGGGGCGACTGACAGACAATCAGCTGTTACAGAAGTGACACATCTGCTGGTTTTGACTGATCCCAGCACCGAGCATACTACTTGTTTGACAACCCACCATAATATCTGGGCCTACACCTCTTTCACTATGTAGCAGTATGTCGTGTACACCCTATTCCACCCCATATCATCACAGCAGCCAGCCCTCGGTCCCATAGTTGTGTTCATGGAAAAGATTATTTCCTCCTACACATCCCAAAGCTAAGAACTTAAAGGGAACCAACCACCTCAGATGACGACTATAAGCAGTTAATACATGTCCCTGCACCCTACCTACACCGTTCCAGCTATGTTTTTGCTAAGAATATTGATAAATGCAAACCGAAAGAAACACTTTGTAAACTTACATGCCTGCGTACTTGAGGGCGTCTCCCTGTGTGTGCTGGGACTTGTGGGCTGTGCTCATCATGCCTGCTCTCCCCCTCCCTTATGCACGCCCCCTCTCAGCCTGCTATAGTGATGTGAGGCTGATTGCGTCATAAAGGGGCGGGGCTACCGGGATGCCGCTATTTAGCCCCGCCCCTTTATGACGCAATCAGCCTCACACAGTATAGCAGGCTGAGAGGGGGCGTGCATAAGGGAGGGGGAGAGCAGGCATGATGGCACAGCCCTCTAGTACGAGAGCCCGAGGGAGACGCCCTCAAGTACGCAGGAATGTAAGTTTACAAAGTGTTTCTTTCGGTTTGCATTTATCAATATTCTTAGCAAAAACATAGCTGGAAAGGTGTAGGTAGGGTACAGGGACATGTATTAACTGCTTATAGTCGTCATCTGAGGTGGTTGGTTCCCTTTAAACTTTACCATTTATCATTTTTTGGCCACAGAAATGCTGCCTTTCGCCTAGTGGATGCAGATGGTTTCTGAAAGCTGGTGGCTGTTGTTACCCCTCAGTATCAGTTCCCTATTCAACACTATTTCTCAAAGTAATCTGTGCCTGCGCTACACCAGTATGTCACAGACAACATCACCTATTTCTTGAGAAACTCTGTATGTGAGAGTATGTATATCACCAGTGACACCTGGATGAGCAAACATGGCCAGGGGCTTAACATCTCTCTCACTGGCCACTGGGTGACTCTAGTGGCTGTGGGGCAAGGAGGAAGGAGCTCCTCCCACAGTCTTCAAATCTCCTAGACTTTTGGGACAAACCTCTAACTTTTTATCTACTGCTTCTGTCTCATCCACCTCCTCCAGGGCTTCTGGCTGCACCCTCGGCCTCTCCATTAATGTCACAACACTTTAGACACAATCCACCCCACCTACATACTGCACTGCCTGGGCTCTCCAATATCAGGCAGTGTTTAAATTAAAATGCCTTGAAGTTGTGTGTCACACAGCTAAAGAGTTGTGGACAGCTATGAAGGCCAAGTTTTTTTAAACATCATCATAATTATGTTGCATCATCTTTTGACGCCTTTTACCATTTAACACTAGAAGTCCCAGAGAGGGGTCATTAACATTTCTACCTTTGGAACCCAGAGACGGGTGAAGGATTTTAGCTAACATCCTCTAAGGCTGGGTTCACATTTGCGGACCCCTCCGCAGCGTTCTGCGGAGGGGATCTGCAATGTGACCGCAGCGGCCGCGAGCTCCTATCTTTATAATGGGAGCGCACGGTGCTGTGCTTGACCACGCAAGACCGTGCGCACCCATTCACTCCCATATGTCATCAAAGCATAGGTGTTGCATGATGTCTTGGAAGCGGTTTTCTGTCATAGTTGCAATGATCCTTGGGTCTGCCAGGTTTGCTGACCAGCTGTCACGTAGTGATGGAACCTTGGTCACCCCCTGAAAGATAATGACTGAAATAAATGCCATTAGTTCCGGGAGACTCATGAACCAATCCACCTGCTCTGTGTGACGTGCATGTTGAGTTGTCCATTCTTGAATGCTACGAAGCATGTCAAGTGTGATAAAACAGGGGTAGCTCTGAAGGCGACTCCGGACACTTCGTCTGGCCTTAGCACTTGGCTCTCCATCTGTAGGGTACGGTTCTATTGGGGTGAAATGCAGACGTTTCCCCACTTGTACTTCACGGCACACTGTGCCATCTTTTGCGGTCTCTGTCGCTCACCCGTCAACCGAGCTCTCTTTTTTGGTAGAGGAGGAGTCTCCTCATCTGCAAGATAAATAATTTCAAATTAACATTTTGTTTTGGTTCTAAATAAGGCTAGGTTCACATTTGAGAGAATTTCAATTCCCTGCGAATCCAGCAGGGAACTTAGAAATGTTCTCAGCCTCCGCATGTTCCCCGCTTGCGGGAGAGCGGGGAACGTGGTCCCTAGCAACCCGCTGTGTTTACTTGTTACCAGCTACACAGCGGGCTGCGGGGAGTGTGATTCGCAGCCCCGCATCCCCCCTCCCCAGGGAACGCAGGAGTTCTCTGTGCGGGGGAGATGCGGGGCTGTGAATAGCTGGTAACCAGTAAACACAGCGGGTTGCTAGGGACCACGTTCCCCGCTCTCCCGCATGCGGGGAACATGCGGAGGCTGAGAAAATTTCTAAGTTTCCTGCTGGACTCGCAGGGAACTGAAATTCTCTCAAATGTGAACCTAGCCTAAAAAAGATAGTCAGGAAAAAAAAATAGGTACCGTATATACTCGTGTATAAGCCGACCCGTGTATAAGCCGACCCCCCTACTTTTGCCCCCAAAAACTGGGAAAACTTATTGACTCGCGTATAAGCCGAGGGTGGACTCCAGCACAGGTATACAACCCCCAGCAGAGAGGTATACAGCCCCCAGAAGTGTGGTATACAGGCCCCAGTAGTATCGTATACAGCAGGCCCCCAGTGGTATACAGCAGGCCCCCAGAGGTATACAGCAGGCCCCCAGGGGTATTCAGCAGGCCCCCAGGGGTATATACAGCAGGCCCCCAGGGGTATATATAGCAGGCCCCCAGGGGTATATACAGCAGGCCCCCAAGGGTATATACAGCAGGCCCCTGGGGGTACATACAGCAGGCCCCCGGGGGTTTTATACAGCAGGCCCCCGGGGGTACATACAGCAGGCCCCTGGGGGTATATACAGCAGGCCCCCAGGGGTATATACAGCAGGCCCCCGGGGGTTTATACAGCAGGCCCCCAGGGGTATATACAGCAGGCCACCGAGGGTTTATACAGCAGGCCCCCGGGGGTACAAACAGCAGGCCCCTGGGGGTACCCAGCAGCCCCCTGGGGGTACCCAGCAGCCCCCTGGGGGTATCCAGCAGCCCCCAGGGGGTACCCAGCAGCTCCCAGGGGGTATCCAGCAGCCCCCTGGGGGTACCCAGCAGCCCCCAGGGGGTTTATACAGCAGGCCCCCGGGGGTACAAACAGCAGGCCCCTGGGGGTACCCAGCAGCCCCCTGGGGGTACCCAGCAGCCCCCAGGGGGTACCCAGCAGCCCCCAAATGCTGGCACTCTCCCCCCATCATCACGCGATGACGTCATATGCCTGCGACGGCCGGAGATCCCGGATGTAGCAGGACGGGAGCAGCGAGGACGGAGCACCGAGGACCGGCACTGATCAGAAGACCGGGATGGTAATATAAGCAGCGAGGGGGGGGGCCCTTACAAGGGGGGAGAGTGCCAGCATTTAGGGGTAATTTATTTAGTTATGCACTGCTTCCCCCTGCCGCTGATTGACAGGGGGAAGCAGTGCATATATAATGAGCGGCCCCACGTGATGGGGCCGCTCATACAGCAGCCTCCCCCCACCTCCTCCAGCCTCCACAGCCCCCACCAACTCATGCAGCAGCCCCCACCCGTATTGACTCGTGTATAAGCCGAGGGGGAGACTTTTCAGCCCAAATTTTGGGCTGAAAAACTCGGCTTATACACGAGTATATACGGTAATTTGAAAAATCTAACCTGAAGACAGCTCAGAGTCCGAATCCGGTTGAAGGACTATGTCTTCTCCATCTGAGTCAGAAGGGTTGGTGCTGCTCAGGATCAGTTCCAATGCCTGTTGGAACTGATCCTGTGTGCCTTCTCTGCATTTTGTTTCTTGTGAACAAAATAGGTGAAGCAGTCACCTATTTATCCCCACAGCACAAAAGGCTGCATGCAAATTTGCTAAGGTGTTAGCAACCTTATGCATATCCCCTGCACAACAATGCAGCTGGGGGGTGAGCAGCTTACATTCTTTTGTTTAAACTCTCTTTCAAGACCTTTGCTGAGGTGGATCAACACAATTGCCCCCTGCAGATTCCTCAGGCAATGGTCACATTTACAAATGAAAGGATGCTAATTGGAGCCATCAGAGTTGTCAGTTTGGACTAAGGGCCATTTGACCCTCTTTCAGGACTTCAGGGTGAAGCTCGAAATTTTTGGGACTTCTAGTGTTAAATAAGCAATTTTGTCAGTTTGATCTTGATGGGCCCTGAGGAAGGAGCTGGGTTATAGCTCCGAAACGCGTCAGAAGAATAAAGACCTTTACACCCAGATGATCCATTGTTCTGGTGATTCTTGACGACAGCGCGGGCACTATGGCATTTTGTTCATTGAGCATAGAACAGTCAGGAGGTGAAGAAGAAATGAATTCCCTTTCTGTTGTCTGAGGTTGGTGTTAGAAGGAAACTTGATTTTTAGGCTGCCACCAACATAACAAATATTTGGGCCTCATGGATGCATCAGGCACATTAGCTCCTTCTTGCTACATTCCTAAATTATCAGCACTATGATGTCCATATCGTTAGAATTCGAATTAGCGACAACTACTGGATTGCCACACAGTTGGATCCATGCTCAAGAATAAATTTAGTAAGATGCTTCCCACCCTGGACCGTGACATGCCCATACTGGAGAATAAAAAACTGTTTTGACTAGTTTTCCCCAACACATCAGTAAGGGACACAGTACGCATCACAATCATACACTTACAATCCGGATTAGATCAAGTCGTCAGCGTAGAAACATTAGCAGCAGCAATGTAACTGTTAGAAACAATTTCTTGGAGTCCTTTGGCAAATTTTTTAAACCAGCCTGTCATCTGGCAGAACTGAGAACAAGTCTGACAGTTAACGGATTGAGAGGATGGTGCAGGAGGAGTATCTAGAGCTCAATATCCATGCCATCAGGGTGGTTTGGACTCTTTTGCATTTTGGGCTTGAAAAATGGATAAGTAACCTGAGCTTGCAAGTCATACCTTTGTGGTTTTGTCTTGCCATGTAGCCAACATTCTCTCAAAACGTTTCTTTAGTGCTTCTGGTAGTGTACTGACAGATAAGCGCATCTGGCTGTTTCATGAAAGTGTAGACAGCCTAACTTTCATAAAGATGAAAAAGTTATGGATTTTTAAGGACATCGCCACCCCAGTGGCTGACTGCTCAGAGTGGGCGATGTACTTTTCAGCGTGCTGCATTGATCTCGCCATTCTCCAATTTTTATTCTGGATGAGTTGATGCCACTTTGGTAGTATCTGGCCCTAATGTTTTGAAATATGGAGACTTTTTTTGGAGTCTCCTTGTCTGTTTCCTGAATTTAGCAGGTACGTAAGATTCTTACTTTTGTTATTCACCCCCTGTTATTAACAAATGTTTAACGTAGAAATACTAGGCCAGATCAGACCATTATACAACTTTCATTATGGGTCAATTGATGCCACTTTGGAGGTATCTGGTCCTAATTTTTGGAAAATGTGGAGACTCTTTCTAGGGTCTCCTTGTTTGTTTTCTGAATTTAGCAGGGCTCTGTGAGTATAATATGTCACTCATCCCCTATTACTAATACATTTTTAACCTTGAAATGCTAGGCCAGGCCCTGTTCCAGACCCTTTGACATGTATGTAGGCCATGCAATTAAACAATTTTTATTCTGGATCAATTGATGCCACGTTTCTGGTATTCCACTTCAAAAAGTCAAGCACAGAGACAAAAGGTGAGTTTTAAAAGGCATACAATTTTTATTACATCAATCATTGAAAAGGTTACCAAAAATCACACACAATTACATAGAAACAAATTGAGAACATTACTATAGCCAAATGGGAATATCCAAAAACTTTTTGAAAGAGACCAGTGTCTCAGGCAAAAAGAAACACACAGAGTTAACATCACATAATATATGTGCAGGTATATATTAAAAAAAAGGAGATAGATGAACACCCGGATATGGTTAGAATAAAAAAGACTAATAGGAAAGTCCAGTTAGTTAACTAAGGTACCAAATGAATATTCACTTCAATCAATATGTAACAGTATATAGTGGTATGGCAGAGATCTTATATAAAAACAACAAAAAAGGTCTTTTGATTAGTACCAGAGGATACTATGGGCTCCACGGTTATTGGAAAAACCTAATAAGATAAAAAAATGTATTCCATTGAATAATTCAACTTATCTACACTTTATAGTATCAGCAATGCCAAGAGATATACACTATTGCTAGAAATGATCAGTGTGGAAAAATCCATGTACCAAGTGTTATACTAAGTAATGATGTCCCTTCATACGGGGATACAGAGACCCTGAGAGGGCTCAAAAGTAGATAAAGTAACAGAGGTCTAATGATTCCCAAATAACTTATATTGGAAAATCTACAGTGTGCAAAGATAAAAAATTAGAGAAAGGTAAAGCCCCGGTCTCACATAACGATGTGTCAGCGATGCCGACAACGATCAGCATCGTTGACACATCGTTATCAGGTCGCTGGTGAGCTGTCACACTGACAGACTTCACCAGCGACCTCTGGGCAGCCAGATCGTTGGTACCCAGCGTCCGCTCGTTCCCTGCATCCTGGGAGCGGACGGACGCTGGTAACCATGGTAACAGCGGGTCTCTCCTGCACTTAGAGACCCGCTTGTTTACCATGGTTACCGGCACCCGCCCGCTTCCGAGTTGCGGGGAGCGAGCGGGTGCCGACCTCTCCTATCCTGTCCCTCACTATTCTCATCTCTCCCTGCTATTTCCCTGTTCCCTACTCTATCCCCTATCCTAAACCCTAATCCTATCCCTCTCCTTGTTCTAAATAAAGAAATCCCCCCCCGAGGCTCACCGGCATCAGAGGCTCCCATACCGGCATCTCTGGAGATCTCAGGGGTAAAGGACCTGTGATGAGGTCACAGTCATGTGACCCGCCTATACTGTATAGTATAGGCCGGTCACATGACTGTGACCTCATCACAGGTCCTTTACCCCTGAGATCTCCATTACAGAGATGCCGGTATGGGAGCCTCTGATGCCGGTGAGCCTCGGGGGGGATTTCTTTATTTAGAACAAGGAGAGGGATAGGATTAGGGTTTAGGATAGGGGATAGAGTAGGGAACAGGGAAATAGCAGGGAGAGATGAGAATAGTGAGGGACAGGATAGGAGAGGATGCACCCGCTCGCTCCCCGCAACTCGGAAGCGGGCGGGTGCCGGTAACCATGGTAAACAAGCGGGTCTCTAAGCCCGCTTGTCACCCTGGATGTCATGTTACAGCGCTGCTGTGCGGCGCTGTGACATGGCGGGGGATCCTGACAGGTCGCTGATCGCTGCCCCCGCCGGTCACACACACCGATGTGTGGTGACCAGCGAGGGGGCCAACGACCAAAAAATGGTCAGGATCCCTGTGCAACGACCAGCGACCTCACAGCAGGGGCCTGATCGCTGCTATCAGTCACACGCAACGATATCGGTAAGGATATCGTTCCTACGTCACAAATAGGACGATATCGTTACCAATATCGTTATGTGAGACCTTAGCTTTAGGAATATATACAGTTTTGGCCAAAAGTATTGACACCCCTGCAATTCTGTGAGATAATACTCAGTTTCTTCCTGATTACAATCACAAATTCTTTGGTATTATTATCTTCCTTTAATTTGTCTTCAATGAAAAAACACAAAAGAGAATGAAGCAAAAAGCAAAACATTAATCATTTCACACAAAACTCCAAAAATGGGCCAGACAAAAGTACTGGCACCCTCAGCCTAATACTTGGTTGCACAACCTTTAGCCAAAATAACTGCGATTAACCGCTTCCTGTAACCATCAATGAGTTTCTTACAATGCTCTGCTGGAATTTTAGACCATTCTTCTTTGGCAAATTGCTCCAGGTCCTTGATATTTGAAGGGTGCCTTCTCTAAACTGCTATTTTTAGATCTCTCCACAGGTGTTCTATGGGATTCAGGTCTGGACTCATTGCTGGCCACCTTAGAAGTCTCCAGTGCTTTCTCTCAAACCATTTTCTAGTGCTTTCTGAAGTGTGTTTTGGGTCATTGTCCTGCTGGAAGACCCATGACCTCTGAGGGAGACCCAGCTTTCTCACACTGGGCCCTACATTATGCTGCAAAATTTGTTGGTAGTCTTCAAACTTCATAATGCCATGCACACGGTCAAGCAGTCCAGTGCCAGAGGCAGCAAAGCAACCCCAAAACATCAGGGAACCTCCGCCATGTTTGACTGTAGGGACCGTGTTCTTTTCTTTGAGTGCCTCTTTTTTTCTCCTGTAAACTCTATGTTGATGCCTTTGCCCAAAAAGCTCTACTTTTGTCTCATCTGACCAGAGAACATTCTTCCAAAACGTTTTAGGCTTTCTCAGGTAAGTTTTGGCAAACTCCAGCCTGGCTTTTTTATGTCTCGTAGTAAGAAGTTGGCTCCCAGGACACAGTACCTCGAGGTCCGCGCTGCCACTTCAGAAAGGAACAAAAGAAGCCAGTACAAGGGAATGTCTGGATCAACGATTCTTCTTTATTATCCAACGTGTTTCAGAGTTATCTCCCAACTCCTTCATCAGGGAATGTCCTCAGGGAAGGAGTTGGGAGATAACTCTGAAACGCGTTGGATAATAAAGAAGAATCGTTGATCCAGACATTCCCTTGTACTGGCTTCTTTTGTTCCTTTCTGAAGTGGCAGCGCGGACCTCGAGGTACTGTGTCCTGGGAGCTGATTATACCACAGGGATCTGTGGAGAGTACGGTCCTGCAGCAGCTACTTGTATCGGAGCGATCATTACCAGTTGTGGGTTTTCACAACTGTATCAGGTGAGCAGCCTCTTTGTATAACCTTTTGTCCTTCTTCAAAGAAGATATCACCCTATGTGCGCATTCTTGAATTTTATAGATGTAAGAAGTTGGGTCTTCCTGGGTATCCTACCATACAGTCCCTTTTTATTAAGACGCGGACGGATAGTACGGGTTGACACTGTTGTACCCTCGGACTGCAGGGCAGCTTGAACTTGTTTGGATGTTATTCGAGGTTCTTTATCCACCATCCGCACAATCTTGTGTTGAAATCTCTCGTCAATTTTTCTTTTCCGTCCACATCTAGGGAGGTTAGCCACAGTGCCATGGGCTTTAAACTTCTTGATGACACTGCGCACGGTAGACACAGCAACATTCAGGTCTTTGGAGATGGACTTGTAGCCTTGAGATTGCTCATGCTTCCTCACAATTTGGTTTCTCAAGTCCTCAGACAGTTCTTTGGTCTTCTTTCTTTTCTCCATGCTCAATGTGGTACACTCAAGGACACAGGACAGAGGTTGAGTCAACTTTAATCCATGTCAACTGGCTGCAAGTGTGATTTAGTGATTGCCAACACCTGTTTGGTGCCACAGGTAAGTTACAGGTGCTGTTAATTACACAAATTAGAGAAGCATCACATGATTTTTCTAACAGTGCCAATACTTTTGTCCACCCCCTTATTTATGTTGGTGTGGAATTATATCCAATTTGGCTTTAGGATAATGCTTTTTGTGTTTTTTTTCATTGAAGACAAATTAAATGAAGATAATAATACCAAAGAATTTGTGATTGCAATTATTTTCAGGAAGAAACTGAGTATTATCTGACAGAATTGCAGTGGTGTTAATACTTTTGGCCACAACTGTAGACACTTTCAGACATTTGGTAAAATCCACAATCTTACAACTGTATGGGCATAGTGTTGTTTGTATGTTCCCACCATCAGCTACAGACGCACCCATTGGAAGCCATTGTGTAGTGTAAGCCACTGTCCTGCACAAAACTGCTCCTGTCTGATGCTTGAGCGGCCCGAAAGTGTAAAGCAATTTGGCACGCCGATGTTCTCGCCACGCTGAACATGTACGCCCACATTCCTTTGGGGACTGCTGCGTGTGAAGCGGCAAGGGGACTCTACCGGATGTTTCCCACTGTTGGTGTGGCGATTTACGGGGCGACACATCACCTTAGGTTGAGTGCGAAATTGCGGCGTGTTAAAGCGCCATCGGCTATCAGAGGCGACCGTGAAAAAACGTGCATGCGCACGTTAGATCGCCTCCGATCGCCACCAAAACTTGTGGCGTGTAAAGGTACCCTAAAGGTACCCTTAGAGATGCTCACAATTTTAGAGATCTATTCTCCTGAACTTGACCATGCTGGAGAGATTTTCCTCTATTTAACTACCTTTCATAGATACCTGGCGATTGCTCCCTGTACTTTACTTCTTGGCTTTTTAAGCTATTTCTCTTTTCTTGCCTTTTCTCTCTATCTTTTCCCCTACCTTTTTCCTTCCCCCCTGGATGACTAATGGTTTGCATAAGTTTACTCCTTCCCTCCTTTTAATTTACCAGGAGCTAAGGAATCTCCTCTTGCGACTTAGTGAGAAGGATAAGTGCTTGATGTGTAAAGAGAGGTTTACAGATGCTGAGTGGGCGTTGAGTCATGCGGGATGTGTCCTATGCCATTTTGTAGTCTTTTTGCTGCTCTATTCTCTATAATTGATTGCTATGTTTAATTCCAATGTATATTGTGACGATTAACATACTAAACCTGTTTAATAAAGATAAATTTAACCAAACAAAATAAAAATAAACACAGAAACAGGTTTTAACCCCTTAGTGACTGAGCCAATTTCCACCTTAATGACCAGACCGTTTTTTGTAATTCTGACCACTCTCCCTTTATGAGGTAATATCTCTGGAACGCTTCATTGGATCCGAGGGATTCTGAGATTGTTTTTTCGTGACATATTGGGCTTCATGTTGGTAGTAAATTTAGGTCGATCATTTTTGCGTTTATTTGTGAAAATATTAAAAAATTGGCAAAAATGTTGAAAATTTCACAATTTTCAAATTTTGAATTTTTATTCTGTTAAACTGGAGCGTTATGTGACACAAAATAGTTAATAAATAACATTTCCCACATGTCTACTTTACGTCAGCGCAATTTTGGGAAAACATTTTTTTTCGGTTAGGACGTTATAAGGGTTCAAAGTTCATCAGCAATTTCTCATTTTTCCAGCAAAATTTACAAAACCATTTTTTTAGTGACCACATCACATTTGAAGTCCCTTTGAGGGGTGTACATGACAGAAAACACCCAAAAGTGACACCATTCCAAGAACTGCACCCCTCAAGCTACTCAAAACTACATTCAAGAAGATTATTAACCCTTCAGGTGCTTTACAGGAACTAAAGCAAAGTGTAAACAAAAAATGGACATTTTAATTTTTCCAACAAAAATGTTCTTTTAGCCTCAATTTTTTAATTTTCACATGGGCAACAGGATAAAATGCATCCTAAAATTTGTTGGGCAATTTCTCCTGAGTACACCGATACCTCATATGTGGTCATAAACCACTGTTTGGGCGCACAGCAGGGCTCAGAACGAAGGGAGCGCAATTTGATTTTTGGAGCTAATTTTCCATTCAAAAAGTCAATGGCGCTCCTTCCCTTTCGAGTCCTGCCGTGCTCCCAAACAGTGGTTTATGTCCACATATGAGGTATCGGTGTACTCAGGAGAAATTGCCCAACAAATTTTAGGATGCATTTTATCCTGTTGCTCATGTGAAAATTAAAAAATTGAGGACAAAAGAAAGTTTTTTGTGAAAAAAAAAGTACTTTTTACATTTGTGAAGCACCAGGGGGTTTAAAGTGCTCACTATGCATCTAAATAAATTCCTTGGGTGTCTAGTTTCCAAAATGGGGACAATTGTGGGGGAGCTCCAATGTTTAGAAACACGGGGCTCTCCATACGCGACATGGTGTCTGCTAACAATTTGAATGGAAAATTAGCTCCAATTGTTAGCGGAGACCATGTTGTGTATGGAGAGCCCCTGTGTGCCTAAACATTGGAGCTCCCTCACAAGTGACCCCATTTTGGAAACTAGACCACCCAAGGAACTTATCTTGATGGGTGATGAGCACTTTGAACCCCCAGGTGCTTCACAAATGAAACCATGAAAATGAAAAAAGAAAATTTTTGTGGAAAAGAAAGTACGTTTTCATTTTTACGAATCAATTTGTGAAGCACCTGGGGGTTCAAGGAGCTCACTATGCATCTAAATAAATTCCTTGGGGTGTCTAGTTTCCAAAATGGGGTCACTTGTGGGGGAGCTCCAATGTTTAGGCACACGAGGGCTCTCCATGCGCGACATGGTCTCCGCTAACAATTTGAATGGAAAATTAGCTCCAATTGTTAGCGGAGACCATGTTGTGTATGGAGAGCCCCTGTGTGCCTAAACATTGGAGCTCCCTCACAAGTGACCCCATTTTGGAAACTAGACCACCAAAGGAACTTATCTTGATGGGTGATGAGCACTTTGAACCCCCAGGTGCTTCACAAATGAAACCATAAAAATGAAAAAAGAAAATTTTTGTGGAAAAGAAAGTACGTTTTCATTTTTACGAATCAATTTGTGAAGCACCTGGGGGTTCAAGGAGCTCACTATGCATCTAAATAAATTTCTTAGGGTGTCTAGTTTCCAAAATGGGGTCACTTGTGGGGGAGCTCCAATGTTTAGGCACACGGGGGCTCTCCATACGCGACATGGTGTCCGCTAACAATTTGAATGGAAAATTAGCTCCAATTGTTAGCGGAGACCATGTTGTGTATGGAGAGCCCCTGTGTGCCTAAACATTGGAGCTCCCTCACAAGTGACCCCATTTTGGAAACTAGACCACCCAAGGAACTTATCTTGATGGGTGATGAGCACTTTGAACCCCCAGGTGCTTCACAAATGAAACCATGAAAATGAAAAAAGAAAATTTTTGTGGAAAAGAAAGTACGTTTTCATTTTTACGAATCAATTTGTGAAGCACCTGGGGTTCAAGGAGCTCACTATGCATCTAAATAAATTCCTTGGGGTGTCTAGTTTCTTAAATGGGGTCACTTGTGGGGGAGCTCCAATGTTTAGGCACACAGGGGCTCTCGATATGCGACATGATGTCCGCTATCTATTGGAGCTAATTTTCCATTCAAATTGTTAGCGGACACCATGTCGCATATGGGGAGCCCCTGTGTGCCTAAACATTGGAACTCCCCCACAATTGACCCCATTTTGGAAACTAGATCCCCCAAGGAACATATCTAGATGCATAGTGAGCACTTTGATACCCCAGGTGCTTCACAAATTAGTCCGTAAAAGGAAAAAAAAGAAGATTTTTGTGAAAAAAAAGTACTTTTTCATTTTTATGGATCAATTTGTGAAGCACCTGGGGGTCCAAAGTGCTCCCTATGCATCTAAATAAATTCCTTGGGGTGTCTAGTTTCCAAAATGGGGTCTCTTGTGGGGGAGCTTCAATGTTTAGGCACACAGGGGATCGCCATACATGACATAATATCAACTTACAATTCCAATTGTTAGCGGACACCATGTCACGTATGGAGAGCCCCTGTGTGTCTAAACATTGGGGCTCCCCCACAAGTGACCCCATTTTGTAAACTATACGCCCCAAGGAACCTATCTAGATGCATAGTGAGCACTTTGAACCCCCAGGTGCTTCACAAACTGATCCGTAAAAATGAAAAAGTACTTTCTTTTCCACAAAAATTTTCTTTTTTCATTTTTATGGATCAATTTGTGAAGCATCTGGGGGTTGAAAGTACTCATTATGCATCTAGATATGTTCCTTGGGGGGTCTATTTTCCAAAATGGGGTCACTTGTGGGGGAGCTCCAATGTTTAGGCACACAGGGGGCTCTCCATATGCGACATGGTGTCCGCTAGCAATTTGAATGGAAAATTAGCTCCAATAGTTAGTGGACATCATGTCACGTATGGAGAGCCCCTGTGTGCCTAAACATTGGAGCTCCCCCACAAGGGACCCCATTTTGGAAACTAGACGCCTCACGGATTATATCTAGTGGTATAGTGAGCATTTAGGACCTACAGCTACTTCACAGAATTTGATAACGTCATGTTGAACATTTTCTTTTTTTCACACAATTTCTCACTTTTAGGGTACTTTCACTTCAGCGGTTTTTGCCGTTCATGGCAGATGCGGTGAAAAAAATGCATCTGCCGCGATTACCGCATAACTGCTGCACTTGCGGGACAGTTGCTGCAAGCCCCATAGAATGTCTATGCGGGCTTGCGGCAGGTGCGGCAAGTGCGGTACCAGCACTTGCAGCAGATGCGGCCGCAAAAAAAAGCGGCAGACCGTGGTTTTTTTCGCGGCTGCACCTGCCGCAAGTGCCAAAACCGCACTTGCCGCACCTGCCGCACACTTACCGCAAGCCCCATAGACATTGCATGGGGCTTGCCACAACTGTGCCGCAAGTGCAGCGGTTATGCGGTAATCGCGGCAGATGCGTTTTTTCACTGCATTTGCCGCAATCGGCAAAAGCCGCTGATGTGAAAGCAGCCTTAGAGCATGTGCACAAGATCCGGAGACACCGTGTCCTGGTGGTCTCCTCTCCTGCATTTTTTTGTTCTAGTATTTCTTTATTAAATTTTTTTAAAAAAATGACGTGGGGCTTCGCCACACTTTTGGTCCAGCCAGGTACAGCAGGCAGCTACGGACTGCCACCAACCCCTTCTGCCTAGTTTTACCTAGCTGGAAACCAAAAATATAGGGAAGCACTTTTTTTTAAAATTATTTCATGAAATAATTAAAAAAAAAAACGGCGTGAGCTTCGCCATGTTTTTGGGCCAGCCAGGTACAACTAGGCAGCTGGGGGCTGGAATCCTCAGCGTAGGGAGGCCCAAGCTTTCTGGGCCCCCCCCATGCTGCGAATTGCAGCCCACAGCCGCCCCAGAAAATGGCGCATTCATAGAAGCACCATTTTCTGGCGCTGTATCCAGCTCTTCCAGCTGCCGTGTAGCGGTGGCAGACAGGGTAATAAGGGGTTAATGCCAGCTTTTTTGCAGCTGGCACTTAGCCCGAGATTCTTAATGTCTGGCTAATATTAGACCGGGCCATTAAGAATCCCTAGTAAATTGTAAAGAAGACATAAGACAGAAAAAAATATTTTTAATAGAATAAAAACACAGACACTACTTAGACCCCATCTTTATTATTCTTTGGCATCCGACGTAGTCCAGTAGGAAGGTCCGACGTAGTCCAGTAGGAAGGTCCGACGTAGTCCAGTGGGAGGTCCCTCGATCATTTCCAAACTTTTACAGCATATGGGGGTGTCCCCCATATGCTATAAAAGCTGGCATTCTTCCAGGAGAATGACAGGTCATGACCTCAGTGAGGTCATGGCAGGTCAGGATCTTTGGTTCACAAAGGGTTAATTGTGATCCCATCATGAGATCACAATTAACCCTTTGTAAACCAAGGATCCTGACCTGCCATGACCTCACTGCGATCATGACCTGTCAGTCTAATCGCAGACAGAGTAGTCTCTGCATAGACTGACAGCTCATGATCGCAGTGAGGTCATGGCAGGTCAGGATCCTTGGTTCACAAAGGGTTAATTGTGATCTCATGATGGGATTACAATTGACCCTTTGTGAACCAAGGATTCTGACCTGCCATGACCTCACTGCGATCATGACCTGTCAGTCTAATCGCAGACAGAGCAGTCTCTGCATAGACTGACAGCTCATGATCGCAGTGAGGTCATGGCAGGTCAGGATCCTTGGTTCACAAAGGGTTAATTGTGATCTCATGATGGGATCACAATTGACCCTTTGTGAACCAAGGATGGTGACCTGCCATGACCTCACTGCGATCATGAGCTGTCAGTCTAATTGCAGACAGAGCAGTCTCTGCATAGACTGACAGCTCATGATCGCAGTGAGGTCATGGCAGGTCAGGATCCTTGGTTCACAAAGGGTTAATTGTGATCTCATGATGGGATTACAATTGACCCTTTGTGAACCAAGGATCCTGACCTGCCATGACCTCACTGCGATCATGAGCTGTCAGTCTAATTGCAGACAGAGCAGTCTCTGCATAGACTGACAGCTCATGATTGCAGTGAGGTCATGGCAGGTCAGGATCCTTGGTTCACAAAGGGTCAATTGTGATCTCATGATGGGATCACAATTGACCCCTGTGGGAACCAAGGATGGTGACCTGACATGACCTCACTGAGATCATGCCCTGTCACTATGCGCAGGCAGAGCAGTCTCTGTTTTGTCTGCGCATGCCGGCAGACAGAAAGATGAAGAGGCCGGAAGAAGCAGCGGGAGCCGCACCGGGATGGTGGTGAGTATCGGGGGACCACCGGGGGTGGGGGGGGGTTGGTACTGACGGGGCATGGGGGCAGAGCGGGGGAATACTTATAATCTCCCTCCATCTGAGCTGTCAGATGGGAGGGAGATCAGATGATGGTGGCGGGGGCTGGAAGGAGCCGCAGCTGCTGCAGGGCCACAGGGGACATGTAGAGGATGGGGGGGGGTATGACCGGGGGTGGGGGCCGAGTGACCGGGAAGGGGGGCAGAGCGGGGGAGTACGGATCATCTCCCTCCCATCTGAGCTGTCAGATGGGAGGGAGATGATGTCGGGCATTAGTTTCTGCAAATAGAGTCTGTGGAGCCTCGGACACAGGACTAGCCATATATCACTCCAGGGGAGGACCCAGCCAAGGGGTGGCTCCTTGCGGAGAACACCATAACCACCATATGAAGTGGCCCTTTAAGTCAATATCCAACTCTTTTACAAGTTTAAGATATGACAAGGGAATACCAAGGCCAGGTATCCATCCACATACAGCTGTTTCGGGGTGTTGCCCCTCATCAGTGTGGAGTAGGATTCTGGCTAGGTGGGAGCAAGGCCTATGGCTGGGTCCTCCCCTGGAGTGATATATGGCTAGTCCTGTGTTTGAGACTCCTAACCGAGGCTCCACAGACTCTATTTGCATATTCATATTTCCCAGGGGGCAATGTGCCTAGGAATTCACTGTGTTTGAGCGCTTTAGCCAGCTGCCCGCAGTGTTTTCTTGGACTGGTCTCCCTGAGATCAGTGAATACTTTGCAATCTTGGTCTACTAGGCCTTGCTCCCACCTAGCCAGAATCCTACTCCACACTGATGAGGGGCAACACCCCGAAACAGCTGTATGTGGATGGATACCTGGCCTTGGTATTCCCTTGTCATATCTTAAACTTGTAAAAGAGTTGGATATTGACTTAAAGGGCCACTTCATATGGTGGTTATGGTGTTCTCCGCAAGGAGCCACCCCTTGGCTGGGTCCTCCCCTGGAGTGATATATGGCTAGTCCTGTGTTTGAGACTCCTAACCGAGGCTCCACAGACTCTATTTGCATATTCATATTTCCCAGGGGGCAATGTGCCTAGGAATTCACTGTGTTTGAGCGCTTTAGCCAGCTGCCCGCAGTGTTTTCTTGGACTGGTCTCCCTGAGATCAGTGAATACTTTGCAATCTTGGGCATTAGTTTCTGACGCGCTGCGGCGCCATTTTAGGAGGAGGGGAGGGGGTGGGGCTGAGTACCGGTACCGGAGGCTGTGTACCGGTACTGGGGGGGGGGGGCAAATGTTTTCTCTTCATGCCACGGGTTTGACCCTGTGGCATGACAGAGAAATCATTGTTTTTACCGGCGGTTCGCTGTATATTTATGTGATCACGGTTATACACCGGTAAACGGTGTATAACCGTGATCACATGGCGGGTACCGGTAAAAACCGGCCCGATTCATAATCTTTCTAGCTGAAACCCCGGAGATTTTTGACCACTGGGGGGCGCTAGAGCACTTTCCCTGGCTGACATCTGCAGACGTCAGCCAGGCATAAGTACCCTCTTTTTCAGACGTCTCTGGACGTTAGGCCGTCGTTATGGGGTTAAAGTAAAAATACATTTGTTTACAAACATTAAACACATGGAGGAGAGTGCACAAAGGGAAGACAGCTCAATGGAAAGAGCACATGAGTCTAGAAGATAGCAGAGGGGGGAAAGAGACAGCACGGAGCAGGGAGGGACAGCGCAGACAGGCGGGAGGGACAGCGCTCATAGGGAGACAACACAAAGGAGAGAGCACAAAAGTGGAGAGTGCATAGAAGGAAGACAGTTCAAAGGAGAGAGCAGGCAGGGAGAGAGCACATGGGGGAGAGAGGGAGTGCACATGGGGGTGAGAGAGCATGGACAGGGGAGAGACAGCACACGAAGGAAGAGAGTGCACATAGGGAGACAATTTAAAGGAGGGAGAAGACAAGGGGAGAGAGAGTGCACTGGTGGGAGAGATGGCCACCACCGCCTGCACAGGAAAGCCTGCCCCAGTCATGACATCACTGGCCTCCATCAAATATATGTATATATATATATATATATATGTATATATATATATATATATATATATATATATATATATATATATATATATATATATATATATACAATATATATATATATATATATATATATATAATACATATATATATATATATATATAGATATATATATATAACAGGTCGGGTGCAGAGCCCTCCTACCACAATCACTGTCAATAAGAAAATGAAAAATGAAAGTCAGCACTTCCTCCAATTCAAGTTATGTGGGTTTATTTGGTCCTAGGACTGCGACGTTTCGGCCCGCAGCCTTCCTCAAGCAGTGTCATACAGCCAATAGTGCTCACATATAAATAGCACCCATGCAAGGGGCTTACAATAATTCAATTATTACAATTAAAAATTCAATTAATGCATCTCATAAAACATATATAAAATTCAAATCTGCTAAATACAGTGAACTATCCGTTCCTCATGACATGACTTTTATTGTTGTAGTTAAGGGTATTAGCTCTATATATGGTTATGGACTATGATTCCTAATATATTAAATATTATACAATGCACTATTTGCACTTTAAAAGCACGGATTGTTCACTGTATTTATCAGATTTGAATTTTATATATGTTTTATGAGATGCACTGTATTAATTGATTGGTTGTGGAGCTCACTGGGACGGGGTACTCGGTACCGGACCGGGGTACAGCTGGGGGATGTCACAGCGGTCCTGGTCCGGACTGTGTCCCGGGTTTGCACAACAAATGGGGGGTATTTACAGGGGATAAGGTTGTCGTGATGCCTCCAACGGGTTGTGGTCAGGGAGACTGCTGCTGCAGAACCTCTGGGGATGATGTTTGGCAGCTGTAGATGGAACGGCTCCCCGCAGATAGAGCCTAGTTCCCCGGGCAGTGGTAATTAAAGTCTGTGATGGTTGTTATAGATGTAACCAGAAAGTAGGGGTAGTAGTAGAGATGATGAGAGTGGAGGCAATGGCAGTTTATGAGGGAAAGTAGGGTTTCAGCACAAGGATCACACACACTCACGTTTGTTGTCATTTTCCAAGTCTTTACTGTGCAGATGGTAAAGCAGAGTATTGTCCACGGAGTCTGTACTGGGTCCGGGTTGCTCCAACCCTGACCGGGTCCTTGGCTTCCTACTTCTGCGCTTTGTGTGTGGCACTGCTGCTGCTTTTAGCTGAACTGCTGGCCCTGTCTCCCCTCACGGGTACCAATCTAACGTAGTAACATAGTAACATAGTTTTTAAGGTTGAAGGAAGACTTTAAAGAGGACCTGTCACCAAACCAGGCATGGTGATCTAATTACAGCACTGGATGCAGCATGTCTGCAGCATCCAGACAAGGGGTCCCCCAGCACTTGAGTAGCCCTGTACCCCAAGATAATACACTTAGAAAACTTACATGCTCCAGCCATTAAGGAGGTGGCTAGAGGCTGGAGCCAAAGGGTAGATTCACACCCCCTGCATGTTTAATCTACCCACCGCTGCCAATCATTCTCTCCCTCTTCAGCAGCATTTAAGCAGAGTTTTTTTTTCTCTTCAAGAAAGTCCATTTAGCCCCGCTCCCTGAGGGGCGGAGCCAAATGGCAAGTTCTGAAAAAAAAAAACCTCTATTTAAATGCTGCTGAAGAGGGAGAGAATGATTGGCAGCGGAGGGCAGATTAAACATGCAGGGGGTGTAAATCTGCCCTTGGCTGTAGCCCCTAGCCACCTCCTTAATGGCTGGAGCATGTAAGTTTTCTAAGTGTATTATCTCGGGGTACAGGGCTGCTCAAGTGCTGGGGGACCCCTTGCCTGCATGCTGCAGACATGCTGCATCCAGTGCTGTATTTAGATCACCATGCCTGGTTTGGTGACAGGTCCTCTTTAAGTCCATCTAGTTCAACCCATAGCTTAACATGTTGATCCAGAGGAAGGCAAAAAAAACCATGTGGCAACACTAACTCCACATTGGGGGAAAAAATTTCTTCCTGACTCCTGATATGGCAATCAGACTAATTCCCTGGATCAACGCCCTATCAAAGGATCTAGTATACATAACTGGTAATATTATAGTTTTCAAGAAAGGCATCCAGGCCCTTCTTAAATGTTAGTAGTGAGTCACTCCTTACAACATCATGTGGCAGAGAGTTCCATAGTCTCACTGCTCTTGCAGTAAAGAATCCACGCCTGTGATTATGATTAACTGACTTGTATAGAGGTAAAATTATGTTCTCCTCATGAGCATCTATGCCTCTTTTAATGCATCCCATTATTTTATTTGCCTTTGCAGCAGCTGCCTGACACTGGCCACTAAATGTGAGTTTGTCATCTACCCATACATCCAGGTCTTTTTCAGTGACAGTTTTGCCCAGTGTTTTACAATTAAGCACATAATTATACCATTTGTTTCCTCTGCCCAAGTGCATGACTTTACATCTATCCCCATTAAAGCTCATTTGCCATTTATCAGCCCAAGCCTCTAGTTTACATACATCCTCTTGTAATATAAAATTGTCCTCCTCTGTATTGATTACCCTGTAGAGTTTAGTGTCATCTGCAAATATTGAGATTCTACTCTGTATGCCCCCTACAAGGTCATTAATAAATATATTAAAAAGAAGCGGGCCCAACACTGACCCCTGTGGTACCCCACTGTTAACTGTGACCCATTCTGAGTGTGTTCCATTAATGACCACCCTTTGTTTCCTATCGCTAAGCCAGTTTTTAACCCACTTACACATATTTTCCCCTATCCCCATTGCTCTCATTTTATGTATCAACCTTTTGTGTGGCACCGTATCAAAAGCTTTTGAAATGTAGTGATGGGCGAATCCTAAATTACTCGGAATCGCTTGACTCTAGCGAGTCCGAGCACAGGACTCGCTACTCGTTGCGAGTCTAGCGAGTCCAATGTTAATGAATGGGGAAGCGAGTAATAGCGAGTAGTGTGAGATTTACAAATCGCAGATGTGTCTCGGAAGCTTCAGCCTGAAGCAATCCTAGTTTTGTCATTTATTTGCATTGCTCGTTTACTTTGTAAGTAATCGCTGACTCGCACAGATAAGATCCTGTCTTCTCTGTGTTCTGGCTGCCCCAGCTCCAGGGTCCTAGAGCCCGCCTGCTGCCTGATGTAGCAGTGCTGAGATTGTTCTCAGTCTGCTCATTCCCTGTGTACAGACATGAATGTCTGTGCACAGAGATGATGTAGCAGAGCTGAGATTGTTCTCAGTCTGCTCATTCCCTGTGCATAGAGATCTATATATATATGCACAGGGGATGTAGCAGAGAGGACATCGCGTTTTAGATTGCGTCGGACGGAAGAGGATTTTTTTAATTAAAGATGGAGTCCCTAATGGCTTTTTTTTTTATTTCTAATAAAAAATTTTCTTTGTGTTGTGTTTTTTTAAAACAATTTAATAGAAATTCATGGCGGTCATGTCTAATATTGGCGTGACCGCCATAAATTTCGGGCTTAGGGCCAGCTGATAATACAAAGCTGGTCCTAACCCCTTTATTACCCAGCGTGCCACCGCTACCAGGGCCGCTGGAAGAGCGGGGTTCAGCGCCAGAGGATGGCGCTTCAATGAACGCGCCATCTTCTGGGGCGGCTGCGGGCTGCAATTTGCAGCGGGGGGTGCCCAGAAAGCTTGGGCATCCCTGCGCTGCGGATTCCAGCCCCCAGCTGCTTAGCTGTACCTGGCTAGACATAGAAATTGCGCGGAGCCCCACGCATTTTTTTTAAATTATTTCATGAAATTCTGAGATTCTGACTCTGACTCTGAGACTCTGACTCTGAAATTCATGAAATAATTTTAAAAAAATGCGTGGGGCTCCGCGCAATTTCTATGTCTAGCCAGGTACAGCTAAGCAGCTGGGGGCTGGAATCCGCAGCGCAGGGATGCCCAAGCTTTCTGGGCACCCCCCACTGCAAATTGCAGCCCGCAGCCGCCCCAGAAGATGGCGCGTTCATTGAAGAGCCATCCTCTGGCGCTGAACCCCGCTCTTCCAGCGGCCCTGGTGGCGGTAGCACGCTGGGTAATAAAGGGGTTAATACCAGCTTTGTTATACAAGCTGGTATTAAGCCCGAGATTCTTAATGTCAGGCCACATTTGACCCAGCCACTAAGAATCTCCAATAAAGGGTTAAAAAAACACAGAGAAAAATTTTTATTTGAAATAAAAAAAAGCCATTAGGGACTCCATCTTTAATTAAAAAAATCCTCTTCCGTCCGACGTAGTCCAAAACGCGATGTCCTCTCTGCTCATCCCTGTGAATAGATAGATGTCTATGCACAGGGAATGAGCAGACTGAGAACAATCTCAGCACTGCTACATCATGTCTGTGAGCAGGTGGGCTCTAGGACCCTGGAGCTGCACAGAGAAGACAGCTGGACTCAGCTCGCAAAGAAACAGCAGTTACTTTGCGAGTCTCCCTGCTATCACTGGCACAGTAGCCAGTGATTACTCGCACGAGTCTAATGCAAACAATGGCAATCCTAGTGTTGTCAGCGTTTCTGACAAAACTAGGATTGATATTGATTTGCATTGGACTCGTGCGAGTAATCACTGGGAAACTCGCAGAGTACCGAGTCCTGCGAGTCCCTTACTACTCGCCGAGTAACGAGTCCTAGCGAGTAGATTCGCCCATCCCTATTGAAATGTCCATATACACCATGTCCACTGCATTTTTTTGGTCCAGTCCAGGACTTACTTCTTCATAGAGCTTATCAGATTAGTTTGACATGAACGGTCCCTAGTAAAACCATGTTGATATTGGGTCATGAGGTTATTTTTCTTCAGATACTCCAGTATAGCATCTCTTAGAAAACCCTCTAGGATTTTACCCACAGTAGAGGTTAAGCTTACTGGCCTATAATTTTGAAGTTTAATTTTTGTTCCCTTTTTGAATATTGGCACCACATTTGCTATAAGCCAGTCCTGTGTTACAGACCCTGTTATTATGGAATCTTTAAAGATTAAAAATAATGGTCTATCTATGACAATACTTAATTCCTGCAGCACTCTGGGCCCGGGGATTTGTCAATTTTAGTGTTTTTTAGACGATGCAGTATTTCCTGCTGGGTTAAGCAGGTGACATTTAATTGAGAGTTTTTGTTATCACTGATCATATTGTCTGTCATGGGATTTTCTTGTGTAAATACTGTTGAAAAAAAGTCATTTAGCATATTGGCTTTTTCCTTTTTTTTAGCCATATGGTTTCCTCCTATTTCTAGCATGCTTACTCCCATAGGGTATATATTGTGCACAGGCCCTATTCAGGATGCTAATAAACGTCTCCCACTTGCTTTGTGTACTTTTATGTCTCAGAATATCGTCCCAGTTTATTGCACTAAGATCATCTCTCAACCGTTGGAGATTTGCCTTCCTGAAGTTTAGTGTCCTTGTAGCCCCTCTACTACACATCTTATTAAAGGATACTTGAAAACTTATTATTTTATGATCACTATTACCCAAGTGATCTCCAACCCGTATATTTGATATGCGGTCTGGCGTGTTGGTTAATATTAGGTCCAGCAGTGCCCCCTTCTTGTTGGGTCCTGAACCAGTTGTGAAAGGTAATTGTCTCTCATAGTTGTCAAAAACCTACTACCATTGCTAGAACTGCAGGTTTCTGTTCCCTAATGTATTTCAGGGTAGTTGAAGTCCCCCATAATAATGACTTCTCTCCTGAGTCACTGCTTCATCTATTTGCTTTAGGAGGATATTCTCCTCCACTTCCATTACTGTTGGGGACTTATAACAAACCCCTATCAGTAATTTATTATTTTTTCCCCCCTCCTCTTATCTCCACCCACAGAGTCTCTACATTTACATTAGATTCACCTACATTATCACGCAGGATGGGTTTTAAGGATGATTTTACGTACCGTATATACTCGTGTATAAGCCGACCCGTGTATAAGCCGACCCCCCTACTTTTGCCCCCAAAATCTGGGAAAACCTATTGACTCGTGTATAAGCCAAGGGTGGACCCCAGCACAGGTATACAGCCCCCAGCAGCCCCAGTGGTAGTATACAGCAGCCCCAGCAGCCCCAGTGGTAGTATACAGGAGCCCCAGCAGCCCCAGTGGTAGTATACAGGAGCCCCAGCAGCCCCAGTGGTAGTATACAGGAGCCCCAGCAGCCCCAGTGGTAGTATACAGGAGCCCCAGCAGCCCCAGTGGTAGTATACAGGAGCCCCAGCAGCCCCAGTGGTAGTATACAGGAGCCCCAGCAGCCCCAGTGGTAGTATACAGGAGCCCCAGCAGCCCCAGTGGTAGTATACAGGAGCCCCAGCAGCCCCAGTGGTAGTATACAGGAGCCCCAGCAGCCTCAGTAATCCAGGGCCCCCCCTCGCGCTCCGGAAACCTGTAAAGTAAAATCTTTATACTTATCACTGTCCCCGCCGCTGCCGACATCACGATGACGTCATTGCCTGCGACGAACAGGAAGCCGGAAGAAGAAGGACGGATGAAGCCGGGGATCGTGATGTCGGCAGCGGCGGGCGGCGGGGACAGTGATAAGTATAAAGACTTTACTTTACAGGTTTCCGGAGCGCGAGGGGGGGGCCCTGGATTACTGAGGCTGCTGGGGCTCCTGTATACGCAAGCCGTCACTGACTCGCGAATAAGCCGAGGGGGGTACTTTTCAGCCCAATTTTTGGGCTGAAAAACTCGGCTCATACGCGAGTATATACGGTATAAACATACACCTCCTCCTCGCTTATTTGTACGGTCATTTCTGAACAGACTATAGCCCTGTAAATTAACAGTGCCCCCCTTCTTGTTGGGTCCTGAACCAGTTGTGAAAGGTAATTGTCTCTCATAGTTGTCAAAAACCTACTACCATTGCTAGAACTGCAGGTTTCTGTTCCCTAATGTATTTCAGGGTAGTTGAAGTCCCCCATAATAATGACTTCTCCCTGAGTCACTGCTTCATCTATTTGCTTTAGGAGGATATTCTCCTCCACTTCCATTACTGTTGGGGACTTATAACAAACCCCTATCAGTAATTTATTATTTTTTCCCCCCTCCTCTTATCTCCACCCACAGAGTCTCTACATTTACATTAGATTCACCTACATTATCACGCAGGATGGGTTTTAAGGATGATTTTACGTACCGTATATACTCGTGTATAAGCCGACCCGTGTATAAGCCGACCCCCCTACTTTTGCCCCCAAAATCTGGGAAAACCTATTGACTCGTGTATAAGCCAAGGGTGGACCCCAGCACAGGTATACTGCCCCCAGCAGCCCCAGTGGTAGTATACAGCAGCCCCAGCAGCCCCAGTGGTAGTATACAGGAGCCCCAGCAGCCCCAGTGGTAGTATACAGGAGCCCCAGCAGCCCCAGTGGTAGTATACAGGAGCCCCAGCAGCCCCAGTGGTAGTATACAGGAGCCCCAGCAGCCCCAGTGGTAGTATACAGGAGCCCCAGCAGCCCCAGTGGTAGTATACAGGAGCCCCAGCAGCCCCAGTGGTAGTATACAGGAGCCCCAGCAGCCCCAGTGGTAGTATACAGGAGCCCCAGCAGCCCCAGTGGTAGTATACAGGAGCCCCAGCAGCCTCAGTAATCCAGGGCCCCCCCTCGCGCTCCGGAAACCTGTAAAGTAAAATCTTTATACTTATCACTGTCCCCGCCGCTGCCGACATCACGATGACGTCATTGCCTGCGACGAACAGGAAGCCGGAAGAAGAAGGACGGATGAAGCCGGGGATCGTGATGTCGGCAGCGGCGGGCGGCGGGGACAGTGATAAGTATAAAGACTTTACTTTACAGGTTTCCGGAGCGCGAGGGGGGGGCCCTGGATTACTGAGGCTGCTGGGGCTCCTGTATACGCAAGCCGTCACTGACTCGCGAATAAGCCGAGGGGGGTACTTTTCAGCCCAATTTTTGGGCTGAAAAACTCGGCTCATACGCGAGTATATACGGTATAAACATACACCTCCTCCTCGCTTATTTGTACGGTCATTTCTGAACAGACTATAGCCCTGTAAATTAACAGCCCAGCCATGGCTCTCATCCCTAGCCCGTCCCTAGCATAGAACCTGTAGCCAACAGAGAAGTCGGCCCAGTTCTCCAGGAACCCAAACCCCTCCTTCCTACACCAATTCCTGAGCCACGTATTTATCTCCCTAATCTCCCGTTGCCTCTCTGGTGTGGCGCGTGGTACAGGCAGTATTTCAGAGAATACTACCTTGGAAGTCCTTGCCTTAAGCTTTCAGCCTAATTCCCTGAAATCATCTTTAAGGACCTTCCACCTACCTCTAGCTTAGTCATTTGTGCCAATGTGCACCATGACCGCTGGGTCCTCACCCACCAGCCCCTCCCAGTAATCTGTCAACCCGATCAGCGATGTGCCAGACTCGAGCGCCAGGTAGGCAACACACTGTTCGACGATCCCTGTCTTTGTGACAGATTGCCCTATCTGTTCCCCTAATAATTGAGTCCCCCACTACCAGCACCTGTCTGTCCTGCCCTGCTCTCCTGTTTTCCCCCTTACTGGAGCAGACACTCCTCTGGCTTTCAGAGGTTATGCCCTGCTGCAGCAGTGCTATACCTGAACTCGCACCCCCCCTCATCTGCCAACTTAGCAAATTTATTGGGGTGTGCCAGATCAGGGCTAGCCTCCCTGGCACTCTTCCCTCTACCCTGCCTTCTGTCACCCAGCTGGCTACCTCACTGTCCTGCAGCTCCATGCTACCATCCTCCCCCACATCTATCCCATTGAGCAGCTGTTCAGTGAGCAGCAGACTCCTTTCCGTATTGTCTATGGATCTCAGCGTTGTCAGTTGTACATTTAGATCCAGTATCTGGGCTTCCAAATGCACAACATACTCACATCTCACACAGCAGTATGTACCCTCGACCGGCTGTTCAAGGAATGCATACATGTGGCAAGATGTACACTGGATGGCATTGCCAATTTGGAGCTCATTTCCTAATGGGGATTGCACCAGACAGAAATGATAAGTAAAAAGAAATGCAAAGTATTAATAAAATACAACCAGCAATTCAGTAAGTCCTCCCTTCCAAACTCTCTGAATCCAAAGTCACTGAATCACAAGTCACACACTTACTTCCGTCCGCACTTAGCTCCCGGTCACACTAAGCTCATGGTCACACTCGCTAAGAACTGAGATTTAATTTTTTTTTTCTCCTTAGCAGAAAATCAGCCTACGCTCAGTGTACTTCCAAAGGACTGAAGCCCCAACAAGCTGCTACTTATAAACCCTTATGCACCCCCACCCTTAATTAACCCCTTGTAAGTATAGCTACACCACAGGTTTTAAGTGCAAAGTAGTTAACCCTTTAACTTTTCAGGTAGTAAAATAAGAGACTATAAACTTGTAGAGAGAAAAGAAAGTTAAGAAAGCCCAATAAAATTAAAAAGAGAAAAAAAAAAGCAGTCAACAATTTACACTGGTATTTGTTGCAGGATTCCCAAATACCTCCTCACTGAATCACAAGTCACACACACTTAATTCCGTCCGCACTTATGCTCCCGGTCACACTAAGCTCACGGTCACACTCGGTAAGAACTAAGATTTAAATTTTTTTTTTCTCCTTAGCAGAAAATCAGCCTACAGCTCAGTGTACTTCCAAAACTCTTGAGTCCTCTGTGTCACTGACCCCTCTGTGTTGCTTTGCTATGGTACAGTGAAGATGGTGGACCTTCAGTATTCCAGTATTCACTGTCCTGTCTGTCTCAGGCACAGCATCGGATCCGGTATCCGTCCTAAGCGCCTCTCCGGGGTGAATTCAGGGTAACTCCTTGTCCCGGGTGTGTTCCTCTGTTTCTCTGACTCCTTCCGTCAGACCTCTCAGGACCTCCACTCCAACTCGACTCCCTCTTCTTCCTTCTCACTAACTCCAACTCACCTCCAGACAGTTTCTGTGGCACATTAACCCTTGGGGTGCCACATTATTGTAAGCCCTTGCATGGGGGCTATTTATATTTGAGCACTATTGGTTGTATGACACTGCTTGAGGAAGGCTGCATGCCGAAATGTCGCAGTCCTAGGACCAAATAAACCACATAACTTGAATTGGAGGAAGTGCTGCCTTTCATTTTTCATCTATCTATCTATCTATCTATCTATTATCTATCTATCTATACTATCTACTAGGTGGAGGTATGATGCTATCGCATCAGGAAGGTGATGGCATCACGATGGGGGGTAGCCATCTCTCCTCCCTGTGCTGTCTCTCCCCTGTCTGCTGTCTTTCTCACCCCCATGTTCTCTCCCAATGTATGTAGATAAATGTATTTTTACTTAAAAAAGCAGTTTCTATGTTTTTTTTAATTAATAAAGTGTTTAATTTCCTGGTAAAATATGTGTAGTAGGGCTTCGGTATATTTTCTATTGACAACAAAGGTAAACCAAGCAGCTAGTGGCTGCCAATTCCCACTTTCTGCTAGCAATGAAAAATACTGAGGAGCCCTATATTTTTTGTTATTTAAATAAATAACTTAAAAAAAATTGATGTGTGATGTGGGCTTTGCCATATTTTATATTTCCAGCCAATGTAACCCAGGCAGCTGGAGGCTGGAATTCTCAGACTGGTGGATGCTTTAAATTGCGGCCAGCAGCCTCCCCAGATTTGGCGCCTTAGTGTCAGACTGGGTAATAAAGGGGTTGATGTGACTTCTTTTTGGCAGTTAACACCAAGCCCTATTGCTAGTTCATGTGAAGGTAAGTGCAGAGGAGAATGTGCCGCTCACCTTCCACACACTTTGGATTCTCAGGCATCTGGTTAATTGTCGGCTTCCACTGACTTAGTTTCAAATAAAGGTTTTCCAGGGCCACATGTCCATAGAGTTCAAAGTTCCTTTATTGGGTTAAGATAAAAACATAAACATCCCAACCGGAAACTGAATCAGTGAAGCCAGTCACTTAACCAGGTGTCAGTATGACAGTCGGACATTAGCAATACTGTCAGTAAAGAGAAAAAAAAACACTGCAAGAACATCCTTTATTACATACAAAGTAGACAAAGACTCCTCGTTATACACTTTAGTAGCTCCCATCAAGATCTGTCCAGCGTAATCCTGGAATTATTGTAATCTTACAGTGGGGCGGTGATGTCCCCACCATCTTTGTATACCAGAGTGTCCAAAGATGGCGGCTGTATTAGTAAGTGTGCATGTTTCTATGTGTGTGTATGTGGGGTAAGTGGCAGGCTGACAGGGGGGAGAGGAGATGGAGTGTGGAGTGGACAGGATTGAGCAGCAGGCGAGCTGTAGGAAGGTAGTGTGGAGAGAATGGGGGGTGGGTGAGCAGCGGACAGGCAGGCTGCTGACAGTGAGAGTGGAGTGCAAAGGGTGGATAAGCAGCAGGCGGGGGTTAGGCTATTGTGAGGGAGTGTGGAGTGGACAGGGGGTTAGCAGTGGGTGCGGATGTGAGTAGTGGGTGGGGGGTCGAACTGCTGGGAGGAGCCTGGAGTGGACAGTAGGGTAAGAAATGGGTATGGGGGTGAGCAGCAGGCGAATGAGCAGCAGGCAGGGGTTGGGTTGCAAGGAGGGAGCATTGAGCAGGCAGGGAGATAGAGCAGTGGGTGGGCAAGTGAAAAGCAGGGGAAAGCCAGGTTGCTGGGATCGAACATAGAGTGGACAAGGGGGTGAGCAGTGGGCAGGGGGGAGAGCAGTAGTCATGGGGTCAGGCTACAGGGAGGGAGCGTGGAGTGGCAGATGGGTGATCAGAGGGCAGGGAGTCGGATTGCTGGGAGGGAGCTTGGAGCGGACAGGGAGTGAGCAGCAGGTTAGGGGTCAAGCTCCTGGGAGGGAGCAGGGAGTGGACAGGGGATGAACAGTGGGCAGGTGCTTGTGCAGCAGGTGGGTGAGCAGCAAGCAAGGGGTCAAGTTGCTGGGAGGGAGTGTGGAGCGGATAGGGGGTGAGAAGCAGGTTATGGATCGGGCTGCTGGAAGGGAGCATGGAGCCAACAGGGGGGTTGAGCAGCGGGGTAAGGATGAGGGGGAGCAGCAGGCAGGGGGTGAGCAGTGGGTGGGGAGTTGAGATGAGTGGGGAGCATGCGGCAGGGGTGAGTGGGCTGTGCAGGGGAGAGAGGGGAGTGTACTGCAGGGGTGAGTGGGCTGTGCGGGGGTGAGTATAGAGCGTGAACTGGGCTGCAGGGGTGGAAGGGCTGTTCAGGGGTGAGCGTGCTGCAGGAGATAGTGGGCTGTGCGTAGAGCATGCTACAGGAGTGAGTGGGCTGTGCGGGGAACATGCTGTGGGTGTGAGTGGGCTGTGCAGGGGTGAAAATGCTGCAGGGGTGAGTGGGCTGTGCAGGGAGCATGCTGCAGGAGTGAGTGAGCTGTGCGGGGATGAGCATGCTGCAGTGGTGACTGAGGGGGTGAGCATGCTGCAGGAGTGTTTGGGCTGTGTGGGGAGCATGTGGTTTGTGCGGAGTGAGCAGGGCTGTGCAGGTTGAGCGGGGGGGCTGTGCGGGCAGGACCGGGGCTGTACAGGCAGGAACTATGCGGGCAGGAACTGTGTGGACAGAACTGGGGTTTGTGTATGCACTGTAAATCACATCGATGTCATCTTGGAACACCTACACCGATGGGCAGTCTGATTTACTGCACCTGCGCTATCGATATAATCTGTTTAGTGGCGTGATTTTTCTCTTCTGTTGCTGGTGTTTGCGACGGGCTACTGAGTTTGGGGCGCTTGTTCGGTGTACCCACTGGTGTTGGTGCGGAAGCAGCTTGCACTGCCAGCACACTCCATATTATTACACGCATCACCTGAATGTGTTAATAAGACTTCCGTCAAGCTTCTGGGCTGGCACATTGTATTCTGGGGTTCGTAGACATTGCCTTCAAAAGTTGATGATAACTTGGTAAGTATATAATAGATTACCTATTTAATAATTGTGAACCATTTGGCACCCAGGTTATTATTATTTATTATCCTTCTCCCTCATTATTATTATAGAATTTGTACTTATTCGGGTAGCATTCATCATGTATTCCTGTTTTTGCTGTACTATCTTTTAATACTAATAATTTTTATTGTAGTGAAATAAAAAATGTTTGCTTTCATTTTAATTACTATGTGTTCATTCAATCAGTATCTAATTTCTGACTATGGTTTTGTAAAAAAAAGGAAAAAAGTAAATGTAGCCAGGACAATTAAGTGGCACCTGCCTCATGGCTTACTTAGAGGGTCTGGAACTTGCTATCTACCTTATGGACAGGAGTTTTCCTGCAACCTTAAGAAGACAGTTAAGTAGGTAAGGAGATTTAAAGCCACGTCCCTCCTCAAGGAAATATACAAATTTTCACTTCAGTAAGGAAGTGGATGAACTCCAGCGCCACCTTATTTATAGTGATTTGATAATGCCATTTTGCACAGAGAAAGTTTTGAAAGGTTTCAGGAAATTAATGCGTTACACCATCTCAAATAGCATCGTTGTAGACTAAGCGTATTACTGCTGAGTACAAAACGCTGCGTTCTACAGTACAAGCACAGTGGATGGGATTTCTAAATATTCCATACTCACTGTGCATTATTTCCACATCTCCACAGCATGTTAAGTTGTTACTGCAGAGTCGGTAGCAATCTCCAGTGGTTGAATGCAGGGAAAAGCTGCCCTACATCCAACGCAGTTTATGGACACAGGGCAGCTTCGTTCTCCATGCGATCACCACGGTTTCCTTCAGGTCCAGAGGTACAACACACAATGCTTCCGGATCATGTGCACTTACTATTATGCAAAAATTTTGAATTTTTAAAAACTAAATAAAAATGAGAGTCAAACCCAATACAACTTTAAACAAGGTAATAATGTGAAATAGCAAATTATTTATTTGCTGGATGTTATTAGAGACAAGGATATAGCTATGAATAGTATTCTATGGATGTTTCTTAGAGACCTATTCCAGTAAATAGCTTTCTTAAATGCCATTGGTTTTCTTCCTTATACATTTTTTGACCAAGATAAAAGTCTGTGCAGCACTTTATTTATACTGTGCAATAAAGTGAAATTTTATTTAGAGCTCCAGCATCAGAGAATCAAATGTGTAAGTTTGAGAATTAGTGATCCTTATCAGACTTTAGTAAATAGCATTTAGAATCGTTTTGAGCATAAAAAGACACAAGCTGGATACAATATAGGGTGGTCTAATTTATTGAATATTTCTCTTAAATGGGATATTGCTAGAATGTCAGCACTGCTGAGGCTGGTAACACCACTTTATAAAACTAATTCCCAATTTTTCTTATTTCTTCAAAATCTTTGGCCTGTAACATTTAAATGACTGACAATATATGAATCACAATGTTAGCAATATTAGCATTTTCATTTGGTATTCAAATTTACACATTAGATGTTTATAGCCCACCATAACTACAGTTCTGTCAACTAGAGATGAGTGAATTTATTTGAGGAATTGAATTCTGCTTAAATTAAAAAAAAAACATATTCTCCAGAATACAGATGTTTGTAATTTGTTCCACATGAATTCAGCAAAATGGCCTCACCCTGCAACACTGCTCATTCCACACATGGTCCTGTGCACAATTTCTTATTAAGACTGGATGCTGATCTTCATAGAAGGCTGGGACTTTGAACTGTGACTAGAGCTGGGACCAGTGGCATAATAAGAGACCAATGGGCCTCAGTGCAGTTTTTGGATTTGGCTCATCCTCCCTGCATGTTGGTTAAAAGTATGGGCCCTTGTAGTGTTCTAAATCCTATAAAGATGTAAGTGTATCCTCCCTCCATCTTTGTTATACAATAATGTTCCCAATCCAGTATTAATATCACCCATCTTGTGCCCCCTATCTTGATATATATGTTCCCTATGCTGGGGCCATCTTGGTGTATATTTCTATTTTTCCATCCTAGCTCTTTCCTGCTAAATATGTCTTGTATCCTGGTAAATATGTCCCCATCCTGGGCCCCTTCATGATAAATATGTCCCCCATCCTGGTATACATGAAATACAAAACTCTCATCATGGGCATCTTACTGGTATATATTGTCCTCCATCCTGGAATTTATGCTCCCCATCTTGTACAGTACCGTTTGAAAGTATTTGTACCCTTGAACTTTTCAACCTTTTGCCACATTTCAAGCTTCAAACATAAAGATATAAATTCTAATTTTTTGTGAAGAATCAACAAGTGGGACACAATCGTGAAGCGGAACGAAATTTATTGGATATTTTAAACTTTTTAAACTAATAAAAAACTGAAAAGTGGGGCATGCAATATTATCGCCTTTACTTCATGCAGCAAATTCACTCCAAAGTTCAGTGAGGATCTCTGAATGATCGAATGTTGTCCAAAATGACTGGCAATGATAAATAAATCCACTGTTGTAATCAAGACTCGTATAATGCACCTGCTCTGTGAAGTCTCAGTTCTGCTTCAGTGCAGACAGCATCATGAAGACCAAGTAACACACAGGCATCAGAGATACTGTTGTGATGAAGTTTAAAGCCAGATTTGGATAAAAAAAAAATCCAAGTTTTAAACATCTCAAGGAGCACTGTGCAAGCGATCATATTAAAATGGAAGGAGTATCAGACAACTGCAAATCTACCAAGACCTGGCCTTCCCTCTACACTTTCATCTTGAACAAGGAGAAGACTGATCAGAGATGCAGCCAAAAGGCCCATGATCACTCTGGATGAATTGCAGAGATCTACAGCTGAGGGGGGAAAGTCTTTCCATAGGACAACAATCAGTCGTACACTGCACAAATCTGGAATTTATGGAAGAGTGGCAAGAAGAAAGCCATTTCTCAAAGATATCCATAATAAGTCTCGTTTGAAGTTTGCCACAAGCCATCTGGGAGACACACCAAACATGTGGAATAAGGTGCTCTGGTCAGAAGAAACAAAAATTTAACTTTTTGGCCACGATGAAAATTATATTTTTGGTGTAAAAGCAACACAGCTCATCACCCTCAAAACACCATCCCCACTGTCAAGCATAGTGGTGGAAGCATCATGGTTTGGGACTGCTTTTCTTTAGTAGGGACGGGGAAGATGGTTAAAATTGATGGGAAGATGGATGAAGCCAAATATAGGACCATTCTGGGAGAAAACCTGTTGGAGTCTGCAAAAGATCAGAGACTGGGACAAAGATTTATCTTCAAAGAAGAAAATAATCCCAAACATAAAGCAAAATCTACAATGGAATGGTTGAAAAATAAACATATCCAGTGTTACAATGGCTAAGTCAAAGTCCAGACTTGAATCCAATCGAGAATCTGTGGAAAGAGCTGAAAACTGCTCTTCACGAACGCTCTCCATCCAACTTTACTGAGCTCGAGCTGTTTTGCAAGGAAGAATGGGCAAGAATTTCAGTCTCTCAATGTACAAAACTGATAGAGACATATCCCAAGCGACTTGCAGGTGTAATCCCAGCAAAAGGTGGCACAACGAAGTATTAACTCAAGGAGGCCGAATAATATTGCACGCTTCACTTTTCAGTTTTTAATTTGTTAAAGTTAAAATATCCAATAAATTTTGTTCCACTTCACAATTGTGTCCCACTTGTTGTTGATTCTTCATAAAAAATTAGAATTTATCTCTTTATGTTTGAAGCCTAAAATGTGGCAAAAGGTTGAAAAGTTCAAGAGGGGACAACTACTTTTACAAGCCACTGTATGTCTCTCTCCCCGGATCTCATCCTGGTATATAACTCCTCATTTTTGGCTCCCTCCTGATATATATATATATATATATATATATATATATATGTGGCACCCCTGCGTCCAGGAGGCCACAAAGGGAACTGCAGCCAGGCAGGCAGGATGACAGTTGCACATCAACACCCTCACAGGCCACACACCCACGTACAGTAGAGGGCAGCACCCAACCCGGAGCCTGGGAACTCTAGGCAGGTGAGGGGTGGTGGGTTTAGAGACAGTGGGTGGGCAAACACATAGTCAGGTGACAGAGGGTAGAAATAGAAAAGGGGGAGGAGAAAGGAGTTAGTAGGCCGGTGTACGCTGAGCAGTAAAGACTGGATCACACGTCCTGGACAAGTGGGGTGTAAGGAGCGCAGAATCTGAACAGAGCCATTGCGAGCCGCAGAGAGAAAGCACGTCTGAAGCCAACACCCCGGGAGTGTGAGGGAAGAGAGGGACGATGATACCGGGCCCTAGAACTACAGCCGAGACGACCAGACTGCAGGCGGAGTAGCCCTCCTATGATACCTAAAGACACAGTAGAGGGAGCCTGGTAGGGCCTCACATGGGAGGAATGCTGGAAGCTAGGCTGAAGTAGCGTGTCGGCTCTAGAGGGGACCGTAGCTTCACCCGGCATCCCCAGACAACCGACAGGGGACCACAACTAAACGTTAGGGTCCCTACCCCAAAGGACAGGAAGCTCAGTGGCAAGCCGGAGGACTCACAGGACTCTGAGCCACCGCCATACTGTCCGGAGTCACGTACACCAAAGTGAACTAAGAGAGAGAGAGTCAACAGCCTGGGAAGGACACAGAGACAGAATGAGGGGTCACAGTAGGAAAGACCTGGCTGCAGAGAGTAAAGGGAACCCAGAGGGGAAAGTGTGCCCATGTAACTGAGAACTGAACTAAGAGCTGTAACTGAACTGTGAACTGTACTTGAGAACTTGAGAAGTAAACACGGTGAACCCTCAACACGACTCCCTTGTATCTCTCTGCCTGAACACAATTCCCTCCAAACAGGTTTGCAGCAGATCCCCACCTGGAGAGCCACAGCTTGCAAGCTCCATCTCTGAAGTAGGATTCCTGCAGCATCTGGACAGTAAGTGTACTGCACTCAGCACAAGGCCTGGACACTACAGAATGGACTTTAATAAACACTGCCCCGAGGAACACAGTTCTGCCCACGGAGAACTATTCCATCCTTGCTGCCATTACATCATCCCCAGGGGTTCTGCGGCAGCGATGGCCCCATTACTGGCCACACACTGTGGGTGGCGTCATGACTGACATATCCCCTGTAAATACACCCTTATTATTGCCAGGGCCCGGGACACGGTCCAGACCAGGACCACCCGTGACTTCCCCAGTAGCAGACCCGGTCCGGTACCGAGTACCCCCGTCCCAGCGGGCTCGACAACCTGGCGTCACGAACAGGATCTACCAAAAGAATTGGACTTCGTGCGCCTAAAGAACGTGTTCTGGACTTTCCCGCCAAAATCTAACCTTAACGGCGGCCATGAGAAGCTAACGTTATGTGCAGAGGAGGCGTGCCCAGACCCCCCATTGTGGGCGGCCCGGTCCAAGGCGCGAAGAGAAGGACCCGCCCTGGCTCCCCTTAACTCCAGGAGAGCCAGCCATTACTCTAAAAGAAGAGCCTCCGCCCCTAGACCCTCCTACTAATGAGAAGCTGGCGAGAGATCAACAGGAACTCGTCATCAGGAAGAGGCTGGATGAGCAACCGGAAATGAAGCAGTCGCCATTACGAGACACGAGGACGGAAGCAGAGGACGCCGAGGAGAGCGCCATAATTGGAAGACCACAAGTGATCCCGGAGGGACCACGGAGCGAATCGGTGGAGGAACCCAGCCAGGGAGAGACCTTGCATGACCGTAGCGAGATGGCAGAAGGCGGCAGAGAGCATCCACAGACCCAAGACACCCGGCGAGTTGTGCTGCGAATGCTGCCCCAGCAGATGACCCGTGTCCAAGAGCAACGTACCCGGATTCAAATCAATATCGACCACAAGCAGAGCTATCAGACTTTGTCCATACAACCCGGCTGGGTTGGAGATACCCGTGATCGCGTAGAGAGCAAGGAGAGATGCCGCACCATGACCCTGGTGGACCTGTCTATACCCCAAGCTGCACCGCGCCCCGCAATGCGAGAAGCCGACCCACTAGGAACCTTACCAGAGGGATATCTGCCGTTACCGCAGCCCCTGATCCCGGCACCTGCGACAATAGAGGTGAGAGGGGAACAGCTCTGCTGCTGGTGGGAGCGGGATGAGACCAATGACGACCTGATGGGCTTCTTAGGAGATCCCGACGGCCCAGTAGGCCCTGCAGAAGTAATTACAAGAGGTGAGTATCTGAGGAGATGTATCAGAAGATGGGAAAAGGAAGAATTAGAAAGGCTAGTAAAGAAGCGGGAAATGATCGCTCGCACGCAGTATTTAAAAACTGTTGACAGACGAGATGTAAGCCTTAACAGATCCCAGAGGCACGAAGGCAGAATTGTTAAAATTAAACCTGCGGAGGGTTAGGCCTTTGCTCGAGAGCCCGGAGCAGACTATGATATCTTTATTAACCGCCGTGATGTGGAAGTGCACCTTCCAGAGAAACACCCGGACAGGGAAGTGCAGGTTGGAGAGTGGGTCTCCTACATTGTTGTGCAAGGAGCAAGAGGCCCCTATGGCATAAAAGTGCAGAAACTATCTTTAAAATCCCAAGAAGAAGGTGATATCCCCGCATTGGAGGATCCTGATCCAATAGTTTATACAGATCCAGTAGTACCCCCGGACCCAATCGCTAACACGGGTCCTACAACTATTATTGAGACTGTTCCAGTGAAACCTACAGCTGACGCAGCTACACAAACTCCGGAGAGTTATCTGTTAATACAAGCGCTGCAAGACCTTGAACTGTTCCCAAGGAGGAGAGAACCACAGATACTCCCATGGAAGATTAAGAAAGAAGAAAAGAAGGAGTGAAGACCCGGGTTCTGCATCCTGAAGAAAGAAAGAAGTACTGTAAGTGTGAATGAAGTGTAATCCTTGCTTCCTTGCTGTCCCCATCCCCATCCTGAATGAATGTTAGCCTTTCCCCTGTCTGTCTTTTATATGTTTAAATTGAACAATCAATATCACGGACAATTATGTGATACGAACTCCCTTGAAAATTGTTGAGCACCTTGTGTGCTCCCCCTTTGGTTTTAAAACCAGCTTTGCAGGGGGTGTGTCCTGCATCTGATGGAGCAGGACGCTTAGTGAGTAGCTCTGCACACTAAGCCCTGATAACGGCACATAACAGCCACTACGACCTCCAAAACCAGCTGGGGTGAGATCGGATTACCTCAGGAACAGACTGAGATGTCTAAAGGCGGCTCCAGACGCAGAGATACCGAGCACTCGGTGAGAGATTTCTTGGGGTAGAAAGGACACTGAGATCTGCTTCCAACATGGCACAGGGGGCGGGATCAGCAACACCTCACCTCTCTCCTCGCTCTCAGCATGGTGGAGAAGGCTCAGGAGCCAGAGAGGATGATGAGGCTCCAGTGACAAAGGGATGTCTGAGAGGCTTCCTGGAATCCCTCCGCAGGTCCCTGCAAGATGATATGAGGGGCATGATTGCTGATCTAAGGGCAGATCTATCGGCCATAAGTGAAAGAACAGGACACATAGAACATAAAATGGTGGACTTTGCTGCTGCCCATGACAGCCTTGCAGATGACTTGCAGAGGTGGACTCAGAGGTCAGGCAGTTACAGGTGGCTGTCTGTGACTTAGAGGACAAACACCGTAATAAAAACATTAAATTGAGAGGAGTTGCAGAAGGGGGAGAGGAGGAAGACCTCATGGCCACGGTAACAACCTTTATTGAGGTAACTCTCCCTGATATGCCTGCCACAGAAAGGAAAATTGAAAAACTTTTTCGGCTACCTAAACCTGCAAGATTAAACAGAAAGGTCCCGAGAGACATTTTAGTCTTTTTCTCCTCTACAAAACCGCGGGAAAAGCTGCTGGCCGCAATGAGAAATCATCCGGAACTCCCTTCCCCCTTCAGGGCAGTCTCTGTGTTCCCAGATTTGTCCCCTGGAACCCTGGCCAGAAGACGGGACTTTGCCCCCTACTACGCGATCCTAAGAGACAAGGGGATCTCATACATTTGGGGTTCCCCTGTGTCGGTGATATTTCACTACAGAGGTTCGAGGCAATACTTTAATTCCTTTTCTAAAATGAGAAAAGCCTTCCAAGACTGGAACTTCCCCAAGACTGCAACAGCGACCCCAACCAAAAAGGGCCCCGTTGGAGATGCGTGGCCCGGAGACAACAGATGGAGAGGTCTGAAGGGCTGTGAACTTATGAACATACAGGACTGGTTGTGACTGATCTCTTGAATAGCAGGAGGCTCTGAGACCTTCTTGGAAGTCGTATTAGACCTTAGCTCCTGCAGGGGGACCGTTCCACCTTAAATCCATTGAGGTGGGGTGGTCTAGTCCCCCTTTTCCTCCCCAGCTTCTTGGCAATTTGCCTTGAATTCAGTTTACATTTGTGTTCAGTGTTTTTGTTTTCTTCTTCTATCCCCATATCTATTGTTTCTTTTCCTTGTCCCCTGTCCGCCTATCTTCCTCTCTTTCCCTGTCCCTCTCCCGCCCCCTGGGGGTCCTCTTCCACATTGATTCTATCATACTGGCACTGTGAATTGTGGAAACAAATCTATGACTATGAGATTTGTTTTGCTTAATGTGAAGGGGTTGAATTCCCCTATCAAACAATCCTACCTCTGGAGAGAGGCCCTCCGCTCTAAAGCGGATATCCTATGCATCCAGGAGTCCCACCTCCTAGCAGCGGATAATGTCAGACTGACCCAACGACTTTTTCCCCATTTGTTTTTTGCTAACCACCCTGACAAGAAGCAAGCAGGGTTGGGAATCATCATTAGAAACTCTGTTCAATTCCAAATGGTTCAGGTTATCTCTGACCCTATGGGTCGTACTCTTATTGTGATATGTAAGATCGCAGGGTCATTTTACACACTGCTAAATGTCTACACACCAAATAATGGGCAAATTAAATTCCTTAGGTCTTGGTTTGAACGTCTGAAGCAGGTGGCGGTTGGCAAGGTGATTGTCTGTGGAGACTTCAACCTGGTCCCCAGCAGACACATGGACAGTACTGCCCCGTCCGTGGGAAGGGCAAGGAGTTGGGCCCCCTGATTAGGAATTTCGCCTCCACGACATCTGGCACTACCTCCATGCATCAGAGAAAGACTTTTCGTTCTTTTCCCACAGGCACAGGTCCTACTCGAGAATTGATCTCTTTTTGGTCAACGATAACACTCTTGGGGTCTGTGCCTGTGCGGAAGTGGGTCTGATCACTTGGTCGGATCATGCGCCGGTGTCATTGGAGGTGGCCCTGATGGGAGGGAATCCCCCTCCGCGTACATGGCGACTTAATGCCAATTTGTTGTCGGACCAGGCTGTGGTCGGGGCGATCGGTAAGGGACTGTCAGACTTTTTTGCCCTCAATAACACGGGAGATGTAGCGGATGATGTCCTATGGGAATCCCACAAGGCCGTCATAAGGGGCACGTTGATACAGAAGGCCTCTCAACTGAAAAGGTCCCGTGAAAAAACTCGAGAGGACTTGCTGACTCAATTACAGGTCCTGGAAGACCTAAATAAATCAAACCCGAGGTCAAACAACTCCGCTCAGATCTTTCTGCTCAGAAATCAGCTTAGAGCCCTGATGCTCCACGACTATGAGAAGCATTTGAGAAAAGTTAAGACGTCACACTATGCAACTGGAGACAGAGCTGGGGCGCTCCTGGCCAGGAGACTAAAAAAAACGATCTGCTATGATTGATTCTATGAATACTGCAGATGGCAGGGTAGCCCAGAGGAGATAGCGGAGACGTTCGCGGTGTTTTATGAATCCCTTTACAACCTGAGAGACTGTAGAGAGACACCCCAACCTGCCATGGACGAGGTTAATGCCTTTCTTGAGACCCTGTCACTCCCGTCACTGACTAAAGACCAACTGTCAGAATTAAATATGCCCAAGTCGACACAAGAAATCGCCAAAATTATTTCCTTCACTAAACCCTCCTCGGCCCCGGGTCCAGATGGCTTTTCCAATACATACTATAGAACCTTTGCAGCCGAGCTGTCCCTGTATCTTTTACGAGTATTCAACTTGTGGCAGGCGAAGGGAGCCATCTCACCCGCTGCCTTGGAGGCGACCATCACCGCCATACCTAAACCGGGCAAACCACATGATTCTCCTGCTAGCTACAGGCCTATTTCTCTGCTAAATTGCGACCTGAAGATATTCTCAAAATTACTGGCGTCCAGACTCGCTGGAGTTCTACCTTCCTTAATTCACCCGGATCAGGTGGGTTTCGTGTCGGGGAGGCAGGCTAAGGACGGCACCAGGAGGATGGTGGACCTGGTAAAAGTGGCAAAGCTTAGGGGGGTCCCCAGTGCATTCCTGTTGCTTGACGCTGAGAAGGCGTTCGATAGGGTGCACTGGGATACCTTCGGGCTGTCTTAGGGAAGTTTGGCTTTGAGGGGCCGATTGTTTCGGCGAGTCTTAGCCTTTACTCCTGCCCGAATGCCAGAGCCCTCGCCTCCGGGATCCTGTCCAGAAGCTTCCAAATTACCAATGGCACGAGGCAGGGTTGCCTGCTTTCACCGGTAATCTTCACCTTGGTGATAGAACCTCTTGCGACCCTGATCCGGGCAGAACCGCTGGGGTCGTGGTTGGAGAACTGGACCATAAAATAGGCCTGTACGCAGACGATATCATAATTGCATGCACGAACCTTGAAATTTCTTTCCCCGCGACTATGTCGGCTCTCACTAAATTTGCACGAGTGTCCCTATATAAGCTAAACGCTTCAAAATCTATGGTACTACCAATATGTGTCCCGTTGTCTCTGTCTTCCAGCTTATCAGAAAAGCTCCCCTTTCAATGGTGTCCAGGTGGCATAACATATTTAGGTATTATTCTAGGCCCCACTCCTCAGATAGTACAAGCTAATGTTGAGGTCCTGGAGAAAGCTTTGTCGGACGGCATGAATAAACACCCCCTACATGCCTTGACATGGATGGCGAGAACGCAGGCGTTTAAGATGATGCTTTTACCGAAGATTCTCTACTGTTTCCACTGTGTGCCTGTTGCTATACCTGGCAAGTTAATGAACAAACTGCAGTCCCTGACTAATAGATACATATGGGCTGACAAAAAAACGAGGGTCCCCAAAAGAGTTAAGTCACTTCACATGAATAAAGGAGGGATGGGGGTCCCAGATTTAAAGTCTTATCATGGGGCAGTCATATTAGAGGAGGCAAAGAGGTGCTGGATATCTGCTGGGGACCTGGGTTGGATGCAGATTGAGAGTCATGTTGACGGGGTCGAACTCCAGGGACTTCGGACTATTCTCGAGGCAGAATCTTTGACCAAACTAAAAAGGAATTTTAAACTAGACACGACACGTACCCTGTTTCTCTACTGGAGGGGTCTACCAAAATCCTGGACTAGATTCCCGGCCTCTGACATTTCTCTGAATGCACTTCGCTTACACCTACCCTTTTTAGAGATTCCTAAATGGGAAGTGGCGGGAATTCACACACTAGCAGACTTAATGACGGAAAGGGACTTGGTGTCATTTGACACATTGACGGAATGTGACCCATCCTTACGAACTTTGTTCCTACAATACCTCCAACTGAGACATTTCATGACCACTGATGCTAGAGGCTGGCTAACGGGGAGACATTCTCCTTCTGCCCTCCTGGGCTTCCTTCTGTCCACCCCATCAGATCTTGGGGTTTATCCTGGATATATAAGGCTCTCCTGGCCAGGGGCGACCCGGAGAAATTGGTTTACATGCAGAATTGGGAGGAAGACCTCCAGTTTACTACGGAGAGAGAGAACTGGGAGAAAGCGTCCCAACGCATGGCTAAACTTACCAGTTGTATCAATCATCTAGAGAACTTAAAGAAATTACATTTTCGCTGGTATCTTCCACCAGCCCTTTTGGCCAGGTTTGGGAGACTTGTCTCCCCTTTGTGCTGGAGACAATGTGGACAGAAGGGTAATCTTGCTCACATGTGGTGGTCCTGCCCGAGAGTTACCCCCTTTTGGTTTCTGGTCGAGCGCCTGATCCAGTCGGTCACGGGTTTTATGATCCCTCTTTCGCCACAATTGTCACTCTTACATATTGGCCTGGAATCTTATCCCCCATTATGTGGAGGACCCTGACTTATGTCCTGGTGGCTGCCAGACTGGCCTTGGCGTCCGACTGGAAGGTGCAGACCCCACCTAATTTATCGGAAGTAGTGAACAGGGTAAACTTCATTTTTGCTCATGAATATTACCTGGCGCAAAACCTGCCAACTAGAAAACAGACTTTGGATGCATGGCACATATGGGCTTCTCATCCTCTTGCTACACCGATCCCTTCTTAATACCGAATGTAAAGTGTACTATGGAACATGTTGTAGCCATGGTGTAGACTCGATACCTTTAAGTTTCATTTTAGTCTGAATGTGAGTTTAGACTTAAGTATAAACCCAGAAACAGATCCAGAGTTCAGGAACTGTTTGAATGCTATATGTTCATAGCCTTATCTCAAAAGGTGTCAAATGAGAATTTGTGATTCCCCCTGGGGGACTTCCCCCCCTTCCCCTTTACCTCATCTCCCCTCCCCCCCCCCCACTTGACCCTTGTTTTATACATAGACTCCTTATAGTATATTACTCATATCTTGTGTGATTTGTCTGAAAACTTTGTTCAATAAACATTTATTGTTTAAAAAAAAGACCAGCTTTGCACATTAGAGGCGGTGCATGTGACTTTTTGAACTTTGAACTGCTTTTTGAAACGTTTTGAAACTTTTTGCACTTTTTGAAAGAGAAATAATTTTTATACTTTTGATAGAAAGTAATGCTTTTATATGTTTTAGCTACGGTAAAGTAAATTGAATGCATTGTAGCATTAGACCTGGTAGAGGTCCAGAAGGGTAGTGAGGTTGATATACCCATGCACTTGTATATAGTTAATTAAGTAACGTTGAAGAATCGTACCTCCCGGACGGGAAGAAACCAAGAATTCGTAATGTTAATGTTCTTATGAAAATAAAAATGTTTTCAGGGGGATTCATGACGGGCAGCGCGGGGACGCGCTAGTTTAACTTCGGGAGAGTGTGGCGCCCCTGCGTCCAGGAGGCCACAAAGGGAACTGCAGCCAGGCAGGTAGGATGACAGTTGCACATCAACACCCTCACAGCCCACACACCCACGTACAGTAGAGGGCAGCACCCAACCCGGAGCCTGGGAACTCAAGGCAGGCGAGGGGTGGTGGGTTTAGAGACAGTGGTGGGCAAACATATAGTCAGGTGACGGAGGGTAGAAATAGAGAAGGGGGAGGAGAAAGGAGTCAGTAGGCAGGTGTACGCTGAGCAGTAAAGACTGGATCACACGTTCTGGACAAGTGGGGTGTAAGGAGCGCAGAATCTGAACAGAGCCAGTGCGAGCCACATAGAGAAAGCACATCGAAGCCAACACCCCGGGAGTGTGAGGGAAGAGAGGGACGGTGATACCGGGACCCTAGAACTACAGACGAGATGACCAGACTGCAGGCGGAGTAGCCCTCCTATGATACCTAAAGACACAGTGAGAGAGCCTGGTAGAGCTCACACGGGAGGACTGCTGGAGGCTAGCTGAAGTAGACTGTCTGCTCCAGAGGGGACCGTAGCTTCACCCGGCATCCCCAGACAACCGACGGGGGACACAACGTAACGTCCCCCCAAGGGACAGGCAGATCAGTGGCAACCGGAGGGCTCACAGGAGTCCGAGCCACCGCCATACTGTCCGGAGTCGCTAAAGGAGAGAGTGAGTCAACAGCCTGGGAAGGACACAGAGACAGAGTGAGGGGTCACAGTAGGAAAGACCTGGCTGCAGAGAGTAAAGGGAACCCGGAGGGGAAAGTGTGCCCGTGTAACTGAGAACTGAACTAAGAGCTGTAACTGAACTGTGAACTGTACTTGAGAACATGAGAAGTAAACACGGTGAACCCTGAAACACGACTCCCTTGATCTCTCTGCCTGAACACGACTCCTTCCAAACAGGTTTGCAGCAGATCCCCACCTGGAGAGCCACAGCTTGCAAGCTCCATCGCTGAAGGAGGATTCCTGCAGCATCTGGACAGTAAGTGTACTGCACTCAGCACAAGGCCTGCACACTACATAATAGACTTTAATCAACACTGCCCTGGGGAACACAGTTCTGCCCACGGAGAACTATTCCATCCTTGCTGCCATTATATCATCCCCGGAGGTTCTGCGGCAGCGGTGGCCCCATTACTGGCCACACACTGTGGGTGGCGTCACGACTGACATATCCCCTGTAAATACACCCTTATTATTGCCAGGGCCCAGGACATGGTCCGGACCAGGACCACCCGTGACTTCTCAGTTGCAGACACGGTCCGATTCCGAGTACCCCCGTCCCAGTGGGATCGACATATATGTTCCCTATTCTGCCTCTAGTGCATAAAAAAAAAACATTCTAAACAGCTTAACACACGCCCATGTCCCACAGCACTTCAGAACTCTCATAGACTTGGCTGGCTTCAGGATAGACATGCAGATTCTCAAAATCTGCTTCAAAAAAGCATCAAACATCATGGCGGGGCCACTGTGGGATTTACTGCTTCATGATGGTAGCTGTGTAATGACTTAAAATAAATAATAGAAAAAAGGTTTTGCACTCCACCCTATTTTTAATTGCAACCAAGGTTAGGCCTCTATCACACATCCGTGCAAACATGCACGTTTGTAAGGTTTCCAGGTTCTTCATGAGTATTGTTGTATCCTATGTCCTTATCCAAGATGGATTTTGTGCCTCGGCTTGCCCTTGAATTTCCTGTCTGTTATAAATCTGGTTCTGGGCCTTAACCACTGCCTGAGCATTTTGTGCTAGTTTGTCTCTGAACTTGTTGCTCTGTGCTCTGCCTCATTACTCTCAGCTGCCTGCAGTCTAAGTTGCATTATCCTGACCCTGCTGTTGGTTTCCTCCCTTCAAGACTTTTTGGAGAAAAGTTTCAATACTTCTGGACTTCCTTGGTCTGTAAGAACTTTGATTCTACATTTAAATTCTCAGTGCATTTCATCCGGGACTAAATCAGTTGTGGGTTGTTTGTGTGGGACTTGAGCGAGATTTTTCACCCCTAAGAAGTATACTGATAACCATTTGTTTGCTGGACACTACTCTGCATATGATTTCAGGACATTTACTTATTAGTTTGTTGGACATTTCTCTGCATATTATTTCTGAAAATTTATTCACCTTTTAGTGCTGCATTTGCATTTAAATTCAGGATTTACTTGCCTGTTAATGTTTCATAACCTATTTGATTATTATTTGCAATATAATTATTCACCGAAAACCCTCGTCTCAGTTTCGTCATTAAAGGGAAGGTGGGTGAGACAGGTAGTGATAGGTTAGAAAGATAGAAAGACCTGAAAGGTTCCCTTTAACTCACGCTATCAGATTCCTAAGTATCTACAAATTTGTTAAACCTGTCTCCAGCACTACCTGTCATTCTCCCTTCTGGGGCCGCTGCAGCTCACAGTTCATGTTAATTTCATGAGCCTAAAGAGAGAGACAGAGCATGCTGGACTCAGGGAAGTCTAAAATTCTTAATTCTTATACTTACAAATTTTTGCCACAGTGCATGCACACAGATGTCACACAGATAAAAATAAAATCCATATGCGGAAGTCTTTTGCACTATCCATCACCTAAATGGGTTCATGCTGCTGGACAAAAATCGACATGTCTCCGTGTGGAGCAAACAGACAGGAGTCTGCTCCACACGGAGACGCGGTTCATGCAGAATCCCCCTATGCTACAGAATAGCAAACCATAGCCGTCTCAGGAATTGGCGCATTCATAAGGAGCTCCAGTTGCCATGTAGCAGTGTAAAAGTAGGTAATAAGGGGTTAATGGCAGCTTTGTATTGCCAGCTGGCATTAAGTCCAAAATTCTTAATGTAAGGGCAATGTTAGACCCAGCCATTAAGAAGTTCAAGTAAATAGTAAAGAAAACAACATAGCGAAAACATTTTATTAGAAGTAAAAACACACACGTATCTGGACTCCATCTTTATTACTCCCTCATATCCTTCTCCTATCCTCTGTGACATCTTCTTGATTGCAGGTTGTGTTGAAGAACACGGCGTCCTGTCACAGCAGCCTCCAAGCATTCAATGAATGAGCCCGCCAGCTCCAGTCTTGTAATCGAGTTGGCAATAGAAAGCTGGCATTAACCCAATATTACCCAGTGTGCCACTGCTAGATGGCAAGTGGAAGAGCCATGTAAAGCAGAAGGAATTGGCACTTGGCATGATAATCTGTAGCATGGTGGGGGCCAATATTAATGGGCCCTCGCCCCACTGAGAATACCAGCCCTTAGCTGCCTACTTTTACCTTGGCTGGCAATTAAAAACAGGACAAAGCTCTATACAATTTTTTTCCAGAATTTTTTTGGGGACACACTATAATGCCAGGTTTATTGCCATACACTTATGTGTATGACAGGGGTGGGGATCTCCTTAGTATTGCACAGGTGATAATTAAATTATTCAGGGTTCTGGAGAAATGATTTGCTGACAATCAAATTTTCCAGCTAAATTTGCATGGTTTGCAAGCTTGAATCTTTATAAATTCACTCATCTCTACTAGTAACCCTGATAGCTCAAAATATCTTAACTCCTTCACATTGAAGCCTATTTTCACCTTTCTGAACAGGACAACTTTGGCAATTCTTAGCAGTGTAAAATTACGCAGTAATAGCTCTAGAATGCTTCAACGGATCTCAGTGATTCTGAGAATGTTTTTTTCATGACATATTGTACTTCTTGCTAGTATTAAATTTAGGTCAAAATTGTTTATGTCTATTTGTAAAAATATCTGAATTTTGGCAAAAAATGTAAACATTTTTTCCAATTTTCAAACTTGATTTTTCAGTTTTTAAACCAATGATGTCATACAAAATAATTTAAAGGGGTTTACCCACGAACAAAGTTAATTAAAAAGTTCATTTTAATCAATAGATCTTGAAATAATAATAAATTCCACGATTGGATGTGTTTAAAAAAAATGTTTCTGTGCTGAGATAATCTTATAAATGTGCTCCTACCATGTACAGTTTCATTTTTGTTTTCTAACCGTGCACAGAGCATTGGTTCGATAATGGACAGGGAAGGATGAAATAAAGTATACAGACATTACAGCACTGGATCACAAATAATTCTTTCTTTGACGTAAAACATTTTCTAGAGACAGGCAGAGAAATGTCTTACCTCATAAAAAGCTATGATCCCATTCTATTAATGCCATATACTCTTTTACTTCCTCCCCTGCCCAGGAGATGTGGTATGATCAGACCGTGTTCTGTGCACAGTCAAAAATAAAAATGAAACTTGACATGGCAGTGACCAATATATAAGAATATCTCAGCACAGGAACATTTTTTTAATCACATTTATTTGTTGAAATTATTATTATTCCAAGATCTATTGAATAAAATGAACATTATTCGTGGGAAAAACATCTTAAATTTATGAAATGCATGTATGTTTGCCATAATGCTGAATAAATCCCTGAATTATAGAAATATTTGTTACAGTTTTAGAGAAATATACATTTGAAATTTATATATTACTGAGCTGAAAGTGCCCATCACTTCCATCTCTTCTGTCCTCTTTCTATCATCCACAAACTCCCTGCTTCCTGTACCATCTTTCTTCAAAAGTCATGTAGGGGACATAGCTTGCATGTAGAAGAGGGTGCTCTAGTCAGATAAAATCAAAGTAGAACTTTTTGTGCTAAATGCAAAACACTATGTGTTACGGAAAACTAACACTGTACATCATCCTAAAAATACTATCCCAACTGTCAAACCTGGTGGTGACAGCATTATTCTCTGCGGATACTTTACTTCAGTAAGGTCAGGGAAGCTGGTCAGAGTTTATATGAAATTTGATAGAGCTACATACATGGCAATCTTGGAGGTAAATCTTTTCGACGCCAAAAAGGACTAGAGACTGGGGCATAGGTACACCGTTCAGAAGGTGAACACTAAACATACTGCCAGAGTTACAATAGGAGTTAGATCAAAGCATATTAATGAGTTTGAATGGCCCACTCACAGCCCAGACCTAAATTCCATTGAGAATCTATGAAAAGATTTGAAAATTGCTGGTCACAGGTGCCTCCATTCAATCTCATGGAGCTAGAGCTATATCGAAAAGAGAAATTTTCAAAAATTTCAGCCTCTAGATATTCAAAGCTGGTAGAAACATATACCAAATATACCAAAATACTTGCAGCAGAAATTGCAGTGAAAGGTGGTGCTACAAAGCAATGACTCAGTGGGGCTGAATACAAATGGACATCACAATTTTCAGATTTATATTTGTAAAATATTTAGAAAACCATGTATCATTTATTTTACCCTTGACAAATACCTACTACTTTGTGTTGGTATATATTATATAATATTCCAATGAAATACCTATATATTTAGAGGTGTAATGAGAAATAATGTGGAGTACTTCTTCAAGGCTCATTGAGCTCCTCTTCATCAAGTTAGAAAGAATGTAGCATTTAAATGTTTTTTTTTCATGAATTTAACTTAAAGAGAACCAAACAGCAAGTTTTAGGCTATAAAGCTAATCCAGTGCCTTACAGGCAGTGGGAAACTGAGCGCAATCATATTGGGGGGCTACTGCTATGGACAGTAAGAGAAGCGTTGCCACTTTAAGAAATCCCTGCCTGTGTGGGACCGTAAGAAACACGCTGCCACTTTAAGAGACAGAAACCCCCCAGCTGTGGGATGATGGTATGTCCTGTTTTCCCCCCTTTGGAGAGTGTGTTTTTTGGAACAGCCCGTTTATGTGTAGAGAGGAACAGACCTTCTGTGTGTTTTTGGAAAGGACTGCAGTGTTCGTGTGAAATGAAAGTGGGACACAGACATGACTGGGATCCAGTGAGAACCTGAAGCAAGGAGAAGATTTGCAGCCCATCGACTCGAGACAGGAGCCGTGTTCATTAGGGATGAGCGAGTCCTAAATTACTCGGAATCGCTAGACCCGCACGAGTCCGAGCCAGGACTCGCTACTCGTTGCGAGTCTAGCGAGTCCAATGTTAATGAATAGGGAACCGAGTAATAACGAATAATGCTATTTCCAAATCGCTGATGTGTCTCTGAAAGTGTGCGAGTCCAAACTCGCAGGTTTTTCTCTTATTTGGAGCCGAGCTGCAGGCAGGACACCGTACAGCAACGCACTGGCACAGGAAAAAATTGTTTAGTACGCAGAACCAGGCACTGTTAGGGCTCCTTCACATTTGCGTATGGTAACGCAGCGTATGCTGCGTTCCCATACGCATCCAAATGCATGCGCACTGCGTTCCTATGTTTAACATTTGCTGCGTTCGGGTGCGGATGCGGACGATATCTGCTCTCTTCAGGGTCCAGCGTCCGCACCCGGGACGCAGCATGTTGCATTTTTTGGGCGCTCGGGGACCTTGGAAGATCAGCAAGCGTCCCCAAGCGCACAAAACCTGCATTGTCTTCAATGGGTCCGCAGTGTTCTGCGCTTGACAGCGCAGGAGAACGCTGCGGACCCATTGAAAAATCTCCCGGTGGCCGCCGGTGATGTCACAGGAGCTCACCGACGGCCACCGGGAGATCAGCTCAGCCTCTGCTTCTTCTCTTCTTCTTCCCTTCTTCTTGTCTTCTTCCCCGCCGGCGGTAATCTCCTAGCGATGTCGGCGGGGAGAACAGCTGATTTGACAGCTGTTTGAATCTTCCCGCGCCGACATCTCCTCTCGGTGTCGGCGCGGGAAGATTCAAACAGCTGTCAAATCAGCTGTTCTCCCCGCCGACAGTCCCGGAGCTTACCGGCGGCCGGGGGGCGGAGATCTCCGGCGCTGATCTCCGCCCCGGCCCGCCCCCGGACAAAGCCGATTGGCTGGCCGGGCTCCCTAGTGATGTGTCCGCAGGCGGACATTATCCGCTGCGGACACATCAAAAGACCATGCTTTTGACAGCGTTTGTGTCTGCATGCCATCAGCATGCAGACACAAACGCAAATGTGAAGGTAGCCTTAGGCTGCGGTGCTGGCTGCGTGCAAGTTTACAAGTACCGTGCGAGCTGCAGGCAGGACACCGTACAGCAACGCACTGGCACAGGAAAAAATTGTTTAGTACGCAGAACCAGGCACTGTTAGGCTGCGGTGCTGGCTGCGTGCAAGTTTACAAGTACCGTGCGAGCTGCAGGCAGGACACCGTACAGCAACGCACTGGCACAGGAAAAAATTGTTTAGTACGCAGAAACAGGCACTGTTAGGCTGCGGTGCTGGCTGCGTGCAAGTTTACAAGTACCGTGCGAGCTGCAGGCAGGACACCGTACAGCAACGCACTGGCACAGGAAAAAATTGTTTAGTACGCAGAACCAGGCACTGTTAGGCTGCGGTGCTGGCTGCGTGCAAGTTTACAAGTACCGTGCGAGCTGCAGGCAGGACACCGTACAGCAACGCACTGGCACAGGAAAAAATTGTTTAGTACGCAGAACCAGGCACTGTTAGGCTGCGGTGCTGGCTGCGTGCAAGTTTACAAGTACCGTGCGAGCTGCAGGCAGGACACCGTACAGCAACGCACTGGCACAGGAAAAAATTGTTTAGTACGCAGAACCAGGCACTGTTAGGCTGCGGTGCTGGCTGCGTGCAAGTTTACAAGTACCGTGCGAGCTGCAGGCAGGACACCGTACAGCAACGCTCTGGCACAGGAAAAAATTGTTTAGTACGCAGAACCAGGCACTGTTAGGCTGCGGTGCTGGCTGCGTGCAAGTTTACAAGTACCGTGCGAGCTGCAGGCAGGACACCGTACAGCAACGCACTGGCACAGGAAATGTTTTGTGGAAAAATGGCACCAAAATTATTTGGTAGACTAGTGCCAAAAATAAGAAAAAGCTTAGGATTACAGCTCTGCGGAAAGCTGGGTGAACTAAGCTCTGAGGATGGTGCTGGATTCACTGTAAGGCTGCTCCTATCTCCCCTTCCTTACAGTCCTGTACAGCAATCCTCCGTCCTGGTAGTTCTGAAAAGAACTTTTGGGTTATGTGTGAGGAATCTTGACTCCTACACTCCGTCCTGTTAGTTCTGAAAAGAACTTTTGGGTTATATGTGACTCCTACACTGCCTAACTGTCCCTAGATCTGCTCCAAGTCTCCCTGCACTAGGTCAGCTCTTCTCAGGAATGTGCCCAAAATGGCGGGGGCAAGCCTTATATACTGCCTTGCCTGTCATAGATGACATAGGCATCACGATGGACAGCAGCCAATCATAGTCCTGACACAACCAAAGCTGCTATGGCATTACTGACTATGATTGGCTAAGATGCTTGTCCTTCTTCACAAGTTTTCTGACCTAACACGCAATGCTGACTAGTAACATAAAAGATTCTGGATTCGCGAGTCCCGAATAGAGAATACAGGACTCGGAATCGCAGACTCGCTAGGATTCGGACTCGTAGACTCGCTCAGACTCGCTGCTGTTTGGGGAGATTCAAGCTATATAGTGATGTGATAGAGCGAGTCTAGCGAGTCTAGCGAGTGAGATAAAGTAAACTCTGACAAAACTAAGATTGCCATTGACTTGCATTGGACTCGTTACTGAGCGAGTATTCGCTAAAAGACTCGCCGATTACCGAGTCCAGCGAGTCCCTTAAGAATCGCCGAGTAACGAGTCCTAGCGAGTAGACTCGCTCATCCCTAGTGTTCATCTTTGGATAGGACTACTGTTGTTGGGGGCCCCCAGGACTGCATCCAAATCCCTGCATCACTGTGAGTTGAATATTGTGCACCTCTCAGGGTAGAATAGGCTTCAGTAGGTAGAACACGGCAGCCGTGTGGCCTGTGTAGCGAGGCCAGAAAGGTTACACGTAGAGTAGCATTGTACCTTGTTGTTGTGAATTTACCTGTGTGCTCTTAACTTGTGATAGCTGGAGAACCGTGCTATTGTGCGGACCAACTAGAGAAAGCGAAAAGTTTGTTAAATCTCGTTTGCCACTGTTTACCCCTGCTTGAACCTGCCTTCTTCACATCTTTCCCTGCCTGTTAATAAATTCACCCTTGTGGTTTGCACTCCCATCTTGTGTATGGTACCTTATTCTGCACCGCGGTGGTCCTCCCAGCCATCGCTTCAAGTGGCGCTGCGAGCAGGGTACGGTCACCAAGATGGAGGCAGCAGACAGCAACGGCGGGAATGCTAATATTAACGGGGGTAATGTGGGCAATGGTGGAACCCCTGCAAGGACACTCCCAATGGGCACTATATTTAGTGTACTCCCAAAGTTTGACGGCAATAACATGGCACTGTGTGACTGGGTGTCTCGACTGCAGAGCACCCTGAAGGTTTATAACATTGGACCAGAGCTTGAAGTGGATATCGCTTTGACTGCCCTAGAAGGAGAAGCCCGTAGAAACGTCTGTCTACAACCAGAACCCACCCGTAGTACCCTGAAAGAGTTAGTTGGATTCCTGGAAGAAATCTATGGCGAGACTGCTAGTGCCGGACATCTTCGTGCCAAATTTTTTTCGAGGCTGCAGCGGGAAGAAGAAGGGATCTCTCAGTATGCCACAGCACTACAAGAAGTGTTAGCAGAGGTGCAGAAAAAGGAGGCAGCTGAACTCGGCGGCATAGGCTCCACAGACCGGATACTCCGGGAGCAGTTTATTATAGGATTACACAGCATATCCTTGAGGCGAGCCCTGTCAGAACGGGTCCGAGCGACCCCGGCTCTTACATTTCGTCAAATCCTGGCAGAAACAGTAGCCCGAAGTAAAGAAGAAAGCTACGCTTCCAAGCCGCCAAGTCCAGCGTGAACCCAAACTGCCAAGAGGTGCTGGTCCAGGTGGTGCAGGATTTACAGAAATCCGTTCTCAATGTACAGGAGAAGCTGACCCAGATGGAGCAAAGAATGAGGGATCTGTCTGTTGCACCTCCCTACCCAGCTGCACCATCCTCCTTTCAACCTGCCCCATTGTACGCACGCAATAATTCCCCGGCGCGACCAATGGGAAACTGGAGGGTGCAGGCTTCCTCTCAGCAGCCACCAGAGGCACGAGGTATTCCTCAACGAAGAGAAGACATCCAATGCTGGCGATGTGGAGGTCGGGGGCATATTGCCAGAGGGTGCCGGAATAGCACTCAAGGCCAACAGAAGCCTCCGTTAAACTACCAACCCCCGCAGTAGTGCGGCACTCTGCGGGGGAGGCGAGAAGGGAGGCCGCTCCACATCATGACGAACATCTGATCGCTGGGTGTCCCATCATACGTGCTGAATTCGAGGGTGTCCCAGTGGATTGCTTGATAGATACCGGGTCACAAGTGACGACGATGCCAGAAGCATACTTCAATCAACATTTCCAGGCACTGGCCAGGCCAGAGAAAGAGACATTGATCCGGGTGATTGCCGCTAACCAGCAACCGATCCCGGTCACAGGGGTTGTGTGGATGAATGTTCGTATCTGTGGGCAAGAAGTGGGGAAAAAAGGGATCCTACTAGTCCCCGAGCCCGTCAAAGGAGATGTACCTGTAATACTGGGGATGAATGTCTTACGTGAATTAGATCAGATTATGTTCGTCAAACGGGGACCCGGATACAGGAAGCAGGCTACTACACATAAGCCTACTCAAGAAGCACTTCAGCGACTGATTCGTGTCTGTGGGACGCAGAAGAGTGTGCCATCTCATCAGACGGTAGGGGTCATCAGGGCTCCTGGGAAGGTGCCTATAATCCTGCCTCCCGGACGAGAAAGTATATTACACCTCCCAGTGGGAACCTATCGCAATCTCGATGGGGTAGAAGTGATTGTGCAGCCAGTAGCAACCGGAAGAGTGGACCAAGAAGTTATGATAGCTCGTAGGGTAGCTGTGGTCCAACAAGGACGCGTCCCTATCAGAGCCTTGAATGTGGGCCCCAGTGAGGTCACCTTGCCCCGAGGGACAGATCTGGCCCTGGTATACTTACATAAAGGTGAAGTGGTGAGCCAAAAAGATATATCCCTATCGCCGATAGAAGGTACGGGGTGGACCCTAGCAGTCTCTGCGAGGGCTGAAGGGATGCCCTCCCCAGAGTGGAGTGGAAAGGTCATCCTCGATCAGATGGAAGTGGATGTGAAATCGCTGGGCCCCGAGCGTGTGCAAGCAGTAGAAGCTATGTTGTGGAAGAACCAGGCTGCATTCGCTCGCCACGCTGAAGATTTCGGCTGCACTGAAGCTATCATGCATGAGATACCGACCGGGGAAGCTCGTCCGATTCGAGAACGGTACCGACAGATCCCTCCCAAGATGTACCAAGAGGTGAAGACTTTACTGAGTCAAATGCTGGATGCGGGAGTAGTACAGGGCAGTCAGAGCCCTTGGGCGGCTCCGGTGGTACTCGTCAAGAAAAAGGATGGGACCATCCGGTTCTGTGTAGACTACAGAAAACTCAACGCCTGTACCGTTCACGAATCGTACCCATTACCACGAATCGAAGAATCCTTGACGGCATTGGGGAAGGCCAAGTACTTCTCCACCTTGGATTTAGCAAGCGGGTACTGGCAAGTACCTGTGGCGGAAAAAGACAAAGCAAAGACCGCGTTCATTCTCCCGATGGGATTGTTTGAATTTAACCGGATGCCTTTCGGACTCTCCAATGCTCCGGGCACGTTCCAACGGCTGATGGAAAAGTGCTTGGGGGACTTAAATTTCGAAGCTACCCTGATCTATCTGGATGACATCATCGTGTTTTCGGCCTCGTTCAAAGAAAACCTTGACCGGCTTGGACAGGTACTCGGAAGACTGCAGGCTCATAACCTGAAGGTGAAGCCGAAAAAATGCCACCTCTTCAAGAGAGAGATCGAGTATCTGGGCCACACAGTTTCACAAGATGGAGTCCTGCCCTCTGCAGAAAAGGTGGCGGCCATCCAGAAGTGGCCAGTCCCTCAAACGGTGGCAGGTCCTTTAAATGAGCTGCTGAGGGGGACCGCCGGAGTGTCAAAGAACCAGGGCATTCCTTGGGCTCAGAGACAAGATGAGGCTTTTCAGGCTATGAAGAATGCCCTTACTTCAGCCCCGATCCTAGCCTATGCGGACTTCGACCGACCATTCCTGCTGTACACGGATGGTAGCCTTCATGGACTCGGTGCAGTATTGTCTCAGATACAGAACGGACATGAAAGAGTCATCGGCTACACCAGTAGGTCCCTGCGGGACAATGAAAGAAACCCCCACAATTATAGTTCCTTTCGACTAGAGCTCCTGGCCCTAGTGTGGGCCATGACAGAGAAATTTGCTGGCTTCCTGACAGGGACCAAGATCCAGGTCCGAACAGACAATAATCCTCTGGCCCACCTTGAGAATACTAAATTGGGAGCCTTGGAACAACGGTGGGTGGCTCGCCTTGCAAAGTTCGACTTTACCATCTGTTATCGTCCCGCTACCGAAAACGCAAATGCGGATGGACTGTCGAGAGTGACGGTGGAGATCCCAGTGGGGGATCTCGATGAACAACTAGAGGAGGAAGAGACACCAGACTTTAGCAAGTTTGGGCCCCCAGTGGTTGCGTCACAATTAAGTAGGGAGGCTTGCACACTGCCCCGGTCCCTGGGAAGAACCAATGAAGAATGGGGACGTGCTCAAGCTGCAGACGAAGGGCTACAACAGATGAAACACTGGGTAGCTGAGAAGCAGAAGCCCGACAAGCAAGAAAGGGCTAACCTGGACACCGAGATGAAGAGCGTCTTACACCAGTGGGATAGACTAGAAGTTCGAGAATCAGTTTTATATCGTAAGAGACAACAGCCAAAAGAAATAGAAGCAAGATGGCAGGTGGTCATCCCCGGAAAAATGGCTCAAGAGGTAGCTAAAGAAGCACACGAGTTTGGCGCTCACTTCGGACCTGCAAAGACCTACCAATGGTTACAGCGGTATGTGTACTGCCCCCGGTTGAAGTCTGTGGTAGAAGAGGTTTGCCGGCGATGTCGAGTATGCGACCTCATTAAAAGCACCGAACAGAGGGCACCCGTTCAGACCATACAGACCAAGGAACCGCTAGAAATCTTGATGATTGATTATCTCCTCGTGGGACACTCAGCTCGGGAACTACAATACTGTTTGGTTATGACTGACCATTTCTCCAAGTTCGCTGTAGTCACCCCGATTAGAGATCAGACTGCAGAGTCGGCGGCACGGGCTATCTGCCAAGACTTTATCCGGGTGTATGGATGCCCGAAGCGAATCCACTCCGATCAAGGGGCATGTTTCCAAGGCAAGGTGATGGAGGAAATATATCGTATGTATGGCATTGAGCGATCTCGGACCACACCTTACCACCCCCAAGGCAATGGAGCATGTGAACGTTTCAACCGAACCCTACTTCAGATGCTGCGGACATTGGAGGAAGATAAGAAAGCATGTTGGCCGGATTACCTGGCAGAATTGGTCTGGGCCTACAATAACCGAGTTCACTCCACTACGGGTTACACCCCATATCTGTTGCTCTTTGGAAGAGCTGGGCGAGAAATCATCGAGCTAAATTTGGAGCAGCCAGAGGATTTCATGGAACGAACTGTCACGTCGTGGGTGAAAGAACATCGACAACAACTACAAACGATCCGTCGGTTGGCCGGTCAACAGCTACAGAAGAAAGAACATACGAGCCCTAAACCAATTCAGGAAATACCGCTGCAACCTGTAGATCGAGTGTTAGTCAGAGAGAAGCGCCCCAAGGGCAAACTGAGTGAGAGATGGGAAGTACAACCCTACAGAGTAATTGGACGGGTATATGCTGATGGCCCAGTCTACAAGGTGCAAGTTGAGAATGGGGCGTCCGGCCCTAGAGTACTACACAGAAATATGCTGCGGCCATGTCGGTCCGAAGCTTCTCCTACACCAATATCTCCTACATTCTCTACCCCGCTCCCTGAACTCACGTCACCTGTGTGTGAAGTCGACGATGACTGGTGGACAGTCCCCAACACAGTGGGGGACCCTCAGCCTTCCAGAAGCGGGGAGCCCATGGATGAGCCCCTACCGCCACGTGAAGAAGAGCCCAGCCAAGATTCCACTGTGGCTCCTGCAGCAGGTGTTCCTCCGGGAGCTAGCCAGGCCTGGCCTGATAGTCAAGATCTTAGAAGGTCTCAGAGGTCTACTGCAGGGGTTCCACCAATCCGATATGTTGAACAATGTACTCAGTCTGCTGTATTGCCATTGTTGTCTCCTCCACAGGTGCTGTGTTCACATTGAACGGCCCGTCATTACACTGTGGACCTGATGTTGTGATGGCCGAGGACGACCATCATTAAGTAGGGAGGCATATTGGGGGGCTACTGCTATGGACAGTAAGAGAAGCGTTGCCACTTTAAGAAATCCCTGCCTGTGTGGGACCGTAAGAAACACGCTGCCACTTTAAGAGACAGAAACCCCCCCAGCTGTGGGATGATGGTATGTCCTGTTTTCCACCCTTTGGAGAGTGTGTTTTTTGGAACAGCCCGTTTATGTGTAGAGAGGAACAGACCTTCTGTGTGTTTTTGGAAAGGACTGCAGTGTTCGTGTGAAATGAAAGTGGGACACAGACATGACTGGGATCCAGTGAGAACCTGAAGCAAGGAGAAGCTCGAGACAGGAGCCGTGTTCATCTTTGGATAGGACTACTGTTGTTGGGGGCCCCCAGGACTGCATCCAAATCCCTGCATCACTGTGAGTTGAATATTGTGCACCTCTCAGGGTAGAATAGGCTTCAGTAGGTAGAACACGGCAGCCGTGTGGCCTGTGTAGCGAGGCCAGAAAGGTTACACGTAGAGTAGCATTGTACCTTGTTGTGAATTTACCTGTGTGCTCTTAACTTGTGATAGTTGGAGAACCGTGCTATTGTGCGGACCAACTAGAGAAAGCGAAAAGTTTGGTAAATCTCGTTTGCCACTGTTTACCCCTGCTTGAACCTGCCTTCTTCACATCTTTCCCCGCCTGTTAATAAATTCACCCTTGTGGTTTGCACTCCCATCTTGTGTATCGTACCTTATTCTGCACCGCGGTGGTCCTCCCAGCCATCGCTTCAATCATACCTTTACTTCAATGATTTCTTGTATGATTGAAGAGATAAATGTTATAGAAGTGTGTAGCACATTAGCATAGTAGGGGCTGGGTTTCTTTGTATTACTTTCTGTTTTGCTCTGTCAAACCCCTCTCCTCCCTCTCTCCCTCCCTTTTTCCCTCCATCCATCTCCCTGCTTGACTGTGATCTCACAAATAGTAGAAGCCCCCGCCCCCTGCAGTCTCTACATGTCCTGATCTGTCTCCTCTCACAGATCTGGACAGATCCCTGCTATTGTCATCACAGATCACAGATGACAGATCACAGATGGGGATCTGTCCATGGAGCATGCTGGGAGTTGTAGTGTCTCTGTATCTGCACACTGTGTGATGGAACATGCTGGGAGTTGCTGGCCTTGGTATTCCCTTGTCATATATCTAAACGTGTAAAAGAGTTGGATATTGACTAAAAGGGCCACTTAATATGGTAATTATGGTGTTCTCCGCAAGGAGCCACCCCTTGGCTGGGTCCTTCCCTGGAGGGATATATGGCTAGTCCTGTGTTTGAGACGCCTAACCGAGCCTCCACAGACTCTATTTGCATATGCTGGGAGTTGTAGTATCTCTGGATCTGCAGATTGTGTGATGGATCATGCTGGGAGTTGTAGTGTCACTGGCACAGGATCTGCAGATTGCAAGGATTACCAAGGATTCTGAACAATGCTGTAACATTTTTAGAAATGTTGTCTAATGGGTTCTTCTTCAGTGATGTGTCAGACACCATGACCTTGAATTCATACAGAACCCTTCATGTTAAGTAAATATAATCCGATAAGTAATAAAAGTATATATGACATAAATCATGTTTAGTTCTTCAGACGGCTAATTGAGACTATACGGTATACAGTAATCTTAAAACAAAAGGAAATTGATCCTTAAACAGCTCATGCATTTAATTGAATCCTCTAAAATACTTTTATAGCATTACTGTGTTTAGATACATAGATTATATGTGTCATTTAATGATAGTAGGGTCAATTGCAATCTGTATCATTTTTGTGTTTCTGCCACCCCTCATTCTTTGATAAATGATCCTCACGGTCTACAGAACAATTCTTTATTTATGAATCCTAGTGTGCAATGTAGCATTGACTTTTTTTAACTCACAAAACACAGAAAACAGTAATTCATATTTTTACTGCACTACTAAAGCAGTCTGGAACATATTTATTAATAAATTACTTTTTTATGCTGCAACTCGAGCATTAACTGCCACATTTGTGATTAATGATATTGCATTGCAGGTAAAAATAAAAAGCTGGGTTACGAATGCAAAATCGCTCTCTCTGCTTTGGAAATGACAATTGATACTGTTTTTCTAACATTTAATGAAAAATAGGTTAATGGAAAGATTGCTTAATTTTAATTACTATATTCTTTTTAACATTATTAGGGGATGAAGATGAAGAGATGAAAGAATCAATTACATTTGCAAGTCTGTCAATCATTTCACAGTTCATGGGCTATTGAGATACACTGAATTGATTAGGCATTTGATGTATGATTTGGAAAACTGTGAATTTAATAGACCAGTCTATTTCCTTAGTGTATTATAAGAGCTGATGGATTGGGTTAATTGGTAAATGTGCACCTACCATATAAAGCCCTTCATTTATTGTACATTTGGCCATACCATACAAATGAAACACAGAATCCCTATTAGCGATGTAGTCTGCCACAATTCAAAGAAAAATGGCCAATGCTCACATTTTGTAGTATATTGTGTCAAGCAGTGTTAATGATAACTTGTGGAGTGTGATACACCAATGACACACCAGTGGGTGGTTTGCTATAGAGTTACAAGATAAATTATTGGTTGGATAATATTGCTGCTTTAACAGAAAGAAGCTAACACATTGTCTTGTTCAGTTTATACCTAATTTTTATTACATTTAGTGCACTCAGTTATAGAGATACCTAGAAAAACGTAAAGCAATTCACTTATAGACTCTCCTCTTCCATCACTTTGATGTAGGTCCTGGTACTCTGACTGCCTCAGGACCAATGTGAGCTGTTTTCCCATGGGCTTAATTCTCTGAAATATAGGAACCTTAGCAATGTAAAAGTGATCCGAGCAAGTAGTTACTATGGCAACAGAAGATAATAGACCAGACAATTGTCAGAACAAGACCAGAGAATTGTCAGGAACAACCCAAGTCAAGGATCACAGATGTAGAGGCCAAAGGGCTAAAGTAATAAAACCTAGAAAAAATAAAGAATAAAAGAAAAACATGGATCGAAATAAGATTTCAGGAATGCATACTAGCACAAAGAGAAAGAGAAGTGACCGGAAAAACCTTAAAAAAAAACAACAAATATTTTGTTTTTATAAACGAGGCTCATAAATGTTTAATTTTATATACCAATAATCTTGAAACAAATAAAATGCATTTACGTATGTAAAATGTATAAGGTCCTTTACAAAACTTTCTAAGAAGAAAAGAAAAACTGTTCATTCTCAGCACCAGATTGTGTCCATAAAGCAGAGTTTTTCTTTGGATTTTTTGATAAAATGACATAAATATTGCCGCGCTACTTCAGTCACATGTATAGAGAAGAATACTCAAATAAGAAATAAGAAGTATTAAAAAGAACCACATGTAAAGAAAAAACAACAACAGCTTGTAGTGCGCCTGTACACATGGGGCTGTTAACGGGCGGTTCTTTTGCGTTTAAACTCACCTGGTCTGGTTGTAAACCACAGCCCGTAGATAAGCTTATTAATATGAAGCAGCGGAATCCTCCGGTTCCATCCTCGTGCTCGTGAGGTCTTCTCCGGGGAAACACTAGTGCCGGGCGGCGTCACGTGTCTAGTAAAGGGGCCGATCCAGCTGACGTCTTCTCAGGTCCTCTCCCTCCTCTGCAGCTCACTCCACCACTCTCCCCATAGGGAGTCAGAATGATACAAAAAGATGGAAGCGTGGTGTATGTTTGGGCGCTGAGGTAAGGAAGATCTCTGATGCTGGCTTCTTTTCTGGACTTTATTAAAATAATTGCAGTTATAATTATTCAAGCTTAAGGCTCTCAAAACCCACGATGCATTTCGACGTGCACACACGTCTTTCTCAAGACGTGAGAAAGACGTGTGTGCACGTCGAAATGCATCGTGGGTTTTGAGAGCCTTAAGCTTGAATAATTATAACTGCAATTATTTTAATAAAGTCCGGAAAAGAAGCCATCATCAGAGATCTTCCTTACCTCAGCGCCCAAACATACACACGCTTCCATCTTTTTGTAAAAAGAACCACATGGTATATTAAGAAATTCCAAATGTTATATTTGTCAAATGAGGGTACTAGTAGTGGACAGGGAGAATGTGAAGGAATAAAACTACCAGTAACTGCTATATACCTTGGAAGATAATATGGAGAAAATCAGCATGGCATAAAGGTATTGGTGTAATATGCAGACATAGAATGCTTGGTATATTGAGATGTTCACAATAAATAAAACATACAGAGGTTGTATATTGAAAATATTGGTGAACCCTAGTCGTAATAGTGCAATACTTGATAATATGTCACTTAAAAAATGTTTACATAAATGAATATTACGACCTGAAGCCTATTAACACTTACTGGGATTGTGCAGAGCTGCCGGGTCGTGGGGATCAGAGAGGTGTTCCAAGAGATCGATGCTCTCAGAGTGAAGCGCTGCAGCGCCACCACACTGTGTGCAGCTCAGGTCACTCCGACCAGAAGTGCTGCTTGGGATACAGCTGTCATGGCAATAAATAGTTAATAACCTATATAACTCTTATAGAAGTCATTCAGAAATCTTCCAGTGTACTAACAGCATGTTATGTTGATATAAACCTTTGCTCCTATTCTTCTCCTTCTTCCTCCCCTCCTCCGGAATTCCTCTGTCTCAGATTCTATATAATGTTTTGAGTTAGATGTAGCAGTCTGGAAGCTCTGATCAAGATGTTCCCGTACCGACTGTACTAATCCAAGGCTGAATTGAAATGCTAACTAACACAGATCTATATCTAGATAACTGGACAATTGCCGAGATCTAACAAAAAGACTACAGGAGCCTGGATGAGCCATAATAAACAATGCATTTCAAAGGAATATGTCCTTCTTCCTCAGTGTATGCGCAACGCTATGATCTCCAAAACCCAGCAGCCCTGCACATAGTAGTAGTGCTGAAGCACTTCACTCTGGGAGTATCGACCTCCTAGAGCAACTCTCTGATCCTCATGACTCAGCATCCCTGAAAAATCTCAGTAAGCGTCAGTAGGCTTCACACTTCAGTTTATGTGAATATTTTTAGGCTTCATATGGTCAAGTATGGCACTATTACCATTAGAGGTTACCACTATTTCCATTTTACCACCTCTGTACATTTTATTTACTGTGAACATCTCTGTATACAGTGTTCTATCTCTATCAATGACTTCATTACCTATATGTCATGCTCCTTATCTTCATATTATTTGCAGAGATCTATAGCAGTTAATGGTATGTGTAATTCTGACCATTCTTCCTGTTCACTACTTTTTTACCATATTTTTTAATACACCCTGTCGCACATTTTTACATTTCTTATTTCTTATTTGAGTATTCTTCTAAATGAATATGATTGGGGTAGCGTGTAATATTTATGTTATTTAATTTTATTTCAGTATTTTAAGCGGTGCTGACACAAAACCCCTTTTATTACCATGATCAGTACCTGACATACATAGGGGCCCTTTTATGACCTAGGGACACATTTACCAAAGTGCCTTAATCCCCAAGCCAACACCGTTTTTCTATCATTTTCTTCATTAGGGTTTTTTGATCACCTTCCTTGCCCATTTGATTTCTTTATTTTGTAAAACTCTTTCATATCACTCTTATGAAGTTCTAAACTGCTCAATAACAAGAGTTTCAGCACTTGCCACATACTTGACTTTGCTACTTACTATGTCCTAGTGTATTAGTGTCACCTCAAGAGGGTTGAATCGATTCATCAGAACTAAGCTTTATCAGGTCTTAGTGAATAAGAGTGATTTACATTTTGTAGAATCAATGAAGAAAATAATTTTTAAAGATTTCTTCATCTCTAGCCATACCACTTGTCTGTCATATCTTTTTCACTTAGCGCATAGAAATATTGATTGAAGTTCTGGTTAGGCAAGCTTCAGAAAAGATTACATAAAAGCATGTTTTGACAGTAAAATTGCTTAGTTTAGTATTTTGAAGTGTTTATTGAAATAGCAAAAACTTGCATATTTCGGTACGTTTTTAAAATAATAACAATTCAAAATGCTTTTCATCACAGTCTATGCATTTAAGCATTCTCTGATTTTTAGTAGGATAGGTAGATATTACTGAATGGTTTATATTAGGCCCATAATAAGAAATTTGCATCTAGACACAGCTAAACCATTTTATTCTGTGAACAATATGCCTGGTTTTTAAATTTTATGTTATGAAAATATTTAATCCTAATTGACTGATTAAAAGATTTACCCCTCATTAAGAACAGCTAACTCAACTACTTTATAATGCATACCTAATACAATTCCTAAAGTCTCATAAAAGTCTCACACTATTTAGACTACCAAGAAGAGTACCTATATACTCGCGTATAAGCCGAGTTTTTCAGCCCAAAAATTGGGCTGAAAAGTACCTCCCTCGGCTTATACGTGAGTCATACGCCCCAGTGGTACACAGGGCCCCCCCCCATGAGTATACAGGGCCCCCCCTTTCTGCGGTAAACCTGTAAAGTAATAGATGACTATACTTATCCCCGACGCCGTCGCCGCCGCCGCTATCTCGCTCCTCCGGCTGCATCCGGCTTCATCCGTCTTCCTCCATAGGCACACAGACAATGACGTCATTGCCTGTGCCCACACCGGAGGAGGAAGACGGATGAAGCTGGAGGATCGCGATGGCGGCTTAGGAGCGCGATGGCGGCGGCGGGACAGCGACGGGGATAAGTATAATCATCTATTACTTTACAGGTTTACCGCAGCAAGGGGGGGCCCTGTATACTGATGGGGGGGCTGTATACTCATGGGGCGGGGCGCCTGTGTACCACTGGGGCTGCTGCTGTATACACCACTGGGGCTGCTGCTGTATACACCACTGGGGCTGCTGCTGTATATACCACTGGGGCTGTGGCTGTATACACCACTGGGGCTGCTGCTGTATATACCTCTGGGGCTGCTGCTGTATACACCACTGGGGCTGCTGCTGTATACACCACTGGGGCTGCTGCTGTATATACCACTGGGGCTGTGGCTGTATACACCACTGGGACTGCTGCTGTATATACCTCTGGGGCTGCTGCTGTATACACCACTAGGGCTGCTGCTGTATACACCACTGGGACTGCTGCTGTATACACCACTGGGGCTGCTGCTGTATACACCACTGGGGCTGCTGCTGTATATACCACTGGGCTGCTGCTGTATATACCACTGGGGGCTGCTGCTGTATACACCACTGGGGGCTGCTGCTGTATACACCACTGGGGCTGCTGCTGTAACACTGCTGGGGCCTGTATATACCACTGGGGCTGCTGCTGTATACACCACTGGGGCTGCTGCTGTATATACCACTGGGGCTGTTGCTGTATACACCACTGGGGCTGCTGCTGTATATACCTCTGGGGCTGCTGCTGTATACACCACTGGGGCTGCTGCTGTATACACCACTGGGGCTGCTGCTGTATACACCACTAGGGCTGCTGCTGTATACACCACTGGGCTGCTGCTGTATATACCACTGGGGCTGTTGCTGTATACACCACTGGGGCTGCTGCTGTATACACCAATAGGGCTGCTGCTGTAACACTGCTGGGGCCTGTATATACCACTGGGGAGGCTGCTGTATACCACATTGCTGGGGGCTGTATACCTGTGCTGGGGTCCACCCTCGGCTTATACATGAGTCAATAGGTTTTCCCAGGTTTTGGGGGCAAAAGTAGGGGGTCGGCTTATACACGGGTCGGCTTATACACGAGTATATACGGTAAACTGGACATTTTAAATTAAATCTTGCAATATTATTGGTGTGATTATTTGTTAAATTTCATTTCTGTAAACTATGCTTTATCTAAATTAAGTGATTTATAATAAAATTATTTTAAGTTAGATTAAGTTATAATTTACTTAAAGCAAACCATCACATTTTTCCTATGTTTGCCGAATAGATCGACGAACAGTTCGCCAAACTCCTGAACCCCATTCAAATTAATGGTAGGCAAAATAAAAGACCTAGAAAATACCTTCAAAGGGGCCCAAAAGCTGCTAAACACAGCTCAAGCCATTTACAGTGAAGCCCCACTGTTTTCATACAGGCATTATATTCCTGCTCTACTACTTAACAAGCTTCAGCAGCACTGTCACCATGCTGCCCTGCCCTCTCATGAACCTCAGACATATTGACTGCTTCCCCCTCCAATTGGCTAAAGACAGACGAAGACCCTCTCTGCCTGTGCCTGTAATTGGTTGTACTCTAAAAATAAATAAATAAGTAAAATTTGTCATGGAGTCCCCCCAAGATACAGCCACCAGGTGTGGTCTGCAGGCTGCAGCTAAATACAAGGCTAAAACACCCTTTTGTGCTACATAAAAGGCACTACACTCTGTGCAAGCTTACAATATATAGGGGGAGTGGGATATTATATAGCTGTTTGGCATCTATCTACCTGTAAATATATCTATTTTTTCCATCTATCTATAAATCGGTCTGCACTGTACATCCATCCATTCACCCATTTGAACAGTTGAAAAGTTGAAAAATTTGCAGGCCACAAGCTGCCCTAGGATTAGTGCCCCCATTGTATGCAGCACTCCTGGCACTTTGCTCTGGCACTCTCACTGCCCAGATGCATTGGCAAACAAGGTAATGGTGATTGAAGTTGATGCCAGTTGGGTAATGTCAGCTGGCAGCAAGGCCAGAGGTGAGTAAAGTTGAGGCATCAATTAGATACTCAATATTGTTACCCAACTCAGTAAGGACAAAAATAACCACACCAATAAATATTTTATTTGAAAAAAAAGGCAATACATTCCTCTTTCACCTTTTTTTTTATTGAAATCCACTTGTTTAAAGTCTCCCATTCCACCCAATCCTCCCCCGAAAAAGGATGTGAAAAATAATTGGAAACCCCCAAAAATAATGAAATCCAAATAAATGCTGAAATAGTCACAGCATATGGGGGGGGGGAAGATAAGTGACTGCATCCCCCATATGGTAGGACACCAATCACTACATGACTTCAGGCAGTGCGACAAACAATGAATTCCCTGAGGTTTCCTCAAATTATACAGGAAATCCCACTGTGTGACCTGAGATAACCTCAGTGGTGCCAGCGTTTCTAACATTAGCTATCTCATAAGAGACATAAAAGGTATATCTCCCCAATATTGTTAGACAGTGGGAGTGAGGAGCAGTGATGTCAGGGAGTGCAGTGCAATTCAAACTTGCGGGATAGCCTTTGTATGACCCATTGAGTCTGAACTGCAGTAATGTTTGTGATGGCACCATTTGTCACGCTCTCATTCGTGCCTGCTCTAACAATATATGGGGAATACTTTCTGTAAATGTGACCCTACCATTTTGTTGTAAGGCCACGTGCCCATGTGTACATTGATGCTTCTTTTGAAGCAGATTTTTGGTATCTGCATCAAAAACTACATGTCTATCCTGAAGGCAGAAAAGTCTGTAAGAGTTCAGAAGTACTGTGTCAATGTGGGTTTTTTTGCTTGCAGATTAGGTGCAGATTTTGGGGCATAAAAAAGAAATCTGAACCACATGTGCAAGGGAAAAAAAAAGCAATGTGGGCACAGTACTTCTGACCTGTCATAGACTTTGCTGGTCTCAGGATAGACATGCATATTTTGATGCAGATTCTCAAAAAATGCATTAAAAAAGCATCAAACAATGGACCATGAGCACAAGACCTAAGAAGGTCCAGGGAGAGCCACAGATGTGGTTAAAAGGCTTGTGGATTCCTCTTGCCCAATGGATACCTCCACAGAGACTTCTAGGTCAGGGGTGGCCAACTACAGTCCTCAAGGTTTATGTAATGTTCATCTGAGTTGTAGGTAGAAATGAGAACCCCAGACAGGCTAAATGCAAACCGAACCATCAGGCAAAACCCTGAGATACCCAGACACCCTTTAACCCCTATACAGAGATCTGGCTTTACTTTATGGTCCAGGGGGGTGCTTCTAGTGGATGGAATTCAGTCCAAGAATAGAAAAGTCACCAAGCAGGGTCAAAGTCAAGAGATCAGAAAAGTGCAAAATTATTAGACTGGAGAATAGTACAAAGACAGGCAGAGGTCAATCTGCAAAATCAATAATACAAAGCTAGAATTCCAAGAAAAACCAGAGAATATACAGTTGTGCTCAAAAGTTTACATGCCCCGGCAGAACAAAAACTTTTTTTCCACTAATGGTTAGCGGTTGGGTGAAGCCATTTATTGTCAAACTCTTGTGTTTTTTCTTTTTAAATCATAATGACAACCAAAAAGACATCCAAAGGACCATAATCAAAAGTTTACTTACACCAGTTGTTAATACTATGTATTGCCCCCTCTAACATCAATGATAGCTTAAAGTCTTTTTTATTAGTTGTGGATGAGACTTTTTATTTTCTCAGATGGTAAAGCTGCCAATTCTTCTTGGCAAAAAGGCTTTATAGCTCACACATTCCCACATCATCCGCAATCCACATGCATGTTTTACAGTAGGAATGGTGTTTCTTCCATCATAGTGTCAAAGCTGTATTAATGGAAAGTTAATGATTACAGATGGAAATGTTGAAGACATCCAAAAATACATACATACTTAGAGAACACATACGTAATAGTGACCATACACCTGTTCTTGTTTGAATAAAGATAGGAAACTAAGAATATGTTCCCATAGCGTAATAGTCATCTACTCTACCTCTTTTTAGACCTAATAATGCTTGAGCCAAGGTTATGTTAAATAACACCTGATTAACACTATGATTAATGCTATAGCACAAATATGATGATTTAGCTATTTTAAGGAATACACTGCTGCTTCAGCTCACATTATGCAATGTTGCAATGTACCCTTAGTGACACCCATAAGGAAAGTCCTTGAGTGACTAGTATATAAACTGTATCGCTTCCTCTAATAAAGGCTTGTCATGAATTTCTACCTTGACTGATTGTCAGTGTGGTCCTTCACCGTTGCGTGCACACACATTGACCAAGCATCCAATTCGGCGGCAGACATTTAAGAAGATAGCCCACCCGCAGTGTGAGGCCTTCCATTTCAAAAGGCCTAGTTGACACTTCTCCAAACGTAATGTTTATAGATTTGGCCAAAAGGTTCAATTGTTTTCTCTTCACTCCAAATTAGATTATTCCAGATGTTTGGAGATTTGTCTCCACTGTGGAATGCTTAAAGCAGAAAGTGCTGCCTACTGCTAGTGTGGAGGAGGTGGCACCAACCTGCTATATGTGTTCCATTGTGGAACACACAAGAAAGCCAGGTTGTGGTAAGAGGATGTGACGGACAAGGGTGGGGGCAGAATAAGGATGGGCCTGCCCCATGGATGCAGGAGGGTTGCTATCTCCAGACGGGTAGTGATGCGCATATACCAAGATATATCAATTTGATACCCCTGTTTCAGTCTCTTGAAAAATTATATGAATTATGATGATTTGAAAAATTGAAGATAATAATTGAAATATAATAATTGAAGATAACAGTTTAAGCTGAACCTGTGCCGCTTCAATGCTGCGCTGCTGCAGTGCTTCCAGCTTTGGACTGATCATTGGGGTAATTCAGACCACGCTGAGGACCAGGCTGAGGACCTGGAGGAGGGGGATTGGGATTTTATGGGAGAGGCTATTTTTGGGCACTCTAACATGAGTGAGTGAGGGCCCTCTAAAATGAATAACTGAGGGCCATCCCAAATGAGTGAGTGAGGGCCCTCCAAAATGAGTGAGGGCCCTTCCAAATATAGAGGAGCGCCCTTGCAAATGTATAAAGGATTGTTCTCCAAAATGAATGAGTGAAGGCCCTTCCAAATATATGATAGAGGGCCACCTGAAGGTCCCCACAAAACCAAGATTTTATGACATCTGCAGGCTGTCTCAAAATTTGGAGGGAAGGTGACATGATGATTCTATGGAAATGGTGGAGGAGGAGAATGGAACGAAGGAGGAAAAGGCCCACAATCTCAACCGGCATGTTGTAGCTGGCATTGTAAATTGCTGGGGAATATGTCTTGCCCTATGCAATCAAAAAATACAAATGGGGAAGGGACTTCCCAAAAGTATGTTGCTGGGCAGAACTCTCCTACCCAACATATATACAGTATATCAATGTAATATATTTCTATACGTTATACATTATACCTTACATTAGCAAACGTCACTGTGCGTTACACATACAAACATTATTTTACCTTACCACTAGAGATGAGCGGTGTTCGATTCGAATTGTTCGCCAATCTCAAATTCGAGGTGTTTAGGGCGGTGTTCGAGTCAATGCGAACAATTAGTTTCAAATTCAGCAGTTTGAGGTTATGTTCGATAATGCTTCGACTGCCGCATTGCCTAATGAATGAGCTTTGCGGGGCACTTCTACTTCCGCAATGTATATATATATACATTGTGGAAGTGAAATGTAGTAAAAGAAATGGTTAAAAATAAAAAAATCTCTATGCTCACCTGTCCAGTGATCCACCGATGCCTCTAGCACCTCCGTCCTGATGCCTGTAGGACCTGCCGTGATGTCACAAGCCGGCAGCATCATCGGGTCACATGACCGGTTACCGCGGTACCTGCGGTCATGTGACTCGATGACGCTACAGGCATCAGGACCTGCCGTGAAAAAAACATTTTGAGGATCTCTGATGAAGTGGTCTGTAGTACCATGAAACGCGTAAGAACAATAAAGGTGTTGCCATTAACGTTCCTGCGACTCCTTAGAATCTTTGGATCTATTGAATAAACGGCAGCGCATTTACAACCTCCCTTTCTTCCACTGCTTTAATCGTTACCATTGGGCGGAGTGCTGCAAGCCGGTTTTCTGCATAAAAGTTGTTGTGATTTTCACAACAACATAAGGTTAGTGCAATTACATGCACACATCCCGTTCACACTCGGATAAGACCCTATGTGCTCTTTTCTGCTTTCTTTCAGTTTCTAATTTAAGATATTGTAGAATTCTCTTAATTGCATTCCAGTCTCTTTGGCGTGCCTTGCTTACATGTTGGCATAGAATTCCGACTGTGGCTGTGATATGTGGATGAGTTGTGGTTGCTATGTACAGTAGCACCCCCACTGCTTGTCTGTAACTCTCATTACTGGGTAGCACATCTTCTTTTCCCTCCAACTTTAAGTAGGATGGACCCATAGGTGTTGACTCACCTTTGGCTTCTGACATCTCTTTTTAATTGTGGTAGCTCCGTAAGCTCCCATGTATGGAGTTGGTGAAGGGACTCCATCTCTTCATTACCAGGATTTATCCACTTCTGCTTCTCGTGGATAGGCAGTTTTTGCATCTCCTGCCATGACTGTGGCTCTGGTTAAGGTAGGGTTCTGACCATATAAGAAAGGTGTCTAGCTGGGATATTTTTGTTTGGTCTTTCTCATCTCCTGACTGGAGGTTGACTTGATTCTTCTATTTCTTCCTTGGTGGTTTCAGAGCTTATCCAGAATTCAATGTTTTCCTTTTTAGTGTCTTGGTTTGGTGATTGAAATTCTTGTACTTGTTTCTTGGGTTGAATAACTGGTGTAACTTCATGGAATTTGTGCGATACAGAGGTTTCATCAATCACTACATTTCAGCTGATTGTTACTGTGTTGGTCTCTGGGTGCACGATTCTGTATCCCTTTCGAGGTTCGCTATGGCTCACTAGGACTCTTTGCTTTGCATGTGATTGCCACTTGGAACGTTTTTCTTTGGGAACATACACAGATGTTTTGCTTCCAAATATCCTGAGGTGATTCAGGTTAGGCTTCTCGCAGTTCCATAGCTCATATGGAGTTTTATTTGTGGCTTTACCTGGCAGTCTATTTTGAAGATTGCAAACTGTCATGATGGCTTTTCCCCAATACGATGTAGGTAGATTTGCATCAAACAATATACTTCTTCCACTTTCAAAGAGAGTTTTTTCTCTCTGCAATGCCATTCTGTTATGGGTTGTATGGAATGGTAGTCTGGAACATGATTCGATTCCTTTTCAAAATGGTTTGCACCTCACCACTTGTATATTCAGTTGCATTATCTGCATGCAGGGCTTTTGACATTCTTCCAAATTTGTGAAACACTACAGCAAGGTATTCTTCAAATTTCTATGAAACTTTATCCTTACTGTGAAGCAGGTAGGCAACTGTATATCTGGAGTAGTCATCAATAAATGTGAGAAAATATCTTTTCTTGCTTGGAGTTTGAACACTCATTGGACCGCAAACATCTATATGTGTCAAATCCAGTGGCTGTACAGATCTAGTGCTGCTTACTTTAGGAAAGGATTTTCTGGACATTTTCCCTTTAAGACAGCTAGTGCACTTCATCATTTCACTACACTGGTTGATCTCAACACCATTTGCAAGTTGATCTACGTACCTTATTGCTTCTTGGTCTCTCTGCCCAAGACGTCTGTGCTATACATGGATACAGTTCTTATGCAGATTTTGTACAGTCTACTGTGCACTCTTTCTTGGCATTTTAGCTGATAAAGTTCTTTTTGTATTTTTCCTTCTGCAAGAGTGTGACCCTTCTTTTGAGATGATGCAGCTGTTATCTTTAAAAGTAACTAGATTCCCCTTTTTGCGTTAGCTTCTTTACTGACAGAAGATTGCTTTCAAGGCTGGGAATATATAGAACATCCTTTACTGGGATCTTTTTGCTTTGTGATGAAGAAACTGGACAGTGAAGGTAGCCGTCTCCTACTCCTTCTGAAGTCATATAGTGACCATTAGCTAAGATGACTATTTCTGATTTGCTTTTATCAAGATCAGTGAAGAAATACTTGTTATTTGTCATATGGCTGCTTGTAGCAGAATGTATACATCATATATGCTTTGAGATGGACCTGTACTGGCATTAAATGCAACTTCAACACATGCAAAATCTTCCTTTACTTCTCTTTTAACCTTGTGATGACTATACTGCTTTATAAACTGACTCATTCTTGCTTTCCAAATTCTGCAGTCTGCTTTAATGTGGTACAGACAAAACATTCACGAGTTTCTCTTAGATTGCTTTTATATTTAGGGAAGTCCTGAGTCTTTAATGCTATGTTTTTCTCTTTAACTCATCCACAAGTTTGCCTTTAACATATTCTAGTGTGAGCTCATTGTCTGGCCATGCATCTAGTGCAGTGACCAGTGTGTCATAACTTTCTGGAAGACCACTTAATACAAGTGCAGCAACATGAACATCTTTAATTTCTTCTCCAATACCCCTGAGACGCTCTATAATCTCTAGGGTGTTTCTTATGTAGTCCTGCATATTCTGTCCATCACTTAGCTTAGACTGGTACAGCTTCCTCATGAGATAAAGCTTATTGCTGAGATTTGATCTTTCATGCACTTTCAGTAACTCATCCCACATCTCCTTTGCAGTTGCACACTTGCATATATGCACAATCTGTTCATCATCTACACTGAGGGAGATAGTGCTTTGTGCTTTGTGATCCTTCTATAGCCAATCATCTGGTAATGGATGAGGCACTTGTTCCTGAGTATATTTCCAAGTACCTTCTCTTAGGGGCAACATCTTAACCTTGAATTTCCAGGACTGGTAGTTCTCATTAGTGAGGCTTGGCAGTTCTCATTAGTGAGGCTTGGCACTGAGAACTTAACGGGATTGCTGTTAAAGGACATCTTCTCTGTTGCACTGTGCTACTTTTGCTTTGGGCTTCTGTTGCTGTGTTACTCTCAGGTTCTGTGTCACTCTGGGCCCATAACCATTTGGCAGCAGATTATTCAAGTGTGTGACAACAGAATTTCTTTATTCAGCAACAAACAGGAATAAATATGATAAGCTTAATAAATCATAATAAATCAGGAATAAAACAAATCTCATGTGTCTCAGTCTCTATGCAGTATCTGCATCTGCTTCTCTCTCATACACAGACACAGGAAACTGGAAACAGTCACATGCTCTTCCTGTCTGAGCCTCTCTGAGCTTTTTTTTTGTTCTAACTTTATAGACACTATACAAATCTAGCAACAGAACACTCATATACAGGAATGGAGTTGTTGCAATAATCATATTCCAACACATTACAATACAGTGTGATTGTTGTTGTCAGGGAGGATAGTGACCACCATTCTACCTGCTTACAATTGGCATTGATGACTTTGCATCCAAACAGTCATCTGTCCACTGTGGCCATTTTTAAGCTAAAGAGTTAATGATGGGACACAATGTCATAAATAAAGTTCCCCTGAAGATCACTGGAATGATCACTATGTTGTTGTCATACTATTTCTTTTTTTACAATGATCAATTTCCAGCAGTCACTTTTGTAAACTGGAAAGCCCCTGTAAACCATGTGAAGCTTATATGGAAGTATGTTCAAAGGGGAATGATATTCATGGTTAAAACATAGGTGTTAATGCAGAAAATGACAAGTGATTCTATGAAAATCTCCTGCACGCTTTTCCTTTAAATAAAAAAGCATGCTTGTATCTCTTTAAGGATAATGGTGGCAAAAAGCAGGATGGAATGTTGGCAAAAACGAACTATCAGCTAAAGGATTATGGTAGAATGGTAGAATGTGCTAGATATGGTGTGTTATTAGAAATGTGTATAATTGACTTCTACTCGAATTTTACAGAAATCTACTGTACATTTGCCAAGATGCCAATATTTTGTAACTCGCTTTTACATAGATTTAGCAACACGATGGAAACCGGCCATCATTTTTTATAAACCATAATGGCCATCAACAATGTGGCTGGCAATCAAAAATAAGGCGAAACCCATACATTTTTTTTTAATTTTTCATTTAAATAATTAATAAAAAATAATGATCTCCCCTGTATTTTGATTGCCAACCAAGGTAAAGCCAGGCATCTGATAGTTGAAGCTCGTAGCTGTGCACTTTATCTGTGCTACGAATAAAAAATACAGCAACACGCTATGTTATTTCTTAAAAATTATTTATTTATTTTTACACTACTATGATGTCAGTTTTGTTGTGTATGGCAACCAATCACAGATGATTGCACAATGGGTAAGGAGTGCAACAGCCAATCACAGACATTGTCACAGAGAGTAGGCATCTGTGATTGACTTTTGGAGTACGTGCAGTGACATTGAAGCAGCCCATACATTCTAGCATCTACCGTGCAGTAAATAACTAAGGTGCTAATGAGCGGCTTCAGAAGTACAAGAGCCCAGACCTTGGTAAGTAATCATGCAGATATTTAATCACCGTTTTGTTTATGTTTACAGCAATCCTTGGCCGACCCTGAGCATTAACATAAACTTCTCAAGGAAGTCCTTGTTCAGGGTCTGTGCCTGAACATTTGGTGTTTGCTACGGACCCCAAATTTTACAGTTTGGGTTTGTCAATTACTAAATACAACCTCTAGATATGACACCGAGTATGCGCACTCAACTTTTTTGGTGGACCATAGCTTGTTAAATTGCTGTTTGGTTTTACTAGTGTGCGGACCCAATAAGTAATCACAATGATGTTTAATCACTATTTGGTTTACTTTTACAGCCCACCAACCCCTTAGCTACCGATTCATAATTTCAAAGTCCGGGTTTGAGGTTCCGACTCAAGTTCAGGTCAAGTCCGCTCCTATACCCTGATTTTAATAAAAGTCTGTCTGGATTTGATGAACCCAAACACCGGCAGGTTCGCCATCATTAGTGTTCTTTGCAAAATAGAGATATGAATGCTGCCAGAATTGTTACAAAGGATAAAGGGGTGTGGGGTCAGTCTATAGACCCAGTTACACACACAGATAATTGTGCAGAGATTGTTCACAGATCTGTGGCTGCAGTGAAATCATGGACACATTGTTCCATTTTGTGGCAGTATATAGATGGAACAATATGTCCATGATTTCACTGCAACCAGAGATCTGCAAACAATCTCTGCACAATTTTCTGTGTGTGTAACTGGGCCTTATCAGTGTTCAGACTATACACTGCACTCTGCATCAAATTGGTCTGCATGGCTTTTGTCCCAGAAGGAATCCTCTTCTAAAGATGATGCACAATAAAACTTGCAAAGAGTTCACAAGCAGAGACTAAGGACATGGATTACTAGCACACATGTCCTGTGGTCTGAGGAGACCAAGATAAACTTATTTGGTTCAAATGGTGTTACGCATGTGTGTGGCGACAACCAGGTGAGGAGTTCAAAGTGTGACTTGCCTGCTGTGTCTGTATCTTTTTCTTGGTTAAAATGTTGTGCAAGCCACTGGTAGCTGTTAGGCCACGTTCACAAGCGGCATATTTGGCTGCGTACTTGGCAGTGGCGCTTTTTTTTACGAGCAAAAAAGCACGACAGCATGCCGATGCCACACTTTTCCCAAGGCCATTTTATCATGTAGCCTATGGGAAAAGCACGCTGAAAAAAGAGCAAAGAATTGACATGTCAATTCTTTTTGTGCACACGCTTTTGCAGTGACAGTGCGCACGCAAAAATACATGACTAAACGCGGCGTCTGCAGGCCTTTCAGCAAAAGCTTTGCTTTGCTGGAAGGCATATCCAGCTTTCTTTTGCACTGCTTTTACGCAAGCGCTCAAATGCGCGCGCGTAAAATCAGGAATACGCAGCAATTACACCGCGTGTGAACATAGCCTTACTCAGATTTATCTCCAAGCAAATCAATGATGAGCTGACATCTCAACCTATGCATTCACTGCCACTGGGGCCATTTTGCTAAAGCCTACTGCGAGATCCATCTGTCCAAATATCGCATAAAGCCAAGACAATGCCAGCCGAAAATTAAAACAGGAAACAGATCCTGATGCCAGAGGCAGCTGAAGGGGGTGAGGAAAAGCTGAAGAACCTTCCCATAGTACTGCCCCACAGTCAGGGGCGTAACTACAATAGGGCAGGGGTTGCGATCGCACCCGGTCCCTGCAGCCTAGGGGGGCCCCAGAAGTCCCTTTGGCTATAGAAACAGACTAATACTATTAAAGATTTGCAATAATTGGGGGCCCCGTTGAAGCCTTCGCATCGGGGCCCCTGAGCCTGAAGTTACGCCACTGCCCACAGTCCTACCCCAATGCAAATGAATGGCAAAATTCTAATGCTGATTAATCAACAACCATGCTGAGAACGTCTTCACTTAAGGCATCAATTGAATCAGTATAACAGTGCCATTATGGCCTTACCTTTATTTCAGCATTAATACTACAGATGACAGGTTCTTTTAAGAAAACATAGTAACAAGTAGACAAAAAATGCATTTTGTTTATGCAAATATTCATATTTTGCTATACTTTTTATTTTTTTCTTTGCTTTTCTTAAGTTGTATAAAACGAACAATACATAATTTACGGGAATGTTTGTTTTAGCTAACAATGTTACAAATTGAACTTGATGTGGTTAAAACATTACATGACTCCTTTGTTATTTCAACTGTTTTACTACTTGATGCAATGTCTCTTCTGATTTTATTTCCTTCATTTTAACTCAATGCTTAGCAATCGCATTTTGTGACATCTCAGTAATTATATTTTTTTCACTGCACCTATTTATATCCAGCAAGCCTAAGGCACTTCCTAAACCTATCAGGCTATCAATCTCAGAAACAAATGATCCAGCCGGCAAAGCTCCCACATTACAGGGAGCAGCAAGTGCATTTTTGCCACTTTGCACTTTCTGACTTCTTAAGGATTTAAAATGGAATGGGGATCAAATTATTTGGCAATAAGCATTTATCAAAGCAGATTGCGAAATTTGCGAGCAGCAGTGACATATTTTAAACATTTATTAATATATATATAGATAAATATACTTTTGGTGAAAAGTATAAAATCCTGTTTAAAATGAAAAAGCAATGCATCATGACATGAAATTCAGTCTTATCAAACTATGTTTATATTTCCCTGCAGAAATGGAATAAATTATTCAAAGCTGTAATGTGAGAATGCATAATAATTCTGAAGGTCAAATTATAGCACATATAAAGCACCAATGCAAAATTTTGCTTTGCTAACAATTTTAAGTAAATGTGACATTTAAGTTACAGTGGATGACTTTGAAAATTGCTTCTTATCTTTTTTACTTTATTCTTTGTTTTTTTTTTCTTTTTGTTTATCTTTTTTTTGTAATGAACTTTTTTATTCATTACGCAAATCTTACATAAATAATTCAATAATGCATTCTCAGGTAATGTAAATGGATTATTTGACACAAAATGTAATTTATGCAGATGACTACTATAACTACTATAGTAAAGCTAGGGTCAGACAAGTGTCAGCCTTTTGGCTGACAGATCCGTGTAAAACTTAGAATTCTGCACCCTGAACGCAAGTGTTAATGCGCTGTAATGCTGTGTTCAGGCTGCCTATATATCCCTATGGTTACCGGTCTCCCAGCACAGCCGCCCGCTTGACACAGAAGGACCGGATATGCGCTATTCCTGAGCGCACAGGAAAACACTGCAAACCGCCTTTCCTGTGCACTCAAGAAGAGCTTTGGGGTTGTCTTTTCCTGCCTCTAGCACTGGATGTCTTGGCTGTGGGCAAAGCATCATGAAATCTGAAGATGAACAAAGAATTTTGGGTTGCAATGTAATGCCCAGTGTTGGGAAGCTGGGTTTGCATATTATCTCATCATGGGTGTTCCAGAAGAACAATAAGCCTAAACATATATCAAGAAACACCCAGAAATTGATAGAAACAAAGTAAGGGCTCGGACACACTCATCAGAGTTTCACTGAGGAGACTCTGAAGGGCTGGAGCAGTGACCCTGAACGGCTTCTCCCTATCTGGACAGGGCTGTCAGCTGCTTGTGTTTTTGTGCAGCTCCAGACTCCCTGTCCAGAGAGGGAGAGGCCGTTCAGGGTCACTGCTCCAGCCCTTTCAGAGTCTCCTCAGTGAAACTCTGATGTAACTAGGAAAGTGTGTCCAAGCCCTTACGGAGACTTCTGAAGTGGCCAGCAATGAGTCAGAGTCTTAGGGCTTGGACACACTTTCCTAGTTACATCAGAGTTTCACTGAGGAGACTCTGATAGGGCTGGAGCAGTGACCCTGAACGGCCTCTCCCTGGATGGGGAGTCTGGACTCTGGACGGGGAGTCTGGAGCTGCACAAAAACACAAGCAGCTGACAGCCCCGTCCAGATAGGGAGAAGCCGTTCAGGGTCACTGCTCCATCCCTTTCAGTGTCTCCTCAGTGAAACTCTGATGAGTGTGTCCGAGCCCTAAATCCTATTAATTACAAGTGGAAAAATCTTAAAATTGCTGTTGGGAGAATGCACCAGGCAAATATGGCAGACCTGCAGCATTTTGCAAAAGAAGACTTAAAAATTCCAGTTGAGAAGTGTAAAAAGCTTTTTGATGGTTATAGGAAGCAATTGATTGCAGGTATTTATTCCAAAGGGCATGCAGCCAAAAATTAAGCTGAGGATGCCAACAATTTTGCCCGACCCATTTTTTTTTTGTGTGAAATTATGTCCAATTTGACTTTTTTTCCTCTGTCCTTATTTCATGTTGTTCCAATACATACAACGTAAATAAACATATGTATGACAAAATGTGTAATTGCAATAATTATCTGAAACAGAGATAAAGGCAGATGCAGAGGTAGGGTGCCAACAAACGGGGAGTTTTTTTAGAGCTGCATTACCCATTAAGGGCCGCTTTACACACACCAACTTCTGTGTCCAACATCTGAACAGATCTCTGGTTGCAGTGAAATCATGGACACATTTTTCCATTTTGTGGCTGTGTACAAATGTAACAATGTGTCCGTGATTTCACTGCAACCAGAGATCTATTCAGAAGTTGGTCACAGAAGTTGGTGTGTGTAAAGCGGCCCTAAGAAATTGTCAGGTACATTGAAAGTGACAAAGGGAATCCAGGTAATTAACTTGTTTAAGAGGATTCTGCCCAAATCTAAATCTCCTTGAAAAAGGTATGTTATTTTTGCCTAGCTCAGATTTCAAAATTTTTAGAACTGTTTAGGACCTCAATTTATTTCTACGCAATATTGGTTGGAAGAAGCACTTCTTTAGATAGGACACAAATATGGGTGAAGACCTGGGACCTGTAGATCTTTTTCCAGATGTGAGATCTTAAACAGTATTGTTGAACCAAATATGAATACCAGAGGTCAGTGTTCCTTTACTGATTTGAGAAGTGAGAGTGAAAAAATGCCTTCCCTTTCTAATGATTTGTCTGCCATAGATGTCTTTATAAATCCCGTAACAAAAGGCTTAAGGTCTCTGACAAAAAGTGACAAATATGTCAAATTTAAACTTTCCCACTCAAAAATGCAAATCCTCGGGAATCTGGAACATGACAGCCACATTGTTATTAAACCCACTGACAAGGTTGGCAATGTGGTTGTAATGAATGTTCCACAATACCATAATATGATTGGATCTCCTTGAGGATTGTATTGGATATGAGATTCTGAAGTCAGATCCCTCCAGAGGTATATGGATGAACTGAATATAATTCTGGATGAAAGCTTACAGGATCAAGTTATTGATAAGAATGAATATGAATTCCTGTACTAAAAAGATGTGACTATCGTGACATTCTACTGTCTCCCAAACGTGTATAAGGGCCTGTGCTTTTCGAAGGGTATACCAATAGTCTGAACAACCTTTCCCAGAACTGTGGGTTCTACATTAATCAGGTATTGAGGCCCTTTGTATAGTCTCTCCACTCATACATTCACAATACTTCTGACCTTCTCCTCAAACTTGATGGTATTGTTTCAGAACCTACTGCCTTGTTAGGTAGCATTGATGATGAGGCCCTCTACTCCTCTATCTCACACGACAAAGAGATGGAGACAACGGGATATTTCTTAAATACCAGAGGTGGCCAATTCTAAAGGCATAATGAGTTTATCCTCAAACACTTGCTGTTTTGCCTGATCAAAAACATTTTTTTCTTTGACCTTAAAATTGTACCACCAGCTCAGAGGCACCACAATAGCCTGTGTGACCCCACATATGCCAACTTGTTTCTGGGCTGATGAGAGGAGACTCAGGTGTTTGGCAGAGACAAGTCATTGTGCATCCAAGGCTAGGGTCACACTTGGCATGCTTTTTTTTGGTGTTTTAAAAATAAGCATGCGTTTCTGCATGCTTATCTCATTTCTGCATGCGTTTTTTTAGATGCCTTTAGGCACCCATGCTTTTTTCCATGCGTTTTTGAATTAGCAGCAAAAAAAGTTCATGAACTATTTTTTGGTGCTGATTTAAAAATGCATGCGTTTTTTAACATGGGCCCCTATTGAAAACGCATGCATTTTTGGATGGTACTAAATGGTACTAATGTACCATGCGTTTTTGCACGCGTTTTTAATGGCAGCTACTCACTTAAGTGCAAAAACGCATGCCAAAAACACATGGCACTTTAGTCATGCGTTTCTGCTATTGGGGCATGTGTTTTTGCTATTAGGGCATGCGTTTTTTACATGGCAGCCTATGGGTGCATTTTTACATGCGTTTTTATAAACGCAGGTCTCCAAAAAAGTATGAAAAAACTGCAAGTGTGACCCTAGCCTAAGCTTGAGATATGGACTCACTACAGTCATGGCCAAAAGTTTTGAGAATGATACAAATATTAATTTTTACAAAGTCTACTGCTTCAGTTTTTCTAATGGCAACTCCAGAATATCATAAAGAGTGATCCGCTTAACAGCAATTACTTGCAAAGTCAATATTTGCCTAGAAAATGAACTTTAAGTCCCAAAACACATTTCAACATCATTGCATTCCATTGTTGTCAAAAAGGCTCCAGGGCGCCCAAGAAAGACCAGCAAGCGCCAGGACCGTATCTTAAAACTGTTTCAGCTGCGAGATCGGACTACCAGCAGTGCCGAGCTTGCTCAGGAATGGCAGCAGGCTGGTGTGAGTGCTTCTGCACGCACTGTGAGGCGGAGACTCTTTGAGCAAGGCCTGGTTTCAAGGAGGGCAGCAAAGAAGCCACTTCTCTCCAGAAAAAACATCGGGGACCGACTGATATTCTGCCAAAGGTACAGGGAGTGGACTGCTGAGGACTGGGGTAAAGTCATTTTCTCTGATGAATCCCCTTTTCGATTGTTTGGGACATCTGGAAAACAGCTTACTCGGAGAAGAAGAGGTGAGCGCTACCACCAGTCTTGTCTCATGCCAACTGTAAAGCATCCTGAAACCATTCATGTGTGGGGTTGCATCTCAGCCAAGGGAATCGGCTCACTCACAGTCTTGCCTAAAAACACAGCCATGAATAAAGAATGGTACCAGAATGTCCTCCAAGAGCAACTTCTCCCAACCATCCAAGAGCAGTTAGGCACCCAATAATGCCTTTTCCAGCATGATGGAGTACCTTGCCATAAAGCAAAGGTGATAACTAAATGGCTCAGGGAACAAAACAAAGATTTTGGGTCCATGGCCTGGAAACTCCCCAGATCTTAATCCCATTGAGAACTTGTGGTCAATCATCAAGAGATGGGTGGACAAACAAAAACCAACAAATTCTGCCAAAATGCAAGCATTGATTATGCAAGAATGGACTGCTATCAGTCAGGATTTGGTCCAGAAGTTGATTGAGAGCATGCCAGGGAGAATTGCAGAGGTCCTGAAGAAGAAGGGTCAACACTGCAAATATTCACTTACTGCATTAACTCATTCTAACTGTCAATCTAACCTTTTGGTACTCATAATATGATTGCAATTATATTTCTGTATGTGATATAAACATCAGACAAACACAAATAAAAACCAGAGGGCAGCAGATCATGTGAAAATATAATTTTGGTGTCATTCTCAAAACTTTTGGCCATGACTGTATAATGATATTTTTATTGTTTGGTTGGGCACCAACCTCGAGTTGGCTGAGTATATAGCGGGTCTAGATTAAAAATAATTTAATTAATTAGGTCTCAAATTTACACGTGATAGAGAAAAACTCCCTGCCATTTCTCAACATTCTGATTTATAAGGATGGCAGGGGTAGGTTGCATACTTCCCCTTTCCGTAAACCAACTGCGACAAATTCTTTGTTAAAGTGGGAGAGCAATTACCCCCTGCGCCTTAAAAGGGGAATCGCAAAGGGGAAGTACCTACATATAAAAAGGAACTTGTCACATCGCCATTGGACTCGGTGGCCGGTGTTCCTGCCTCGGCCGCTGGGAGGAGCCGGATTCCTTCGGCTGGTGGCACCGGTGACAGGAGGGCCTTGTCCTCATATGGAACTGCTCCCACGACGTCTGCCTCTGTCGCTGAGCGCCGCTGTGTTTCCCCTCTGGGTGGTGTTGGTCGCAGAGGAGCGGACCCTGCAGAGGTGTCCGTTAGGCGCAGCCTGCGTTCTTCTGTCAGAGGTGGCGTGGGTGGAGCCAGTCGTGCATCTCCATCTGGCCTGGATCTAGGGGCGGTCCGGATGAGGTCATCGGGCTGTGAGCTCCAGCCTATGGGAGGTAACCGCGCCCTTCAAATACTGTCTTGCAGGCCGCCAGATATAGTTTTGGTTCCCCAGTGATATAGTGTATGTTTAGTTTTGTCTCTGACCTTGGCCTGGATTTCTGACTCTGCTTCTTCCTGTCGATTTTGTACCTCAGCTGCCCTCTTGGTTTTGCCCTTGACCCTTGCCTGGATTCTCGACTCTGCTACTGCCTGATGATTTTGTACCTTCGCTGCCCTCTTGGTTTTGACTCGGACTTCTGACTTTGTTTTTCGGGTCTTGATTTTTTCCCCTGGCGACCTTCCCTGCTCTGTTGCTCATAATAGGCAGCTACCCCCTGGGCTCCGCTATAATTCCAGATCCCTGTATAGGGGTTAAGGGTCTCGGGGTTTCTCGGGGTGCTGCCTTACCAGCAGCTCAGCCTCACAGCGGATGGTTGTCACAGAACTGCTCCGGTGAACCCTCTTTTGAAATACTGGGCTGTGAACTGAAAAATCAGTTTAGGTATTGGAGATACCCTGATAAGGACCTTAAAAAAGCTTGCCAACAGCGAAAGGAGACAACGAGGTTGGATTTACTCACCCCCAAGGAAAAATATGGCACACATGACAATGTGGATAGATTCATCACCACATTTGACAATTGGGCTGCTGAAGTATGTAAAATACATGAATGACACCGGTCAATTTTGCAGATGGACACTAACATTGAATCTAGAATCCATGAATGTAGTCTATTTATGTACAGAAGAGGTCTATCCTTGATTGATCTGTTAGTCCATAGTCATTTTAAAAGACCACTTACTACGACATGGCTTAAAAGTGATCTAAAGGGCTTTTATAGTTGCTCAGGTTGTATAGCTTGTCCCTCTGTCAAAGTCAGGAAGGTCTTAAAGAGTTATGTCAGAAGCAAGCAGTACACAATACGGCATTTTATTCATTGTCTGACACAAGGTATCGTGTACATGGCTGTGGTAAACAGTACGTCAGTAAAACCATGCATGAATTCAGATGCTGAGTGGACGACCACCTTGGCAATATTGAACACAAATGAGACTCTTCACTATCCCACCATGTAAATAATTTACATAGGGGAAACCCAAGAATCAAGCACTTTATGACAATTTATTGTGTACAGAAGCCAATATGGGGTGGAAACTGGGACAAATGTGTACTCCAATGTTAGGCTAAGTGGATTTTTTATTTGAATACTATTGTACCTTTGGGCCTCAATGAACAGCTTAATTTCAGATGCTTTATTGATTTATTCCCCATAGTTTGGAGTCTAGATACTAGAGATTGCCGTCTTTTATTACCAACCTCGTATGGGTTTTATTTTATGTTTTAGAATGGATTTCTGTATGCTTTATTTCCTCCCATAGTTTTGTTATATACAAATGTATCTAGATGTTCTACACACTGTGACACACTTTGTTAACTCACCTCTATCACCTCTATTCTATGTGTAATCCTAGAAATCAATTGCCTATTGGTATCCAATGACTTTTTAGTAGTTTTTCTCCTTTACTCTATTATTGATGTGACTACTTTACTATATTAAAGGGTAAAAACTATATTTAATTATAAGAATTAATATTGGTGACTAGGGAATTGACAATGTTATAATTATAGATCATAGCTGCCTTTAGACGAACTATTAGGTTTCTACTTTCTCCATACTGTTACATTGTGCTTGGTCAGTTTGCATATGACTATTTATAATAAATAACATATACCCATTCTCTTATGGGTTATCACCAGCTGATATTTTTCAAGCTATCATGCACCTCTGCTTACCATCTCACATTTTTGTTTGCTATGTGTGCAACTGCCTGAGACAGGGCCGCCGTTAGGGCCTTACAGGCCTTACTGAGTAAGGAGCCCGGCATTTATTGAAGTGGGCATGTCCATTTAAACAGGGCCAGGGGGGCCCGGGTGTGCTGGCGGGCGGCGTGGCCATTTGGAGCAAGGAGGCCTGCCCCCACTGGCCAGCACGCGGTGTAGACGGCACACGATGCTTTGTGTATCCTTGGCTCGGCTCTGCTGCTGTGAGTGTACCTGTAGCCAGTGCCGCCCGTCACTGCCATGCGGCCGTGTGCAACCTGTGAGCGGCGCCGCACCACATCCGCCGCTGAATCCGGACTCAGTGTCGAGAGAGTAGCTGCGACTGTATTAGTAATGGCCACGCACAACAAACTGCTTACGATGCTCTCTGCTGTACAGTGGTGCGGCTGGCTCGGCGCACTGACACATCTACTTGGGCAATGACGGCCCATCTGCATCACTGTACAGCAGAGAGCACCGTAAGCAGTTTGTTGTGCATGGCCAAGTGTTGCAATGATGTCAGCACAGCGTCGCCGCCGGGTCTTCTTATCACTGCAGAACTGCGCGCCCTGGCCTGATTCCCGCCAAGGAGGATCTGCTGCTTGCAAGTGTGCAAGGCTGTGGGCGCACGGGAGAAGAGAAAAGATGTCAGCTGAGCCTGTCCCCAAACAACAAAAGTAAAAAAAAAAAACACCAATATGTGTGTATGTCTGTGTATGATTGTATGATTGTGTCTGTGTATGTCTGTGTATGATTGTGTCTGTGTGTAAATGTGTGTATATATGAGTGAGTGTATATGATTGTGTGTTTATGATTGTGTGTGTATATATGTGTCTGTGTATATATATGATTGGTGTATATGATTGTGTGTTTATGATTGTGTGTATATATGTCTGTGTATATATATGATTGTGTGTATATGATTGTGTGTATATATGTGTTTGTGTATATAAATGATTGTTGTGTATGACTATCTGTGTGTATATATGAGTGATTGCATATGTAAGTATATGATTGTGTGTGTATGGTTATATGTGTGCATATGATTGGTGTTTATAATTGTGCATGTTTGTATATAATTGTGTGTACAATTTTATGAGTATATGATTTGTGTATGAGTATATTTATGTTTGTGAATGTCTTCATATATGTATATAATGTATGTAAATATAATACAATATATATTCTATAAATATGTGTGCATGTGTGTGTGTTGCTTTGTGCCGATGGGCATAAAATGTGATGCAGAATTTCCTGCATCAAATTTGAATCTGCCACCGTATTAGCAGAAATTACGTAGCAAAAGCATTGTGCTTTTGCTACATAATATCAGCTTTTTTGATGCAGAAAATTCTGCATCCTCCCTGCTGTCCCTGGCATGTTTTATGCCGCTTACCTTGCGTACTGGTAGGCACTTCCAGGTTTCGGCCGTGTCACACACCACGTAGGTCACACAACTTCTACCAACGTGATGTGTGATGCATTCGAATCCAAGAAGTGCTTGCCAGTACGCAAGGTAAGTGACGTAATTTAATTGAAATTGACATATTGCATATTTCAAAGATGCAGCCGTCTACATTGTGCATTTGTACTGCAGCTGTCTCCATTGTGCATTTACCCAGCAGCCATCTCCATTGTGTATACAGGCAGCAGCAGTCTCTATTGTGTATTCTCTATTGTGTGTATAGCCTGCAGCCATCTCCATTGTCTATACTGCCAGAAGCCATATACATTGTCTATGCGGCCCGCAGCCATCTCTATTGTGTATACAGCTAGCAGCCGTCTCTATTGTGTATTTTCTATTATGTATACAGCTATTGTGTATCAGCCCACAGCAGTCTCAAGTGTGTATGTGTGTAATATATAATAGAGTGAGTATAAAAAAAAAAAGGAAAAAAACGCACAAAATATAGAAAAAAGTGGACTTTTTTGCCCAATGGCGTGGCCATGCATTGGCCAATAAAGCCCACTTTTTTCAATTTTTTTGTGCTGTTTTTCCTTTATTTATTCTATTGTAAGGAATCATCTAGATTGCTGGTTGGGAAAGCTTTGCACATAAATTGAGGTAATTTTTGGTGCTGTTTCAATTTTTTCTATAAATATAATGTATGTTTGGGTGGAGGTGGAGCATGGGTAGAGACGGAGCTGGGTGGGGGCTAGGTGGAGTCTCAGGGGGGCCCCAAAAGTTTGGCAGTAAGGGGCCCCAAAATTCCTAGTGGCAGCTCTGGCCTGAGATAGTATTGGCCTCCACTCTCTTTCAGCATTAAAAGCGAGGAGGAGCTCAGTGATGCTTGCCCTTCAGGTATGTGATGTCTCCAGTTGTGCCTATGCCTCATAGCTGTGACAGCATTGTTATGAGACATGCCTCCTATCTCCCCTGAAATGAGGGGAGGAAATGAGTACCTAGGCGGACCCTGTGATTTAGATGTGTGATGTCTGCTATGTTGGGGGGCAGAGTATGCGCTCCAAACACGGTATGTCCACCTCTAATCTGTACTTGCATTCCAAATACAGGATATCCTGCTTGATAGAACGTCATGCATTCCAAAGGTGGAATCAAAGAACGGATATGAATTACATATTATATTAATGCTTTCATTTTGGCCATTTGGCCATTTGGCCAACATGGCCACTAATTGAGTAAAAGGTGATTGTTTGCACTTGATGATTTGCTAGTACAGCTAAAAACTATATAAGTTTGCATTAGACATTGCTCTTCTCCTCCACAGACAAGTTGGACATTTATCCTAAAGCTTGGTTAGCTTAGGACTCTAAGCCTCCTCCATCCCCTCTTCAGTGCATCCTTCAGTTTATGACTCTTGTTGAAGAAACACATCAGGATGCACTCAGAGATGGAGTAGGGACTCTCTAGAGAGGGCTAGATGTGTACTGGCCTTATTATGGCAGGAGCAATTGGAGCATAGCAATGTTGCTTAATCGCAGTGATTGTTTCTTAGGAATTCTATACTGACCGCTGTTAAGGTTTGTAACTCTTATAAGGATGCCTGGCTCCTATTGATCCTCTGTCCTCTGATTGGTGAGACCATTCCATTTTTTATCATTATGGATTTTTTTTTCTTATGATGAATCTGTCATACCCATAGTGTTTTATTTATGTATTTTTGCGTTTCATTTTTAATATCTTGTGTGGTTGTCCGGACTATAGGTGACCATATTGGGGTTCTGTCTTGTCTCCTCTGTCTGGCAACTTTTAGTTAATTAACCCCTTCATGACCCAGCCTATTTTGACCCTAAAGACCTTGGCATTTTTGTCAATTCTGACCAGTGTTTCCAAATATGAGGTAATAACTCTGGAACGTTTCAACAGATTCTAGCGATTCTGAGATTGTTCTTTCGTGACATATTGGGCTTCATGTTAATATTAAACTTAGGTCAATAATTGCGTTTATTTGTAAAAAAAATAAAAATTTGGCAAAAATTGTGAAAATGTAGCAATTTTTAAATTTTGAATTTTTATTCTGCTAAACCAGAGAGTTATGTGACACAAAATAGTTAACAAATAACATTTCCCACATGTCTACTTTACATCAGCACAATTTTAGAAAAAAGACATTTTTTGGGTAGGAAGTTATAAGGGTTCAAAGTTCATCAGCAATTTCTCATTTTTACAGCAAAATTTACAAAACCTTTTTTTAAGTGACCACATCACATTTGAAGTCCCTTTGAGGGGTGTACATGACAGAAAACACCCAAAAGTGACACCATTCCAAAAACTGCACCCCTCAAGCTACTCAAAACTACATTCAAGAAGATTATTAACCCTTCAGGTGCTTCACAGGAACTAAAGCAACGTACTTTTAGCCTCAATTCTTTCATTTTCACATGGGCAACAGGATAAAATGGATCCTAAAATTTGTTGGGCAATTTCTCCTGAGTACACTGATACCTCATGTGTGGTCATAAACCACTGTTTGGGTGCACAACAGGGCTCAGAAGGGAAGGAGCGCAATTTGACTTTTGTAGCTAATTTTCCATTCAAAAAGTAAAATGGCGCTAATTCACTTCTGAGCCCTGCCGTGCACCCAAACAGTGGTTTATGACCACATATGAGGTATCGGTGTACTCAGGAGAAATCGCCCAACATATTTTAGGATACATTTTATCCTGTTGCCCATGTGAAAATGAAATAATTTAGGCTAAAAAAAAAATGTTTGTGAAAACAAAAGTACTTTTTCATTTTTACAGAACAATTTGTGAAACATCTGGGCGTTCAAAATGCTCAGCACCCATCTAGATAAGTTCCCTGGGAGCGTCTAGTTTCCTAAATGGGGTCACTTGTGGGGGAGCTCCAATGTTTAGGCACACATGGGCTCTCCAAACGCGACATGGTGATTTGAGCTTTTTTTCCACTCAAATTGTTAGCGGACACCATGTCGCGTTTGGAGAGCCCCTGTGTGCCTAAACATTGGACCTCCCCCACAAGTGACCCCATTTTGGAAACCAGACCCCCTAAAGAACTTATCTAGAAGCATAGTGAGCACTTTGAACCCCCAGATGCTTTACAAATTGATACATAAATATCAAATAGTACTTTTTTTCCACAAAAATTTTCTTTTTTCATTCTTATGGATTAATTTGTGAAACATCTGGGGGTTCAAAATGCTCACCACCCATCTAGATAAGTTCCTTGGGGGGTCTAGTTTCCAAAATGGGGTCACTTGTCGGGGAGCTCCAATGTTTAGGCACACAGGGCCTCTCCAAACGTGACATGGTGTCCGCTAACAATTTGAGCTAATTTTCCATTCAAATTGTTAGTGGACACCATGTCGCGTTTGGAGAGTCCCTGTGTGCCTGAACATTGGAGCTCTCCCACAAGTGACCCCATTTTGGAAACTAGACCCCCCAGACAACTTATCTAGATGCATAGAGAGCACTTTGAACCCCCAGGTGCTTCACAAATTGATCCGTAAAAATTAAAAAAAAGAAAATTTGTGTGAAAAAAAAGTTTTTTCCTTATTACAGATCAATTTGTGAAGCACCTGGGGGTTCAAAGTGCTCACTATGCATCTAGATAAGTTCTTTGGGGGTCCTAGTGTCCAAAATGGGGTTACTTGTGGGGGAGCTTCAATGTTCAGGCACACAGAGAGGGGCTCTCCATACGCGATATGGTTTCCGTTAACAAATGGAGCTAATTTTTCCATTGAAATTGTTAGTGGACACCATGTCATGTATGGAGAGCCCGTATGCCACCAGCACAAGGGCAACTGGTAGAGTTGGGGTTCAGCACCAGAAAATGTCACCTCCAATGAATGCGCTACTTTCTGGGTTGGCTGTGGGTTGCAATTTGCAGTGTGGGGGCCCACGTTTGGGTCTCTCCATGCTGAGGATTCCAGTCCCCCATCTGCCAAGTTGTACCTGGCTGGCAACCAAAAATACAGCGAAGGCCTTTTCTTTTTATATTTCTAGAACTGATTTTAGATAAAAAAAATGACGTAGAGCTCCGCCATATTTTTGGTCCAGCCAGGTACAACTTGGCTGCTACAGAGTGCCAGCAACCCACAGCTGCCTCGTTGTACCTGGCTGGCAACCAAAAATACAGCAAAGCCCATTTTTTTTTATTTCTAGAACTAATTCTAGAAAAAAATGACGTGGGGCTCCGCCATATTTTTGGCCCAGCCAGGAGAACTTGGCAGATGGGGGCTGGAATCCTCAGCATGGAGAGGCCCAAGCGTTCTGGGCCCCCCATGCTGCGAGTTGCAGCCCCCAGCAACCCCAGAAAATCATGCATTCATAGAAGCAACATTTTCTGGCACTGTACCCAGGCTCTTCTAGTTGCCGTGGTGCTGGTGGCAAACTGGGTAATAAAGGGGTGAATGCCAGCTTTTTATTAGCAGCTGACACTAAGCCCGAGAGTCATAATGTCGGGCTAATGTTAGACCCAGCCATTAGGAATCTCTAATAAATAGTCAAAAAAAATACACCACACAGAGAAAAATCTTTTTATTTGAAAAAAAAACACAAACTAAAATCGAACTCCATCTTTATTATAAAGATCTGATGTAGCCCACAACGAAGGTCCCACGACGTTCGATCGCCTCCAACGTAGTACACAACGAAGGTCCCACGATGCTCGATCGCCTCCGTCGTAGTCCACAACGAAGGTCCCATGATACTTGATCACCTCTGCTCAATCCAGAGACTGCAGCAAGGGATCAAGTGTCCTCTTCCTACAGACTCTGGGGTCAGAGTTATGGTGCACTCTATGGCAATGATCTGTCATACAGTGCACCATGACAATGATCCCATAGACTACAACAAGAGGACACTTGATCTCTTGTTACACCCATCCATCCATCCACCCATGCACTCATCATCCACGCATGCACCCATTCACACATGCACACACACACATCTATCCATGCACACATCCACACATCCATGCATCCACACATCCATGTACACATCCACACACACACATCCACGTACGCACACATCCATGCATGCACACATCCATCCACCCATGCATGCACCCATCCATCCACCCATGCATGCACCCATGCATCCATCCGCCATGCACCCATGCATGCATGCACCCACTCACCCATCCATCCACCTATGCATGCATGCACCCACTCACCCATGCATGCACCCACTCACCCATCCATCCACCCGTGCACCCATGCATGCATTCACTCACCCATCTATCCACCCATGCATGTATGCATGCACCCACTCACCCATCCATCCATCCACCCATGCACCCATGCACCCACTCATCCATCCATCCACCCATGCATGCATGCACCCACTCATCCATCCATCCATCTATCTATCCATTCATTCATACATACTTACCTCATCCAGGAGGAGGAGCCCGGGAGAGGAGGAGAGGCCCACACCGGAGCTGGCCGGCGGGTACATCGGCGGGTTAAGCCCGCCTGGGGGGGGAGGGGAGGAAAGGGGCATGTGGGGGGGTGTCAGCTTCCTCAGCACCCTCCGTGATCGTACCAGGAGGGTGCTGAGGAAGCTGACAGTAATTTACCGCCGGCGGTATCCCTGTGATGACTGTTACCGGCGGGTGGGGGGGTAGAAAGAGATCAGGGGGCCCTGGAGTGGGAGGGGGCTAGGAGGGGGAGGGCACTTGCCATCCCACCCCTCCAGATCTGATTGGAGATCTCCAATCAGATCTGGATGGGGTTACTCGCTCTGATTGGCAGTCTCAATTTCAACTGCCAATCAGAGCGAGTTTAGGCCCTGGGCTAAAGTATGGGTCCTTGCACTCCTGCAGCTCTGGTGACTTGTCACTGGCACTGTCACCGGAGCTGCTGGACCGCAAACAGCCCATGACGTTATAGAGACGTCATGGGTCGGGAACGCGCCGACTTTCATGGCGTCTCTATAACGTCACAGGTCGGGAAGGGGTTAAAGGGTACAGTAATCCATTACCCTTGGAATTTTAAACTCATTTTCAATAAAATTTGAGTGTTGTTTTTTTTTTGCTGACCATTTATTAGATTTTCTAAAAGTGGATCAATCACCACTAGTGATGAGCGAGTGTATTTGTTATTATTCGCTACTCGCACAGATAGTACAGTATTTGGGTTACTCGTTATATTGCAAGTATTTGTGTACTTGCCTCGCTATATTTGGATGTCCTACCCTGCAGTTTTGGTGTCTCCTTTGCAGCCACTTAACATTATGGGCTTCTCAACTAATCACAGTAATGCCGCAGCCACCTTGGTAGTGGCATACCTGTTATTGGTTGGCCATGCAGTGTCATGGGGTCTATTTAAGCCCTGCTGCTGCCATTTTGCACACATTGTATATGGAGCCAGCATTGGAAAAGCATAGAGAGAGATTGAGCAGCTGCTAGGGAGAGTATTTAGGCCTCTTTATAACACAAAAGCCCTTTTGAGGGCAGTGTATACTAGGTCAGTGAAGAGTAGGGAGGGAGAGATTCTCGAACAGTGACAGTTTAAAGGAGGCGGTCTCTAGCTTCATAATACCACAAAACAATATCTCTTTTCAGAGCTGAAACTACAGAACAAACTCAGAGTACAGGGAGGGAGAGATTGTGGATTAGGTAGGGAGAGGTTATAGTGTTCTTCCAGTATCCTTCTTAAAACAGCTCTTGACAGAGGCAAAGCTCTATTTTTCAAGTACACAGAGTAGTAGCATTTTGTGCTGCCTTTTATTTAAAAGCACTGGTCTTTTTTCCCTGCTGCCAAAGCAGTACTACAAACATTTACTACTGCCTACAACAAAGCACGCACCAGTTAATTTTCTCCGCTGTTCTGGGGGTCAGAACCTCGCTTCTGCTATCCACATCAGTCCCATTGATATGCTGCTAATGACATAGCCAAAGCAGTACTACAAACATTTATAGCTGCCTGCTACAGAGCACGCAAGAGCAGTGGTGTAACTACCGCGGTCGCAGCGGTCACGGCTGAGAATGGGCCCGCCCCCTGGGGGGCCCCGAGCTTCCCGGGGGGGCCCGCCGCGACCGCGATAGCGCCGGAAGAGAAGCTGAGGGAGGACTGGAAGTGACAGTGATCACTTCCTGCAGCCGTGCAGCAGTGCCCGCCCCTCCAAAAGCCGGAGAGGCGGAGCAGGTAATCGTGCGCTCCTCACCCGGCCGGCACCACTAGCACCCCCCCTGCTTCTCACCCCGGCGGGGGCACTACTAGCACTCCCCCCTCCCGCTTCTCACCAAGGGGCCCTTGGGTGATTCTTGCACCGGGGCCCGCGGGACACTTGTTACGCCACTGCGCCAGAGTCAATTTTCCCTGCTGTTTTTGGGGTCAGAGCCTGGCTTGTGCTGTCCACATCATTCCCATTAATACGATGCTGGTGCCCAAGCCACAGAAGTATTACAAATATTTACTACTGCCTGCTACAAAGCACTCACCAGACCTTTTTCCCCCGCTGTTTTTGAGGTGACATTTAGGTAAGCCTATACCAGCAAAAGCTCACCAATTAATACAGTCATATAGTGCTCGTAAAATCCTAAGCAGTACTTATTAGGGTTCTAGTGAGCTATTCAAATTCTGTCAAATACAGTGTCTAGTAGCTGAGAATAATGTAAGGACTAGGTATGAGCGAGTATACTCGTTACCATTTGCTACTCGCTGAATAGTATGGTATTCAGGCTACTTGTTACTCGGATAGTTTACTTGTTATTAATCATTATGAAAAGCGAGTACAATGCAAATCAATGGGAAATTGGGAAAATGGTTAAAATGGGAATCCTGATTAACATTGAAGTTCCGCTTTGGCTATATCACTATTGTGACACCATTGATTTGAATGGGGTTTGGTATTTCAGTGACCTTTTCACTGATATAGTGGGAGAACATATGCCTGTTCTGTGAACCAAACACAAACTTTAAAAGGTTTGGTCATCTCTAGTTAAAATCATTTTGAAAAATGAACATTTTTGTTGAATTTAAGCTGGGTTTCTGTCATCTGGAGGGATTCGATTAGAAATCCAGTCTTTGTTGAATTAAGGTAATAACACCACAGAATCCTTATCCAATCCATGCTATATATTACTATAGATCTGTAATATTTTTATATAGAATTTTAATTATTATGGACATCTTTATTGTATGGACCTATTGTGTACATTAAGAGTTAGCCAGTTTACCCAAGGGGAAAGAAAAAATGATACAATGGTCCGATTTTATAAAAGTGCTAATTTATTTTTATAAATTGTAGATTGTAGATTGTGAGCCCTTGCGGACAGGATCTTCTCCCCTCTTGTATCTATATGACCAAATTGTCCACATTTATTGCACTTGTCCTTGTCTGCCTTTTAGCATGTAAAGCGCCATGGAATTTAATGGCGCTATATAAATAAATAATAATAATAATTTATATTTGATGTGCTAGACAAGAGGTGGGAGTAAGGTTACAACAACCATTGCACCATATATTAACAGGTCTCACATAGAGTATATGTATATATATATATATATATATATATATAACAAGCAGGAAAACAATTATATATCTTTACAGATCTACTGGTTCACATTTTTATCTGTTGTAAAATCCATAAAATCTATCTTTATATTGCACTAGCCTAGATATCTGCACTTTGCCCAAATCAACAAGGTTATCAATCCAACAGGGGTGACTATATTATCCCGGTACTTATTACCCCAGCACAAAACCTTTTATATCTGTCTCGCTACCCTGGCAGTTTACTTAAGGGTTAACAGCATATCCCCAGCATTGATTACCCAGCCGTTTGTCTATTCATTCACTAACCCCACTGAACTTTCTTTAGTTAATTACATATATACGGACGTGATACATCAGGGTCAAACCCCTCAAACCCCTAAGAGCCCTGTATACTACTATACAAAAGTTAGAACCAGTTGCTCACATAAGAAAAGCTTTGGAGAGATCATGGCACATCCTGCAGGTGATTGAACTCTAGAAAAAAAATTTACCACCAACTTACTGGTTGCAGTGAAATCATGGACACATTGTTCTATCTTGTTGCTGTGTACAAAAGGAACAATGTGTCCATGATTTCACTGCAACCAGTAAGTTGCCAGTGAAATTCCTAGAAAAGTTGCCGCATGTAAAGGTACCTTAAGGGTTAACAGCATATCACTAGCATTGATTACCCAGCCGGTTGTCTATTCATTCACTAACCCCACTGAACTTTCTTTAGTTGATTACATATATACGGACGTGATATATCAGGGGCAAACCGCTAAGAGCCCTGTATACAATTATACAGAAGTTAGAACCAGTTGCTCACAAGGAACTTATAAATTACATCCCATAATTTCCATTCCTGCAATATTTACTCCTGTTTCTAAGGTGCATGCGCCCTTATGCGCATTTCAGTAATTCACCTTCTTCGGAGGGCATGTGAGTGAAGGGGAAGGGGCGTGTTAAAATAGTGCTAAGGACCAATAGAATACCGCACTGGTTGCCAGAGCGGCGGATGCTTCTCCTCGGCGCCGGATCAGACCCTGTGTCAGTGGCTGAGTCATGGAGGGAGGTAACTGCAGGTCAGCTTGTTATGGCAATAAATAGTTAATAATTTATATTAGTTTTAGAAGTCATTCAGAAATCTCTTAGTACAGGCTAGAGGCCTGTTTGTAAGAAAAAGGCCTTGCTCTTTTCCCTATAGCCCTCTCTCTTTCTTCCCTCCCACCTTCGGGTTTTCTCTGGCTCAGATTTTTATATAATGTTTTGACTTAGAGGGAGCCGTATAGAAGTTCTTATCAGAATGTCTTCGGACTGGATGTACAATTCAAGGCTAGTTTAAACTAACTAACACACAGAATATAATTGAATGTTTTTTCAGAATAAAATGTATATTCAGTATAATATGATGCAATTACCTAGAACCACCCCTAAGGAATGCCCCTTTAATGATAAGTAATAAAACTGCTAACCGCTCCTAAAATAAAGGTCTTTGTCATTAAGCTCTACATTGACTTGTGTGTCAGCGTGGTTCTTATACAGAGGCGTGCACACACTTAGACAAGGCATCCAATTTGCGGCAGACAATTAAGATGACAGCCTCACCCGAAAGGTGTGGGGGGCATCCATTACAGTTGGTGCCCAACGTGGGGCTAGGACGAGATGTCCAGACGTTCAGGGGACGACAGCCACAACTTAACCTTCATTCCCAGGACGGACCATACACGAGTGGTAGACCTGCAGGCTACAAAGAGGTAAGAAAATTATTTATCTTACCTAAGACCCTCCTGTATCTCCGTGCAGGGATGGAGGTAGCTGGCTGACAGACTCAGACATAGATGACTGGTTCTGAGAAGTCCTAGCCCTTGCAACCTGGTCCTGAGAATTCCTTAATTGTCTGCCTTATTTGTGTTCTTGCAACCGGGTCCTGAGTTTATCTGTGTTTATGTCAGTGCTATCATTGCTACAGTTTCAGTACATAGAAAGAGAGAAAGGCACGGAGAACGGAGAGACAGGGCTGAGTGGGGAGATTCTGTTTCTCTGGTTTTTCAGCTCTATTCCCAGGGGATAGAGCTGATGGTTTGTCGATCTCTAATAGGGTTGATGCTTTTTTTGGCCCCTGGTATAAGGGGGGCCGGTGGTTTATTTCACTGCTGGTGTTCCAGCCAGTGCCGGGACAAGGCACTTTGGTGCCCTAGGCAGGTAAGGCAAACGGCGCCTCCCCCCTTCCCTCCGAAATATGTCTAGGAATAAAAATGTCAACATACATGAAGTTGCAACATCGTAGGATCAACGGTGTTTATTCCCTCTTCGTGTGGTCTTACATGGTGCGGGTGGGAGCACGGGGGGTTCTCAAAGGCGATGGCCGTTTCACACCGCAAGTGGCGCTTCAACAGGCATATAGTCCACCATATGCCTGTTGACTATATGCCTGTTGAAGCGCCACCCTACGAAGAGTGAATAAACACCGCTGATTGTGTGTTGCAACTTATTTTCTATAACACTAAACACAATAGCTGTATATACAATAGAGAATACAGAATAGAGACAGCTGCTACCTGTATACACAATAGAGATGGCTGCGGACCATATACACAATGGAGACTGCTGTTAGCTATACATACAATAGAGAATACACAATAGAAACTGCTGCTGGCCATACACAATAGAGAATACACAATAGAGACTACTGCTGGCCGTACGCAATAGAGATAGCTGCCAGCCATATAGACAACATCCCAACAGCTTCCCTCCATTCTGACAGCCTCCCTCCATCCTGATAGTCTCCCTCCATCCTGACAGCCTCCTTCCTTCATCCATCCCGACAGCCTCACTTCATCCTTCCTCCATCCCGACAGCCTCAATTCATCCTTCCTCCATCCCGACAGCCTCACTTCATCCTTCCTCCATCCTAACAGCCTCCTTCCATCCTTCCTCCATTCCAACAGCCTCCCTCCATCCTGACTGCATCCCTCCATCCTGACAGCCTCCCTGTCTCCCCACAGCCTCCCTGTCTCTATCCCCCACAGCCTCCTTGTCTCTATCCCCACAGCCTCCCTGTCTCTATCCCCACAGCCTCCTTCCCTATATATGGCCCCCTATTCTGTACATTTCCCCATCCTATCCCGGACTCCAGCATAACTTACCATTGGGGGAGCTGTGGATGCGGAGCAGGGTGTCCGGAGCCCAGAGGGCACATCTGCAGGACTGGAGCTGCCTGCGGGGAGTAGCTGCGGGCCTGCGGCAGCTAGCGGTGGGCGCCGCCATGTTCTTTGTGGCCGGCGCCCACTAACAGTACAGCTGGTCGGTGGAAGTTGAGACTTCAACAAAATGGCCGCGGCTAATTGGAGACCGTGGCCATTGTGTAGAAGTCTCAACACTCTATTGACCGGCTGTACAGTTAGTGGGCGCCAGCCACAAAGAACATGGCGGCGCCCACCGCTCCCTGCCGCAGCTTCTCCCCGCAACTCCAGGGCCCGGCGGCGGTGATTAATGGGGGGGGGCCCCGGTCCGGACTCCGGTCAGGGGGAATGCGCCCTGCACAAAATGGCGCCCTAGGCGATCGCCTAGTTTCGCCTAGCTGTCGTCCCGGCCCTGGTTCCAGCCTCTGATACGGCTGGTGGTTTGCCCACACCATGCACGCAAGCTAAGGACAGAGTGTAGTCCTGGCTGCGGTAGTGGACGGGTACGTAATTTAGGTAAATTATGGAAGTGAGAAGATTGTTCTGTTCTCTCCAGATGACGTGCCGCTTGTGTAGACAAGGTATAGAGCTAGCAATTACGCCCGCTGGCTGGATAATAAATCGTGTTACTGACATGCCATATGCACGGGAAGAAACTGGTTATATAGCAATCCCTGGCACTTCTCCAGTGCTCAAGGTGTTCAGACAGAATATACATGCCCAGCTAACGATAGTCAATTCACAAGGAGTCTTGTTGCAAGAAGTATATGCAAGGAAGTTATATGACCCAGTTGTTGCCCACCTTGAGGGGTGGACAGTTATAGCCAAGATAGAAGCATAGAGACTTGGGTTTAAGCTATAATACAGGTGTTAATCAGTCAAAGCCTCAGCAAGTTACCCCCAAGAGACCTTGTGGCAGAGAGGAAAGTGAAGAAGTATGTAAAGAAAGTGAAGAAGTATGTAGCAAGGAAAGTGAAGAGGTATGTAGCAAGAAGGGGAGGGAAGACTGTGTTTTTTTGATTATTTGTCAGGACGCATTAGCTTTAATACCGAACGCAGGCTGTCAGTATAGGGGAGATTTAAGGACCGGCGTCCTCTCCAAGAAGGAGGGAAGACTGGTGTACCGTGGCATAAGAGACACCGGTAAATAGTGATTAAAGATGTTGCGTCTTTTCAAGGAAAAGCACAGTCTCCCTCCGGCAGCAAACAATGGCCATTAATATGGTCCGTGAAAGAGAAGGGAGAAAGTATATACTTTATAAAGTGCACTATTTAAAATGTAACTTTTAATAAATATATTGTTAAAATTAACAAGGAGGTGCTCACTCACACCTAGTGTCTACAAACATACATCAAACAGGGAGGATAGTTCTACCCTTACCCTGTACTTATATCTACCTGACAGCGGAGTTTTCTACACCTAATTTTTGCAGTGTCCCCGCTCCACGACGGCTCACCCTAGTATTGTTACCTATAACTGGGGAGCTGTCAGGTCATGCATTCCATACTCTCCTGAGGTCTCTAACTGGGCATGGGTCAAACCCCTATGTCCAAGGTGTCTATATCTTTGTTTTGATTATACTGTGGATAGGTGGGTTGTAATGGCTAAATCAAATGGGGGCTTGCAGGGTTTGTCCTATGTCTCACACAATCAAAGGTATCCTTTGATACCACCCTCTCAAATGTACGTTGTCTGTATCAGATACAAATCCCCTCCCATATAATCCACAATATTCAAAGACCATGGGCATCATGGCTAGTGCCACCTCTCACAATATAATGCATGATTCAGTAGTTATAGATCAAGTACAGGGTAAGGGTAGAACTATCCTCCCTGTTTGATGTATGTTTGTAGACACTAGGTGTGGGTGAGCACCTCCTTGTTAATTTTAGCAATATATTTATTAAAAGTTACATTTTAAATAGTGCACTTTATAAAGTATATGTTTATTAAATTAGTCACTAGTTATCATATTATTTCAAAAAAGAAGGGAGAAAGTATGTTAAAAATGCAAACAAGCACAATTAGAAGGTTATGAAGACTTTAAAGGGGATGGAGAGTGCTGTAATGCTATATGGTTATGTGTGCATAACGCTAGGTGGCTATAACCACCATAGGAGTCTGTGAGTGGTGCACACAGTGTTAAATGAAGCTGTAATCGGGGCCCCTGTGTATACAAGTGATATTAAAGAGGTTTCTGTAAGCTCTAAAATGCTGAGATGTGAGATGTAATGAAAGGGTTGATTATTGTCTTGTGCGCAGATATTTTCTCTTCCCCCTCCCCTTCTGTACCTGATGGGAGGGGGTAGGAGCAAGTCTGCACCAGCGTGTTCATTTTACATGCGGTAGTGACATTCATCCATCTTTCCATAAGATTACGATCCTGAGTGGAAGGCAGTAATTTCTTTTCATTTTTGGCTGTGAATATTAAAAATCATAATTGTTTACTGGGTATTTAGTTGGAAGCTAGTAATATTGCCTATTATTGGACGCAATAATAGTTATTTTGGACAGTTTTTGTACATTCCTGCTCGAGGTCCTAGAGAATTAGATCTTTACTGACTTTCATACAGGGATTATTCTATTTTATTGAGTCATACTGACACACTGTCTTCTTGCTTGTGTTGTGTTAATATTCTTTAGACACTATGATAGCTATTCGTGATAATTTTGGTATATTTCTGCCTGAATTTTACGGAGGTAGACTCTTACTGATTTAAAGTTGTTTTCTGTTATGGCACTGGCTCCAGGCTTAGGAATGTAAGACTCAGAGGAAGTTTTGCTCATCAGTACTTCCTGTGGCAGTTAGTTCCACTACCAGTTGATATATCCAGTTATGATTATACAAGAGTAATATATATATACCTTTACTCTGATATCTTCTGATTCCCTCATGTGAAGGGGGGATGGAGACATATATGGAGACATTTATAACAGAATTTAAATGGGTTTTTGGTTAAGCATCAAACAGTTATAGTTTATAAATATAGCGCCAATATATTCTGCAGTGCTGTATTTGTTGCCTAGCTATCAATATAATTAGTAGTGAATTATAATAAGAATTTTGTTGAATAAGTATTTTTCTGATTTTTGAAGCTAATACGAATTCTTGAGTGTTTTATTTCAGATGTATGTATAAAAGAGATGATCCTACACTGGACACTGGTAGAATCCTCGCATGAGGTAATCAGAGCAATTGATTCTGAGTTTTTGCACTTTTGTGAGTAGGTGGAGCTTCTTCTAAGTACAATTCTTACAAAAACGGGAAGCATATTGAATGCAGAATTGGTAAATCACGGTGAGGTAGACACCATGTTATCAGTCTAGGATGGTATAATCACGCTGGCAATCACTACAGGTGACCCCTAGAGGTAGAGGGCAAGGTACAATTTGAAGTTAAAATAAAGTTAGTCTAGGTAGTGGCGGGAGGTTATCCATCCCAGCCTTGTTACGTCTGGCTGCCTAAGCACCCTCTCGGTATCAGACTGCCCGGACAGAACTAAATAAATACTAAAGGAACAAAAAGGGAGTTGTGCTGAAGGATGGGAAAAAGGACAGGCCATGATGACGTCTCTCTTCAACAAAAGTTAGAATAATCTTTGCTTGGCCCCACATACACCTCAACCGGTCACAAGTGTAGTCAGATGAATACTTCCTGGTTCGCTCCTGGTTACAGGTAAGTCGTGTGAACAATCCTGCATTATTCCTACACACTACACAACTCAGAAAGGTAAGAATATTAAGCAGCAGCCGTTCCACAAGCTTTAAGAATTGCAAATAGGGTGCGGACAAGGAGAGAAAAGTTATAAACATGTCCTAGTAGGTATGGATCTTTCTCTCCTATATAAAATACCATAAGATGTCTAATATATTGGGTAAAATGTTCTGAAGCAGAGTAAGTAGGTAAATGAGTAAATATATATGTAAATAAGAATATGGTAGTTGTATAATAAATAATTGGAAGTCTTCCCAGATATCCACTTACCTTTTTGACCGGTTTTTCAGGAAAGCAGGGAGACCACTGATGATAAGTATACAGTAATTATATTGTCCAATGTTATACTATATGTTATATTTGTTTGACTTTACATTGTATCATATTGTTTTATTTGTGCTCTGACAGACCTGCTGAGACCTGTTTCAATTACAGACTATTGACATCATTGTATCTAGTGACCCTTATATATATATGTTGACTGAGCAATTGCTGTATGTGTTTATGGAAGGTAATGGACTAAACAACACTTTACAAGCTGGAAATATGTATATAAGAACAGGGATAGGTTAGGGACAGATAGGGCGAGTCGACATGGAGCGGGGGCACCACAGGCGTTTAAAGAGGTTTCCAACCTCCGCTGGTTAGGTAGGTTTCCAGCTTTAAGGACATTACTAGGGTACTATTAGGAGTGGGTATATCATTTAAAATTGTGTAAATCTTATGTTTTTGTTTCTATGAACTATCTTGGGTGACAATTTATTTTGATATTTTAATCAATAGAAAATGATTTTTGATTATATATAAGATCCTTATATAGAAGTTATTTGACATGAACCATAATTGTATGATTTAGAATTGATGATTTGTTTTTAAAGAACCCATAGAGTGTAATGTTTCCTGTATATATTATACATCTCTTCTCTTAGTGATGATTGTTTTTCATTTATAGGTAAGTCAAGAACTGATACCATATTCTTTTTATATTTTTTTTCCTTAAAAGGTGGTGTGGGTATATGTAATATTAGATGATAAGATGCTCAAGGGGGGTGACTTATATTCTTAAGGTTATAAGTAAAATTTTGTGATTTGTTTTTGTGTTGCAATGTATTACTATGTCATTGATAGTTAAGAATATGGTACAAATTTTTATGAGATTATGGTTGAAAATGTTGTCCAGGTAATAGATTCCCCGAGATAGGTTTTTTCTTTGTTTTGACACTTATAAAGTGCTTGTCTAACATGTATTTTTGAGCTTTCTCTCCCCCTTTAACATGCAGCTACTGTGGACCGAAGTCGCTTCTTACAGCCTGGAGATGGAGTGATGGTCAGAAGAAACGTCAGAAATTTTGCGGATGACTGAGACAGCTGAAGAGCTCAAATGGCAGCCCAACTAGATCCAAGATCTACACTACAAGGCAGACGAGCCCAGGAGAACTACCGAATGTCTCTTACTACAGACGCTGGCCTATATGTGATGGCTATAAACATCCCAAGGGACACTTACCGCTTAGGACACCTTTATTGTTTTGAATATCAGGGACTGACTTATTTTAGATAAGACTGAAGTTTCCACCAGCAACATTGACTTGGTACGAGGGCATGTCCTAGTGAGGACCGACTTATGGAGAATGTCAAAAATGTTGACTAACAGTTGAGTGATAATTATGACCAGTATGTGATTGCGGCATTCATATAATTTCCTTGTTTGTCGTGGTTTGTGAGTGTTCGTGTCCATCCGATGGTGTAATGGGCAGACCTTTGTGGGGAATCCGGTGAAGTGGTGTAGGAAGACCGGCTCCTTCTACTAGGGGAGGAGAATGTACCTGGGTGGGTCTGTGTGCATGCACTTTGGTTGGAGCATTCACTCATTGCCACGGGAGAAGGGAACTGTGGGAGCAGCATTCATTTTTATTATATTTAGAATCTATTTTAGTAAATATAATCTCCATATTTTTGTGAGAAAAACTTTTACTATGTATTTCAGAGAAATACAAGAACTTGAGACCCATCTTAGATAGTGGGGACAGTTTAGGGTGCGGCAAGACCAACTACAAAGGCGTTACGATTGTCATTACGGTTAGACATTACGGTTGTCTCAATGTTGGTGAAGTCTCCTTTCCTCTCCTCTACCTTTTCCCCCTCTGTCGTCTAGGGCAAAGATTTAGGGTAAGATTCTGAATGTCTCCAAAGGGGGGAATGTTATGGCAATAAATAGTTAATAATTTATATTAGTTTTAGAAGTCATTCAGAAATCTCTTAGTACAGGCTAGAGGCCTGTTTGTAGGAAAAAGGCCTTGCTCTTTTCCCTATAGCCCTCTCTCTTTCTTCCCTCCCACCTTTGGGTTTTCTCTGGCTCAGATTTTTATATAATGTTTTGACTTAGAGGTAGCCGTATAGAAGTTCTTATCAGAATGTCTTCGGACTGGATGTACAATTCAAGGCTAGTTTAAACTAACTAACACACAGAATATAATTGAATGTTTTTTCAGAATAAAATGTATATTCAGCATAATATGATGCAATTACCTAGAACCACCCCTAAGGAATGCCTCTTTAATGATAAGTAACTGCTAACCGCTCCTAAAATAAAGGTCTTTGTCATTAAGCTCTACATTGACTTGTGTGTCAGCGTGGTTCTTACACAGTGGCGTGCACACACTTAGACAAAGCATCCAATTTGGTGGCAGACAATTAAGATGACAGCCTCATCCGAAAGGTGTGGGGGGCATCCATTACAAGCTGACCCGCGGCACCTACTCCATAGAAACGCCTAACCAATGAGCAGATCCGAGATACCGGGGAAGTGCCCGCACGGCAAGAATCGTCCAGACTATATACAATAAATCACTGCCTGTATCATATTGGGCTGTTTTTTTCTCTTTCCCTGCATCCCATACTAAAAATATACATATTCAACCCATAATAGGGTACAGGGATAGCACCCATATGACAGGGAATGTCCAGGGATCATATATAGTACATACCCATTAGTACCCTAGTAAAGTTTTATAGATAGTTCAACAGACATATAAATACTGCTCATATATGTTTGAACCACATAGTCAATAGACACTGTGGTAGGAGCACACATATATACATATCATTGCATAGTTATAATGTCTAGGCATGGTGATAATGTGATCTAGCATCCGGAACCCACAATATATATTTATATCTAGTATATGCCACTAAGGGATGATATAGTTATCGTGTCTAGCCATGGTGGTGTAATAACGTATCATCCCAAGATGTTATATTTATATCAGATACATGTCAATAAGGGACGATATGTCCACAGCTATTTAATTACATATAACCACCATGCAGCAATATAACATATAAACATTATCACTAGCAATCACATTTCATATGAATCTCTAGATTCCTTGTGCCTATGCATAGCTATCACAATGTCTCAAATATACACAATCCAAATAATTAGGAATATATATACATTCCTGTGCATATATACAGCTGCCAGTGTCTTGTAAGTATACAGTCCAAACAGTGAGGACATATCACACTATTGCTTAATACACATGAATAAAACCATATAATACATGTATCTCTCTCCTACATATACTTCAAGTATCCCTATTTCGTATATGTAAAGATATAAGTCGCTTTTACATGTTCCACATCAGTTTTGGATACTGGACTTCCCTCTTCATATCTGGGTCCATATTCTATAAGTCACGGCACAAACTGATCGGCATCCATACCTCACCACTAAACAAATTAAAAACATTTTATATATACAATTAAAAACCACGTATACGCTCTAGTGGAAAATCGATTTCACAAAAAAGGAACTTAACTAATGTTCTCATTTAAGCCCCCTGGTTGAACAGTTTTTAGCATCCAAATCCAGCAGGTTTCAAGTTGGGCTAATTTTGCTGTAGGCATTTCCACCGTGGATGCCCAGATCTACCATCTCGATACCCCACACTTTAAAATCCTTACTCTCGCATTGGTGGTATTTCTTAAAGGGATCCTGTCACCTCCAAAATGCCTTATAAGCTAGCCAAACATGTCCCTGCAGCATATTATCACTAATCCCACACTCCTTTTGTCTCAAAAAAGCATCCTGGTAAAGTGCATAAAAACGTTTTATAACTTACTCATGAGCGATGTTATTGAGCTGTGGCTATATTCTTTAGCCCCTTGGGCGGGCTCTCTTCATCATAAGATCACACCCTAATAGGCGTGATCTTCTATTCATATTCTATTCAGCGCCTCCCTGCTCTCCTCGGTGCTGCCTGGGCTGTAATGGGGCTGTAATAATATGAATCGCGTCATTTCCGGCATCGGGTGACGTCAGTACAACCACGCCTCATGCGCAATGCGGTGCAAGAAGCCTACAGAGCAGCGCGGGTGTACTGACATCACCCGATGACGGAAATGACGCGATTCGCGTAATTACAGCCCCACTACAGCCCAGGCAGCGCCGAGGAGAGCAGGGAGGCGCTGAATAGATTATGAATAGAAGATCACACCTATTAGGGTGTGATATTATGATGAAGAGAGCCCACCCAAGGGGCTAAAGAATATAGCCACAGCTCATTAACATCGCTCATGAGTAAGTTATAAAACGTTTTTATGCATTTTACCAGGATGCTTTTTTGAGACAAAAGGAGTGTGGGATTAGTGATAATATGCTGCAGGGACATGTTTTGCTAGCTTATGAGGTGTTTTGGAGGTGACAGGATCCCTTAAAAGTGCCTAGGAATTGTATTTAATGATATCTCGTCTTTGACTTCCCTAGCTGCTTCGATCCCCATTCCTCAATATATGCTCTCTCACCCGAACTTTAAGTTGACGGCTAGTGAACCCAACATATATTTTTCTACAGGGACATACCCCATAGTAGATCTCCCATCTCGATTCACAGGTAATTCATTATTTAATCTTATAATTTTAGATCTACTAGAATCCGTAAACAAATTACAGCGCTCTATATTAGGGAAAGCAATATACATTTGCCACAGGGTGAACACCCAGTTGGGGGTGGGAACCTATCTAGAAAGGTCTTTTTCTCATATTCGTCATAGTGACTTTTAATTAAATGATCCTTCAGATTCCTGCCACATCTAATGGTCATTTGCGGATGAGGTGGTACATTTTTTTTCTAGAGTTCAATCGCCTGCAGGATGTGCCATGATCTCTCCAAAGCTTTTCTTATGTGAGCAACTGGTTCTAACTTCTGTATAGTAGTATACAGGGCTCTTAGGGGTTTGACCCTGATGTATCACGTCCGTATATATGTAATCAACTAAAGAAAGTTCAGTGGGGTTAGTGAATGAATAGACAACCGGCTGGGTAATCAATGCTGGGGATATGCTGTTAACCCTTAAGTAAACTGACAGGGTAGTGAGACAGATATAAAAGGTTCTGTGCTGTGGTAATAAGTACCGGGATAATATAGTAACCCCTGTTGGATTGATAACCTTGTTGATTTGGGCAAAGTGCAAATATCTGGGCTAGTGCAATATAAAGATAGATTTTATGGATTTTACAACACATAAAAATGTGAACCAGTAGATATGTAAAGATATATAATTGTTTTCCTGCTTGTTATATATATATACATATACTCTATGTGAGACCTGTTAATATATGGTGCAATGGTTGTTGTAATCTTACTCCCACCTCTTGTCTAGCACATCAAATATAACTAAAAATAAATTTGCACTTTTATAAAATCAGACCATTGTATAGTTTTTTTCTTTCCCCTTGGGGAAACTGGCTAACTCTTGTTGAATTTAATCAGAGTAAATCTGTCTGCATTTTCCGTGGAGAGGCATGTGCGCCTATCAGTGATGTTTGATTGCCCCAGCCTAGCTGAAAACACACTCTGACATCACACTAGCAGCAGGGCAGGCCAGCACCTCCAATGTGTATATGGTCAGGCCAAGTGTTCAGCTTGAACACATACTCATTAAAGGAAATTGAATCATTAGGAATGACGCAGGTATGGTCACTTAAGTATCCTTTGAGCATGTTGTTAAATTTCTGTCTCATTGGCTTTGTTACAGGCACATCTAGCTCTTGCTGAAATGCTGACTTTTTAAAAATGGCCTAGTTTGCACATTTCCCCCCACCCCTCTTTGTAGCAGGTGTTTGTCTCTTCCCATTAATTCTTGCTTTTGAAAAGAGGTAATACATCTGCCCTCAGCATTGTCTGAGGGTGATGTTTTCAGCATCTGATCTACAACGGCACTTCTTGAAGGATTCCATTGTGCAACTCTTTGGTGACTCCAAAAGGAGAAAAGAAAATTTCTCCTTGTACCGTCGGTTGAGAAAGGTAGCTAATCAGTATAGGTTGTTGGAGAAAATGTGTATCACGCAAGGGTCTTAAAACAGACACTTAGAAATGAACTGTGCTATATATGGCCAAGCTTCAAACAGGCAAAGGTTCTGTGGCACTAACAGGAGTAACAATACCCATCCTCTCTTCACACTGCCTCTCCTCCTCCTAAACCTCCTCCTCTCCAACTCATCCAAGCTGGTGTTGGGAGTCCCCTCTGTAGCAATGGGAGTTCCCTTGGTAGCACAGAAAAACAAGTCCTCTGTCTCCAGTCTGTTGTCTCAGAATATTGGATAAGCTGGTATCACCTATTGGGAAATCTTGATCCTTAGCAACATGCTGGTCATTCTAAGCTTCCTCTTTGAGATTATGCAGTGATTCTTTCAACAGACAGAGAAATGGGATGGGTACACTGATAATTGCCTTACTGATCACCACTCATGAGCTTGGTGAAGTACTCAAAGTTCTCAAAAACTTAACAAATGTCAGCGATCCATAACCAAATGACAGTTGTTATGTGTTGTGACTGAGTCTCAATGTAAAGGGCATGTTGAAGCTGGTATTTAGCTATGGCCCTCTGTTGCTCAATAATGCTTTACAACATATAATATGTTCAGTTCAACCGCATGTGCAGGGTGCAAATGAGTTGGCGACTTGTCAAATTAAAGCAGTTTTGCAGCACTGCAAGACTAGCAAAAGCAGTATAGGAATAGAGTAAATGGGCAATAATACTGCACACCTCCTGAAGTATGTACAGCAAGTCAGGATATGTTTTGATTTATTTCTGAACAACTAGGTTCAGTATGTGAGCCATGCATGTTAGACGTAGCAGCTTGCTGACCTTTAATGCTGCCACCAGGTTACTGCTATTAAAGCACACGACCATGCCCAGAGAAGAGGGCCCTCCAAAATGAAAAAAGGAGGGTCCTCACAAATGTAAAGAGGAGGGCCCTCCCAAATGTATTGAGGGCCCTCCCAAATGAATAAAGGAGAGCCCTCCCAAATGTATTGATGGCCATCCAAATGAATAGAGGTGATCCCTCCCAAATGTATTGAGGGCTCTCCCAAATGAATAGAGGAGTGGCCACCCAAATGTACAGAGGAGAACACTCCCAAATAAATAGAGGAGGGCCCTCCCTAATGTAGAGTTGAGATGACCTTCAGTGTCATCAACCATGGCTTTGCTTATGCCGTTATTCTTAAGGCACTGTTTTCAGCCGTAAAAGTATAGAGGAGTGCCCTCTCTGATTCAAGATGGCCGCCATGCTGTGAGGATGTGCTGCTCTGCTCTCCCTAACATCCACAGCCATCTGTGAACACAGCCTCCCTAACATCTCCAAAATCATTACAACAGCATCAGCCTCTCCTAAACTACGCACCCATCTGTTTAGTGAGGGTGAAGAGTAACAGAGAGCTGCCACCTGCTTCTCAGCTGAGGTGCACCCGCAGACGGCGTGATTCTCCTGGCCTGTAGGCCCAACACCGGTGAGACCCCAAGCGGTATTTGGGATTCCCCCATTCATCTGCTGTGAGAGTCCCCCCCCCTGGACTTAGTGCAAACTGATCCCGGACTCCCCTCTGCTCCCCGCTGCATTGGACACAGTGCACTAAGGATTAGGGCAAAGCCACAGCCTAGAGCTACGGCCGTCCCGTGGCCACCAAAGCCCCGCCCCTTCCGCTGGAAATTTTCGGGCGTCCTGGCTGTGTGCTCTGTGCTGTGTGTGTAACTGTGCACAGCTGGGCCCTTGAAGGAGAGCGAGTACTGGCGGCTCTCCGCTTATCTAACGGAGGCTAGCTATGTACACCTTTTAGTGGCCTTAAGTCTCTGGTCTCACGGGGCACTGAAACTCTCCTCCCCCTCCACATTTCCAGGACCGTCAACTGCCACAGACACAGAGGACTATATAGGGTGCCAGAAGGTGATGAGAATCTGCAGTCTCCAGACACCATAACTGAAATCTCTGAGGTCAGACCAGCGTTATAACCTGAGGCTGAAGGTCCCCCCTAAAGATGCTGTGCCCCCCATTCCTACCAAAGGGTGCACATAATACTCCTTCACTGATACCACATTGACTCTCTGGGCCCCAGAAGAGGAGCAGTTTGATCCATTCTGCAGCTCCAGCTTTGGTGTACTTCGCAAGAGGAATACCTACTGAGTGCTACCTTCCTTTTGTTATAACATCAGCTATCTCAGCAGCTGTAGATCCCATCTAGCCATCTTGACATCTTCATTTCTCTAAACTAGAGGACATATACTCACAATGGCATAACCACACAGAAATCACATCACGGAGTAGTCCTATTACCTTGTGATTGCACCATAAATATACCTTTAACACCATGGTCAAATCGAGCAATAAATTACTAAAAAGTGTGTCCAAACCTACCACTAACGTTATGCAGGCAGACATCGACAAGTTCCCTAAAAAACAAGCCGCCATGCCCTCTGCACCTAAATCACCTCGCCGCCATGCTTCCCAGTCAGAACAATATACTGAATTTGAAGAAGACAGTGACTTTTGTGAGGAGAGCCAAGGCAAGGACAGTCCCATCTCGAGATCATTTTTTAAAAGGATCCTAGCCAAAGCATTAGATCCAGTAATCAAGAAGCTATTTGCTATTAAACAAAACATTGTCCACATTGGTCAGAGAACGGAGACCCTAGAGTCTATGCAAGCCGCAATCATCACCCACACCAATGACACCTTAAAGTGTCTCAAGGCCCATAAAAAGCACATCAATTCTTTATATCTCGCTATCAAAGACCACGAGAATAGAGAGAGATGAAATAATTTACGTATTAAGGGCCGTCCAGAGTCAGTTGCCCTCGAAGTTCTCGTCTCGGCATCCACCGCCATCTTCAAGCAACTACTCCTTGACTCTGACTCAACCACCTTGGACTTGGTGAGAGTCCATAGAACTCTTCAATCCAGACCTGCCCAAGGAGAACCCCAAAGAGATGTGCTATGTAGGTTCTTGGACTTGCGCACCAAAACCTCGTCCTTAAACGAGCAAGAGAGGCCTCTGACATCACATATTAAGGCTCCCTCATACAGATCTACCAGGATCTTGCTGCTACTACCCTTAGGAAACACCGCCTTCTTAAACCGTTCACCATGGAACTCACCCACAAAAATCGGGCTGTTTCCTTTTGGAATATCTATCTCAGCCAATGGCAAAAGGATACAAGGCAGAACGTAAGCAGGCATAGAGGAGATCTGTGCTGAATTGAATATAACACTAGAGACTTCTCCGGACTTGGAGCCAGTCCATCTTGTGTCCAACCTGTTAGCCTTGCCTTCTCCCACACCTTGGCATTTAAATCTTACACCGAAATCACAAAAAGCCAAGAAGAGATCGATGGGGATTAGGTCAGAGAGTATTTCTTTTTCATGGGCACACTCTTTCATAATGGTTTTGTACAATGTTCAACTGGAGTGGACTATAAACTTTGATGCTCACTGCTAAACTGAACATCTTCAGTTCTTGGATTTGAGCCCAAAACATCAGACTCTAGCCCTTTTGCCTCTCCAATGACTACATATCCTGGCTATCTAAGTCTCCCTGATTCTCCAGTAAGATCTCGAGGAGGACTGCCTCTGACCCCTACATCTACCCTAGGAAGTGCCCTAGTAATGAAATATGTTGCATGTTATAGATTATATTACTTGATTAGGATGTACCCTGGCATGTGACTCGTCGCAAAATGGTTATTGCTACTGTAATTGTAACTATCTCACCTTTCTTTTTTCTCCCTCTTATTTTCCCTTTATCTACCCTTCATCCTCTTCCTTCCCCTACCCGACCTCAGTGCAGAGAGAACTCTTTCAGACTGTAGGATGCTCTAACCAACAGGAACCCCTTGGACAAAGACAAGTATCATAAGGTAATTAAGTTAATAACCTATAACGCAAATGGTTTAAATTCTCCGATACCTAGGTCCCAAATACTCAAAAGCTTCAAGAAAGAAAGAGCCGACATCCTGTTAATTCAGGAAACTCACTTTCCTGATAAGATTCCCTCCTTCGAAAAATCCTACTTCTCCCAGTTGCACCATGCTGTCTCTCCTCGTAAGGGCTCGAAGGGATTGTCAATCGCCTTTGCTAGAGATACCCCCTTTCTACTCAAAGAGCAACTAGTCGATCCAGAAGGATGCTACATCTTCATTAAGAGCCTCTTGGCGGGCAGCATGGTGACCATTGGGAACATCTATGCCCCAAGTACAAAATAAATTATGTGGCTCCTTTCTATCTTAACAAAATTCAACTTATTCCTGAAGGGCACCTGAATTCTTCGTGGAGATGTAAACTTAATTCTGGACCCACTCATAGACTCCTCCGAAAAGAAAAGTGACTTTTCACTCAGGGATCTTGCCAGCATCAAACTTAAACTTGACTCTATGAAGTTTGTGGACGCCTGGTGAATGTTGCACCCAAATGAACGTGATTGTACATATTATTCTAACCTCCATGGTTCTACCATAGATTGGACTATGTATTTTTCCCCAGAGCCCTTTTGCCCTTGTTATTTCAGGTCAAATTGTTCCGTCCCTTTACTCGGACCACTCCCTGGTTTCTGCTTCCTTTCTGCCTCCTTTTCATTAATAACCCCGTACACATACACCCACCAATGGAGACTAAATTAATCTCTACTCTCTATTACGGAAGTCAATCAGCATGTCACCAAAGCAATTCATTATTTCTTCGCCATAAATAAAGTGGGTGAAGTGACCTCTCCAGTTATTTGGTAGACACACAAAGAAGTGGTCCGAGGAAACTTATATCAGTCTCATCCCACCTTAATAAAGCTAGGAAATCAGCAATCCAATCTCTATACCAGGAGTTAGGCTAGAGTCACACTTGGAGGGACATTTTTGGAAGTGTTTTCCATGCCAAATCTTTTAAAAACGCAGTGACACTTAAGTGCACCATCCATTAACGGTATCTGTTTTTGGACTTAGAAAAAAAAGTCCAAAAACTGATACCAAAAACTTTTCCAAGCCTTATGTGTGACCCTAGCCATAGCTGGTCTTGAAGCTAACCATAAATGTACACTAGCACATGAGACCCTTATAATCTTAACCCAAAAATGCCTCCAACTTAAAGAGGTATTAAATAAGCAGTCAGCGAAAGTTCACTTTAGCTGGAGGAATAAAATGCTAGTCCATGGTGACAAAGCGTCCAAATTCATACTCTCACTTACTAGATCCTGCAAATCCCGCATATTCATACATGCAATTAAGACCTCTACAGGAACCCGAACACTTGATTAAACACACATCACCTCAGAATTTATATCTTACTTTAAAAACCTATATCAACTCTACCCAAATGATTCACCCTATAATAAGGAAGCAAAATGCCAGGATTCAATCTCTTTCCTAAACTCCCTACCTATCCTGTCCCTCTCCGAAGATCAGAAATTGACATTATTAAAACCTTTCTCTGAAGTGGAACTCTGGTCCATCCTGTTGCACTGCTCAACCGGGAAAGTCCCTGGACCAGATTCTCTGCCCCCCTCGCTGGGCATCTGCTTGATACGTGTAACGCTATCCTCCAGGGTGATGATATCTCATATCAAACCTTTGACAGGCCCATCTTCCTCCTTAATGTTGACCTAAAACTATTCGCTAGCATGATAGCACACCGTATCGCAGATATTCTACCCAATAGTATCTATCCAAACCAAACTGGATTCACAAGAGGTAGGGAGGGCAGAGACAATGCTTTAAAAGCTCTTCATATCCTTCAATATGCTAAATCCTACAAAATTCCACTAGTGCTGCTTGGAATTGATGCTGAAAAAGCATTTGACAGGATGGACTGGACCTTCCTCCAAGATACGTTAAACAAATTTCAGTTTCCTCCCTCCTAATCAATGCTATTTTCCAAATGTACACCCACCCTACAGCCATGATTGCAAAGAATGGGACTCATTTTTAACATGTAATGGAACAATGCCAAGGATGCCCCCTCTCACCCCTCCTTTTTGTTCTTGCTATCTTGTTTGTGTATTTACACTTCTGTGGCATCCTTGCTGATCCAGTCGCCACAGAGGTACTGCATCCCTGTTAGGGTGTAGTATCCCACTCACTGGTAAGAGGGGTACAAACCGGTGCCGGGGCACCAGATCACACTAGGAACGATTGTAGTGGGGTTGGGTGGTGAAGGAAGTAGTTAGAGGGAGCACTTGGAAGGAGTGAGGTCAGAAGGAACACACGTAGAGGACGTGGGACACATGACAGAGGGTACAAAAAGAGAGAGAAACATCAAGAATGTAGTAGACGACAGTGAGAAGAGAGATGGTTAACGGACAGAGTGACCAACTCAAGAGAGGAAGTAGAATGGCTGAGAAGAGGCCATTGAATTATAAGGTCGAGTTGGAGGGCAGCTAGAGAACATACGCCTGAGAAGTGTCCAGAGGACTGGAGCAAGTGGGAGCTCGTCCTAAGGCCGAACCCTAGAGTAGAATATCAACCAAGTGGCTTCAGGAGGAAGAGGGGATCCCAGAGGCACGGAAAGTGAGCAATCCACCCGTGGGACACGTATCTATTGTCAGGCGCAGGCAAGTGGAGGGACTAGGCAACAAGGGGGCAACGGGAACACAAAAGACTAGTGGAGAAAACCAGGCTCAGCTAGCGACCCGGAGACTGTGTAGCACTTCCAAGGTGACACAGTCGACAACCGTGCACATCTGCTGAAAATTTTGCAACCATAGGGCTAAGGGGAGACACTGCAGGTTAACCCCTAAGAAAAGCCCACAGTCACTGGCTCAGAGCTTTGTGTGGCGAGGCACAAGGTGGGACGGGCGAGGCAAGCGCTGTGTGAGAAGACCTAGAAAGGACAGACAAAGGGTGCTGGTTATGTACTATCCTACTTCCAGTGAGTAGCAGGATCCGTACCTCCGAGAACCCAGCGCTCAACGGGCTGCTGCACAAAGATTGTGAGTAAAAGAACTGAATACTGCAACCCACATTGTCTGTGGACTTTGTTTACGGGTCAGGAGCACCACATACACTACGTCACGTGTAAATTAACAAGTATCCCCAGGGCCAGTCATCCCTCCACGCCAGATCCCTATCTCTAGGAGAGAGAGCCACCCAGACCGAACTTTTAATGACACCGCCAAGGTCACAGAGCTGGGTCTCGGTCCCTGTGATCCCTGTGATGAAGCCTCAAAACAGCCCGGTTCCGAGTATCTAAAGGCCCTGGAGTGGCGTGTCAACTTGAGTCATGAACAGGATCCACCGACCCGGTAGATTGGGCCTTGTGCACCTCACTAACAGTGTTAAAGAGCTTTGAACTGTCCTTGTTAAAAAGAACAAGTATCATGACTAACAAAGAGGAAGTGGTAGGGCCCCTTGGTAGGTAGGGTCACAGAAAAGCATGCAAAGCCATGCCCGCCCACCAAAGGAACTCTTGTGCAGCAGACCGTGCCAATCAACAAAAACGACCCACCCAGAGGTGTGGCTGACAGCACCTAGAACAAGAACCATCCAGAGAAAGGAACAGGAGATCTAGGGAGTTGTAATCACCGGCGCAAGACGGCAGCCAAGTACCCGGACGTCCTGGTGGATGAAGAGTTCTACTCCGACGAGATGGAGGAGGACATGGGAAAGCTGTCTCTCCTTGACCAGGGATTCCTGCAGAGCGAGGTGGAAAACCTGGGTCAGCAACTGACCAATGTCCAGGTGGAGGCGGTTCAGGTGTGGAAAGACAATCTGCTAAACAAGGTGACCTGGAGGTGGATGCCGTCGAAACCACTGTCACCAGCCCTGGAGGAAGAAGCAGAGGTCAGTGCCGAAGAAGCTGCAGGTACCAACATCCCCAGGCGGCTGACGACACCTTAGTAGGGTCCCTAGACGCTCCGCTCCCCCTAGCACCTGGCCGGGATAGTAAGAACTTGCAGTGGGAGCAGTCTGTAGTCCAGCACAAATGGGTGACCCCGCTAGAGCCCGAGCTTGCCATGGAGGAAGTGTATGTGGAGTGAGAGGTCATCAGATGGGTCGACCAGGGTGACTCCACGCCAGATCAATTTCCCTAGGAGAGAGAGACATCCACATCAAACGTTTAGTGATACCGCCAGGGCCACAAAGCCGGGTCTCGGTCGCTGTGATTCCCGTGATGAAGCCTCAAAACTGCCCGATTCCGAGTTTTCTAAGGCCCTGGAGGGGCGTGTCACTTCCTTTCCAAGATCTGGGACATGGACAATGGCACACTTGGCTGGGACTAAATAAGTGAACATGGTTCGTGTTTATTGCTGTGTATGTGTAGCACCCTGGCTTTGGGGTACTCGGGTATCAGGCGGCAAGGGTTAACTGCTGTGTCACGAGAAATGGCGGCCACGCCTGATCCGTGTCCTGGGCCTATCTTTGAAAAGGGGGTGATATTTACAAGGGATTATTTACAAAGTTTTTGTCATGACGCCACGTGCAGTTTCTGGTGATTTGCACCAGCGCCGCCACAGTCCGCCGAAGGTCGGTGGTATCGCGGCTGGGATGGTGTAGTCCTCCGCAGGCAGGACTGGGACCTCCGGGGCAGTAATCCTGTGAAAGAACAAGTTCATGCAAAAAAAGATGCAGCAGAGTCGAATTCACTTCACTTTGGGTCCTTTACTGGAAACTTTAGCAGCAATGGTTACAGTTCTCAGTTCAGTAAGATGTTATAATAACAGGTAGCTAATGGGTGGCTGCAAGCTGATCTCAGGTGGTATAATGGAACCCTTAGTGTGTGCCTTCTTTCCTGTCTATTCTTTTCCTGCTTCCCAGCAGTGGTGAAGTCTGGTCCCATAAAGCAAACCTGACCTCCGTCTGTCTCTCTGTTTTCGCTCCCGTCGGGTTACTGTCTGCTGGCTGACCGCCGAACCATCAAGCAGTGCCTGGTACCTTCTTCTGGTCGCTTAAGAGCCTGGGAGCAATATATACTCCCCAGGTCTTCGGATTTTCTGTGGTCCTTGGAGGATCCCACAGGTGCAGGCTCCGGTGCCTGGTGACTTTCTGCGCCTGGGAAAGCTTTCCTTCTCCCTGGTCCCTCAGCCGAGGGACCTCCTTGTTCCCTTAAGCTAACTGCCTGAACTCTCCAACCCCTACTTTCACTCCAACTCTCTCCCCAACTCTCTGTACAACTCCCCCAGAGGTGATTTTATTCCCTCCCGGATACCTCCCACTGTGTGATCTAGTGTGGGAGTGCTGTTGCATGGGTTCCACCCATCATCCTAGAATCCCCTTGCAGCTGGAGTATCTGCACCTCTTTTACGGGTGCAGTACCCCTCTGTGACGCCTACATAGCGGGGCGCCACATATGTACAAGCGCAGCTCATAGGTAGGAGGGAGGTAGGAATACCTCATTCATGGACAGCAGATTGTGAAAGTCCCTCCAAAAGTATAGAGGAGGGCCCTCTCGAATGTATAGAGGAGGGTCCTCCCAAATGTATAGAAGAGGACCCTCCCAAATGTATAGAGGAGGGCCAACCCAAATGTATAGAGGCCCTTCCAAAATCTATAGAGGAGGGCCCTCTCAAATGAATAGAGGAGGGCCCTTCCTAATGTAGAGATAAGATGACCTTCCCAGTTACAGCATTGGTGACAGTACATTTGATATTGTTTCGCACATGCTTATGTAAGGCATGGAAAGCACACCAGCTAAAATAATGGTGGCTATGAATCGAGTATCGTGGAGCAGCCACAGGCAAAAGATCATGGAAGCACTCTGTTACCACAAGCTACAGATATTAATTTGGCAATGTGCGAGTTTAGTATTTGTGCCTGTGTGTACATGGCTGGTTATTTATGTTTCCTTTCCAAGCTCTCTGCCACGGATAACTTGACACTTCTCTGGGAGAAGAAAGTTGATGAGGTTGATGTTTGCTTCCTCTGTGCAACCCCAGCTTGTGGGCAGGAGGTATGAGTAACTGCTGGACACATTGTAAACTGCTACAAAATATGTATTCCACTATCTTAGTCTCAATGAGTGAAAGACCACCCCAATGTGTAAGTAAGAGCAGGCCCTTCAAAACGTACGGTACATGGCAACCTCTGGGCCCTCACCAAACTGCCTACTGCAGGCCCTCTGAACATTTCAATTTGTGGTGGCAGTATCACATGGAGGTGGAGGAGGAGGTGAAGGGTCAAGCCCAATGCTACAATAGGCACATTGTAAACTACAATGGAAAATGTATTCCACAATCTGAGTCTCAATGAGGGAGGGACCACCCAAATGTGTAAGTAAGAGCAGTCCATCCAAAATGTACGTTACATGGCCACCTCTGGGCTCTCCACAAACTCAGGATTCCTGCCTACTGCAGGCGCTCTGAACATTTGAACGTAGGGCCGCAGTATCACATGGAGGTGGAGGAGGACGAGTGTCAAGCCAAACGCTGCAACGGGCACTTTGTAAACAGCTATGGAATGTTTTCCACTATCTGAGTAACAATGAGGGAGGGACCGCCCATATGTATAAGTAAGAGCAGTCCTTCCAAAACTTATGTTACAGGGACACCTCTGGACCTTCACCAAACTTAGGGATGCAGTATCACATGGAGGTGGAGGAGGATGGTCAAGCCCAATGCTACAATGAGCCCATTGTAAACTGCTATGGAATATATATTCCACTATCTAAGAGAGGGAGGGACCATCCAAATGTCTAAGTAAGAGCAGTCCCTCCAAAACGTGCATTACAGGGCTACCTCTGGGCGCCCACCAACCTCAGGTTTCCTGCCTACTGCAGGCCCCCTGAACATTTGAATTTATGGCCACAGTATCACATGGAGTTGGAGGAGGAGGGTCAGGTACAGCACTACAATAGGCACATTGTAAACTGCTATGGAATATATATTCTACTATCTGAGTCTCTATGGGGGAAGCATTGCCCAAATATCTATGAGTAGTCCTTCCAAAACGTATGTTACAGGGCCCCCTCTGGTTCCTCATCAATCTCAGGTTTCTTGCCTACTGCAGGTCCTCTGAACATTTAAATTTAGGGCTGCAGTATCAAATAGAAGTGGAGGAGGAGGAGGATCAAGCCCAGCACAATGGCCACATTGTAGACTGCTATGGAATATGTATTTTACTATACGAGTCTCAATGAGGGAGGGACCTCCAAAATGTATAAATAACAGCAGTCCCTCCAAACACATGTTACAGGGCCAGCTGAGGCCCAGGGCCGTACAGGGACCAAAAAGCAGCCCTGGAAGACAAGTCCCACCAGCCCACATACTATATCACCCATCAGTGAATTTTGCTTTTACATTATCGTGGCCTCATCACTTTCTCAAATAAGTTATCTGAGAATCTACATGTGAATGGTGCAGCAGAGGGAATAATCAACCACAGCTCCATTTACATGGTGATCTTCAAAGCCACGTTTCCTGGGATTGTGGGGTCCCAGCGGTTAAATCCAGAGCGCAGTAAAGTCATCACCTGTATAGAAGAGACATGATGACTCCATATTGGGGATAATTAATTTAAACAAAAGTTAAATGCTGAAATTCACAAAGTCCAATACCACCTCTCTGACAACAGGACAGGAGAAGTGGTACTGTGGAGTGTTTATATACAGAATAATACAGATCCTGAGGATTACACCCAGTATACAGGGCAGGAGAAGTGGTACTGTGCAGTGTATATACTGAGGATTACACCCAGTATACAGGACAGGAGAAGTGGTACTGTGCAGTGTATATATACAGAATAATACAGATATTGAGGATTACACCCAGTATACAGTACAAGAGAAGTGGTACTGTGCAGTGTATATATACAGAATAATACAAATACTGAGGATTACACCCAGTATACAGGACAGGATAAATGGTACTGTGCAGTGTATATATACAGAATAATACAGATACTGAGGATTACACCCAGTATACAGGACAGGAGAAGTGGTACTGTGCAGTGTATATATACAGAATAATACAGATACTGAGGATTATACAGGACAGGAGAAGTGGTACTCTGCAGTGTATATATACAGAATAATGCAGACACTGAGGATTACTCCCAGTATACAGGAGAGGAGATGTGGTACTGTGCAGAGTATATATACAGAATAATAAATACTGAGGTTTACACCCAGTATACAGGACAGGAGAAGTGGTACTGTGCAGTGTATATATACAGAATAATACAGATACTGAGGATTACGCCCAGTATACAGGACAGGAGAAGTGGTGCTGTGCAGTGTATATATACAGAATAATACAAATACTAAGGATTACACCCAGCATACAGGACAGGAGAAGTGGACTGTGCAGTGTATATATACAGAATAATACAAATACTAAGGATTACACCCAGTATACAGGACAGGAGAAGTGGTACTGTGCAATGTATATATACAGAATAATACAGATACTGAGGATTACACCCAGTATACAGGACAGGAGAAGTGGTACTGTGCAGTGTATATAAACAGAATAATACAGATACTGAGGATTACACCCAGTATACAGGACAGGAGAAGTGGTACTGTGCAGTGTATATAAACAGAATAATACAGATACTGAGGATTACACCCATTATACAGGACAGGAGAAGTGGTACTGTGCAGTGTATATGTGGGTCATTCCATGTCAAGTGATCCAAAAATGAATATATTTTTTCCCTGACGTCCTCAGATTTTTTTAATTTTTTTTCTATATGAAGAATAACTTTAGTTAATTACAAAAAAAAAGTTTTGAATTTTTTTCTTTATCAGTTAATTTTTTACAGATTTTTAAAGTTTTAAAAAAGTGCGAATTTTGGCCTGCAATGGCTTTTCATTTTATATCATATCTCAGGCTAGAAATAAGATAGAGAAACAAAATAAACACCAATCTACTCAGAACTATGCAGGCTTTCACCAGATATGTCACAAGAGGATCTTTGTTAATATTTTACCCATGTGATCGCAAGCGCAAAACTTTAAAGCGCATTTCCGAAAAATCAGCGCGCTTTAAATATTTCAAAAACTGCCCATGTGTCTGCTTTGCTCTTAGCCACATCTGTACCAAATTTCAAGTTGGGATCGCAATGGGATTATATTTTAAAATATTTTAATATTAATAGCGTCAATGGGTCATTGTATATCAAGTGATCTAAATATGAATATTTTTTTTTACCTGACGTCTTTAGATTTTTTTAAATTCTTTTTCTTTATGAAGTACAACATTAGTTAATTACAAATTAAAAGTTTAGAATTTTTTTCTTCATCAGTTAATTTTTTACAGATTTTTAAAGTTTAAAAAAAGGGTGAATTTTGGCCTGGTATGACTTTACATTTTTATTATCTCAGGCTAGAAATAAGATAATGAAGTGGGAGAGGCATCATTTTACTCAGAACGGTAACAGCTTTCATTTGATATGTTACAAGACTATGTTTCTTTATATCAAATTCAAACTATTGATGGGCAATTGTGAAAAAATGACTGATTGTGTTCTTGGTTATATTTGTGCAGAGATTCAACTTGGGACCTGTCAAATTTATATATTTTTTATTTTATGGTTGTATGAGTTATCACAACTTATTGAATAAAACATTTATATGCAACAAAAAAGAAACACAAAAAACAAATCCCATAAGTGCCAGGATAAATACATCTTAATCATCAGAACACAACGCTCAGCATTTTCAACTTGAATGTATAAACCAAAAGAAGAAAGGTGATCATATCCTCAAGTTTGATTAAACAAGATTAAAAGAACGAAAAATGTTAACCCCTATTTATACATATAAATTTGTTTTCTATTCTATCACTAAACATGTGATTTATGAAGTGTTTAATAAGAATAGTACAGTAGTTAAATCATCGTTCTATAAATTATGAACTAATCAAACAATTAATAGTATGTTTTTAAAGTGGCATTTTATCAATTTGTCCCTTCTAGTGGGTGAAATGTAATCTTGTCCATAAACGCTTACTAGCAATCGCCATTTCCTTGTGTGTCAAAGAGTATGTCCGGCCTGTCACGGTGTTAGGCTCCGCCTGAGTTAATATCTGATTTTTAGGCACTTTTAAAATGTCTGGCTTTCTTGGATACACAAAGGATGGCGCTGGACCAGAAGGATGCAATAAAGTCAATTCTACTTCTTCATTTTCACAATCTTTGGAGAGTACAGTAGCCAGCCACCAGCGCCAATTATATTCATATTTTTTCAAAAGGATTGCAACAGTGTCTATGATAAAATGCTGTTTCTTGAGAAGTAGCAGCCATTGCTGTGTGGGAAAAATACAGTTAATATTAAGTAAGGAAGATAGGTAATAAAAATAAAGATTTACAGTACACTTGAGATAGAACTGTATTACTATAAAGTGAGTTTTAGGGCTAGCGCGCACAGTTTTTTCTGTCTGCAGATACACGCTGCAGTTTTGGCAGCTTGTTTTTCTACCAAGTTTTTACCACATATGCGTTAGTTTTTTTAATCGCTAGTGAAAAAGATGGCAGCTTTTTTTATATAAATGATAAATGCTGCGTTTATTGCAGCGATTAAAAAGTAGTTCAAGCAGTGATTTACTCACTCTTGAGTGTTTCCAAAAACACTGCATGTGGTGAACCCCATAGAAATCAATGGGGCTGTTTTTCTGAATGATGATCCCTAAGAATAGCACTGTGTGTGTTGGCCCTTAATAATAAAAGCATTAAACTATTAATATATTTACTCACCCATATTTTAGTACACAGCCTTGATGGCTTTGTACAGACTATTGTTTGTTCAGGAGTGAAGATGTCCAGACATGTCAGGACATGAAAGGTCTGAACGAGCTGTCTTACTTCCTGAATGCAGTGGGTAGACACTTAACATGATTGACAGAGCTGCTGGCCTATCATCTGCTCTGCATTCACTGTCTATCCCTGTGCTTTCTCAGGTTGAGCCCTAACAAAGCTTTTTCCTATATGTCCTCTCCTGCTTCTAAGCTGTAACATATCAAAATAATACAGTAATGTCTAAAAATAATGGATTTGATAAATATAGACCCCACGCTTTTAGACCACAGGTTGAACAGATCTGAATTCAAGATTTTTGAATTGACACTATAATAGTTAAATATTTTAAAATATGATCCCATCACGATCCCAACTTGAAATTTGGTACAGATGTGGCTAAGAGCATAAAAGACACATGGGCGGTTTTGGAAAATTTTTATTAAAACGTTTTTTTGGAAATGCGTTTCAAAATGTTGCGTTTGCGTTCGCATGGGTAAAAAATTTAAATTAACAAATATACTCTTGTGACATATCTGGTGAAAGCCTGGACAGTTCTGAGTAGAATGGTGTTTATTTTGTTTCTCTATCTTATTTCTAGCCCAAGATAAAAAAAATGTAAAGTCATACAAGGCCAAAATTCACACTTTTTTAAACTTTAAAAATCTGTAAAAAATTAACTGATGAAGAAAAAAATTCTAAACTTTTAATTTGTAATTAACTAAAGTAGTACTTCATAAAGGAAAAAAAATAAAAAAAATCTAAAGACGTCAGGTAAAAAAAAATATTCATATTTAGATCACTTGATATGGAATGACCCATTGATGCTATTAATAGTAAAATATTTTAAAATATGATCCCATCGCGATCCCAACTTGAAATTTGGTACAGATGTGGCTAAGAGCAAAGCAGACACATGGGCAGTTTTTGAAATATTTAAAGCGCGCCGATTTTTCGGAAATGCGTTTTAAAGTTTTGCGCTTGCGATCACATGGGTAAAATATTAACAAAGATTCTCTTGTGACATATCTGGTGAAAGCCTGTATAGGTCTGAGTAGAATGGTGTTTATTTTGTCTCTCAAACTTATTCCTAGCCTGAGTTATGAGGAGAAACGTAAAGGCAGGCAACAGCGAAATTCGCACTTTTTCCGAACTTTAAAAATCATTTAAAAAAAAAATAAATTTTAAAAAAAAAATTTCTCTTCACATTTTGCATTGCCTGACATGCTATTATCAAATAACAAAATCTCAAAAGAATTAAAAATATAGAGGTAATAATCATTGGTTCACTTGACATGGAATGACCCATATACAGAATAATACAGATACTGAGGATTACACCCAGTATACACGACAGGAGAAGTGGTATTGTGCAGTGTATATATACAGAATAATACAAATACTGAGGATTACACCTAGTATACAGGACAGGAGAAGTGGTACTGTGCAGTATCCATCACACACACATCCATATGTACACATATACAGTATGGGCCTTTTCACATCTGCGTTTTGGCTGCGTTTGGCTTAATTTGTGTTTGTATGTGTTTTTACCACTAAAAATGCATCCAAACGCATCCTGAAACGCACCCATAGGGTTTATTGCAAAACGCATTGCAAATGCAATGTAAAACGCATGTCATATAGCAAAAACGTAAAACGCATTCATTTTTGCAAGCGCAGCCAAAAACGTGGGCTGCAACACTTTGGGCTGTGTTTGCAATGTGTTTTGCAATAAACACTAAGGCTAGGGTCTGACTTGGAGGGTGACCCACATTTCCTGTGTCTGCTAGATACTAAGAAATTTTACCTGCAGTGGACAGCGATAACGGGAAGCCCTGGCCGGCAACACAACCCCATAGCAACTCATTGTTTACCTTAACAGCGGTTGCACACAGAGCTCCTGGGAGCGCACTTTTCAATAGAGCACAGGAAACGTGGGTCACCCTCCAAGTGTGACCCTAGGCTATGGGTACATTTTGGGATGCGTTTGGATGCGTTTTTAGCTGTAAAAACGCATACAAATGCAAATGAAGCCAAACGTACAATGCAGCCCAGCCTTAGATGCGAACTGGATCCACTTGAGGAAGACGCAGTCAGCGTCGAAACGCGTTGTGGCAGGAGGGCTTTTATTTGTTGAATGAATAAAACTCAAAGGTAATATATTTAAGAGCATTGTGTATCCTGTTTTAGCTCTCAGCGCTTACTATTATTATACCACATTTATTCATCGGCTTATCTACAATCTCCCTTCGGGGAGCGTGGTGTTGTGAGCTGCTCCGGAGCAGGACCTGGCTACATTTATCCATCCTTAAAATCGGCACATGATCCTTCACGCGAGCCAGCTAAGGAGAAGGCAGTAATCTTATATTAAAAACGTTGAAGGGGAACACCAAAGATCAGAAGATCAGTGAATATAAACCTTCACTCACCACATATCCACAATCTAGTTGTGCGGATACGGCACAACTAGTAAAGGTGAGTGAAAATCCTGAATATCGCTTAATCTAGATTCCCCAATGCAGCGTGGCGCTACCTTTGTTTTTTCTTTTGCATGCTATATATATATGTACACATATATATACACATCCATATGTACTCATATATCCATATATACACACACACATCCATATGTACACAAACATACAGTACACACACCTGTTGTATGTACACACATACAGTATACAGTACATACACACACATATACATGGAGAGGGAGGGAGATACATGATCTTAAAGTGTTGTTCACAGATAGGATGGGGGTTCGGTGTGGGGGGAGGGGAAGGGGGCTCGCAGTGAAAGTTCAAACAACTGCCATAAATCCCCTGTGGATGGAGACCGCAGCCACCAGACTTAATCCAGACATCTGCTCACTGTGCAGTAACCTCCGGGCCGGAGGCAAAATACTCCCCCTTACCTCCCAGGATGAAGGCGCCCACTCAGGAGATGAAGCTGGACACGAAGGAGAGCCGACAGTGCAGGAACTGCATGGCCCCGGGCCCCCGGTCAGCAGCTTGTACAGCAGGCTGGGTCAGGGAGGCATACAGCAGCAGGAGCCGCTGAGGAGTTGAGGTGACATACTCCTCCTCCAAGAAGCGGCTGCAGCTCAGGAACAGGGCCGGAAAGAAGCTCCTCTGCCGGAAACACCTCGGCGGCTACTGTGCAGCTCCCTGGCTGTGCCCGGCCGGCGGGCGCAGAAAGATTTAAAGGGGCCGGCGACCTCTAAAAGGTAAAGAGCGGCCGCAACGGCCCAATTCCCGTTCAGCCCACCGGGAAACCTCCCGGTATACCCTATGGCCAGTCCAGGCCTGCTGAGGCCCCTCAAGTCAAAGATCAACATACCAACTGGCACATTATAGCTGTATTTGTAAAGTGCTGGGGAATAGCTAACTAAAAATGATATATGACATATGGACCTAAAAAATGTATAACTCAGGGCCCTCCCAATTGTTAGGCTGTGTGCTCACGGTCCGGAGCAGCTGCGGGTTGGACGCAGCTCCTCCGAACCTTAGTGAAGCCACGGATGGCCGCACGGAGACCGCAGCCGCCCTGTACTCACCATGGCGGCGGGTGCAGGGCAGCTTCTCCTTGCAGTCACCTAATGGCAGCCGCTTCCGACTCCACAGCATGAAATAAACATGCTGTGGAGGAGCGGACTGCCAGCAACCCACACTGCAGCTCCAAACACGCTGCGGGCAGGTAAAGCATAGTGAGGATGGGATTTCTTACAATCCCATCCACTATGCTTATAATGTACGACGCAGCGTTTTGGACGCAGCCGCAAGATTCTGCATCCAAAACGCTGCATATACTGACCGTGAGCACACAGCCTAAAAGGTGAAAAGAAAACACAACAGTGTGTGTGAACAAACGCTAAAAGGTTTTTTGTTTCTCTGGTTTATTTTGCCTTGTATACAAGTGACTATGCAGGAAAAACTGTTTCTGAACCTTTTCGGGTTAGGTTTGGTTTGGTAATTGTTCTTGTGTATCTGTAACAGTGGTGACTAGGGATGAGCGAGTACTAAAATACTCGGACTCTCTAGACTCGTAACGAGTAGGTCCCGATACTCGGTACTCGTTATGAGTCTAGCGAGTCCAATGTAAGTCAATAGGGAAGCGAGTAATTCCTCTGCTGTTGGACCCTATAAAGAGGTCTGGCAGCAGAGGAAAAACCTGCAATTCCCCATTTCATTGTTTAAAAGCCAGCGGTAAAAAGCCGCCGACTTTTAAACAATGCTGACAGCTGCTGACAGCTTCCCTGCCGCCTGACAGTAAGATCCTCCGCTCGGGTGGGGAGGCTGCGGCGGGAGCGGAGGATCCTGCTGTCAGCAGTGGCTGGCAGTATTGTTCGGGAGCGGGGGGGGGGGTGGTTCACTCACCGCCCCCCGCGGCCCGCCGTCTTCTTCTCTGTGTCTTCTCGACAGCAGCCACATAGAACGGCGGCCGCAAAGCACGGCCGCTATCACTGCATTAAGTGAAAGCCGGATTCTCCCGGATTGTACCCGTCAGCTGCAATACCTTAATTGAGCAGCATGTCTGCTGCATTCATGGAAGGGGTCCCCCATGTGTCTGTGTACCCTCGAGATATAGCCTTAGGAAAACTCACTGTTAGAAGCAATGAGGGCAGTCCCTGTTGATGGAGTCAGCTTGATTCACGAGGGCCATACCCTCCCCCTCTGTCCCTCTGTGCTGCTTCTGCTGTGCTAGCTCTGCCCTCTTCCTCTATGTCACTCATCCTGCCTCACACAGCATACAAATCATTTGGCTGTGTGAATTCTTGTCTCTGCTGCATCGCTATTGATTGGACCAACACTGCTAGAGATCTAGAGATCACTTAGGGTATGTGCTCATGGTCCAGAGGAGCTGCGTGTTGAATGCAGCTCCTCCGGACCTGAGTGAACCCGTGGGTGAGCGCAGGGAGCGCAGCCGCCCTGTACTCACCATTTGTGGAGGGTGCGGGGCGGCTTCTCCCTGCAGTCACCCGATGGGAGCTGCTTCCGACTCCGCAGCATGACATGAACATACTGTGGAGGAGCGGGATTCAGGAGCATTTGCAGGTATCGACCTGAAAGGACCTTGCGTGATGTCATTGGGCACTGGGATTGGGTATGCGTGTCATATGACATCACATATCACATGACCGTGAGCGGGCCAGTCAGTGTTCACAGGCCCTGGAAGGTCGATACCTCAGAAGAATCTCCCGGCTCCCGGCTCCCGAACACCCGGCGGACGAGTTAGTATTCAATGTTTATTATTTTTTACATATTTCGCTTACTTTAATTTTGTAGTGTATATCAATACACTACGAAACCCAAAGAGGCTGGCACAGATATGACACAGGGGAGGAGGAACAGGATTGCTCCCCTGTGTGACATCAGCGCTGGCGTATTCTCGCTGGAATTGTGCATTGTCTGAATGGCGATGCATAATTCCAGCGGGAACAATGGGCAAAATACGGGAGAAAGCGCGGGTGCAGCTGCGCTAACAATTGACATGTCAATTCTTTTTACGCCCGCGCTTTCTCCCATAAAAGGGCTGCGTATTTTTATGCCGTATCTGTATGGCAAAGTGAATTTCACATCCACTTTGCCGGCAGACGCAGACACACATTCCACATTTTTGAAAAGTGCACGCAAAAAAGCGCTCAAAAAGGCGCAATGTGTGAACGTAGCCTTAGGCCTGTTTCACATCTATGGGAGTTTCAGAAAGGAACGCATGCTTTTAACGCATGTTGCAAACGCATTGTTTCAATGGCTGCGTTCAATGTGTTTTCATTTGTTCAAGACGCATGCGCTAAAGCAATAGTTGTATTTTGGTTAATTTACAATGCATTTTGCCTTGCGTTTATGTTAGCAAAGGTTGTTTCCAAAACAATGGTCAAATCTCGCTAATTACGTCACCACACCCCTATAAATGCAGGTGTGTTGCCGAGCAGGGGCTGCAGGCCTTTTGTGGCTGTACTGTGTGCTGCATCACTCAAAAATGTCTGCTGAAGTCATCCTTGCCCTACGCCTGCATTATAATTGTCGCCGGCATCATGATAGAAGGGCTACCAGATTGTGGGTCCATGAGGTCAACCTCTTGAGGCCACACTATGGGGCTTTCCACAGGCTCTACACACAGCTAAGGAGTTGGCCACAAAAATTCCACCGCTATGCCCGGATGACGGTGCCGACCTTTGATGTGCTGCTGGGGCTGGTGGAGAACTACATTCGTCGTGACAACACGAGATTCCACCAAAGCATTTCCCCACCTGAAAGGTTGCTGGTGACCCTGAGGTTGGTATTATTGATGGCCATCATGCCTATACACATTGACATACTTATTGTGATGCCACAAAACATCTACCTGCACTCCAATGTTTGTTGTCAACCACATGACTGCCTCAAGTTCCTTATCGACATACTTACAAGTGTCATGAAGTTTTTCTTTAATTTTTTTTTTTTTTTTTTCCCCTAACACACAGAATTCTGGCCACAGGAGAGTCGTACTCGTCCCTCCATTTCCAGTATCACCTTGGAATCTCCACAATTTGTGGGATCGTGCATGAGACAACCCAAGTTTTGTGGAATACCTTACATGGATGTGTGATGGCCATACCTACGACCAACCAATGGCTTGACATAGCCGAACAATTTTGGACTGTCAAAAATTTCCTAAATTGTCTAGGTGCCCTAGATGGTTAGCATGTGCGCATCCAAAAGCCCACCCATAGTGGCAGTCTCTACTACAACTATAAGAAATATTACTCCCTAGTGCTGTTAGCCATAGTAGACTGCCAATACCGCTTCATAGCAGTGGACATTGGTTCATACGGGCATGTTCATGATGCGCAGGCCTTCTGAAACTCCGACATATGGCAGCGCCTTGTGCGTAATGAGTTAAATATCCCCCCGCCACAACCCTTACCAGGCACACATGGCCCTCCATTACCCTTCATGTTTGTTGCCGATGCTGCATTCCAGCTCAGCTATCATGTGTTGCGCCCATACTCATCACGGTCCCTCAACAATCAGCGTCGCCTTTTCAATGATAATTTAGGTTGCACCAGACGTGTAGTAGAGTGTACTTTTGGCCTGCTGGCTGCTAAATGGCGTGTACTCCTCACCTGCATGAACCTTAAGCCACAGAATGCCCGTCGTGTTGTAATGGAGTGTGTATGCCTGCACAACTTTGTGTTCGAGCACGTAACACCCCCGTGGGATGTTGAGCGCTATGTCTCTGATCTTCCCAGTGTTAACCATCCTGCACTGCGGGCCACAACTGATGTTATGAGGATTCGCAATGATTTTGCCTCATATTTAGCTGACACCTCATAGTCTACCCAGCAGCCACATATGCCCCAGTGATGTGTGTTTGTGGCCAACTGGTATGTGGGTCTGATGAGTGAAACTGTGTGCAACATTTCAGTTTGTGTGAAGTTACACCTTTTAACGCATTTGGCTACATGTTTTCTTGTGTTCATCAATTTTCAATGTCAAAACATCTCGTTTGTATGCACATTAAAAATGTGTCTTGTGTGGGTTACACACAAGTGCCATAATTGTTCAGGTTTGTGTTAACATTTGGGTTATCTCAACATACTTGCCCTGGCTGGACTCTGCTCCACACAGTGCTTAAAAGTCTCAAACGGTTGGTTGAAACACACAAGCAGCACATATTTCCACAACATATGTAGTTTGAGTCAGTGTCCCAACACAACACAGGGATTACATTGGATTTCAACATTAGTGAAGTGGTTAGAGAACACTGGTTATTATGTAGCAATGGACATTTCCAGTTGCTTCTCAAGACCACGTTAGATGAAGGTGGGCCCATGCATATGTTGTGATGCCAACAATGCTGTTTTGTAAAAACACATGTGGTGCTGCATTATGAGTTGGCAGAAGTAATCCGTGCTTCTTGTTGGGTCTAAATGTTGCTGGAGGGCACAACACATTCCCGTTTTAGAGACGGAGCATGGGTCCTGGGATGTTCCTCTGGTGGGGTGTGCCTCAAATGTGTATATGTGGAGGAGGGCCCAAAGACACATAAGTCACACACACACTTGCAGTAGTAGTCCTTAACCTTCCTTAGGTTAAACCTGCTGGGTTGAGGTTAATCTCCACTGATACTGTACTGACACAGCTCATTCTTCATGTTTCACGTGTGTTTAAACGCACACCAGTAGACACCCAGATATGGGCTTCATTTGTCACCATAGTTGTGTGTTTGTTGGTGTTCAAGTTACGGGAGTGAAACATCTATTTGTTTGTTACCTTGTGTGTTTCTGTGTGTACACCCACTTATATATTTCCAGGTCACAGGGGGAACAACACTGTCATGTAGTCTTTCAATTCCTCCATCACATTTGGCTCTTGCCTCCGATCAACATTATGACTCACATTTTGTTCGAACAAGTTAGGGAGCAATGTGGTGCAGCTCAGCCCACAATGTCATACATACCACCTAGTGATGTGTGACCTTGCTTTCCGCATCGACTAGAGCCTTCAAGATTGTTGTTATGTGCCATTGTGTTTAGACAAAACCCTCCCTACAAGAACACACCTTCCTCACAGTAAGGCTAGGGTCAGGCCAGGGTCACACATAAGCCCTTGGTCCGTTTTTGGCTTCATTTTTTGTCATTTTTTTTCTAAGTCCAAAAACTGACAGAAAAACGAATTGGATGTAATAAACACCCTGTCCGTTTTTCTCTGGACCTCAAAACATTGCTCTGTCCGTTTTTGAGCCAAAAATGTTGCTAGCAACGTTTTTGGCATCAGTTAAAAAACGCATGCGTTTTTTTAACATGGGGCCCTATGGGAAACGCATGGCACATATAGGCACCTGCGTTAACGCATGCGTTAACGCATATGCGTTTTTAATGAAAAAAAATGACTAAGTCCAAAAACGTTCAGAGGTGCAGGAGGCTCAAAAAGCACCCAAAAAAAACCGGATTGGTCATGGAAATCACTTCCAAAAACGGACTTCTATGTGTGACCCCAGCCTAATGCTACATAATGGTCAAAAGATGTAACTCCACAAGGGAAACCCTTTGCAGATCTGTTGTGTTAACAATTAGGGTTACCTACCACTCAGACATATCTATGGAGGTATTGCTTGGCCAATCACTGGTCCCTGTGAAATCATGGACACATTGTTACATTAGGACACAGCCACAAAAAGGAATAATTAGTCCATACATACGAAGGGCAGGCCACAACATCCACACACACAAGGGTCCACATTACCCCATCATGTGCCCCACAATGTGTTCCACTGAGCCTTATTCTTCATGCTGTTCTTATGGATGTTTGACAGACCGCAAGGGCCCCTCACCCCAGGGTTGGTACATCACATATATGACTTAATAAGGATTGCATTTGTATGACACATGTGAAACACCAAACAATACTATAAAAGTATTCTTACAATCCACAGGACTCATACCAATGTGCTGAAGCTCATACCCGCAATCAGCCAATATGCAAAGTAGTCATCAGGTTGCTTTGAGTTCAAGCACAACAGTGTTTGGTCTGTTGAACAATTATGTGTTGCCACCAAAAACCCAAAACAAGCTGGTGACTCTCCACCCCATTTAGTCTAAACACTTTACAAGATGTATCTGCTATATGTTTGCAAAAACAATGACCAGGCCAAGAGATACTATATTTAAGGAGTCATTCTGTTGGCTACAATATGTGGGGTGCCTGGTCACAACACTGGAAATGGTAACAGCCCCTTGGCCTGACCTGGTGAGACCAGGATAGTTGAAATTGGTCACCTTAGGAACCAACATACGGAGGACATATATGGAGACACATGCAAACTGTATTGTTGAAAGCAAACCGAAATTTATTGCCCTCAATGTGGCCATCTACGGCCCAACAGAGAAATGTGTGTAGACTTTTCAGCCAATAAAGTTATTGACCAAGTAATTTAAAAAAAACAAACATGAACAGACAGATTTCAAGAATTAACCACTGTCAAGCAAACATAGGTATGTTGGATCTGTAAGTGACCAAACATGGTCACTGGTTTGTTCTTTACAGACACTTACTGTGGCTCACACAACATAACCCTGTGTGATCATGGCTACTTAAAGGGACACTGTCACGAGGTTGTAATCATCTATTAGAGCAGCAGCATATTGTACAAACGGAGACCCTGCTGCCAATGATGTGTGTTTGACTTGCCTGTTCATTGTACTCAGCATCCAAACACTGTGTTCTCAGTTGCACAGAATATTGTAGGACTCCTCAAACAGTCCAGCAGAAAATTTGGTTTGACCAGCAGATTGTTAGACAAGTGACATTGTTACCAAGGAAGAGCACCCAGCTCATTAATGGACACATTGTTTGTTTGTGGGTATCCACATCGACTTTTAAGTCCTGGCTGATGTGATGGAGCAAGCCTGTTGACAGTGTTCCTTTAAATGTGACATGCGAGCATTAACAAGTTCCAGCCGAACAACATATGCAGCCACAAACGAAAAACTAACAAATAATAAAAACAACAAGGTCCACAAGAACATCCTAAAACCTCTTGTTTGCCTTGCCTCAAAACCTAATGCTGAATGCCAACATGTGCAGCCAAATATGTTAGGCTACGGGGGATCACGCAACATAGTCACAGAGACACAATGATACCATTTTAGTGGTGAAGAAAAATACCATTCTAACTAGGGTCCCCAAACCCAAGGGGGTTTGGGGTCTGGAGACCAGGCTGCTTTCCACTGCGCATGTTTGCCTGCTCAATTTGGCACTGACATCCTAGGTGACAACACACATGCTGCTTGCACACTGCATGTTTTTTAATCATCTATTTGATTCTGGTTTCTGGTCCAAAACCAGGAGAGGAACCATGAGAGTATCTTGTTGCGGAACATTTCCCTCAACACATGTCGGGCTGGTATGAGCTAGGTACACAATCCGGCTTTTGCAACACAAACTGTATACACGCTGATCATGGACAAAACTGCAGTGTGCATGCAGCCACAGGGTAGTTAGCAATGATGCTAATAGGGCACTGTTTGACAAGTACAACAGGTCCAACTATTGTATTGAGTGAGCTTGCAACACCTTTCAAGTCACAAGGATACATCATCAATCAGAGTTAATATGTACTTACAAGGAATATAGACAGGGGTGACTCACTCCCTGAGGATGGGGCATAGTCTGGTGATTCAGCCATCTAATAATGAAACACAGTAGAAACAACAATGAGCAGACATGTACAAACACATGTCAAGCAACTGGGGCACTGTACAATTAAAATAACATCACTTACAGCAAACTGTGTGTGGGAAGAGTGCAAATCCGTCCAGCACAGGTGCTTCCTGCTCTTGTGAGGAGACACAGGCACCATGTGATGCTTGTTGATGAGTACACATGTGGCCAATTAGAGGAGAGGTTAACGCCCTACAACTCCCTTAACAAACGCATGCAAATGCACACCCACATACAGGCCAACAATTGACATTTTTAGGACTATGCGTTTCTCATTGACATCCAGAATAAAAAGCTCAATGCGTTTGTCAGCGTTTTTGCAAACGTTCTCAAAAACCTTGCAGCATGCGTTAAGCATTGTGGTGTTTAAAACGCATCATTGAAACGCACATCATTTTTAACACAAATAATCTGTGCGTTTGGGTGCGTTTATAATATGGGACTCTATGCATGCGTCTTGTCAATGCGTTTTTACATCATACCTCTTGGAAACGCATGCGTTCAAATATGCAAAAACCTGAGATGTGAAACAGGCCTGATGGTGGGTTTACACACACCAATTTATCTGTTCAATATCTGAACCAATCTCTGGTTGCAGTGAAATCATGGATACATTGCTCCATGTTGTACACAGCCACAAAATGGAGCAATGTATCCATGATTTCACTGCAACCAGAGATTGGTTCAGAGATTGAACAGATAAATTGGTGTGTGTAAACCCACCATAAGTCTTTGTTTTCTTCAAGTGATTTTCGTAAAGCACTACTGATGCTGGTAAGTGAGAACATCGGTGCTGGAACCGCAGCAGAATTCCCAAATAAGTAATGGTTCATGTTATATTTTGTGCCATTTACTGTGTAAATTAGTTGGACAAGTTGAGAAGAAATCAAAAGAATAGCAGCGACCACACTAACAAAAATATCTAAATATGAGAACATTTTCAATTTTTCTAATTGAAGAATTGTTAGGTTTTACATGACCCAATGATAGACAAATTCATTGACCAAAGCAAGTAAATATAGAAATTAATTTACATTACCAGGGCACGTTGATCAAGACTGACCATTTTATTTATCTATTTTTTTTAAGAAACACAAGGACAATTCTAGTGCTTAGGTGCTTTAGGCTAATAAAGATCAATCCACACAGACACAAGAACATCTGTAAACCGTGCCTCTACTGAACATTTAAACATTTTGGTCTTCAAGTTGTTGTGTTTGCAATGAATGTGTATAACGTTGTAAGGTTTTTTCACTTTGCCAGTAAATAGTCTCATGAGATTAGTGTCAAAAGCTTAATTAATCCAAAACAGTTGCAGAATAAAACATGAAATAGTCCGAAGGGGATGCATTTAATAGGCCCTGTAAAGTGTCAGATGTAAATTGCATATCCCATAACAACCAGTTTTGATGTATTTTGCCACCTTTTTCCAACTACTTTGCAGTTTTAAGCCACTTATTAAAATGTCAATATCAAGAAACTTTTATTTTTATTTAAGTACCTGTATACTTTTTGTTTAACAAGTTTACATTATCTGGCTACTAATTTTCTACTTTGCATCAAAAATAAGTAACCTAAATTAGCCATTTGTTTTAGTGATATTCATCATCATCATATTATTATTATTATTATTTTTTTTTTTTTTATCATAGCGCCATTTATTCCATGGGGCTTTACATTAAGAATATTGAACAGCTGTGATACTATATACACACTGTTTCCTTGTATTAGAGCTACTATTTTATTCAATGTCACTGATATTTTACTACAAAATAGTGTTTTATTCAGTCTTCCATTTGTTTTTGTGTTATGACACATTTGTCAGTTTTCTGTCCATTTCACATAACAGTCAAAATCTAAGCTCAAAATAAAATGAGAATATATCCTTCTGTAAATAAATAAGTCAAAATAAATAGTGCATATATACAGTACAAAATATAAACGTAACAATTTTATTTTTGCTCCAATATTTCATGAACTAAACTCAAAGATGTAATGGTCCCTTTACACGCCGCCACAGGAAGGTAGAAACCGCCAGGCATCGGACACAATTGTGCCTGATGCCTTGAAAACACCGCGAAGTGGCGGCGTGTAATTCAGGAAGTTCCTTCCTGTGTCTTCGGATACCTGTGTCTGAGCCATGCTCAAAAACAGGAAGGCATAAACCCTATGGTGGCGGCGTGTAATCCGGGCACAGGCAAGGTATTTGCGTGTCCTATTGAATTCCCTGGGGCGTGCCACAGCGTCATGTATATCACGCCCCATCAGCTATCATTGGTGGGGGCTACTGTGTACCCATTGGATGTCCCTTCACAGGGCGCCATATTTAACGAGCTGACCAGTCACACTACACATTTGCAATAGCGTCATGTATTAGCCAGCCTTCCTGCGCTGGCTGGCCAATCATGATGCTATTGCATTGTCCAATCACCGTACGAGCGTCACGTAATACACAAGTCTGTCACGCCTATGTAGTTACGGCGCACAATATGTACGCCCATATTCCCTTGTGGTGGTGGCGTGTAAATCAGGGAAGGTACTCCACAGAAGGTAACCTGCGGCACCCGTCGGCACTTCCGAGCAACGCAAATACCTTCTGTGGAGCACTTTGTGGCATCAGGCACCGTTAGCAACCGTTGAAAACGCGCGCGTGCACGTGCGGTGCCTGCCTGTTGCTGCCCTCTGTGGCGGTGTGTAAAGGTACCTTAAGAGATTTTCTATGTACAAAAGTCTTTTTTCTCTCAAATATTGTTTGTTCCAATCTGTATTAGTGAGCCCTTCTCCTTTGTCGAGATAATCCATCCACCTCCTAGGTGTGAGATATCCAGATGCTGATTACACAGCAGATGTCATGTTGGTACAACTCCTCATTGCAACTAACAAAGTCCATTTTCAGACAGTCATAGACTCCTGGCTGTGATGCACTCTCAGCTCCTTGTAGGGGAGCTCGTATCTCAGTACGGCAACCATCTCTTACTTTCAGTATTCAGGATTGGGGTACCTGTCATTGTAGTCCACACCTTCATTAGACTCCATTGATACAAGTCCTTCTTTCCCGCTTTCCATGGATCTCCTAGTTCACCTGGGTCTCTCACTTATAAATTAATCAACCTCACTGGCTTCGATCCCGGTTCCTCAGATTTCAGACTATCTTCACACACCTGTAACATGGCAGTCTGCTAACTCAAGTCTAAGGCATTATATCACTCAATTCTCGAATCTGGCTATCCCTGGAAACAGCTCACTTAGTTTGCCCATATAACTCGTCCCAATCTTGTCCAGTCTCAACTTTTAACTCTACTTATGCCCAGCTAAATGCATATAATCTACCAAAAGTACAACATTTTTAAAACAGTGCATTGCATTACACAACATCGCATGCGCTTCAAGGGGAGTGGGGGCAGCATATCAACGTCTTTACACAAGCATTTTAAGACTTATGCATTACTATTAAACAGGTATTACAAATTTTGAATCCACATTAAAATGAGTGAATCAGTTCATATTAATTTGATTTAGCTAAAATTCTCCCAAAAATGTCAAAATCACCACAATCTGAAATTTTCAGGATTTGTTTTGCATGAATGCAGCACCGTTTTGGAGCATTGATTTCTGAATAGGGATAGAGTTAAAAATTAGTGAAAGATTATTCATTGTCCCACCAGTCACTTGTTTTAGCTTATTGACTTGCGTTTCACCCCACGTTACCTTGTGACGTGGGGTGTAATGCCAGTAAGTGTGGAGCCCACTGGGACGGGGTACTCGGTATCGGGACAGGGTACTGCTTGGGATGTCACGGTGGTCTTGGTCCTGACCGTGTCCCGGGTTCCGCAATAAATGGGGGGATATTTACAGGGGAGTTTGTCGTGATGCCACCCATGGGTTGTGGTCAATGAGGGGACCACCGCTGCAGTGTACTTCTGTCAGGAGGATGGATGGATGCTGCAGAAAGGTGGATGAGCCCGCCACGGGTCGGGACAGCTCCTGACAGGGTAAAATGGTGCAATAACAGTATACCTGTATACCTGGAATCAGACACAGACACTGAAGCAGGGTTCACCTGGTTTACTTGTAAGTTCTTCACGGTCAAACACTTCACGGTACAGTTCAGTTCTTAACAGCTTTACACAGTTAACTTCGGTAACACTTGAACCCTCTGCAGCCAGGTTGTCACTCTGAGACCCCTCACTCTTTCTATATGTCCTTTCAGGCTGATTCTCTCTCTCTTCTTCTGGGTGGATTGCGGAGCAGCAGCTCGGTCCCTCAATGTGGCTTCCCCCTAAGTGTATGGGCGGTAAGCCGGGTCCTCCCGGTTGCTGCTGTGCCCCCAACCCTGTAGTGGGAATACAGATCTGGAATCTGTGTTCCCTGTCAGTTTGTCTGGGGAGCCAGTGTGAAACTTCAGTCCCCTCAGAGCCGACACTCTGGTCCCAGCCTAGCCTTGGGTGTCCCTGTCTTGCAAGGAATCACCGGGCTCTTTCCTACCCGTGTAACTTCCTGGGTACGTCAGGAGAGTCTGTCCTGCCAGTAATTTGTCAGCGCTACCATCTTACTCGGACCCGGTGGCACCGGTCCGGTCTCTGTCCTCTCCCCTGGGATGCCGGCTATGGATGAGCTTTCTCTCCATGGTACTGTGACTCTGTGGATTCTGCGTCTCCAAGGAGCCCAATCCCACCGGGATGTGTCACTTTCTGTCACTGGTCTTTTCCTTTCAGCCTACTCTTGGTCTTTACTGCTCAGCCTACCTCAGCCTACTTGTCTTGGCTGCTCGGCACTCACCTACTAACTAACTACTTCCTGTTTTCCATTTTTATACTGGTTTACCTTGACTACGCCCCACCCACTTGTGACTGGCCCTACCACCCCTTGCCTGCCTAGAGTCCCAGGCTCCGGGTTGGGTCTTATGTCAGTGGATGTGTGTTTTGAAGGTGTTTGGTATACAAACTGTCACTATCTCCTGGCTGCAGTTCCTACCTGTGGCCTCCCTGGTCGCAGGGGTGCCACATTAATAAGAAAAATGAAGACCTTAGGATGTGATCAAATTATAGTGCAGGCAGTTGTGTTTGCCCTACAGTTTGTGGTTGAGTTTTAGGACAGGTGAGCATACGATTTAATTATTTTTAATTCCTTTCCAAGCACTTATTTTATTATGCTTTGGAGTCTGGCGAAACCAACATTCACACACAGTGTTTTTGATGCGTTTTTTGAGGATCCGCTTTTCAGCTGCAAAACTGGATCAGGTGTGCAAAAAAATGTATCAACCAAAAAGTGACCGTTTTGATTTGCTTTTGCTGCGTTTTGGACTGTTGTGTTTCTTTGAGCTCATAGACAATGGTTCAATGGAAAAAGAGAATCATGAAAATACCACACAAATTGACATGCTCATTCTTTTAGACAATCTGTATTTGAGCCAAAAAATGCAAAAGGTTGTGTCTGAATGACAAATCTTGAAAACCCATTGACTTTGCTGGGATGCTCTGTCTCACTGCATTTTACTGCAAAAATCGGATCCGCAAAAGAAATTCATCAAAAATGCTGTGTGTGAATTGAAGTCTAAATGTCTTTTCAGAGTACTTTTGATTTAGATCAAATTTATTTTGGATAAAATTGAATCTGCCAGCAAATTCATGTATATCTGGCTGAAACAAATTTCAGCAAATTTGCTATTCTCTAGCTATAAATAAAATGAATACATAATTCAAATAAGAAAAAGCTAATAAACATTCATAATGCTAAATTAGGTTGGGGTCACATTTAGAAGTGTAAATACGGTTACTGCATCGAGATCCGGATGATGCAACCGCAATTGCTTTCAGACACATTTTGTGCACAAAATGTGTCTGGTAAACGGCAATGAGGTAACCGGATTGCTCAGGATGTGTAATCCGGAGCAATCCGGTTACCATATGCTTTGTTCAGCCCTGCTGCCGCAGGGATGAACAAAGGGTAATCTTAATAATAGATGTGGGCAACATGTCTCTAGGGGGTGCCCACCCTCCCTAGAGACTTGCTGTCCACTCGGTGGTCATGTGAGGGGTTAATATGTGTCAGTATAGTATTGCCGGCTATTGTCGGCTTTTTCAATTATATGAATGAATGCGGCGGCGCCTCACTGTAGAAGAGATGCTGTATGTAATGTACGTACTGTATGAGCCCCTGTCCTTGGTCCTGAAAGTTGTAACATTAGGTCTATGACGGTGAACAAACCATACGGCTGCCGCAGACATTCACATGTGCCTTGCGGCATGTGCTCCCATAGGAGCCCATTATAGCAATCCGCCTGCGGTTTCCTAACCGCTTCGAAAAAAAGCAGCCTGCATGATTTTTCCGCAGGCTGCAGATCCGCAAGCGGTAATCGGATTGCATGTGGATCAATCCGGTTTAAATAATGGGCTCCTATGAGGAGCGGTTCCTGATCTGGTTTTGAGCTCTTTAACAGCTCAAAACCGGATCAGGATCTGAAAGTTTTAGCGCAAATGTGACCCTAGCCTATGATTTTGACCACTATATATATATATATATATATATATATATATATATATATATATATACTGTATATATATATATACTGCTGGTTGCAGTGAAATTATGGACACATTGTTCTATTTTGTTGCCGTGTACAAATGTAACAATGTGTCCATGATTTCACTGCAACCAGCAAATTGCCAGTGAAATTGCATACAGTGTTGCGACGTGTAACGGTACCCTAAGGGTACCTTTACATGTCGCAATTTTTGGCGGCGATAGGAGGCAATCTAACGTGCGCGTGCACATTTTACTTGTTTGCCTCCGATCGCCAAAGGCGCTTTTACACACCCCAATTTTGCCTTCAACCTAAGGCGACGTGCCGCCCCGGAAGTTGCCACACCAACAGCAGGAAACATCCCGTCGCCTTCCCTCGCTGCTTCACATGCCGCAATCCCCAAAGGAATGTGGGCGTACATGTGCAGAGCGGCGAGAACATAGGCGTGTCAGACTGGTCTACACCGCGCCCCAAACATGCTCATTGGACAACGCAATAGCACTATGATTGGGCAGCCTGTGCTGGAAGGCTGACTAATACACGACGCCATTTTCTTTTGGAGTTTGGCACCAATACACACTCAAATATGGCGTGGCGTCAACTGAGAGCCAATGGGAAGACAGTAGCCACCACCAATCATCGCTGACAGGGAAAGGTCTCCAGCACGCTGTGGCACGCCTCCGGGAAATCAGTAGGTGACGCAGATTCCATCCCTATCGCCCCTTCACACGCCAAAGGCAGGGAATTTCACCTTCATGATTGCCTCTGATTATCGAGCAGTGCTGTGAAATGTGAACCAGGCGCAACCTTTTCTTTCACCGCCAATTCCCCAATTACACGCCGCAATTGTGAGGCAATTTCACGGCGATGGTGACGTGGCAACAGATTGCCGGTCAGATTCCTCGCCACGGTTGCGACATGTAAAGGTACCCTTAGGGGAAAGGAAGGTAGGGGAAGGAAAGGAAAACCAGGAATTGACATAAAGGTAAAAAGGAAGTAGGACAGTCAACCTTTGTTTGACAGTCAAGTATCTTGGGTATTACATCATACATCAAATACGTACGTACATTTTTTATATTTTTTTATCATACACTGTCATTTAAATATTCTATTGAGCTTATAAAAGGGTAATACCATATGCCAATTATCATATGGCTTAAAATATACTGATTTAGCTTATAATTCACTGTCAGCAAAAAAGAAAATACTTTACTTTTGCAAACCCTTACTAACAGCTGGATTTTGCCATAAATTTTATACACATGAAAACTTGTCTTTAATGGCTAATTAATCATAAGTAACAGATTTTTTTTTTGCACTGTGTAGCAGTAAGTAAAATCCATGCAGACATTTTTTAGTATGATATTATTTTTAACATATAATTCGTTCATAAATACTGACAAGACTGTAAGATTTTTTTCTTTACAAAAAGATCCCCAACCGTGAGAACAATTAATCACACATTTTGATAGTGTTACATCTATAATGGTCTACAGCCAAGTTGTCTTCAGGGCAAGCCGTAGGAGATCAGATCCATCTGTGAATTCAAACACTTATGTGTGCCTCTACACAAAGTATTTAAAACTTTAACAATTATAATTGCTTTTTAATTTAATTAATGGAAGCCTAACCCTTAAAAATGATAATAGTATAAATAATTAATTACCTATATACAAGTTGAAAGTAAGAAACATAATGTAAATGCAATGACACATAGAATAAAGCCATCTAATCATCTATAACGCATGGTGAATTGTTTCAAAACTAAATACATGCAATTCTTGACCTGCTGTTTATTTACTAATTCTTCCTGAAAAAGATCATAGTAAGGGTCAGTTTAAATTTTCCAGTGACCTACACTTTACGCTGAGTGTTTACAACTGAGTTTACGTGTAAATCTCGGAAATATGTGATTCAGACAAAATCCCTGACAGTAGTGTCCATATAATGTCTGACTATGATTCGGCGGTGTCCATCAGTTTTGTGCACTATTGGAAAGGACACAGCCGAACGGAGGCCAGACTGTGTCCAGAGTAACACTGCTGAATGTATCCCTCAGGAGTATCATCTGAATCCCGTCATTTAGAGATTTATATGAATACCACTCTGAATGTTCTGTGTAGAACACGGGAAAACTGTGATTCAAAATATTATTTCAATGTTCCCGAATCAAAATGTCCCTCTCTCTTCTGATCCCCAAAGTGCGGCTAAACAACAGTTGGCATCCACACGTTTGACATTACTGTAGTCAAGAAAGCCTGCTTAATTTGCAGGGTAAAAACACTGCATAAACATCGGAGTTTATTGCATGTAAAATGTATTTATTTATTAAAATATTTAATTAATCTAAGTATTATATATTTTGGTTATCAAGATAAAAAGGTTATATAGACAATATCCGTATAAATGGATAATCAGCATAGTAATGTATAGGGACAACAACCTGCCGTATTGTCAATGCATCCAAAATATACTTTAGACCATATAGGTAATACTAATACATTTTTGTAATGATATGGGGGCACAATGTACACATGATTAACATTAATCAAATGAACATGTAGCATAACAAATCATGTACAACATCACAGGTCAAACATTTATATATTCCACAGTCAACTTGTGGGTGCATTACCACAATACAAGAGATTCAGTCTCCTAAAAACTTGCTAGTGTAAGATGTAAAAAAACATACCCATAAGAGCCACAAAATATCTCCACTACAGACATTTTACCTCTCCCCTGAAGAAGCTACACATAGGATGCAAAACACATGCTGGGCTATCTAATAGGGCCACTTTTTCTTCCCCTATTTTTCTTTCCTGGAACACTCCATATTTTATGGGTATGATTTTTTTTATATTTTGCACTAGCAATCTGACAGAAAGTTCAACTGAGTTCACTGATGGCAGCAGGGAACCCCAGTGTGAACTCTGGTGATCTCACTGCTGTATAGCCTGACAGCTGTGCCACCATGTCCCATAATCCAATCAATGGGCCTGGCCGGACCTACTCTCTCCCTCTGTGGGCAATTGGCATTTGGCACTTGGTAACTCGCTTTATCTCTCTATTCCTCCTGGACATTCATGTTTCATATGTGGTTCCTTTATATAACTAGACTACAATGTTATTGGAAACTGTCTTACATCCCTTCATGACTGTGTCCCTTGGTGAGGTTTTATGATCTTCCTTCACTGTTAATTATATCGTTATATATCATGTGTTAACCCATTGAGGACACTGTTTGATGTTTCCATTATTTTCTGTATGATGTCCCTGTTGTAATGTTACAAGTGCCACTGACCACATGTTTTTACCCCCTTTTTTTACATTGATTATTGACTGTATTTGATTGTGCACTAGTGTACTTTATAATTGATGTCATTACCCTACTATACTTGTATAGTTCCCTTGTATGATCTTCTGGGGTTTATTTGGTAATATATATGCCTTATACAGAGGGTAGGGCTGGTCCGGACCAGTTTTTGTTTTAATTGTTTTTATATGTCTTTTTGGCTCTTTTATGCCATTATACACTTAATTATCTAATAAATCTCACTTGCATTGAAATACGTCTTTCCGGTTGTGCTTCGCTATACAGGGGTACCTTTTTTCCTCTTTTTTGACCATAATCCATCAATCCGACAGCAGGTAAAACTGAGTTCCCTGATGGCAGGAGTAATTTTTCGACTGTGAACTCCAGGGAACTCTGTGATGTCATGGTTTCTGACAGCTGATATCTCCCCTGTGATTGTCAGTGTGTCATAAAAGCTGCAGTAATTGGTCATGTTTTCCATAGTAGCTTCCTGATGTGGTAGAGGTCTGTCATGGGACATCATATGGTGGACTATTTCACATCTGCATGAGTGTTGCTTTTGGAAGTTCACTGAGCTGTAGGTTGGATTTCTGCTGAAGAGAAAAAAAAATTCTTTAAATCTTCTTCCTTAGCGAGTGTAACTGGAGCGTAAGTGTGAACAGAAGTAAATGTGTGACTTGTGATTCAGTGACTTTGGATTCAGGGAGTTTGGAAGGGAGGAATTACTGAATTGCTCGTTGTATTTTATTAATACATATATTTCTTTTTTACTTATCATCTGTCTGGTGCAATCCCCATTAGGAAATGAGCTCCATAATTGACAATGCCATCCAGTATACAGAAGGATGGAGGAGTGTTTAAACTAGGGATTGGAGGGGAGGGTATTCATTGTACGAGAGGAGAAGATAGTGTAAATAGAACCTGAGCAGAAGTAATGAAATTGGGGATGGCATGGGGGTGGGGTTAGAACAGTCAATATAGTAGGAAGAAATAAAGGTAATGAGAGCTGCTTAAAGTGCATGTATACTAATGCCAGAAGCCTCACCAACAAAATGGAGGAATTAGAATTAATTTTGTTGGAAAATAATTATGACATGGTTGGAATATCGGAGACATGGCTGGATGAGAACCATGACTGGGCTGTTAATTTACAGGGCTCTAGTCTGTTCAGAAATGACCGTACAAATAAGCGAGGGGGAGGTGTATATTTATATGTAAAATCATCCTTAAAACCCATCCTGCGTGATAATATAGGTGAATCTAATGGAAATGTAGAGTCCCTGTGGGTGGAGATAAGGGGAGGGGGAAAAAATAATAAATTACTAATAGGGGTTTGTTATAAGTCTCCAACAATAATGGAGGTGGAGGAGAATATCCCCAAAAAGCAAATAGATGAAGCAGAGACTCAGGGAAAAATAATTATTATGGGGGACTTCAACTACCCTGAAATACATTGTGGAAAAGAAACCTGCAGTTCCAGCAAAGGTAATAGTTTTTTGACAATTATGAGAGACAATTATCTTTCACAACTGGTTCAGGACCCAACAAAAAGGGGGGCACTGCTGGACCTAATATTAACCAACAGGCCGTACCAAATATCAAATATACGGGTTGGAGGTCACTTGGGTAATAGTGATCACAAAATAATAAGTTTTCAAGTATCCTTTAATAAGATGTGTAGTAGAGGAGCTACAAGGACGATAAACTTCAGGAAGGCAAATTTCCAACGGTTGAGAGATGATCTTAATGCAATAAACTAGGATGATGTCCTGAGGCATAAAAGTACACAAAGCAAATGGGAGACATTTATTAGCATCCTGAATAGGACCTGTGCACAATATATACCCTATGGGAATAAACATGCTAGAAATAGGAGGAAACCACTATGGCTAAATAAGGCTGTAAGGGGCGCAATAAGTGACAAAAAAAAGCATTTAGGGACTTAAAGCAAGTAGGTAGTGATGAGGCATTAAATACAGAAAATTAAATAATATCTGTCAAAAGCAAATCAAGGCAGCAAAGATTGAGACAGAGAGACTCATTGCCATAGAAAGCAAAAATAATCCCAAAATATTCTTTAACTACATAAATAGTAAGAAACTAAAAAATGATTGTGTTAGCCCCCTTAAAAATAGTCTGGGTGAAATGGTGGATGAGGATGAGGAAAAAGCAAATATGCTAAATGACTTTTTTGCAACAGTATTTACACAAGAATATCCCATGACAGACAAAATGATCAGTGATAACAAAAATTCTCCATTAAATGTCACCTGCTTAACCCAACAGGACGTACAGCACCGTCTAAAAATCACAAAAGTTGACAAATCCCCAGGCCCGGATGGGATACACCCCAGAGTACTGCAGAAATTAAGTACCGTCTAGATAAACCATTATTTTTAATCTTTAAAGATTCCATAATAACAGGGTTTGTACCACAGGACTGGTGTATAGCAAATGTGGTGCCAATATTTAAAAAGGGGACAAAAATTGAACTTGGAAATTATACACCAGTAAGCTTAACCTCTACTGTGGGTACAATCCTAGAGGGTTTTCTAAAAGATGCTATACTGGAGTATCTGAATAAAAATAACCTCATGACCCAATATCAACATGGGTTTACGAGGGACCGTTCCTGTCAAACTAATCTGATAAGCTTCTATGAAGAGGTAAATCCTGGACTGGACCAAAGAAATACAGTGGACGTGGTGTATCTGGACTTTTCAAAAGCTTTTGACAAAAGGTTGATACATAAAATGAGAACAATGGGGATAGGGGAAAATATGTGTAAGTGGGTTAAGAACTGGTTTAGTGATAGGAAACAAAGGGTGTTTATTAAAGGCACACACTCAGAATGGGTCGCTGTTAACAGTGGGGTACCACAGGGGTCAGTGTTGGGCCCGCTTCTTTTTAATATATTTATTAATGACCTTGTAGGGGGCATACAGAGTAGAATCTCAATATTTGCAGATGACACTAAACTCTGCAGGGTAATCAATACAGGGGAGGACAATTTTATATTACAGGAGGATTTATGTAAACTAGAAGCTTGGGCAGATAAATGGCTAATGAGCTTTAATGAGGATAAATCTAAGGTCATGCATTTGAGCAGAGGAAATAAAATGTATAATTATGTGCTTAATTGTAAAACACTGGGCAAAACTGTCACTGAAAAAGACCTGGGTGTATGGGTAGATGACAAACTCACATTTAGTGGCCAGTGTCAGGCAGCTCCTGCAAAGGCAAATAAAATAATGGGATGCATTAAAAGAGGCATAGATGCTCATGAGGAGAGCATAATTCTACCTCTATTCCGGTCACTAGTGTGACCACTCTTAGAATACTGTGTACATTTCTGGTCTCCGGTATATAAGAAAGACATAGGTGAACTAGAGCAGGTCCAGAGAAGAGCGACAAAAGTCATTAGAGGACTGAGTTGTATGCAATACCAAGACAGGTTATTAAACTTAGGGTTATTTAGTTTTGAAAAACGAAGGCTTAGGGGTGATCTTGTAATAATGTATAAATATATGAGGGAACAGTACAGAGAACTTCTTAATGATCTCTTTACTCTTAGGCCTGAGATGGGGACAAGGGGGCATCCTCTACGTCTGGAGGAAAGAAGGTTTAATCATAATCACAGACATGGATTCTTTACTGTAAGAGCAGTGAGACTATGGAACTCTCTGCCACATGATGTTGTACTGAGTAGTCACTACTAAAATTTAAGAATAGCCTGGATGCCTTTCTTGAAAAATATAATATTACTGGTTAAATATACTTCATTCTTTGATAGGTCGTTGATCCAGGGAACTAGTCTGATTGTCATATGTGAAGTCAGGAAGGAATGTTTTTCCCCAATGTGGAGCTTAGTGTTGCCACATGGGGGCATTTTCCCTTCCTCTGGATCAACATGTTAGGCTATTGGTTGAACCACATGGACTTAAGGTCCTCCTTCAACCTTAAATACTATGTTACTATGTTTTGAGGCTTAATAAAAGGGTAAAAAGGGTGTATGTTTTTTTTTTATTTTAAATAAAGGATTTTTTGGTGTTTATTTCTTTTGACTTACAGGTTAATAATCATGGGTCTCATAGACCTCTATTCATTACTAATTTATTTATTTTAAAAATTTGAAAAAAAAAATGGCATGAGTTCCTTTGTATTTTGATATGCATTTAAGATAAAGCACAGAGCTGCAGGCTGCCACCTCCACCAGTATGCTTTATCTTCACTGAGGAACAAGTTATTGGAAACCCCATGCCATTTTTTCCAATTATTTATTTATTTTTATTATAGTGTAAGGACAACCAACCACAGACGCAGGCACAGAGGGTAGGCAGGGGAAACAGGTAAATATTAATAAGGCTTAATGAGTAGACACAGAAGCAGTGTTACAGCAGTGTGGATACAATGTAAGTATGATCATACTTTTAATCCTTATTTTGCTTCCTTTTGCAGCCCCTAGCTCTTTATCCAGGCAGTTGAATCTGAACTGTAACACTGACTTCCCTTTCATTCCGGTTCACCTTAAATTAATCACTTTTGGGGGTTTCTGCTGTTTTTTCATATCAAATGCTTTTCATAAGTGACATGACATTCACAATCTATTCGATCCAAAATGGTGCTCCTTTCAAGCCCTGCCTTGCACCAAAACAGTAGTTTTCCAGACCAAGTGGGGTATAAGTGTGCCTCAAAGAAATTTTACAAACAGTATGGTGAATGTTCTCCTGTTAACCTTGAGAAAACGCAAAATTTGGGGCTAAAACAACATTTCAGTCAGAAAAATATGATTTTTTTATTTTCTCGTCTCAATTTTATAAAAATCTGTAAACAACCTTGGGGTTCAATGTGTTCACAATACATGAAGATAAATTCCTTGAGGGGCCAAGTTTTCAAAATGGAGTCATTTGTGGGGGTTTCCACTGTTTAGGCTCATTAGGGGCTCTTCAAATGCAACATTGCATCCACTATTGATTCTAGACAATTTTGCGATCAAGAATTCAAATAGCGCTCCTTCCCTTCCGAGCCCTGCCGTGTGCCCCACATATGTGGCATTGTTGTGCCAGGAGAAATTGCATAACAAATTTTAAGGTCCATTTTCTTTTTTAGCCGGTTAAAAACAGAATCATTTAGCCTAAATCAATATTTTTGTGGGAAAATTTCACTTTTTTGTTATTCATAGTTCAACATTATAAAATTCTGTGAAGCACCTGTGGGATTAAGGTGGTTACCACACCTCTAGACAAATTTCTTGAGGGGTGTAGTTTCTAAAGTGGTGTCATGTGTGTGGCCTTTATCGGGGATCTGCAAATACAGCATAGCATCTGCTAGCTATTCCAGCCAATTTTGCACTCTAATGGGGATGTCACACACATCAATGTCGCCAGCGATCTCATCGCTGGCGGCATTGAAGGCTGATCGCTGGTGAGCTGTCACACAGGCAGACTCACCGGCGATTAGTACCAGCGGGATCGCTGTTAACCATGTAAACAAGCGGGTAACTAAGCCCCATGGATACCAGCACCCAGCGCTTGCTGAGAGGCGCTGGGAGCTGGCTTCTCGCTCATCTCCGGGTAATGCTGCGTGTCCACCAGGCGACTATCGCCAGATTTTAGAGCAGGTTCTAAAACCTGGTGACCACACGTCAATATCGCTGCAACATCATGTGCAGCAGCGATATTGCAAGCGATATTGACGTGTGTGACGACCCATAAAAGTCAAGTGATGATTCTTTCCCTTTAGTCCCCGCCATGTTCTCAAACAGTAGTTTTCCACACATATGTGGTATCAGTGTACTCAAGAGAAAATAGTGCACAAGAAATTGTACAGTCAATTTTCTCCTGTTACCCTTGTTAAAATCTAAAATTATGGGGCTAAAGCAATGTTTTTGTGCAAAAAATGTCTTTTTTTATTTCAATGGCTCAACATTATAAAATTTGAGATGCTCAACACAGATCTAGATAAATACCTTGAGGGGTGTAGTAAATTTGGCAGCAAAATGAGAAACTGCTGATAAACCTTTATCCTCTCTTACGTTATAACAAAAATATATATTTAAAAAATAATGCTTAATGTTATGTTTTAATGAGTGTGTATGATTTAACTTTCTGGTTTAAGGGCATAAAAATTCAAAGTTTGAAAATGGCAACATTTCCTTCTTTTTGTTAAATTTTTGATATTTTAATAAATAAATGCAAATAATATTAACAAACGTTTACCACTAATGCGAAGTAAGATATGCCATATAAAAATAGTCACAGAATCACTGGTATCCACTATTAGCCCAATCAGGAAGGCAAAAGCAGGTTCTGCACGAAAGGGTTGAATGCATATCTTCCTCGATGGAAAATGTCAAAAATAAAATCCAGATCCAGTGATGGTGTGTAGACAGTCCGCGCTGTTTGAAATAATCAGTCAAAGGTCTTTAGGTAAAAGACCCCCCTTCTTTAATTCCACCTACGCGTTTCAGTGCTACTCCGGGCACCGTCATCAGGGCATCACGGTGCCCGGAGTGGCACTGAAACGCGTAGGTGGAAATAAAGAAGGGGGACCTTTTACCTAAAGACTTTTGACTGATTATTTCAAGCAGCGCGGACTGTCTACACACCATTCCTGGATCTGGTTATCTTTACACGTGCTACGTGGAGGTGGAGGTCCTGCAGCAGCTTATAACTATATGCCATAAAAACTAGTTGTGGGTGCACACAACTAGACCAGGTTAGTGCACCTCTTTTTGATCTGAGTGTGGAATCAGTGTCATATTGATAGGGCACTATTGCGCCTCGCTTGTCTCCTTTATCTTTTTCTATAAAAATAAAATCCAAACAGCCATCAAAGAAAATTTTTCCCTCAATGCCACACCTGATATGGACCCTACTCTCGTTTGGGAAGCCCACAAAGCCACAATTAGGGGCGTGATTATATCTGCGGCGTCCCATATCAACAAACAACGGAGGTCTGAATTGGAGTCTCTTTACCGGGACATAGCTAGTTTGGAGGTACAGCACCAACGTTCACTACTCCCCGAGGTACTGCTCCAACTGACAGAGCGCAAATAATGTTTGAAAGATTTATTCAACAAGCAAACTGCGAAATATTTCACATCGTGGAGGAACCGCCTTCTGGTTCATGGCGACAATTCCTCTAAGCTCATGATATCGATGATTAAACGGCGGCAGTCCCGCACCTTTATACATAAGATCAAAACAGCCCCTGGGCATATTTCGCAGGACTATGGCCGAATCACCGATGCTTTTTTATCCTTTTATAATTGGGGGTACATGAACCGGAGGCGGCGAGGTCACTGAGGGCGAAAGATATAGACTCCTTCCTTTCATCCTTGTCTTTACCACACTTAACGGGAGAGCAACAGCAGTGGCTAATTAGACCTTTCGATATGCCGGAACTCCAGTCCACCCTGTCGGCGAGCCTGAAAGGTAAAGCATCTGGGCCGGACGGGTTTTCGACCTGTTACTATAAGACATTTTCAACTGAATTGAGCCCACATTTGCTGAAAATGTGCAATGTGCTGCTACATCACAGCTCTCTCCCCCCTAATCTCTAGAAGCGCACATATCCCTTCTGCACAAAGAAGGTAAAGACTCCACACTCTGCGGGAGCTACAGGCCTATCTCCCTGCTAAACGTAGACCTAAAAATATATGCGAGTTTATTGGCTAGACGTTTGGCAAGGCTGTTGCCTTACCTTGTCTCCTTGGAGCAGACCGGGTTTGTACAGGGGAGAGAGGGGAGAGATAATATGAGCAGGATTTTGCACCTAATGCAGCTAGCAAAGCTACAACGCCTCCCTCTGGTTCTTATAAGCACAGATGCTGAGAAGGCTTTTGATACGGTGGACTGGACATTCCTACGCAGAACCCTCTCTGCCTTTCATTTCCCTCTATCCATTATTGAGGCGATATTCAAAATGTATTCTTCCCCCTCAGCAAGACTCCGAATTAACACTTCTCACTTGTTTTAGTCATGAAACCTCTCCTTCGAAGCATCCAGCTAAACAGGGACATTAGAGGAGTCCAGTTGCGTTTGGTCCATCATAAGTTGGCTGCCTTTGCAGACGATTTGCTGGTGATTCTTTCCGAACCAGACAGGGGTATCCCTGCTCTCGTGCGGACTCTAGATCATTATAGCTACATGTCCAATTATAAAATCAACCTATCAAAATCGGAGGCACTTGCTATTAATATCCCTAAAACGTCCATTGATAGATTTAAGAGAAACATACTCATTTAAATGGCCACCAGGCCACATTACGTATCTTGGGGTTCTAATCGGGTGCTCGATTAATGACCTTCTTAACCTTAATATCCTGCCTACATTAGAGAGGGCGGAGGGAGCGGTGAAGTCCTGGAGAGCCCCTTTTATCTCATGGGTCGGGAGAAAAAATTTAGTCAAAAGCATTATTCTCCCGAAATCCCTCTATTTATTTCAAATGCTCCCAATCCACATTCCTGACCGAATCCTTTCCAAGATACATTTCTTTTTCTCGCATTTCATTCGGAATAGCAGAAAGCCCAGAATCAATTTCTCGACGCTGCCGCGCTCTAAGGGTGGTATGCGAGCCCCTGACATATCTAAATACTACAAAGCCGCCATGTTAACCAGAGTGGTGGAATGGATCAGAGGCTCCCCAAACAAACTCTGGCTATCAATTGAAGAACATCAATCACCAATATCACTGAGATCCCAAGCACTTTTGTTAGACTTCCAAGATAAATCCAACGCTCCCCCAAATTATCTGACACGAGCAGTCCTCAGCGTCTGGAAAAAAGAACAACACAAACTTGTGCCTCCTATGTCCCCTATCCTCACTCTCCAGGACTTTACAGGTCCCCTATTGGTACAACCACAGCCCGATGGCAACCCTGCCACAAGACTCACCAGAGCACCTCCCATCTTATTAGACCAGCTATTCCTCAATGGCGCTCTTCTGTCGTTTGCAGAAGTGAACCAGTCTGACCATATACATAAGATATCCTTCCTGCAATATAACAGACTGAAGGCTTATATACATAAATGGAGGCCACATACCGACATACTTAGACCCCTAACTCCATTTGAACAGCTATGTGTGCAATCACAACCTCCTCGAAAACTTTTGTCAACACTTTACAAACTCCTGGTAAGTGAAAACACCAATATTAAGCGGGCTTTCCTGGGAGTTTGGGAACGTGACTTAAACATACAATTTTCGGATGCTCAGGCCTCCCAGATCTATAGCCGATCCCACGGTCCTTCGCCCTGTGTTAGGATTCAGGAAAATTCATACAAGGTGGTGTCCCGATGGTACCACACCCCAAAATCGATGCAGGTTTGGAACCCCCCCACATCAGAACAGTGCTGGAGATGCATATTTACATTTGTGGTGGCAATGCCCCGTAATACAATTGTACTGGGCAGTGGTCTCAGACATAATCTCTAAAGTGTTGAATCGAGAAGTCAAACTGGCGCCAAAAACAGCACTCCTCAATCTCCAGGTGTGGCCTAGGGAAGCGTCTTCCTCCAGACTGGCTCATAACATAATAGCCGCAGGCAGGTTGCTGGTACCCACAAGATGGAACACTAGCTCTCTCCCTACTAAAGCACAAATCGTCAAGGAGATAGACTCTCTCTACCACACTGCTGAACTTGCGGCCTTATCATATTATTCTTATTTTCTCTTTGAATCTACATGGACACCCTGGATACTTTATAGATCAACCCCTGAATTTTCTAGTACTCTCATTGCAGACTAGGATTTGAACTACCACACTAGGCTGTTCTTAGATGTTAAACTGTCCCTCCACGGTACCCACCCACTTGTCCCCTCTCTTTACCCTGTTTCTCCTTTAATCTATTCCCCCCTATCTCTCTTCCCCTTTACTTGCTGCTTCTGACCTCACACTCTTTTTCTCGCCTTGGCTCAACTTAGCCCTCGGGCCTGCATCCCCATATCTAATCTATACGATAAGTCAAGGACTCTTGCTTTTCATTTCCAAGTTGTTTACTGTTTCTACCAAATATTGTTTTGATTTGCTCGACTGTGAACGGCATTGTGACTTTTCTATTACTCTGTAAAATCAATAAAAAGAACACTGAAAGAAAGAATGCATATCTTCCATTCCATTATATAGTTTTCGAAAATGGTAATAAATGGTGCTAAATATAAATCAAATCAGTATTTTACCTCCAAATCAGCATGAAAGCATTAATTCATGTAGGTTCACTTGCAGGGAATTTAAGCAATTTGGCAGTGAGGTAGTTCAAAACATTTTTGAAAAATAACCTAAGATCTTCTGTAGATGCAGACTTGCACCTCTTCTTGCAAGTCTTCTGTTTCTTCATTTATTTCAAGACTAATTTGTTGATGATGGAGAAATCAAAGTTCTGTGAGAGCCATATCATTAATTCTAGGACTCTTTGCTCTTTTTTACACTGAATATAGTCCCTAATGACATTGATTGTACCTTTGGGGTAATTGTTGTGTTGCATAATAAATGTAAGGTCAGGGTCACATCTCCGTTTTGACCCTAGCCTACCGGATTCCGGTTTCAACTTAGAACTTTTTCCAGCACCGCATAGCGTTACCGCTATGCGGTGCTGGAAAACGCTGCCCCTAGTTACCCGATGTTTACCTTAACTACCTGTCACACAGGCAGCTGCTCGGAGTGCGTTTTACAGCGCCGCACACGAAACGCTGTCTGCAACGTTCTAAGTTGAAACCGGAATCCGGCAGGCTAGGGTCAAAACGGAGATGTGACCCTGGCCTTAAGCTGGTATGCGGAATATCAGCTTCTGAGTTTACTCAATCTGTGCTTGGAGATTATCACAATTTACATTGATCTTTATCCACCAATGTTTTGAGAATTGAACATGGTTCCAAATGTGATTGAGAAATGGGAATTTTCCTGACCACGGACGGAATTTATCACTGTTGTCTTGTCACATAGTGGTCCATCAAGCTGGAAATAGCATTGCACATGATCTGATTGCTCCTGTATGGTTTGGCCAAGTTGCTTTTGAAGTATGTCTAGATGCCATTCTGTATTCATGGTAATGTTCTTAGGCAAAATTGTCTATTCACTAGGTTGAAATGCAACCCCATCCATGAATGGTTAAAGGATGCTTTATTTTTGGAATGACACAGTACTCATGTGTAATAATTATAATGGATAACTCAGGAGTCTCTTCGTGTGGAGCAAAGACACTAAACAGTTTATAGGTGAAAAAGTCTGTATTTTAACACATGGTCATCCACATCAAAGTGCAGAGGAAATCTCAAAGTCCATGAACACACAGTGTAGATTTTGTATGAAGCCTAAACTAAAAAGTCTGTTGGAAACCTCACAGGTAAATGCAAGCAGCAATGCAGTCGTTAATGCGCAGTTTACACTTCGAGAAGCAATAAATTCTATGGCAAGTCCAAACAAGGAGATGTTTTAAGCAAATCTATATAATACATTAAATCATCCAGAGAGGCCTGGGAAGGAAGTCATTTAAAAATTCCTGAACTAAATGCAGAGCAATTAAAAGTCCAGAACAGTCTACATCTATTTGAATGTAGAAAGCGACAGAGCACTTAAAGGGAACCTGTCAGCTTGTTTTTCTTCCCAAAGTTATCACTACCTGTCCCTGCACCTTCCTAGTACATCCGAAAACCATCCTGGTCTGACCTAAAACTACCCTATTATGTTTGTAAAAAATGAGATTGAGACTTACATCTCTATATGGCTGGGGTCAGACTTGCGTCTGCCACGGTTCCTGACGGCTCTGCTGAAAACTTAGAATTTTTCAGCAGAAGTGGCCAGCGCTAACGGGAAGCCCTGGCTGCTGACGCTGCCCCATAGCAACCCGCAGTGTACCTTGACAGCAGCCACACACACAGCTGCAGGAGGTCCGCTTTTCAGCAGTGCACAGGAAACGCTGTCCTCCTGCTGCTCTGTGTGTGGTTGCGACCGTCAGGAGCTGGGGCAGACGCAAGTCTGACCCCAGCCTAGGGTAATTAGCCTTCTAGACTTTATATGAAGTCTGACTGGGTGGTCTCCATGGCTGCATTCTTCCCCCTTGATGCTAAGATCACACCCCAGTGGGAGAGAACATTCATCCTGAAGCGCAATCATTTAGTCAGGAGCGCGTGCTATTCAAAATTCTTGTTCCTCATTCCACGCTCTGCCGGCCGAGCGTCATGTCCGGTCTGGTGCATTGTGGGGGATTATCGGGTGTACAGACCGGCTTTGGAATGCACACTGTGCAGCTAACAGTGTTTTTTGATGCAGTTTCAAAAGTGCATAGTGTTTTTTTAGTGCAGTTTTGACAATGCGTTTTTTGCATTGGAGCCTATGGATCCGTTAAAGCATGCATTTTTCACAAAATTCAAAGTTGAAAAACTGATGCTTTTAGCGGATCCAGGGCTCATGTGTGACTCTGGCCTTTGTCATTTTTTTCTGGTACACATTACATCAGATAACGCTGATTTTATCCTCCGAGTGAACGATTCAAGCACAGCAAGTGGCTCACAATGGGCCAAGCACCAAATGTACCCGAGCACAGCAGTTATCTCTCCAGTGGTTTGCTTAGGTAGAGCGTTCAAAGTAAAAACCTGAAAACTGCAAATTTTGTAAACTCTGTGTTTGGTACGAACACCAAACTTTAAAGTTAGGTGCGCTTATCCCTGCTCCCAACCATACAGGAGAAATTTTATTATGACAATTCTATTTCCAGAATAGTGGAGCACCATATAAAAGAATAAAAAATTCTAACTAAGTGGCTTGATAAACAAAACATTGAAATTTGGGGTCCAGGATCAGGAAAAGTCAAAGTTCTCAATGCCATTGGAAACATGTGGTCAAACAAATATACATAATTTGTGACTTCAGTCCAGATTTGAACCAGGAGTTCATATTCAGCATGTCAAGGCGAATTTCAGACATCTTACACAATGTGGGTCAATGTTGTAAATATTGAGTCAAAAATAAACTTGATGTGTTCGCTAATATATTTTTTTAAAACGTATGAAATGCTTTTAATTGAATTTGACAAAAAAAATCTAAAAACATTAAAGTTCCATAGTTTGTGAAAACTAAATTTTGTGTCAGTGTCAAACGTTTGGCCACAACTACATATTATGGAGCTCTATTACTCTTCATGTTGTGTAAAATCTTGAAACTGTAAGTAATAATTCTATTAGATAAAATATCAGGAATATGGCCTTTGAGGAAGAGATCTGTATTTCTCTATATGTCTTTAGGGCATGTGGAGGTAAACTACAGTCTGAGACATTAGTGAGTGCTGTATCATGGTTCTGTACATCGGGACCCCAATATGGGTAAAACTGTGAGAGACAATTGACAGAAAGTTTATTTGTTAAATGATAGCACACCTTTAAATGTAATAATTTACTGTAGAATGGGAAAGATTATTCAAATCATATTTTTCTGTTCCACTTCTCTGATGCAATAAAGAACAAGTTCATTTTTACTTTCCATGGCCAATCAACTTGACATTTTTTAGAAAATAATTTAAATTCATTATTATTTTGTATTAAGCTGCTACATAATGTCAGTCAAGCATTATGATTTTGTTCTCTCCAACTGTGCTGAAAAACAACTAGGAATGAAGTAATTGACCTTGTTGCTCACTGAATTGTACAATACTTTGCTTCCCACTGTTTTTTGCCTCTCACTTTACTTTACGCTTCTCGAAAGGCATGACCTTTGCAGGGGATATTATTTTCCAACAGAGACTAAGCTGTCTGATCCAAGGCAAACATTAAATAAGGGTGCATTTGTACCAGTGCCAAACATATGTACAGTTAAGAGTTAGGTAGTAGTATATAATTAATTTGACAGAGGTTTCCCCCAGTGTTCACCTCCTCTTAAAGTACAGCAGTTACTTTAAAAGTACATAAGTTCAAGTGATAGTGCTGTCTCTTTTGCTCAAAAATTAACACATACTGTTCAATAACAATCCTACAGAGATGCAGAAAAGAATGATTTAGACAATCATTATACCAAATAATACTAGTACAATAATACTTTGCCTTTTTAAAGTAGCAACCCAAGAATGTTTTTGCATGTATAATACTAACTAAAGCTAACTAATCAGCCATATTTTAGTTTTGTAATTTGCTTCTTTGGAGCTAATGAATATATATTGAACCATGTTAAAATAGGCAGTTGTGGTCAGTCCGACTACCACTCCATTGTATGATCTCTTATATAGACAGGAAGTTTGTCTCTGACAAACTCACACAGCAGAGTGTAGTGTATTCCTATTGGATGCAACTTTATACTCTGCCTTCTGCTTGTAAGAGCTTTCATGGAAAACATATTACAAGCAGGTAACAGGGAGACAGGCTAAAACTGAATTACATAGAAAACACAATCTGCTGAGTCATTGACAGAAGATATATAGAACTGCCACTTCAGAACCATTTTAGGAAATGAGATCAGTGTCAGGTGAATCAAATAATGGGTGAATAAGAAATCTAGATGGAATACACAAGAGCCTCTCACTTCCTGTTAATTAACTTTTTCATCCGAAGGTGGGGGGACAGCAGCCTGTGTAGATTGGAAATGGGGCTTGTGTGACTTCACAATGTCACATGAGCCCAGGAACTGCAATTACAGACACCACTGGAATGGTGCGAGCACAGGATGTCAGCACAAGCTCTTTGATTTCATCTGGAGGAGTCATGGGAAGTCAGAAAAGGTTGTCCTAGAAGAAGACAACACCTTTTCCGATATTTTTGTATTATAACACATATATAGAAAATTACTGCACTTCCACATGTTTTGTTATACACGTGCTTATTTCCTTTGTGTGTATTGGAACAACACCAAAAAAAGAAAAATTTTATTTGGACATTATTTCACATAAAACTTTAAGAACAGGTAAGACAAAATTGTTGGCACTATCAACTTAATACTTGGTTGCACACCTTTTGGAATAAATAACAATAAATGCAATCAATTGCTTCCTATAAGTATTAAAAAGATTGAAGCAAATAAGTTCAGCTCACCTGGATAAAGCAGCGCACGGCACCTCCAGGTGCACTGGAGAAATCCAAGTAGAAAAGAAAAAATAGTCCAGCGCAAAAGCTTCAAAGAATTACCTTTATTGGATCACGGTGAGTGGAGCAGGATAAAAAAAAACATCTAGATAGTCACAGCTATCTGAGAAAAATCACTAAAAATGTCTTTAGACGCGTTTCTGCTAACAAGTTGCCTTAGGCTGGTTTCACATAACGATTTTGTGCCTGTCCGTGGGATCCGACTTTGAAGGGGGATCCCACGGACAGGCACGGATCCATACGGATCCCTGCAATCGGATGGCAAATAGCCATCCGATCTGCAGGATCCGTGTGGATCCTGCGGTCCCCTGTCTCTCCCTTCTCCTGCCTCCTCCATCTTCTTCCCTCTCCTATGCTACTCTGTCCCCCCGCTATTCTTTGCTGTGCCCCCGCTATTCTATCCTCATCTATCCCTATCCTCTTCCCTGTCCTCTCCCTGTGTGTAAAAAAATAAAAAAAACTCCTCCGGGAGTATACATCACCTGTCACCGGCTCAAACGCAGCAGCACAATCAGGACTGAAGGACCTGTGATGATGTCAGAGTCACATGACCCGGTCAGCTGACCGGGTCTCTTACATCATCACAGGCTCTTCAGTCCTGATCGTGTGCAGTGTTGGAGCCCGTGACAGGTGATGTATCCTCCGGGAGGAGGTTTTTTAATTTTTTACACACAGGGAGAGGACAGGGGACAGGATAGGGATAAAGGAGGATAGAATAGCGGGGTACACAAAATAGAATAGCGGGGGCACAGCATATAGAATAGGAGAGGGCAGAAGATGGAGGAGCAGAAGCAGGGAAAGACAGGGGATACAGAGCCGACATCGGATCCGAGGTGAGCTCGGATCCGATGTCCATAGGCTCCCATGTTGTGGGCACTAGGATCAGCCTCGGATCAGCAGTGATCCGAGACTGTCCGATGTGAGTCACGGACACAAAATCGTAGCAGGCTACGATTTTGTGCCCGTGATTACATCGGATGGGATCGGATGGTGCCAAAATCGGATGCTAATAGTGGCACATCCGATCCCATCCGATTCCCATAGGGGAACACGGGGTCCGATTTCGGATCCGATTGTATCCGTTTTGGAACGGATACAATCGGATGACTGAAAATCGTTATGTGAAAGCAGCCTTAGTCATTGAACACCAACATTTATAATCTGATCATCTCATAGTCAGTGACGGACATCCCTTTGCACAGCAAGCAGCAGCAGACAATATAGATAAGCACAGCTTAATTAGGTCTCAGCTACTGAAGGGGGTAAAGACATGAGAGTGTTCAAACTAGCATAAAAGGAAGGAAGATAGAGAAGAGAGGGAAGGAAAAAACGCACCATATGGTAGAAATATATCAGGCGACAGTCCGGGAGGTGGAAAATCAATAGTGATAAATGAGGTCCTGGCGAATGTTAACCCCTAGTGGGAATCTCGTCTTGAGGACATACATCCACCAGGTCTCGCGATTCATCAGTTTATGTCTTATGTCCACGCCTCTGGCCAAATTTTTAACCCTTTCAATAGTCTTCCTACTCCTACACGGGATTGGTTATAAGTAAGTAGTTATAAGACTAAAATCCCAAGTATTCTTTTCTATTTTAGCATCCTCATCATGAGAGCCAATTTTTGAGATACAAGCCTCTTGGGATAATTCCCGTACGTTTTTGTACGCATCCCCTAGTAATCTCTTAGGGTATCAATTTTTTAAGAATCTTTGTTTTAAAAGTTGTGATTCCTTATAAAAGTCTTGACCTAAAGAACAATTTTTCCTAATTCTCCAGTATGGCCCATATGGTATGTTTTTATTCCAAGATGGGAGATGTGCACTGGTGAATTTCAGGTAACTATTTACGTCTACCTTTTTAAAATGTGTTGAGGTGGACTGTTTACCTGTTGTATCAATTTTTATCTCCAGATCAAGAAAATGAATATTTGAACTAGATAAAGAGGCTGTAAATTTAAAGCCCCAAGGGTTCTCATTCAATTCCTCAATTAATTTCAGAGTGCTTATTTCAGATCCTTCCCATGTCATGAATAAATCATCTATGTAACGACAATAAAATTTAATATGATTAGATGACTTTAATATGAATAATATGATTTTTTTTATTATTATTATTTATTATATTTTATTACTTATATTTTATTTCATTATTATTATTCATTATAATTTTTTTTTTTTTGTCGGGATTTAATTCAAAATAATATTTAGAATGTGAAAAAGCGATGTTTTATGAGTACCGTATATACTCGTGTATAAGCCGACCCGTGTATAAGCCGACCCCCCTACTTTTGCCCCAAAAATCTGGAAAAACCTATTGACTCGTGTATAAGCCGAGGGTGGACCCCAGCACAGGTATACAGCCCCCAGCAGTGTGGTATACAGGCCCCCCAGTGGTAGTATACAGCAGCCCCAGTGGTAGTATACAGATTCCCCAGCAGCCCCAGTGGTAGTATACAGATTCCCCAGCAGCCCCAGTGGTAGTATACAGATTCCCCAGCAGCCCCAGTGGTAGTATACAGGAGCCCCAGCAGCCCCAGTGGTAGTATACAGGAGCCCCAGTGGTATAGAGCAGGCCCCCAGGGGTACATATAGCAGCCCCCAGGGGGTACCCAGCAGCCCCCTGGGGGTACCAACAGCCCCCTTGGGGTACCAACAGCCCCCAGGGGGTACCCAGCAGCCCCCTGGGGGTACCAACAGCCCCCTGGGGGTACCAACAGCCCCCAGGGGGTACCCAGCAGCCCCCTGGGGGTACCAACAGCCCCCAAAAGCTGGCACTGTCCCCCCTTGTAAGGCCCCCCCCCGCTGCTTATACATTACCATCCCGGTGTTCTGATCGGCGCCGCTCCTCGGTGCTTCTTCTTCATCCTCCCGTCCGCGCTGGCTGCATCCGGGATCTCCGGCCGTCGCGCGATGACGTCATATTGCTGCGACAGCCGGAGATCCCGGATGCAGCCAGCGCGGACGGGAGGATGAAGACGCAGCACCGAGGAGCGGCGCCGATCAGAACACCGGGATGGTAATGTATAAGCAGTGGGGGGGGGGGGCCCTTACAAGGGGGGACAGTGCCAGCTTTTGGGGGGCATATATGAACTGCTTCCCCCTGCCGCTGATTGACAGGGGGAAGCAGTGCATATATAATGAGCGGCCCCACGTGACGGGGCCGCTCATACAGCAGCCTCCCCCCGCCTCCTCCAGCCTCCACAGCCCCCACCACCATATATGACCCGTGTATAAGCCGAGGGGGGGACTTTTCAGCCCAAATTTTGGGCTGAAAAACTCGGCTTATACACGAGTATATACGGTAATTTTAAAATGATTTATGGTGTTTTTAGGGAAAGTAGTGTCTGTATATGAATCCAGGATCAATCCATTATGCTGAGTTGTTTGAATAAGAGTATGTAGAGGTTAAATTGACCACATGTGTTTCTGTTTTGTAATTGGATGTTACCCCTTTAAATAGACCATTCCTCACAATTCCTGTAAACCCCCACCTGAGGAAGACAGCAGGCCACTAGTGATGAGCGAGTATGCTCTGTGCGACTCGGTACTCGCACGAGTATCTCGGTACTCGGGGTGCTCGGCGAGCACCGAGTACTGCCGAGATGCTCGGACTGCTCGGTAATAAATAGCGATCTGAGACACATTCACTGCTCCCTTCAGTGCACACAGTGAGCTGGCACCATACAGGGAGCAGATTAATTGATAGGATCCCTCTGGGGGCCACAGCAAGGTGTTATATGCTGCGGCGATTTGAAAAAGCCCACCCTCCCGCCCTTTTCCGGAATTACTCGTTTTATAACCGGAAGTCTGTGGGCGGAGCCTGTCACTCATTGACTTACATTGGGCTCGGTGCTCTGGCCGAGTACAACAGTATCTTGAGATGCTCGGCCAGAGCACCGAGCACCCGAGCATTTTAGTGCTCGCTCATCACTACAGGCCACTGTTGAAACGCGCATAGTGGACAAGCCAGAATAAACAGGTCTACTTTAATTATTGGTATCTGCTTCTCTTTACTGAGCGCTCCTAAATAATACCAGAATTACTGCCTTTCGTATTTTTCTCCTGACTTCTACTATTTTTTGTTTTATGTAGCATGTCACTTCTATCCCTCTCATCTGCAATTATCTCCGCTCGATTACGCATCCATTTTTTATACTTTGCCACTCAATGACAGCTTTGGGCCCTCTCATTGCTTCAGTGCCCATTTCTGGGTGCTTCTTGAAGTATGTTTGGGAATATTGTCCTGCTGACCTAGGATGTAAACCTAGCTTTTTGATGCTGGGCACTACATTGCAACCCAAAATCCTTTGGTAATCTTCAGATCTCATGATGCCTTGCACACAGTCAAGGCACCCAGTGACTGATTCAGCACAGCAAAGACCCAAACCATCTTTGAACCTCCACCATATTTGACTGTAAGCACTGTGATTTTTTCTTTGTATGCCTCATTCCACTTTCAGTAAACAGTAGAATTGTGTGCATTACCAAAAAACTTTTATCTTGGTCTCATCTGTCTGAAAGACGCTTTCCGAAGGGTACCGTCACACTTGATGATGTCGGCGGTGATTTTATAGGCGGCATAGGGGTGTGGCCTATCGCCACCAATATCGCCAATGTGTCGCCTAATGTAAATAGGCGAGGGCGATGCATTTGAGTGGTCGCCTGTTTTCAGAACACTCCTCTGAAACCAGGCAACCACTCTAGGGCGATGTGTATACATCGCCCCATGTAACACGCCGACCGGCGATCGCACACGCGATAGGAGCCATAGGCTCCCATGTTAATGGCATCGCCGCTGGGGTTTTGAGACCACCTGTGAGATCGCCGGTGCGTCGCCGGAGGTGTTGCAGCATGTAAACATGTGACGGCGATGCTGGCGGGGTGCGAAAAACATGTGTGCTCCCCCCCGTCGCCGCCGACATCTCCGGCGAGGTCACCTGGTGTGATGTGGGCTTAAGAGTGTTTTTATCTTACTCATGTACATTTTGACAAACTGCAATCTGTTTGTCCAGCAATGCTGTCCTTCTGGGTCTTCTGCCATAGTATTTAATTCATTCCAATGTTGCCAAATAGTTTGTGCTGACACTGATGCACCATGAGCGTGCAGGACAACTTGAATTTCTTTGAAACTTGACTGGTACTGTTTATCCACCATTCAGACTATCCTGTGTTGCAACCTTTCATCAATTTTTCTTTGCCATCCACATCTAGGGAGGTAAACTACAGTGAAATGGGTTGTAAACTTATTCACTATGTTATACACTGTAGATAAAGAAACATAAAGATTAGAAATGAGCAAACGTTCCTCGAATTCAGTTCGTGATCGTAAACATGAGCAATTTACCAGTAGTGATGGGCGAATCCTAAATTACTCGGAATCGCTTGACTCTAGCGAGTCCGAGCACAGGACTCGCTACTCGTTGCGAGTCTAGCGAGTCCAATGTTAATGAATGGGGAAGGGAGTAATAGCGAGTAGTGTGAGATTTACAAATCGCAGATGTGTCTCGGAAGCTTCAGCCTGAAGCAATCCTAGTTTTGTCATTTATTTGCATTGCTTGTTTACTTTGTAAGTAATCGCTGACTCGCACAGATAAGTTCCTGTCTCCTCTGTACAGGCTGCCAGCTCCAGGGTCCTAGAGCCTGCCTGCTGCCTGATGTAGCAGTGCTGAGATTGTTCTCAGTCTGCTCATTCCCTGTGTACAGACATGAATGTCTGTGCACAGAGATGATGTAGCAGAGCTGAGATTGTTCTCAGTCTGCTCATTCCCTGTGTACAGACATGAATGTCTGTGCACAGAGATGATGTAGCAGAGCTGAGATTGTTCTCAGTCTGCTCATTCCCTGTGTACAGACATGAATGTCTGTGCACAGAGATGATGTAGCAGAGCTGAGATTGTTCTCAGTCTGCTTATTCCCTGTGCATAGACATCTATATTTATGCACAGGGGATGTAGCAGAGAGGACATCGCGTTTTGGACTGCGTCGGACGGAAGAGGATTTTTTTAATTAAAGATGGAGTCCCTAATGGCTTTTTTTTTTATTTCTAATAAAAAATTTTCCTTGTGTTGTGTTTTTTTTAAAACAATTTAATAGAAATTCATGGCGGTCATGTCTAATATTGGCGTGACCGCCATAAATTTCGGGCTTAGGGTCAGCTGATAATACAAAGCTGGCCCTAACCTCTATTACCCAGCGTGCCACCGCTACCAGGGCCGCTGGAAGAGCGGGGTTCAGCGCCAGAGGATGGCGCTTCAATGAACGCGCCATCTTCTGGGGCGGCTGCGGGCTGCAATTTGCAGCGGGGGGTGCCCAGAAAGCTTGGGCATCCCTGCGCTGCGGATTCCAGCCCCCAACTGCTTAGCTGTACCTGGCTAGACATAGAAATTGCGCGGAGCCCCACGCATTTTTTTTTAATTATTTCATGAAATTCTGAGATTCTGACTCTGAGACTCTGACTCTGAAATTCATGAAATAATAAAAAAAAAATGCGTGGGGCTCCGCGCAATTTCTATGTCTAGCCAGGTACAGCTAAGCAGCTGGGGGCTGGAATCCGCAGCGCAGGGATGCCCAAGCTTTCTGGGCACCCCCCGCTGCAAATTGCAGCCCGCAGCCGCCCCAGAAGATGGCGCGTTCATTGAAGCGCCATCCTCTGGCGCTGAACCCCGCTCTTCCAGCGGCCCTGGTAGCGGTGGCACGCTGGGTAATAAAGAGGTTAGGGCCAGCTTTCTATTATCAGCTGGCCCTAAGCCCGAAATTTATGGCGGTCACGCCAATATTAGACATGACCACCATGAATTTCTATTAAATTGTTTTAAAAAAAACACAACACAAGGAAAATTTTTTATTAGAAATAAAAAAAAAAGCCATTAGGGACTCCATCTTTAATTAAAAAAATCCTCTTCCGTCCGACGCAGTCCAAAACGCGATGTCCTCTCTGCTACATCCCCTGTGCATAAATATAGATGTCTATGCACAGGGAATAAGCAGACTGAGAACAATCTCAGCTCTGCTACATCATCTCTGTGCACAGACATTCATGTCTGTACACAGGGAATGAGCAGACTGAGAACAATCTCAGCTCTGCTACATCATCTCTGTGCACAGACATTCATGTCTGTACACAGGGAATGAGCAGACTGAGAACAATCTCAGCACTGCTACATCATCTCTGTGCACAGACATTCATGTCTGTACACAGGGAATGAGCAGACTGAGAACAATCTCAGCACTGCTACATAATGTCTGTGAGCAGGCGGGCTCTAGGACCCTGGAGCTGCACAGAGAGGACAGCTGGACTCGGCTCGCAAAGAAACAGCAGTTATCTGCGAGTTTCCCTGCTATCACTGGCACAGTAGCCAGTGATTACTCGCACGAGTCTAATGCAAACAATGGCAATCCTAGTTTTGTCAGCGTTTCTGACAAAACTTGGATTGATATTGATTTGCATTGGACTCGTGCGAGTAACTGCTGGGAAACTCGCAGAGTACCGAGTCCTGCGAGTCCCTTACTACTCGCCGAGTAACGAGTCCTAGCGAGTAGATTCGCCCATCCCTATTTACCAGAAAAAAATGATGAATGTGGCTTTGTTTTGGAAAAAAGTACAAAATTTGAAACAGCCCTAAAACTTTCCTTGGAGTTTTGGGGCCAAAACGCTCGATGGAAGACCCGGTGGTTGAGATCACCCCTAAACTAAGGTTAGGTATGGTTCACAGCCATTGGGTCTATCAGTTTCTTTACATCTGTTGAATATACTGCGGCTTTAAAAGTAAATTTTTAAGCTTCCTTGAGTTTGTAGGTATTGAGACACCTGCAGGCTGTAAATCTTTGGAAAAGTAGCAGCTGTGAAATCCAGGAACCTTAAAATCTCCTTTAAACATCACTTTAAGAGAGCTTTTAATTGTTTTAACTTTTTTTAATTATTTGTTTATTTTTTATATATTTTTTCTTTTTTTTGTTTAGAGAGCAAACCTTTATTGTTGCAGAGGGTCAGCAACACGCAAAGTCACCTCTTCTACACTTACAGTTAGGGCCAGAAATATTTGGACAGTGACACAATTTTCGCGAGTTGGGCTATGCATGCCACCACATTGGATTTGAAATGAAACCTCTACAACAGAATTCAAGTGCAGATTGTAACGTTTAATTTGAAGGGTTGAACAAAAATATCTGATAGAAAATGTAGGAATTGTACACATTTCTTTACAAACACTCCACATTTTAAGAGGTCAAAAGTAATTGGACAAATAAACATAACCCAAACAAAATATTTTTATTTTCAATATTTTGTTGAAAATCCTTTGGAGGCAATCACTGCCTTAAGTCTGGAACCCATGGACATCACCAAACGCTGGGTTTCCTCCTTCTTAATGCTTTATGCCCATGCCATCACGTTGCCTCCACCATGTTTTACAGAGGATGTGGTGTGCCTTGGATCATGTGCCGTTCCCTTTCTTCTCCAAACTTTTTTCTTCCCATCATTCTGGTACGTTGATCTTTGTCTCATCTGTCCATAGAATACTTTTCCAGAACTGAGCTGGCTTCTTGAGGTGTTTTTCAGCAAATTTATCTCTGGCCTGTCTATTTTTGGAATTGATGAATGGTTTGCATCTAGATGTGAACCCTTTGTATTTACTGTCATGGAGTCTTCTCTTTACTGTTGACTTAGAGACAGATACACCTACTTCACTGAGAGTGTTCTGGACTTCAGTTGATGTTGTGAACGGGTTCTTCTTCACCAAATAAAGTATGCGGCGATCATCCACCACTGTTGTCATCCGTGGACGCCCAGGCCTTTTAGAGTTCCCAAGCTCACCAGTCAATTCTTTTTTTCTCAGAATGTACCCAACTGTTGATTTTGCTACTCCAAGCATGTCTAATATCTCTCTGATGGATTTTTTCTTTTTTTTCAGCCTCAGGATGTTCTGCTTCACCTCAATTGAGAGTTCCTTTGACCGCATGTTGTCTGGTCACACCAACAGCTTCCAAATGCAAAACCACACACCTGGAATCCACCCCTGACCTTTTAACTACTTCATTGATTACAGGTTAACGAGGGAGACGCCTTCAGAGTTAATTGCAGCCCTTAGAGTCCATTGTCCAATTACTTTTGGTCCCTTGAAAAAGAGGAGGCTATGCATTACAGAGCTATAATTCCTAAACCCTTTCTCCGATTTGGATGTGGAAACTCTCATATTGCAGCTGGGAGTGTGCACTTTCAGCGCATATTATATATATAATTGTATTTCTGAACATGTTTTTGTAAACAGCTAAAATAACAAAACTTGTGTCACTGTCCAAATATTTCTGGCCCTAACTGTATATGCTAGCAATTCAGATAATAATAGCATGTGTCCATTTTATGCGTATCATACATGGTCTTATAGGTCCGTTCACAGTCATGAACACCATAATATGAATATTGCTTCTTGAAAATGTACAATCCCTTAATTTAATTTAATTCCATATGTTTAGAATACAGATTTTTGGCATGTGCACAGGTGTGTTATTATAGCATTCTCCTTGGATCTATCCATGCATTGCTCACTAGCCTTATTCAACATTCCAGATTAATTGGGGGTGAGCTAAAAAAAAAATTATCTTTCTTATTTCTCTTCCAAATGTGTCAGAATTGAATAATCACTCCCCCAACTGCAAGCTCAGGTGTTAACTGTGGCATGGGGTATTGAATTTGAACATCAAGTGCCTTCTGCAGCCCACCCCATGGAGAGGTAAATTAGGTGCTAAGCAACAAGATTGGGCAAACAGTAATATCCTGTAATCCAGGGGTCCCCAACCACCGGGCCGCGGACCGGGACCGGGCCGTCAGGGTCCTTGCGCCGGTCCGCGGCGAGCTGCCGGCTTCCCCGCCCCCTGTGTGTCCCCGCCCACCGTGCACCTCACCTCCTGATGCCGCTCTGAGTCTCAGCCGAGGCCTCTGCCTCAGCTGCGTACATATGCATTAGGAGAGCTGTCGGCCAATCAGCAGCGGCCATGCCCTGCCGCACTGTTATTGGCCGACGGCTTCTCTCATACAGCAGCAGCTGAGAGGCAGAGACGTGGCTGAAGTTTTTTCATATATCGCGCTATTTCCAAGCGCGTCAGTGATGTGTGTCACGTGATGCACTTGGAAATAGCGCGAGATATGAAAAAACTTCAGCCACGTCTCTGCCTCTCAGCTGCTGCTGTATGAGAGAAGCCGGCAGGAGCGGTGAGCAGCAGAGAATCTGTGTGTGGAGTGTGTGTTTCAGCAATGCCTGTGTGTGGGAGGTATATACAAGGGCATTCAGGGGTCAGTGTGTGTGAGGGGTATATACAAGGGGCAATGTGTGTGTGTGAGGGGTATATACAAGGGGCAATGTGTGTGTGTGAGGGGTATATACAAGGGGCAATGTGTGTGTGTGAGGGGTATATACAAGGGGCAATGTGTGTGTGTGTGTGAGGGGTATATACAAGGGGCAATGTGTGTGTGTGTGAGGGGTATATACAAGGGACAATGTGTGTGTGTGTGTGAGGGGTATATACAAGGGGCAATGTGTGTGTGTGTGTGTGTGTGTGTGTGAGGGGTATATACAAGGGGCAATGTGTGTGTGTGTGAGGGGTATATACAAGGGGCAATGTGTGTGTGTGTGAGGGGTATATACAAGGGGCAATGTGTGTGTGTGTGTGTGTGTGTGTGAGGGGTATATACAAGGGGCAATGTGTGTGTGTGTGAGCGGTATATACAAGGGGCAATGTGTGTGTGTGTGTGAGGGGTATATACAAGGGGCAATGTGTGTGTGTGTGTGAGGGGTATCTACAAGGGGCAATGTGTGTGTGCGGGGGTATATACAAGGGGTAATGTGTGTGTGTGTGTGTGTGTGTGCGGGGGTATATATAAGGGGCAATGTGTGTGTGAGGGTATATACAAGGGGCAATGTATGTGTGTGTGTGTGTGTGTGCGTGCGCGGGGGTTCTACGGGGGCAGTGTGTGTGTGTGCGTGGGGGTTATACGGGGGCAGTGTGTGTGGGGTTATACAAGGGGCAATGTCTGTGTGCAGGGGTTATACGGGGGCAATGTGTGTGTGTGCGGGGGTATATGGGGGCAATGTGTGTGTGCAGGGGTTATATGGGGGCAATTTGTGTGTGCGGGGGTTATATGGGAGCAATGTGTGTGTGCGGGGGTTATATGGGGGGCAATGTGTGTGTGGGGGGAGAATTTATGCTATATGGAGGGATGCGACACTGCATTATATTATATGGAAGGTCATGAGGTTGCATTATACTTTATGGAGGGATGTGACGCTGCATTGTACTATATGGAGAGCTGTGAGGCTGCATTATATAATGTGGAGAGCTGTGACGCTGCATTATACTACCGTAAATGAAAATAAGATGTAGCACATCTTTTGAGGAAACAGGGCAGTAAACTCCATCCCTTCTCCATAGCCCTGCCCCATAAGTTCAAAGCCTCGCCCGCCGGGCCCCGGAAGGACAGTCTTGCATGAAGCCCCGGTGCAAAAAAGGTTGGGGACCCCTGCTGTAATCGACTGAGTCCTGGCGCTGGAAGAGGCAGGCCCCTAGGCAAAGAAAAGATGCTTCACTGCGGAAGCCAGTGTCATCTTGGGATTGTCATACAATTTGCTACATTGTGCCTGCAGTCCGTAGTTTGGAGGCCTGATGTATCCATTCCAAGAGATGTGTGCTCTTCAGGAAATTATCTTCCCCATCACCCCAGGGCCTGAGGGTAATTCACCACAACTGGAGCAGCCCGTCGAAGGAGATGTCTAAATCAACATATGTGAACTAGAGTACGATCGCTCTACCCGCAATTGGCCTGATATGCATGTCAGAATCCAGTGCTATTTCCGCATGTCTGAAGAGGTCCCACTGGAATGCAATTCAGAGTCAGGAGGTCAGATGAAAGAAGGGTCCAGCTAAAACTTTATACTGAGTCCAATGAGAAGACTGTGGTAAAGTCTGTGCTTTATTGAACGTTGCAGTATATTTGTATGTGGTAAAACTGGAAACAATCAGAATATAGGACAATCAGTACATGGTACAGCAGAATACATATCATACATGTTATACAATATGCATGAATGTTCAAAAACTAGTAACTGACATTAGGGCACTACTAACTAAACTAGGCTAACATTAAGACAGAAAACAACTACAGAAAGCATGGCTACATACCGGCAATGCAATCGCATGGGGACAGTAGTAGACATGTCTTCTAGCATCCAGGGTGAAGGTAATGCACAATGCACGATTTCACAATCTTCCATTGTCACTAACCACAAAATATGTAGTATTTATGATGTTAAAACAAAGCCGATTTAGTACATCTTATATTATTAATACTGTATAGTCAGATAGTATGAACATTTCCTACAATCAATTGATCCATAGAGATTGTATATAGTGATCATTTAGAACCTCTCTTGCCCCTCTTGGATGATTCCAGTTCCGTTATGGTAGATTGTGGAATCGTGCATCGCAGGGATTAGAGAGTGTACGGTAAAAACTTGAAAAGAATGCCCGCTACATAGGAGATATACGGTAGTCGTCATGGTAACAGGACGCGCAAGAAAGCCAGTAATATAATGAGTATCCCATACGAGCTGTAATAGTAATATTACAAATGTAACCATATAAGCAAGTGTTGCATTTCACTTTGTATATGTATATAATCTTGAATATGTGTTTTATGATTTTCTCACATGTTTGTTTACTACGGGCGGTAGTGACGCCATGGCCGGGTGTATTTAGCCCAAACATGACGACAGACGCCGTAGAGGACCCGTAGAAGCGGTATACGACCGCGAAACGGTGAACCGTCGTCCGCCTCCCTTGCACTCCCCTCCCTGCTTAACATGGTCGTACATCCTGGATATGGACTATGAATAAAGAACAAGATCTTGTGTCGGTGAGTGCGGCTTGTTGTTTCTTCTTTGCTGCTATTTGAAAATCTCTACAGTGCCAGCACCACACGACTAACCCGCAGGCTTGAGTCATATTAATGACAGTGGCTTTTTTTTTTTTTTTTTCTTCAATGTGTTTTTTATTTTCAATAACAAAGTACACAGTAATCAAATTACAACATAAACAGATGGTATTGGGTAGGGGGGGGGGGGGGGTAGGGTATAAGTCTCCTGTATCAACCGGATCACCAAGAGTGTCAGTAATAGAAAAATGTTCAAAGTCTCATATTGTGGCATACATGGGTGGTATTGATGCTGGACATATTTTAGAAGCTGCGTGGTATCAAGGTCTCATATGCTAGGTCTTTATGTATCCGTCACTCTAGGAAATCCCACGTATCACATGCAAACAACAAGGGATGTATCAACCAGATCGACTGTGGGTAGAATTTTGGTGAATTGGAATACGGAGGGGGGGGGGGATGAAAATGGAGGGGGGGGGGTGAGAGGGAGAGAAGAGAGGAATGAGAAGAATTCAAGAATGAGTTGGGGGAGTCGGAGAAGCTGATAGCGTGGAGGGGGAGAGAAGTTAGAAGAAATAGAAAAAATTGGTGTAGGAAGAACCAGTGTATAGTGACTCCCCACCAACATCTCCATACCTGTCTCCCCGCAGGACCTCAAGGCGGGGGGGGCACGGCTGCCGGGTGGTTGGCCCATAGGGCCCAAGCATCCGAGACATAACGTCGTCTCGGGGTGTCCATTGCCAGGTGGTATTCGTGAGAAAATATTATGTTAAGTTTTTTGGTGAGGTCTCCTATATTCGGAGGGGCTGCATTTTTCTAAGACGCTGCTATGCATAATCTAGCTGCAATAAGCACATAGGAGATTGCATGCCTTGTGACAGGGGGAAAACTTTCTGCTCCTATGTGTAACACTGCCAGTTGAGGAGCTAAGGGGATGCTCGTGTCTGTAATCTCTCCCAGTAGGCCGGACACCAATACCCAGAACTGGGAAATTTTAGGGCAAGCCCACCATATGTGGGCCAGATCTCCCTTCTGGCCACACTGTCTCCAGCACAGTGGCGAGGAGCCCTTTGTCAGTTTGGCCATCTTAGTGGGGGTGTTGTACCACCGTAGGTGTACTTTTTTTAAGGATTCCAAGTGGTTGATGCACTTTGTAGCCTGCATCACGCACCTAATCGCTCCTTCCCATTCGTCACAATCAGCCTCAAATCCCAGGTCCCTCTCCCAAGAAATCATGTTGGGAAGCTTCACGGGGGACTCGTGGGTCACGAGTCCCCCATAAATCAGGGGAAAACCCTTCGGGGGAATAGTGTCAGCCAGAAGAAAACGCTGGAATGGAGAAGGAGCGGGTTGTTTAAGGGCGTGTGTGCATGCGTCTGAGTTTACGAAATGTCTCACCTGTGAGTATAGCAAGAAGGACTTGCGTAAGGGCTGAGATTTGTTGCTAAAGGTGTCGAACGAGACTAGTCTACCTCCCCTTACCAAATCCCCCAAGGAGAGAATCCCCGATGAGTGCCAGGGTGTTATGTTCAACATGGGAATGTGCACCTGAAGAGCCTCTAGCGGTATCTTTTCCGGGGGCAGCTGTCGCCAGAGTTCTGGCATTTTTTTCCATGTCTCTTGGAGGGTACGAACTGTAGATAACGGGTGCAATACCTTCACCGGACCCAGTGCGGCCCCAGCCAAGAGCTTGACAGGCGACAGCCCCGGATCGAACTCCGTCTCTAGTTGAACCCATCCTACTTCAAGCTGTTGTCTCCACAGATCTCTGGAGGCCTCCAGAATTGCTGCTTTATGGTATGCGGACACATCCGGAACCCCCATACCACCCTCCTTCAGTCTCAAGTACATTGTTCGTCTCTGGATTCGTGGTCTGCCTCCCGCCCAGATAAAGGTGTTAATTTGTTTTTGTAGTTGAGATAAGAGTTTGCATGAGATCCCCAAGGGCACACAACGAAAGAGGTATAGGATCTTCGGCAGCCATAACATCCTGAAGGCTTGAATGCGAGCCATCCAGGATAGAAGGGGAAGGGGACCATGAGTCAGTCTCCCCCTCAATGTTGCCATTAGGTTGGATATGTTAACTCGGGCAGCTTGTTTCGAGGGACACAGGATTATGCCCAGATAAGGTATGCCCTTTGGGTCCCAAGCAAAGGGGAACTGTGCGGAGAGGGCTACCAGTTCCCGTTTTGACAAATTAATGGGGAGTGCCATGGACTTTCCCAAGTTTAGCTTATAATAGGAGATTTTTGTGAAATTGTCAAGTTCTGTAAGGATAACTGGAATTGAGCTTTCAGGATTGGTGCAGGAGACGATGACATCATCAGCGTATAGCCCTATGACATTATGTTTAGATCCCACACGGATACCCGTAATCTGAGGGTTGGATCTAATAGAAGCCGCCAGGGGCTCCATAACGAGGGCGAATATCAGGGGTGACAGTGGGCACCCCTGTCTTGTTCCATTGGTGATGTCAAAACGCCTCGACACAAATCCTGACATTGAGACTCTGGCCCCAGGGTTGGAGTAGAGACTGAGTATGGCTGATAGAATTGGGCCCGAGAAGCCGAACCTCCCAGAACTTCCCTCAGATAACCCCAATGTACCCTGTCAAACGCTTTTTCTGCGTCAAGTGACAGGAATACACTGGGGTCTCCCCCAACCTCTGCTATTTCCACCAGGTCCAACATGCGTCTAGTGCCATCTCTGGCCTGTCGTCCCTCCACAAGCCCACCTGGTCCGAGTTTACCAGCAACGGAATCACCTTGGCAAGTCGAGAGGCCAACAGTCTGGCAAATATCTTCACATCTGTATTGAGAAGCGAGATGGGTCGATAGTTGCTCGGACTGTCGGGTGGCTTTCCAGGCTTCAAGATTGTTGAGATCGTGGCCTTTAGGGCCTCCGCCGGAAGAGTCCCTTCAGTCTGCCAATGCTGGAACAGTCGGAGAAGGTATGGAGCCAAATGAGGGGAGAACACTCTATAATATTCATTGGTCAGACCGTCTGGGCCTGGGGCTGAATTTAATTTGAGAGATGAGATTATGTTAGTTACTTCCGTGAGGGAGAAAGATTGGTTCAGGGAAGCAAGCATGTCCGGGGGGACCGTCGGGAGGTCGAGCCCCGTCAAGTAAGTTTGGATATTGTCTAAGGCCGGCTGATGCGTCGTGGGGTCGTCTGACAGGTTATAAAGATTTGAATAGAAGTCTGCCATTACTTCAACTATTTCCCTCGGATTCCTCATTATTTTTCCGTCTGGGGAGGCCATGGACGTCACCATTGAATGGATTACCCTTTTCTTGAGTCTCCTGGCTAAAAGCTTCCCCGCCCTATCTCCTGTAGCGTAGTATTGGGTACGGAGTTTCCTTAGGCCCAACTCATGCTGATAGAGTAGTTGGGATCCTAGTTTCGTACGGAGAGCAAAGATCTGGGAGGATAGTTGAGGAGTCGGGCTGGCCTTATTTGATCTCTCCAAGGTTGCTATCTGTTCCATCCATTCCCTCCACAACCCCTCTCTGGCTCTCTTAGCCTGAGCTGCCTTCTGTATGAGGAGGCCGCGAATCACCGCCTTATGTGCCGCCCATAAGGTCCCATCTGCAATCTTTCCCGTGTCGTTAAGTTGGAAGTAATCCTCCAGGTTCTTACCCAAGTCATCTAAGGTGTTTTGATCGGAAAGAAGGCTAACATTCATCCTCCAACGACGTGGTACGCCTCCATTTAGCCCCTGGTTGATCCCTAGTGTGACAGGCGCATGGTCTGACCATGAGATCAACCCAATTTCGGCTGTCTTGCAGCGGGGCAAGATTTTTTCACCTACCAGAAAGAAGTCGATCCTGGAGTATGTCTTGTGACTATTGGAAAAGAAAGTGTAATCCCTTTCCTCTGCGTGGAGGTAGCGCCACACATCGTGGAGTCTGAATTCCCTGCATAGGTCCACCAACTCCCCCCTCCCTCTCACCCGTGGAGCTGAAGAGTCCAGTCTAGATTCCATGATCTGATTGAAGTCTCCACAAATCACCAGGGAGCTGTCAGATGGGCAGTGTAACTGTTTGAACAGGGCTCTCAGGAACCTCAACTGTCCCATGTTGGGGGCATAAACCGTCACTATCGTGTACGGCTCTCCCGAGATGAGGCAGTTCAGAATGAGGAACCTTCCCTGTGAGTCTGCCTCTATTGATGTCTGCTGAAACTGGACTCTATTGCTCACCATAATACACACTCCTGCCTTCTTAACGTTATGATTAGCAAAATAGATGTGCGGGAAGGTGGGGTTGCTTAGCCGATGATTGTCTTCAGCTAGGAGGTGAGTTTCTTGTATACAGATCACATCTGTCTGTAGCCTTCGGGTCTCCCGCCATAAGAAAGACCGCTTAACTGGGGAGTTTAGTCCCTTTACATTAAGCGAAGCTACATTCAATGTTGAGGAGGATACAGACCTGGATGGGCAAACTGCAGACATGGCCACCAACCTCAAGCCCCACGCGGGGAGACCTCAGGAGAAAAGAAAGAGTCAAAGATGAAAGGTTAGAAAATTAGACAAAAGTAAGGGGGGGGGTCGAAGAATAAGTAGGGGAAAGAGAAAAAGACAGAAAGGTAGTCAGAGGGGGGGGTAGGATGGGGAGGGGAAAAGGGTAAGGGGAAACACTTATGTAAACCAAACTGACGTCAGACCTCAATTGTCTGACTAGTGGGGGTACTGAGATACCCTTAGTTGGACCTTCCCCTTGTGCGACCGAGTCCAACCGGTCGCAACACAAATGGAAGGGGGTCCACCTCCTCCCACAGTTCCAGAAGAGTCACGGCAGGTGGGGTCCGGTGTAGGGGACCAAAGGGTAATCTCAGGAGGACAGGTCGATCCACACAGACCGTAAACCTGTTTTCCCAAGTTTCTTCTCATATCTAAACCGGTTTCAAAGCTGAGGTCTCCGTTTCCCCGTCTCTGGGGTGTGCGGTGAACTTGCAGGGGATGACGCTAAGTTCCATGAGCGTAGAGCTCTGCGCAGTTGAGTTGGAGATGCAAATGAATGTCTAGATCCCTTGTATCTAAAATTCACAGAGGCCGGGGTGCACCAGGCATATTGGATTCCTTTTTCTATGAGTAGTTGACAGCTTGGGGCGAATTCACGTCTCCTGGCCAGCGTGCCCTGGGAAAGATCCGGGTACACTGCTGCCTTTTCAAAAGGGGATGGAAGCTCAGGATTTGCTCTCATGACTTGTAAAAGTGCATCTCTTGTTTTAATGCTTGAGAAAGAGATTAAAATGTCTCTAGGGATCTCTTTTGGAAGTTTAGCAGGTTTAGGTAGTCTATATGTTTTCACAATCTCCAGGGTTTCTGGAGCTGCTGCTGGGAGAGCTGCTGCTAGGAAGGCTGTGACCACTGCAGGGAGATCCTCTCCTTGTGATTCTCTCACCCTCTTAATTTTAAGTTGTTTTTGCGTAGCCCGTCTTCCAGGTGACACAGGGATGCACGAACTGTGCTCATTTCCCTATCTAGCACGTCGTAGCTATCAGCTAGATTATTGTGGGCTGAAGCATAATCAGCCATTTTAGTTTCAATATGTGAGGTTCTCTCACTTAAGGCTGCCATGTCTGCCCTCATTTCTCCCAACATGTCTCTTATTTCCCCCAGCATAGCGTCCCTCATGGAGCCCAGCATGTCCCTCATGCATCTCTTAGTTAGAGGAGATTCATCTCTACTCACAGGGCTGCGATCTTCTGTGCGGCGAGGAGATCGTGGTGCATGAGAGGCCGCGCTGGAGGGAGACGCTGGGTCCTTCCTGGTCGGCGCCATCTTGGGATCCCTGTGAGGCTCCGGGGTGAAGAACGCTGTGAGCTTGCCGTCGGCCTCACGGGAGCGGGTTAAGTGCTGTGCCGTCTTTTAGGTGGAATGTGGGCTCGGTGAAGCCGTTTATGAGCCGCTTTCCCGGTCTGTGTGGAGGAGCTCCTCTAGAATGTGTCCGGTGCCATCGGCTGCAGGACACGCCCCCCAATGACAGTGGCTTTTTTGCAAGTTAGTGCCCAGCATTTCTTATGTTATTGACATAAACATAGAATTGTCTGGTCTCATTGTGGATATATCTTAGGACTACTTTGCTGTCTGAGTAGAACTTGACCTGTGTCAGGTCGATATCCATCTCGGATGTGATGAATTCAGCTAACTCAACAGCTAGGACTGCTGAGCAAAGTTCTAACCTGGGTATAGTGTGCTGTGGTTGTGGTGCAAATTTGGCCTTCCCCTTAACAAACCCAATGTGGCTCTGATATTTAGAGTCTACAGTTTTAAGGTAGGCAATTGCTTTGACAGAAGCATCTGCGAATACGTACAGTTTTTGACTTTGTATTTCTGTTGACGGCACAGGGGTTATGGTTTTGGCATGTTCAGGTTGGAAAGGGCTGCTAATGAGTTCTTCCATCCTTCCCACTGGATTCACTTATCGGATGGCAGAGGTGCATCCTAGTCAGAAGTTTCCCTAGTTAAGTCTCTTAGTAGGGCCTTGCCTTGTATCATGACAGGAGCTGCGAAACCAAGGGGATCATACGGACTGTTGATGGTAGACAGAACACCTTTACTAGTAAAAGGCTTTTCTCCCTGGCTGACTTAAAAGGTGAAAGTGTCTGATTGTAGATTCCAGAGAAGCCCGAGGCTACGCTGCATTGGTGCAGGGTCTGATTCCAAGTTCAGGTCTCTGAGGCTGAGGCTGTTACAAGGTTGAAACAGAGATGGGCATCCTTTCTCCAGCATACTTGTCAGCATGCTTGTCAAATAAGAGAGGGCGTCCATGTGTTCCTCCTTTTTTGACCCATTCTAGGTCTAGCCTTTGGTTATAGGGAGCGTTGTGGTGTCCATTGATATGACGTCTTACTTTATGAACCTGCAGGGTATCTCTTCTCAAAAGGAGGATTATCTTAGCTTGATGGTCGATTTCTGGTATAAAGTGTGCTATGAGTTTTAAGTGAGTGTGGTGGATTGCTACATCTGGCATAGGAATTTCAGATCTGTTGTCTGGGATCTGGTTACATTCAATGATTGTAGGTAGTGGTAGGCAGAATTGTCTGTCTAGGGACTCGATTTGATAGTCAGTAGCTTTCCTGCCTGCTGTTGTCACAGTACCTGCACACGTTTTTAATGAGTAAGGAGTGTTTGGCTCTTTAATGTTGAATAGGTCAAAGAATGTTGATCTAGCCAGGGATCGATTACTTTGATCATCCAAGATAGCATACAGATTTATAGCCTTATCGCTACAGCCCTTTGGGTACACTCTGACGAGACATATCTTTGAACAGGACCTGCTGTCTATTGTCCCTTTGCAGACTTCTGTGCATTGTGAAGTAATCTCTGGGGTAGCTATAGCAGTCTTCCTTTCCTCCCCGCCATGCTCACTGTCAGCTGATGTGTTTTGTGTACCCCATGGAGCTGGGCCAGGATGTAGAGCTGTGTTATGGTCTGTGGTGCCACGCTCTGTGCATTTTGCACTGACCTTGCACTCCTTGGTGAGATGAGCTGTGGACGAGCAGCACTTGTAGCAGATACTGTGTTCTTTCAGTAAACGTTTGCGATCTGGCATAGATTTTTCCCTGAAGGCTCTGCATATCAGGAGCGGATAAGGTCCGGTGGAGTGGGCACTACTTGTCAGGGTCCTGCGTCTTTGTCTCTGATTGAGAGTAGCCAGCAGACCTGTGACTAAACCTGGAAAAAAAAACATTAATCTTGTGTACCGCTACAGACGTTCTGCATGGATTTGCTGCTGGTGACAGTGTGGCATATGACATTGCAAAGTCAAAGCTGGGATCATATCTAATCCTTGCTTGCTGGTGTTTAAAGTCTACAAACACAGAGAAGGGAGGGAATGGAACACTGTGCTTGTATTTCTACGTGGGACCATGTGTGAGCCACTTCTCCTGCAGATTGTAGGGCAATTTTTGGAATATAGGGTTCACACCTCTGGCTGTGTCGAGGAATGCAAGTCCCTGAAGTTCGTCTTCACGTTTGGCAACTTGGACGTCCCTTAGCAGGTCGCTAAGTTCTCTATGTTTCTGGAGCTCTTTGTTAGATATTTTAGGGAAGTCATCGATTCTTTTGAACAAAGCTCTCTCTATTACCTCTGCTGACCCGTAACACTCATCCAGCCTCTCCCAGATATCTCTGAGGCCAGTCTCAGGGTGGTGTATATTAACGTCACTGATCCTTACTGCGTTTTTGACTGACTCTTCTCCCAAGTACTTGACTAAGAGGTCTATCTTTTCTCTGTCTAGCAACCCCAAGTCTCTAGTGATATTTTGGAATGAAGCTTTCCAAGCTCTGTAGCCTTCAGCTTGGTCAGTGAATTTCATGAGTCCTTTTGCAACTAGCACCAGCAAGTGTCGTGTTGCACTGGTGAATCAGCAAATCAGGACAACAATTAGGAGAAGGATGAGGTAGTAGTAGTAGCAGAAACTCCTGTCTCCCTGCCTTGTGTAGCCCCTCTGTCAGAGACCTGCAACTCGAAGAGTGCTATGCGAGGACCCCTACACCTTCCAGCAAGAATTCTTATAGGCGTGAACAACCCCAGTCCAACACATTTCTGAAAGAAATGAGGCTCATGGATACCATCACCCAAGAGAGCCTTTGAGGAGCAATTTATCAATGGCCAGGTGATGACATTCTTCCAGAAAAGTGAGTTTAGGTTTCTAGGCGAAGATGGGACTATTGACAGGTGCTACGTAAATCAGACCATCCTGCTGCCTGACCCTCTGCCTTTATGAGTCCACACCCTCTATGTTAAGGAAGTGGTCACCTTCATGAAGGTGAAGTGCAAGAAGGGGTTGTTCATGGTAGAGGTAAGTCAAGTCGTCATCACACAGGAATTCCAAGACTGGCAGCAAGAGGCCAACATGGAGAGGATGGAGTGTTGGCTGCTGGCCAGGCCTGATTTTGTTAGCCAGCCAGCTGAAGGGAATCCCACAGTGGCCAAAGATCCTGAAGAGCCTGTTGGGATTGCATGACTTACTCCTGTATCTCCTAGAGGAGGTGACCATCCCCTAATTCCTTTTCCTTTTTCTCCAGTGGTGGCCATGATGGGATGTGCTTGGGGGCAGGTGGTGAGGAGAATGCACCTGGAGGAGTAACCCCTTGGGCCCCCCCAAGAATGTCCAGCAGTTGAATATATTGTGGAACGGCGACCTTCATCCCAGGCAGCATTCAAAAAGCTTCTGCAGTCTTTTTACTCTGATTAAAGAGGACTGCCTTAAAAAATGCCTGTTGTTGGGTCGCTAACCTGGAGTTGCCCTGTTTACCACATAAGATTGACTGACTGTTCTGAGGAGAGGTATTTTTATTGATAATTTTATTTTTTCGCCTTCCAAGTTTATCGCCGATTGCGTATCCCCCTGCTGGATTAGTGGGCTACACCTTAAAGCCCTTAATGGACTATGCCCTTTATGGACTTTGCCCCATTAACTTGATGGCCTGTACCTCATTTTATTGGAGTGTGCTGATCCTTGTGAGACTATATACTATCTATATTTATATATGTGTGTCTTTTAGACTTATTATAGTATGTGCCTAGTTTAAAATGACTATTTGTGTATTATAAATGTGAAAAATTATATCATGTGCCAACATGTGCTTTTCATAAAAGTAGCTACAGTAAGGCTGTGTTCACACGCTGCGTATTTTATCGCGTTTTTTTACGCGCGTCTTTTCAAGGGAAAAAACGTGCGTAAAAAAAAGTGCGAGAGAACAACTCAATTCAACTTCAATTGCGCTTTTTTACGTGCGTTTTTTCCAGTGCTTATAATGGGGCCTATGGAAAAAACGCGCGTAAAAAACTGGAAAGAATTGACATGTTCATTCTTTTTACGCGCGCGTTTTTTGCTCCAAAAACGCTGCATAAAATTACGCGACGTCTGAAAGGCACAAAGTGAATGTCCATTCACTTTGCTGGGAAACGCAGACGCACATGCGTTTTTGGGGCAAATACGCGCGTAAAAAAACGCGCAAAATACGCAGCGTGTGAACGCAGCCTAAAGCAGTTTTTACTTCACTCCTTGTGTGCTGGACTGATTTTGCAAACTAAAAGGTGCTTTCATACTACCCTACTGATGCTGGCGAAAAAGCTGAAGGCCTCTTGCTTTAAAGCATTGGGTATGGAAATACAAGAGATTACTCACTGGGTAACTCCATTCCTCAAGCTAACAGTGCATGTTTTCATGATTTCCTAGCATTGCATAAGATGTTGGAATTATCACTAGAGATGAGCGAACCTTTTGATGTTCAGGATCGGCTCTGTTTGCTGAACAGGCATATATTAGCTGAGCTGACTTGTTCAGCAAACAGTTTGCCGAGCTTCCAAAGCCCATTCAAGTCTGAGGCAAAATCAAGGGCGTACAAAACACTTTCAAAAGGGCTGAAAAGCTGTCAAACACAGCTCCAACTGATTTACAGTGAGGACCTGATGTTTTCGCACAGAAATTAGCTTCCTAAAGTAATACTTACCAAGCTTCAGCGCCACTGTTAGTATAATTCCGGACCCATTCATGAACATCAGTGCTTCCACCCTCTTAATTGGCTAAAGTCAGATATAGATGTGCGACTCGGCAAATTTTTGGCTGCCAGCTAGACAAAATCTTTAAATAAATAGTAAATAATGCACCACACCATGAAAAATTATTTATTTGAAAAAGAGCCCAATCACAATCCTAGTTTCCATCTTGTAACTTACCTGTGCTGAATCAGACTATAACGACACACTGTTCACAGCAGCCAGTCAATTTTTGGCGTTTGCCGCTGGAGGGGGGACTTAACACGAGTTCTTTGTAAAAAAAAAAAACAAGAGAGGAAGGCGCTCCTAGGATTATATCTGGGATTATATCTTAAAATTCAGAGTAATTGTCTTTTTAGCCTGTTTAGCCATCATAGAACTATCTGTTTAGTATTTTTAGACACTGTCTATTACCATTAGCAATATTTTTCAGTAATTTTGTTATATGAAATATCCCTCGAAATTTAGAGGAATTGTCTTTTTAGCCTGTTTAGCCATCATAGAACTGTCTTTTTAGTAATTTTAGACATTGACTATCACCATTAATGACATTTTACTATTAATTGTGCTATATGAAGTATCCCTCGAATTTTAGAGGAATTGTCTTTTTAATCTGTTTAGCCTGTTATAGAACTGTTTATGAATGTTATGGTGGGTTTACACACACCAATTTATCTGTTCAATATCTGAACAGATCCCTGGTTGCAGTGAAATCATGGATACATTACTCCATGTTGTACACAGCCACTAGGGATGGGCGAATCTACTCGCTAGGACTCGTTACTCGGCGAGTAGTAAGGGACTCGCAGGACTCGGTACTCTGCGAGTTTCCCAGCGATTACTCGCACGAGTCCAATGCAAATCAATATCAATCCTAGTTTTGTCAGAAACGCTGACAAAACTCGGATTGCCATTGTTTGCATTAGACTCGGCTACTGTGCCAGTGATAGCAGGGAAACTCGCAAAGTAACTGCTGTTTCTTTGCGAGCCGAGTCCAGCTGTCTTCTCTGTGCAGCTCCAGGGTCCTAGAGCCTGCCTGCTCACAGACATGATGTAGCAGTGCTGAGATTGTTCTCAGTCTGCTCATTCCCTGTGCATAGACATCTATATTTATGCACAGGGGATGTAGCAGAGAGGACATCGCGTTTTGGACTACGTCGGACAGAAGAGGATTTTTTTAATTAAAGATGGAGTCCCTAATGGCTTTTTTTTTTATTTCAAATAAAAAATTTTCTCTGTGTTGTGTTTTTTTAACCCTTTATTGGAGATTCTTAGTGGCTGGGTCAAACGTGGCCTGACATTAAGAATCTCGGGCTTAATACCAGCTTGTATAACAAAGCTGGTATTAACCCCTTTATTACCCAGCGTGCCACTGCCACCAGGGCCGCTGGAAGAGCGGGGTTCAGCGCCAGAGGATGGCGCTTCAATGAACGCGCCATCTTCTGGGGCGGCTGCGGGCTGCAATTTGCAGCGGGGGGTGCCCAGAAAGCTTGGGCATCCCTGCGCTGCGGATTCTAGCCCCCAGCTGCTTAGCTGTACCTGGCTAGACATAGAAATTGCGCGGAGCCCCACGCATTTTTTTTTATTATTTAATTAATTTCAGAGTCAGAGTCTCAGAGTTAGAGTCTTAGAGTCAGAGTCAGAGTCTCAGAGTCGGAGTCTCAGAGTCGGAGTCGCCTCAGAGTCGGAGTCGCCTCAGAGTCGGAGTCGCCTCGGAGTCGGAGTCGCCTCGGAGTCGTCTCGGAGTCGAAGTCTCCTCAGAGTCGGAGTCTCAGAGTCGGAGTCGCCTCAGAGTCGGAGTCGCCTCGGAGTCGGAGTCGTCTCGGAGTCGGAGTCGTCTCGGAGTCGGAGTCGTCTCGGAGTCGAGTCGGAGTCGGAGTCGTCTCGGAGTCGGAGTCGTCTCGGAGTTGGAGTCGTCTCGGAGTCCGAGTCGTCTCGGAGTCGAGTCGGAGTCGGAGTCGTCTCGGAGTCGGATCGTCTCGGAGTCGGAGTCGTCTCGGAGTCGGAGTCGTCTCGGAGTCGGAGTCGTCTCGGAGTCGAGTCGGAGTCGGAGTCGTCTCGGAGTCGGAGTCGTCTCGGAGTCGGAGTCGTCTCGGAGTCGGAGTCGGAGTCGTCTCGGAATCGGAGTCGTCTCGGAGTCGGAGTCGTCTCGGAGTCGGAGTCGAGTCGGAGACGTCTCGGAGTCGGAGTCGTCTTGGAGTCGAGTCGGAGTCGGAGTCGGAGTCATCTCGGAGTCGGAGTCGTCTCCGAGTCGGAGTCAAAAAAATGTGTGGGGCTCCGCGCAATTTCTATGTCTAGCCAGGTACAGCTAAGCAGCTGGGGGCTGGAATCCGCAGCGCAGGGATGCCCAAGCTTTCTGGGCACCTCCCGCTGCAAATTGCAGCCCGCAGCCGCCCCAGAAGATGGCGCGTTCATTGAAGCGCCATCCTCTGGCGCTGAACCCCGCTCTTCCAGCGGCCCTGGTGGCGGTGGCACGCTGGGTAATAGCTTTGTATTATCAGCTGGCCCTAAGCCCGAAATTTATGGCGGTCACGCCAATATTAGACATGACCGCCATGAATTTCTATTAAATTGTTTTAAAAAAAACACAACACAGAGAAATTTTTTTATTAGAAATAAAAAAAAAAGCCATTAGAGACTCCATCTTTAATTAAAAAAATCCTCTTCCGTCCGACGCAGTCCAAAACGCGATGTCCCCTCTGCTCATCCCTGTGCATATATATAGATGTATATGCACAGGGAATGAGCAGACTGAGAACAATCTCAGCTCTCCTACATCATCTCTGTGCACAGACATTCATGTCTGTACACAGGGAATGAGCAGACTGAGAACAATCTCAGCACTGCTACATCAGGCAGCAGGCAGGCTCTAGGACCCTGGAGCCTGGCAGCCAGCACAGAGGAAAAAGCAGGACTCTTATCTGTGCGAGTTTCCCAGCGATTACAGTTGCAAAGTAAACGAGTCCAATGCAAATAAATGAGAAAACTAGGATTGCTTCAGGCTGAAGCTTCCGAGACACATCTGCGATTTGTAAATCTCACACTACTCGCTATTACTCGCTTCCCCATTCATTAACATTGGACTCGCTAGACTCGCAACGAGTAGCGAGTCCTGTGCTCGGACTCGCTAGAGTCAAGCGATTCCGAGTAATTTAGGATTCGCCCATCACTAACAGCCACAAAATGGAGCAATGTATCCATGATTTCACTGCAACCAGAGATCTGTTCAGATATTGAACAGATAAATTGGTGTGTGTAAACCCACCATTAAAGGAATAGGAGAATACTTGATTTGGAACACAGCTTACTATTATTATCAATTTTGACATATGGAATATCCCTCGAAATTTAGAGGAATTGTCCCTCCCTTTTTCTTACATTTTTTATATATTATCAATTAGAACCTTTTAATATATATTAATATCCATCACTATTTTTAAGTCCATAGTTTATTCTGAATTTTTAATGAAAACACTTTTTATGATATAAAGATTAATTATCAATTTTATGTATATCTTAACTTGTAATTTTACCCTTACATCTATCTAAATTGGAGTGCTCTCTATTCTTAGTGAGTTCAATATTATAAGGGGGCTAGGATAATAAGGGGTTAAGATGATTGTGTGATGTCATTACTGTGGCCCTTTAAAAATCCCACAATGCTGGGGATTTCCCATCACCTGATGAAGGCAGAGTATCTGCTGAAACATTTTGTGATATGCTTGAATAAACAATGTAAGATATACTAAAAACTATTTGTGTTCCTCCATCCTTTTGTAGCCCTCCTAAACCGCTAATTACCTTTCATTCTGTTAACACCAGTTCTGACAGTTCTCTACATCAGGAGCGTAAGTCCCGCTCCAGCGGCAAAAGCCGATGGGGACTTTAATCATTTATTATAATAAACTTGTGGTTTGGAACCACTTGTGCTGTCCGTCACCAGGTACCCCCACAGTATAAGCATGTGCACATATATTTTTATTAACCTTTTCACAAAATAAGATATGGCACAAGCCCTTCTTGTGAGGCAGGTGTCACTTTCTCCCAGCCGCAGCTGAGCTTAAACCCAACACTACATTCTAGCACTGCACTGGAAATTCACAGAAATTCCATAATTACCTCAATGTTGGCTACTAAATATGAAACAACTATGCAGCAGTGTTCACACAGGGCATATTTACTGTGTATTTAGCGCACATTTTGGGAGCATTTTGTACTTACTAAGTGGTGCTCCACTGTATTTTTGGTCACCACCAAAGCTACACCAGGCAGCTACAGGCTGCCACCATTTCCAGCTGTCTATTATTATCTTGCATTCTTGCTGGTAATAAAAATACAGGGGAACCCTTTTTTAAAATTATTTCTTGAAATAATAAAAAAAGAATGACGTGGAGCTCTGCTGTATTTTTGGTTGCCAGACAGGTACAGCTAGGCAGTTGGGCTGGAATCATCAGCATAGGGAGGGCCAAGCGATCTGTCCCCCACTTAGAATTGCGGCTCACAGCCACCCCAGAAAATGGTGCATTCAGAGAATCACCATTTTCTTGAGCTGTACCCGACTGTTTCACTTTCCCTGGTGTCAGTGGCAAACTGAGTAATAAAGGGTTTAATTGCCTGCTGGCACTAATCCCGAGGTTAAAGGAAATATGTCAGGTCAAAAATTCATATGTACAGTAACTTATATCACTTTTTAATTCCTTGCTTCAAGATTTCTCTATTGATGTATTTCTTTTTTGTATATTTCTCTCCTATCTTCTGTAAACTTGAAATAAAGAGATTCATTTCATCTGTCAATCACAGTGAGTGATCCACTTAATTCTATGTTGTCCACTCCCCATAGGATGAATATGCATGTCACATATTCACATCATATTACTGCAAAGGACATCAGTGTGGGGGTGGAGAGGGCTGTACTCTCTCTGCTCTCTGTGTTTGCAGCATCACAAGAGGTCAAATACAACACAGAAGCTGTCACAGCATGGATTACTGCTTAGAGAAACAAATGAAGTCAGATCTGCAATAGCTTTATCCCTCCGTGTCCTCATCAGAACAGAAGCTCCTATGGGAACTGAAACTACACTGTACTGAGAGAAAAGGATGGGGGGAGGGAGGCAAGAGCTGCTTATTACTCCCACAGAAACCCTCCTGGACTTAACAGTTGTTGCCACATCTAGAACTGTTTAAAAAATGTTCACTTGCAGGTGTCAAAACACCTATAAACTAAAGGAAATTTAAACTAATTTTTTTAAAAATGCTACAGCCCATAAGTATAGGTGTTGTTCCAAGCCAGTGTGTCTTCTAGCAAGTGTTTTGACCCCAAAGATTCAGTGAAAGTTTTAGGCCATTTTAAATTTTGAATTTTTATCCTGAACAAACTGCGTTTGGCGATTTTTTGTAAGTTGATCGGGTTTCCGATCTCAAACCAAATAGTCAATGTTGGTGCCAAATTAAAAATTGCAGAACATGTTTGGGAAAAGTTTGCTCATCTCTAATCATCACCTCGCAGGTGATGAAATTACCACCTGGCAATGCTAAGCAAATCTTTGAAACTTGCACTGTTTGCTGTCCTTGACAACTGTAGTTAGCCACCCCTGTCCTAAAAGTATTTGTGGAGGTAGCAAGGGGGAAAGAGCCATTTTACCACAATTGCAGCTCTTCATAGACCCACTTAGGCCCTGTGCCCATGGTGCATTCTTTGATGTTTTTTTTACCCAGATTTTGAGAATCTGCATCAAAATCTGCATTTCTATCCTGAGGCCAGCAATGTCTATGACCACTCAGAAGTATTGTACCCACGTTGCTTTTTTCTCCTTACAGATGTGGTGCAGATTTCTTTTTTCTTCCCCAAAATTTGCACAAAATTTGCAAGGAAAAGAAAATGTTGGCACAGCACTTTTGAACTTTTGTAGACATTGCACAGTATAGACATGCAGATTTTCATGCAGATTTAATCTGCTTGAAAAAAACATAAAACAAGCACAGCACAGCACAAGCACAGGGTCTTACAAGCATATGGGGGTCACATTCACAGAAGGCATCCCCCACATACTGTAAGAGCAGGCACAAAGGCGCAGGTGAGAGTGTGACTAGCGGTGCCATCACAAACATTACTGCAGTTCAGACTCAAGGGTTCATACAAGGACTATCCAGCAAGTTTGAACTGCACTGCACTCTCTGACATCACTGCTCCTCACACATGCTGACTCACGATACCGGTGAGATATACCCACTAGATCTTGTGTGAATTTGTGGCTCTGGAGAGACAGCGTGTGTTACGAGTGCTGACATCATTGAGGTTATCTCAGGTCATACAGCAGGATTCCCTACTGGCTGATACCCACTGTGTATCCTGAGACAATCTCAGGGAAGTACTGGCTTGTCACACTGCCGGGAGCCTTGAAGTGCATGCTGTAAAATTATATATGATCTTGACCGGTAAGTGAAAGTATTCTGCTCACCAAATGAATATCCTGGAACGATCCAAGGCAGAATCCAGGTTGTGACTTACTGCCCATTAACTGGGCAAACACAATATCCAGAGAAAAGTAGACATCAGACCACATGGATTCCAATACATGCTTCCTTCTTTATTGAGCATATAAAATGAGTATCATTACATCAGGAAGCTGGGATACATATTGACACATTTAAACTTCAGGCGCAAGCCTTAGTCATAATATTCTCTCATGAGACAGCAAGTGTTATGAGCATTAATGCCACTGAGGTTATCTCAAGGTCACACAATGGGATTCCGTGCTGCATTATAACCACTGTGTAACCTGAGCTAACCTCAGCTTGTCACACTGCTAAGGTTGGTTTCACATTGCGCATTTTTTCCTGTTCGTGGGATCCTACACTTTGTAGGATCCCACAGACAGGAACTGACACCACAGGGGGTCAGGCCTTTTCTGTGTCCGAATCCGTGATTACCATGGATCCGGACACAGAATGAGCTGTGCGGGGTAATTTCACTTCCGCAATGTATATATACATTGCGGAAGTGAAATTTAAGTAAAAGAAAGAGTTACAAATAAAAAAGATCTATTCTCACCTTTCCAGCGATCCATCGACGTCGGCATCTATCTCCGGATGCTTAAAGGACCTGGCTGGGGGAGGCTACCCACTCAGCGTCATCGGTCACATGACAGTACATAACAGGGGAACATATTTAAGATTACCTCAGCACAGGAACATTTTTTCAAACACATCCAATTGTGGAACTTATTATTATTCCAAGATCTATTGATTAAAGAACTTTGTTCATGGGAAATCCTTATAAGGGTACTCTTCAACTGACATATAACTCGAACCAGTGGTGTAACTTCAGGCCCAGGGGCCCCGATGCGAAAGCTCTAACGGGGCCCCCAATTATTGCAAATCTTTAATAGTATTAGTCTTTTT